>CAWUFW010006593.1:60000-660000 GCA_963921515.1 Calotriton arnoldi | reverse complement strand
AACAAAAGAAGTGCAGAAAGAAGGAAGAGAGGTGCAGAAAGAGGCAAGAGAGATGCAAAAATAGAGAAGAGGGGTGCAGAAAGAGGTACAAGCGGTGCAGAAAGAAGCAAGCGATGTGCAGAAAGAAACAAAAGAAGTGCAGAAAGAAGGAACAGAGGTGCAGAAAGAGGCAGCATTGGTGAAGAAAGAGGGAAAAGGGGTGGAGTAAGAGGCAAGGGGTGCAGAAAGAAGCAAGAGAGCTGCATAAAGAAATGAAAGAAGTGCAGAAAGAAGGAAAAGAGGTGCAGAAAGAGGCAAGAGGGATGCAGAAAGAGGCAAAGGGGTGCAGAAAGAAACAAAAGAAGTGCCGAAAGAAGGAACAGAGGTGCAGAAAGAGGCAAGAGGGGAGCAGAAAGAAACAAAAGAAGTACAGAAAGAAGCAACAGAGGTGTAGAAAGAGGGAAGAGGGGTGCAGAAAGAGGCATGAGGGGTGCAGAAAGAAGCAAGAGAGGTGCAGAAAGAAGCAAGAGGGGTGCAGAGAGGGAAGAGGGGTGCAGAAAGAGGCACAAGGGTTGCAGAAAGAAGGGACAGATGTGCAGAAAGAAGCAACAGGTGCAGAAAGAGGCATGATGGGTGGCGAAAGAGGCAAGAGAAGTGCAGAAAGAAGCAACAGAGATTCCAAAAGGGGGAACAGGGGTGGAGAACGTGGCAAGAGAGGTGCAGAAAGAAGCAAGAGGGGTGCAGGAGAAAAACAAAACAGCAGAAAGAAGAAACAGAGGTACAGAAAGAGGCAAGAGGAGTGCACAAAGAGGGAAGAGGGGTGTGAAAGAGGCACGAGGAGTGCAGAAAGAAGCATGAGGAGTGGAGAAATAAGCAGCAGTGGTGCAGAAAGAGGCAAGAGGGGTACAAAAGAGGGAAAAGGGGTACAGAAAGAGGCACGTGGGGTGGAGAAAGAAGCAAGAGATGTGCAGAAAGAAACAAACGAAGTGCAGAAAGAAAGAACAGAGGTGCAGAAAGAGGCAACGGTGATGCAGAAAGAGGGTGAATGGGTGGAGAAAGAGGCAAGGGGGTGCAGAAAGAAGCAAGAGAGCTGCAGAAAGAAACAGAAGTGCAGAAAGAAGGAACAGAGGTGCAGAAAGAGGCAAGAGGGGTGCAGAAAGAGGCAAAAGGGTTGCAGAAAGAAGTGAGAGGGTCAGAAAGAAACAAAAGAAGTGCAGAATGAAGGAACAGAGGTGCAGAAAGAGGCAAGAGGGGAGCAGAAAGAAACAAAGAAGTGCAGAAAGAAGTAACAGAGGTGCAGAAAGAGACAAGAGGAGTGCAGAAAGAGGGAAGAGGGGTGCAGAAAGAGGCATGAGGGGTACAGAAAGAAGCAAGAGAGGTGCAGAAAGAAACAAGAGAACTGCATAAAGAAGCAACAAAGATGCAGAAAGGGGGAAGTGGGGTTGAAAAAGAGGCAAGAGGGATACAGAAAGAAACAAGAGAGGTGCAGAAAGAAACAAAAGAAGTGCAGAAACAAGGAAGAGAGGTGAAAAAGAGGAGAGAGGTGCAGAAAGAGGGAAGAGGGTGTGAAAGAGGCATGAGGGGTGCAGAAAGAAGCAAGAGGGGTGCAGAAAGAAGCAAGAGAGTTGCAGAAAGAAACAAAAGTAGTGCAGAAAGAGGCAAGAGAAGTACATAAAGAAGCAACAGAGGTGCAGAAAGAGGGCTGAGGGGTGGAGAAAGAGGCAAGAGAAAGTGCATAAAGAAGCAACAGAGATGCAAAAAGGGGGAACAGGTGTGGAAAGTGGCAAGACGGGTGCAGAAAGAAGCAAGAGAGGTGTAGAAAGAAACAAAAAAAGAGCAGAAAGAAGGAACAGAGGTGCAGAAAGAGGCAAGAGGGGTGCAGAAAGAGAGAAGAGGGGTGCAGAAAGAAGCACAAGGGTTGCAGAAAGAAGGGACAGAGGTGCAGAAAGAAGCAAGAGAAGTGCAGAAAGAAGCAACAGAGGTACAGAAAGAGGGATGAGGGGTGGAGAAAGAGGCAAGAGAAGTGCAGAAAGAAGCAACAGAGGTACAGAAAGAGGGATGAGGGGTGGAGAAAGAGGCAAGAGAAGTGCAGAAAGAAGCAACAGAGTTGAAAAAAGGTGAACAGGGGTGGAGAAAGTGGCAAGAAGGGTGAAGAAAGAACCGAGAGGTGCAGAAAAAACAAAAAGAGCAGAAAGAAGGAACAGAGGTGCAGAAAGAGGCAAGAGGAGTGCAGAAAGAGGGAAGAGGGGTGCAGAAAGAAGCACGAGTGGTGCAGAAAGAAGCTAAGAAGTGCAGAAAGAAGCAAAAGTAATGCAGAAAGAAGCAACAGAGGTGCAGAAGAAAGAGGAAAGAGGGGTGCAAAAAGAGGGAAGAGGGGTGTAGAAAGAGGCACAAGGGGTGCAGAAAGAAGCAAGAGTTGTGCAGAAATAAATAAAAGAAGTGTAGAAAGAAGGAACAGAGGTGCAGAAAGGGGCAGAAGGGGTGCAGAAAGAGGCAAGGGGTGCAGAAAAAAGCATGAGAGCTGCAGAAAGAAACAAAAGAAGTGCAGAAAGAAGGAACAGAGGTGCAGAAAGAGGCAAGAGGGATGCAGAAAGAGTCAAAAGGGGTGCAGAAAGAAACAAAAGAAGTGCAGAAGGAAGGAACAGAGCTGCCGAAAGAGGCAAGAGGGGTGCACAAAGAGGGAAGAGGGGTGTGAAAGAGGCACTACGAGTGCAGAAAGAAGCAAGAAGAGTGGTGAAAGAAGCAACAAAGGTGCAGAAAGAGGCAAGAGGTGTGCAAAAAGAGGGGAGAGAGATGCAGAAAGAGGCACAAGGGTTGCAGAAGGAAGTACGAGTGGTGCAGAAAGAAGCAAGAGAGGTGCAGAAAGAAGCAGGAGCAGTGCAGAAAGAACCAGAAGAGTTGCAGAAAGAGGCAAGAGGGGTGTAAAAAAGAGGGAAAAGGGGTGCAGAAAGAGGCAAGAGATGTACAGAAAGAAACAAAAGAAGTGCAGAAAGAAGGAACAGAGGTGCAGAAAGGCAACAGGGGTGAAGAAAGAGGAAGAGGGGTGGAGAAAGAGGCAAGGGGTGCAGAAACAAGCAAGAGAGCTACAGAACAAACAAAAGAAGTGCAGAAAGAAGGAAGAGAGGTGCAGAAAGAGGCAAGAGAGATGCAAAAATAGAGAAGAGGGGTGCAGAAAGAGGTACAAGCAGTGCAGAAAGAAGCAAGCGATGTGCAGAAAGAAACAAAAGAAGTGCAGATAGAAGGAACAGAGGTGCAGAAAGAGGCAGCAGGGGTGAAGAAAGAGGGAAAAGGGGTGGAGTAAGAGGCAAGGGGGTGCAGAAAGAAGCAAGAGAGCTGCAGAAAGAAATGAAAGAAGTGCAGAAAGAGGCAAAAGGGGTGCAGAAAGAGGCAAGAGGGGAGCAGAAATAAACAAAAGAAGTGCAGAAAGAAGCAACAGAGGTGCAGAAAGAGAGAAGAGTGTAGAAAGAGGGAAGAGGGGTGCAGAAAGAGGCATGAGTGGTGCAGAAAGAAGCAAGAGAGGTGCAGAAAGAAGCAAGAGTGGTGCAGAAAGAGGGAAGAGGGGTTCAGAAAGAGGCACAAGGGTTGCAGAAAAAAGGGACAGAGGTGCAGAAAGAAGCAACAGGTGCAGAAAGAGGGATGATTGGTGGCGAAAGAGGCAAGAGAAGTGCAGAAAGAAGCAACAGAGATTCCAAAAGGGGGAACAGGGGTGGAGAACGTGGCAAGAGGGGTGCAGAAAGAAGCAAGAGGGGTGCAGGAGAAAAACAAAAGAGAACAGAAAGAAGGAACAGAGGTGCAGAAAGAGGCAAGAGGAGTGCACAAAGAGGGAAGAGGGGTGTGAAAGAGGCACGAGGGTGCAGAAAGAAGCAAGAGAGCTGCAGAAAGAAACAGAAGTGCAGAAAGAAGGAACAGAGGTGCAGAAAGAGGCAAGAGGGGTGCAGAAAGAGGCAAAAGGGTTGCAGAAAGAAGTGAGAGGGGCAGAAAGAAACAAAAGAAGTACAGAATGAAGGAACAGAGGTGCAGAAAGAGGCAAGAGGGGAGCAGAAAGAAACAAAAGAAGTGCAGAAAGAAGTAACAGAGGTGGAGAAAGAGACAAGAGGAGTGCAGAAAGAGGGAAGAGGGGTGCAGAAAGAAGCATGAGGGGTGCAGAAAGAAGCAAGAGAGGTGCAGAAAGAAGCAACAAAGATGCAGAAAGGGTGAAGTGGGGTTGAAAAAGAGGCAAGAGGGATACAGAAAGAAACAAGAGAGGTGCAGAAAGAAACAAAAGAAGTGCAGAAACAAGGAAGAGAGGTGAAAAAGAGGAGAGAGGTGCAGAAAGAGGGAAGAGGGGTGTGAAAGAGGCATGAGGGGTGCAGAAAGAAGCAAGAGGGTGCAGAAAGAAGCAAGAGAGTTGCAGAAAGAAACAAAAAGTAGTGCAGAAAGAGGCAAGAGAAGTACATAAAGAAGCAACAGAGGTGCAGAAAGAGGGCTGAGGGTGGAGAAAGAGGCAAGAGAAAGTGCATAAAGAAGCAACAGAGATGCAAAAAGGGGGAACAGGTGTGGAAAGTGGCAAGAGGGGTGCAGAAAGAAGCAAGAGAGGTGTAGAAAGAAACAAAAAAAGAGCAGAAAGAAGGAACAGAGGTGCAGAAAGAGGCAAGAGGGGTGCAGAAAGAGAGAAGGGTGCAGAAAGAAGCACAAGGGTTGCAGAAAGAAGGGACAGAGGTGCAGAAAGAAGCAAGAGAAGTGCAGAAAGAAGCAACAGAGGTACAGAAAGAGGGATGAGGGGTGGAGAAAGAGGCAAGAGAAGTGCAGAAAGAAGCAACAGAGTTGCAAAAAGGTGAACAGGGGTGGAGAAAGTGGCAAGAAGGGTGCAGAAAGAACCGAGAGGTGCAGAAAAAAACAAGAAGAGCAGAAAGAAGGAACAGAGGTGCAGAAAGAGGCAAGAGGAGTGCAGAAAGAGGGAAGAGGGGTGCAGAAAGAAGCACGAGTGGTGCAGAAAGAAGCTAAGAAGTGCAGAAAGAAGCAAAAGTAATGCAGAAAGAAGCAACAGAGGTGCAGAAGAAAGAGGAAATAGGGGTGCAAAAAGAGGGAATAGGGGTGTAGAAAGAGGCACGAGGGGTGCAGAAAGAAGCAAGAGTTGTGCAGAAATAAATAAAAGAAGTGTAGAAAGAAGGAACAGAGGTGCAGAAAGGGGCAGAAGGGGTGCAGAAAGAGGCAAGGGGTGCAGAAAAAAGCATGAGAGCTGCAGAAAGAAACAAAAGAAGTGCAGAAAGAAGGAACAGAGGTGCAGAAAGAGGCAAGAGGGATGCAGAAAGAGTCAAAAGGGATACAGAAAGAAACAAAAGAAGTGCAGAAGGAAGGAACAGAGCTGCAGAAAGAGGCAAGAGGGGTGCACAAAGAGGGAAGAGGGGTGTGAAAGAGGCACTACGAGTGCAGAAAGAAGCAAGAAGAGTGGTGAAAGAAGCAACAGAGGTGCAGAAAGAGGCACAAGGGTTGCAGAAGGAAGCACGAGTGGTGCAGAAAGAAGCAAGAGAGGTGCAGAAAGAAGCAGGAGCAGTGCAGAAAGAACCAGAAGAGGTGCAGAAAGAGGCAAGAGGGGTGTAAAAAAGAGGGAAAAGGGGTGCAGAAAGAGGCACGAGGGGTGCAGAAAGAAGCAAGAGATGTACAGAAAGAAACAAAAGAAGTGCAGAAAGAAGGAACAGAGGTGCAGAAAGGCAACAGGGGTGAAGAAAGAGGGAAGGGGGTGGAGAAAGAGGCAAGGGGGTGCAGAAAGAAGCAAGAGAGCTACAGAAAAAACAAAAGAAGTGTAGAAAGAAGGAAGAGAGGTGCAGAAAGAGGCAAGAGAGATGCAAAAATAGAGAAGAGGGGTGCAGAAAGAGGTACAAGCGGTGCAGAAAGAAGCAAGCGATGTGCAGAAAGAAACAAAAGAAGTGCAGAAAGAAGGAAAAGAGGTGCAGAAAGAAGCAGCAGGGGTGAAGAAAGAGGGAAAAGGGGTGGAGTAAGAGGCAAGGGGGTGCAGAAAGAAGCAAGAGAGCTGCAGAAAGAAATGAAAGAAGTGCAGAGAGGCAAAAGGGGTGCAGAAAGAGGCAAGAGGGGAGCAGAAAGAAACAAAAGAAGTGCAGAAAGAAGCAACAGAGGTGAAGAAAGAGACAAGAGTGTAGAAAGAGGGAAGAGGGGTGCAGAAAGAGGCATGAGTGGTGCAGAAAGAAGCAAGAGAGGTACAGAAAGAAGCAAGAGGGGTGCAGAAAGAGGGAAGAGGGGTTCAGAAAGAGGCACAAGGGTTGCAGAAAGAAGGGACAGAGGTGCAGAAAGAAGCAACAGGTGCAGAAAGAGGGATGATGGGTGGCGAAAGAGGCAAGAGAAGTGCAGAAAGAAGCAACAGAGATTCCAGAAGGGGGAACAGGGGTGGAGAACGTGGCAAGAGGGGTGCAGAAAGAAGCAAGAGGGGTGCAGGAGAAAAACAAAAGAAGAACAGAAAGAAGGAACAGAGGTGCAGAAAGAGGCAAGAGGGGTGCAGAAAGAAAGAAGAGGGGTGCAGAAAGAAGCACAAGGGTTGCAGAAAGAAGGGACAGAGGTGCAGAAAGAAGCAAGAGAAGTGCAGAAAGAAGCAACAGATGTACAGAAAGAGGGATGAGGGGTGGAGAAAGAGGCAAGAGAAGTGCAGAAAGAAGCAACAGAGTTGCAAAAAGGTGAACAGGGGTGGAGAAAGTGGCAAGAAGGGTGAAGAAAGAACCGAGAGGTGCAGAAAAAACAAGAAGAGCAGAAAGAAGGTACAGAGGTGCAGAAAGAGGCAAGAGGAGTGCAGAAAGAGGGAAGAGGGGTGCAGAAAGAAGCACGAGTGGTGCAGAAAGAAGCTAAGAAGTGCAGAAAGAAGGAAAAGTAATGCAGAAAGAAGCAACAGAGGTGCAGAAGAAAGAGGAAAGAGGGGTGCAAAAAGAGGGAAGAGGGGTGTAGAAAGAGGCACGAGGGGTGCAGAAAGAAGCAAGAGTTGTGCAGAAATAAATAAAAAGTGTAGAAAGAAGGAACAGAGGTGCAGAAAGGGGCAGAAGGGGTGCAGAAAGAGGCAAGGGGTGCAGAAAAAAGCATGAGAGCTGCAGAAAGAAACAAAAGAAGTGCAGAAAGAAGGAACAGAGGTGCAGAAAGAGGCAAGAGTGATGCAGAAAGAGTCAAAAGGGGTGCAGAAAGAAACAAAAGAAGTGCAGAAGGAAGGAACAGAGCTGCAGAAAGAGGCAAGAGGGGTGCACAAAGAGGGAAGTGGGGTGTGAAAGAGGCACTACGAGTGCAGAAAGAAGCAAGAAGAGTGGTGAAAGAAGCAACAAAGGTGCAGAAAGAGGCAAGAGGTGTGCAAAAAGAGGGGAGAGAGATGCAGAAAGAGGCACAAGCGTTGCAGAAGGAAGCACGAGTGGTGCAGAAAGAAGCAAGAGAGGTGCAGAAAGAAGCAGGAGCAGTGCAGAAAGAACCAGAAGAGGTGCAGAAAGAGGCAAGAGGGGTGTAAAAAAGCGGGAAAAGGGGTGCAGAAAGAGGCACGAGGGGTGCAGAAAGAAGCAAGAGATGTACAGAAAGAAACAAAAGAAGTGCAGAAAGAAGGAACAGAGGTGCAGAAAGGCAACAGGGGTGAAGAAAGAGGGAAGAGGGGTGGAGAAAGAGGCAAGGGGGTGCAGAAAGAAGCAAGAGAGCTACAGAACAAACAAAAGAAGTGCAGAAAGAAGGAAGAGAGGTGCAGAAAGAGGCAAGAGAGATGCAAAAATAGAGAAGAGGGGTGCAGAAAGAGGTACAAGCGATGCAGAAAGAAGCAAGCGATGTGCAGAAAGAAACAAAAGAAGTGCAGAAAGAAGGAACAGAGGTGCAGAAAGAGGCAGCAGGGGTGAAGAAAGAGGGAAAAGGGGTGAAGTAAGAGGCAAGGGGGTGCAGAAAGAAGCAAGAGAGCTGCAGAAAGAAATGAAATAAGTGCAGAAAGAGGCAAAAGGGGTGCAGAAAGAGGCAAGAGGGGAGCAGAAAGAAACAAAAGAAGTGCAGAAAGAAGCAACAGAGGTGCAGAAAGAGACAAGAGGGAAGAAAGAGGGAAGAGGGGTGCAGAAAGAGGCATGAGTGGTGCAGAAAGAAGCAAGAGAGGTGCAGAAAGAAGCAAGAGGGGTGCAGAAAGAGGGAAGAGGGGTTCAGAAAGAGGCACAAGGGTTGCAGAAAGAAGGGACAGAGGTGCAGAAAGAAGCAACAGGTGCAGAAAGAGGGATGATGGGTGGCGAAAGAGGCAAGAGAAGTGCAGAAAGAAGCAACAGAGATTCCAAAAGGGGGAACAGGGGTGGAGAACGTGGCAAGAGGGGTGCAGAAAGAAGCAAGAGGGGTGCAGGAGAAAAACAAAAGAGAACAGAAAGAAGGAACAGAGGTGCAGAAAGAGGCAAGAGGAGTGCACAAAGAGGGAAGAGGGGTGTGAAAGAGGCACGAGGGTGCAGAAAGAAGCAAGAGAGCTGCATAAAGAAACAGAAGTGCAGAAAGAAGGAACAGAGGTGCAGAAAGAGGCAAGAGGGGTGCAGAAAGAGGCAAAAGGGTTGCAGAAAGAAGTGAGAGGGGCAGAAAGAAACAAAAGAAGTGCAGAATGAAGGAACAGAGGTGCAGAAAGAGGCAAGAGGGGAGCAGAAAGAAACAAAAGAAGTGCAGAAAGAAGTAACAGAGGTGGAGAAAGAGACAAGAGGAGTGCAGAAAGAGGGAAGAGGGGTGCAGAAAGAGGCATGAGGGGTGCAGAAAGAAGCAAGAGAGGTGCAGAAAGAAACAAGAGAACTGCATAAAGAAGCACCAAAGATGCAGAAAGGGTGAAGTGGGGTTGAAAAAGAGGCAAGAGGGATACAGAAAGAAACAAGAGAGGTGCAGAAAGAAACAAAAGAAGTGCAGAAACAAGGAAGAGAGGTGAAAAAAGAGGAGAGAGGTGCAGAAAGAGGGAAGAGGGGTGTGAAAGAGGCATGAGGGGTGCAGAAAGAAGCAAGAGGGGTGCAGAAAGAAGCAAGAGAGTTGCAGAAAGAAACAAAAGTAGTGCAGAAAGAGGCAAGAGAAGTACATAAAGAAGCAACAGAGGTGCAGAAAGAGGGCTGAGGGGTGGAGAAAGAGGCAAGAGAAAGTGCATAAAGAAGCAACAGAGATGCAAAAGGGGGTAACAGGTGTGGAAAGTGGCAAGAGGGGTGCAGAAAGAAGCAAGAGAGGTGTAGAAAGAAACAAAAAAAGAGCAGAAAGAAGGAACAGAGGTGCAGAAAGAGGCAAGAGGGGTGCAGAAAGAGAGAAGAGGGGTGCAGAAAGAAGCACAAGGGTTGCAGAAAGAAGGGACAGAGGTGCAGAAAGAAGCAAGAGAAGTGCAGAAAGAAGCAACAGAGGTACAAAAAGAGGGATGAGGGGTGGAGAAAGAGGCAAGAGAAGTGCAGAAAGAAGCAACAGAGTTTCAAAAAGGTGAACAGGGGTGGAGAAAGTGGCAAGAAGGGTGCAGAAAGTACCGAGAGGTGCAGAAAAAAACAAGAAGAGCAGAAATAAGGAACAGAGGTGCAGAAAGAGGCAAGAGGAGTGCAGAAAGAGGGAAGAGGGGTGCAGAAAGAAGCACGAGTGGTGCAGAAAGAAGCTAAGAAGTGCAGAAAGAAGCAAAAGTAATGCAGAAAGAAGCAACAGAGGTGCAGAAGAAAGAGGAAAGAGGGGTGCAAAAAGAGGGAATAGGGGTGTAGAAAGAGGCACGAGGGGTGCAGAAAGAAGCAAGAGTTGTGCAGAAATAAATAAAAGAAGTGTAGAAAGAAGGAACAGAGGTGCAGAAAGGGGCAGAAGGGGTGCAGAAAGAGGCAAGGGGTGCAGAAAAAAGCATGAGAGCTGCAGAAAGAAACAAAAGAAGTGCAGAAAGAAGGAACAGAGGTGCAGAAAGAGGCAAGAGGGATGCAGAAAGAGTCAAAAGGGGTGCAGAAAGAAACAAAAGAAGTGCAGAAGGAAGGAATAGAGCTGCAGAAAGAGGCAAGAGGGGTGCACAAAGAGGGAAGAGGGGTGTGAAAGAGGCACTACGAGTGCAGAAAGAAGCAAGAAGAGTGGTGAAAGAAGCAACAGAGGTGCAGAAAGAGGCACAAGGGTTGCAGAAGGAAGCACGAGTGGTGCAGAAAGAAGCAAGAGAGGTGCAGAAAGAAGCAGGAGCAGTGCAGAAAGAACCAGTAGAGGTGCAGAAAGAGGCAAGAGGGGTGTAAAAAAGAGGGAAAAGGGGTGCAGAAAGAGGCACGAGGGGTGCAGAAAGAAGCAAGAGATGTACAGAAAGAAACAAAAGAAGTGCAGAAAGAAGGAAGAGGTGCAGAAAGGCAACAGGGGTGAAGAAAGAGGGAAGAGGGGTGGAGAAAGAGGCAAGGGGGTGCAGAAAGAAGCAAGAGAGCTACAGAAAAAACAAAAGAAATGCAGAAAGAAGGAAGAGAGGTGCAGAAAGAGGCAAGAGAGATGCAAAAATAGAGAAGAGGGGTGCAGAAATAGGTACAAGCGGTGCAGAAAGAAGCAAGCGATGTGCAGAAAGAAACAAAAGAAGTGCAGAAAGAAGGAACAGAGGTGCAGAAAGAAGCAGCAGGGGTGAAGAAAGAGGGAAAAGGGGTGGAGTAAGAGGCAAGGGGGTGCAGAAAGAAGCAAGAGAGCTGCAGAAAGAAATGAAAGAAGTGCAGAAAGAGGCAAAAGGGGTGCAGAAAGAGGCAAGAGGGGAGCAGAAAGAAACAAAAGAAGTGCAGAAAGAAGCAACAGAGGTGAAGAAAGAGACAAGAGTGTAGAAAGAGGGAAGAGGGTGCAGAAAGAGGCATGAGTGAGTGCAGAAAGAAGCAAGAGAGGTACAGAAAGAAGCAAGAGGGTGCAGAAAGAGGGAAGAGGGGTTCAGAAAGAGGCACAAGGGTTGCAGAAAGAAGGGACAGAGGTGCAGAAAGAAGCAACAGGTGCAGAAAGAGGGATGATGGGTGGCAAAAGAGGCAAGAGAAGTGCAGAAAGAAGCAACAGAGATTCCAAAAGGGGAACAGGAGTGGAGAACGTGGCAAGAGGGGTGCAGAAAGAAGCAAGAGGGGTGCAGGAGAAAAACAAAAGAAGAACAGAAAGAAGGAACAGAGGTGCAGAAAGAGGCAAGAGGGGTGCAGAAAGAGAGAAGAGGGGTGCAGAAAGAAGCACAAGGGTTGCAGAAAGAAGGGACAGAGGTGCAGAAAGAAGCAAGAGAAGTGCAGAAAGAAGCAACAGAGGTACAGAAAGAGGAATGAGGGTGGAGAAAGAGAGCAAGAGGAGTGCAGAAAGAAGCAACAGAGTTGCAAAAAGGTGAACAGGGGTGGAGAAAGTGGCAAGAAGGGTGCAGAAAAAAAAACAAGAGCAGAAAGAAGGAACAGAGGTGCAGAAAGAGGCAGAGGAGTGCAGAAAGAGGGAAGAGGGTGCAGAAAGAAGCATGAGTGGTGCAGAAAGAAGCTAAGAAGTTCAGAAAGAAGCAAAAGTAATGCAGAAAGAAGCAACAGAGGTGCAGAAGAAAGAGGAAAGAGGGGTGCAAAAAGAGGGAAGAGGGGTGTAGAAAGAGGCACGAGGGGTGCAGAAAGAAGCAAGAGTTGTGCAGAAATAAATAAAAGAAGTGTAGAAAGAAGGAACAGAGGTGCAGAAAGGGGCAGAAGGGGTGCAGAAAGAGGCAAGGGTGCAGAAAAAAGCATGAGAGCTGCAGAAAGAAACAAAAGAAGTGCAGAAAGAAGGAACAGAGGTGCAGAAAGAGAGCAAGAGGGATGCAGAAAGAGTCAAAAGGGGTGCAGAAAGAAACAAAAGAAGTGCAGAAGGAAGGAACAGAGCTGCAGAAAGAGGCAAGAGGGGTGTACAAAGAGGGAAGAGGGGTGTGAAAGAGGCACTACGAGTACAGAAAGAAGCAAGAAGAGAGGTGAAAGAAGCAACAGAGGTGCAGAAAGAGGCACAAGGGTTGCAGAAGGAAGTACGAGTGGTGCAGAAAGAAGCAAGAGAGGTGCAGAAAGAAGCAGGAGCAGTGCAGAAAGAACCAGAAGAGGTGCAGAAAGAGGCAAGAGGGGTGTAAAAAAGAGGGAAAAGGGGTGCAGAAAGAGGCACAAGGGGTGCAGAAAGAAGCAAGAGATGTACAGAAAGAAACAAAAGAAGTGCAGAAAGAAGGAACAGAGGTGCAGAAAGGCAACAGGGGTGAAGAAAGAGGGAAGAGGGGTGGAGAAAGAGGCAAAGGGGTACAGAAAGAAGCAAGAGAGCTACAGAAAAAACAAAAGAAGTGCAGAAAGAAGGAAGAGAGGTGCAGAAAGAGGCAAGAGAGATGCAAAAATAGAGAAGAGGGGTGCAGAAAGAGGTACAAGCGGTGCAGAAAGAAGCAAGCGATGTGCAGAAAGAAACAAAAGAAGTGCAGAAAGAAGGAACAGAGGTGCAGAAAGAGGCAGCAGGGGTGAGGAAAGAGGGAAAAGGGGTGGAGTAAGAGGCAAGGGGGTGCAGAAAGAAGCAAGAGAGCTGCAGAAAGAAATGAAAGAAGTGCAGAAGAGGCAAAAGGGGTGCAGAAAGATGCAAGAGGGGAGCAGAAAGAAACAAAAGAAGTGCAGAAAGAAGCAACAGAGGTGAAGAAAGAGACAAGAGTGTAGAAAGAGGGAAGAGGGGTGCAGAAAGAGGCATGAGTGGTGCAGAAAGAAGCAAGAGAGGTACAGAAAGAAGCAAGAGGGGTGCAGAAAGAGGGAAGAGGGGTTCAGAAAGAGGCACACGGGTTGCAGAAAGAAGGGACAGAGGTGCAGAAAGAAGCAACAGGTGCAGAAAGAGGGATGATGGGTGGCGAAAGAGGCAAGAGAAGTGCAGAAAGAAGCAACAGAGATTCCAAAAGGGGGAACAGGGGTGGAGAACGTGGCAAGAGGGGTGCAGAAATAAGCAAGAGGGGTGCAGGAGAAAAACAAAAGAAGAACAGAAAGAAGGAACAGAGGTGCAGAAAGAGGCAAGAGGAGTGCACAAAGAGGGAAGAGGGGTGTGAAAGAGGCACCAGGAGTGCAGAAAGAAGCACGAGGAGTGGAGAAAGAAGCAACAGTGGTGCAGAAAGAGGCAAGAGGGGTACAAAAGAGGGAAAAGGGGTGCAGAAAGAGGCACGTGGGGTGGAGAAAGAAGCAAGAAATGTGCAGAAAGAAACAAACGAAGTGCAGAAAGAAAGAACAGAGGTGCAGACAGAGGCAACGGTGATGCAGAAAGAGGGTGAATGGGTGGAGAAAGAGGCAAGGGGGTGCAGAAACAAGCAAGAGAGCTGCAGAAAGAAACAGAAGAAGTGCAGAAAGAAGGAACAGAAGTGCAGAAAGAGGCAAAAGGGTTGCAGAAAGAAGTGAGAGGTGCAGAAAGAAACAAAAGAAGTGCAGAATGAAGGAACAGAGGTGCAGAAAGAGGCAAGAGGGGAGCAGAAAGAAACAAAAGAAGAGCAGAAAGAAGCTACAGAGGTGCAGAAAGAGACAAGAGGGGAGCAGAAAGAAACAAAAGAAGTGCAGAATGAAGGAACAGAGGTGCAGAAAGAGGCATGAGGGGTGCAGAAAGAAGCAAGAGAGGTGCAGAAAGAAGCAAGAGAACTGCATAAAGAAGCAACAAAGATGCAGAAAGGGGGAAGTGGGGTTGAAAAAGAGGCAAGAGGGATACAGAAAGAAACAAGAGAGGTGCAGAAAGAAACAAAAGAAGTGCAGAAACAAGGAAGAGAGGTGAAAAAAGAGGAGAGAGGTGCAGAAAGAGGGAAGAGGGGTGTGAAAGAGGCATGAGGGGTGCAGAAAGAAGCAAGAGGGGTGCAGAAAGAAGCAAGAGAGTTGCAGAAAGAAACAAAAGAAGTGCAGAAAGAAGGAACAGAGGTGCAGAAAGAGGCAAGAGGGGTACAGAAAGAGGGAAGAGGGGTGCAGAAAGAAGCACAAGGGTTGCAGAAAGAAGGGACAGAGGTGCAGAAAGAAGCAAGAGAAGTGCAGAAAGAAGCAACAGAGGTGCAGAAATAGCGATGAGGGGTGGAGAAAGAGGCAAGAGAAGTGCAGAAAGAAGCAACAGAGTTGCAAAAAGCGAACAGGGGTGGAGAAAGTGGCAAGAAGGGTGCAGAAAGAAGCGAGAGGTGCAGAAAAAAACAAAAGAGCAGAAAGAAGGAACAGGTGCAGAAAGAGGCAAGAGGGGTGCAAAAAGAGGGAAGAGGGGTGTAGAAAGAGGCACGAGGGGTGCAGAAAGAAGCAAGAGTTGTGCAGAAAGAAATAAAAGAAGTGTAGAAAGAAGGAACAGAGGTGCAGAAAGGGGCAGCAGGGGTGCAGAAAGAGGGAAGAGGGATGGAGAAAGAGGCAAGGGGTGCAGAAAGAAACAAAAGAAGTGCAGAAAGAAGGAACAGAGGTGCAGAAAGAGGCAAGAGGGATGCAGAAAGAGGCAAAAGGGGTGCAGAAAGAAACAAAAGAAGTGCAGAAGGAAGGAACAGAGCTGCAGAAAGAGGCAAGAGCGGTGCACAAAGAGGGAAGAGGGGTGTGAAAGAGGCACTAGGAGTGCAGAAAAAAGCAAGAAGAGTGGAGAAAGAAGCAACAGAGATGCAGAAAGAGGCAAGAGGCATGCAAAAAGAGGGGAGAGGGGTACAGAAAGAGTCACAAGGGTTGCAGAAAAAAGCACGAGTTGTGCAGAAAGAAGCAAGAGAGGTGCAGAAAGAAGCAGGAGCAGTGCAGAAAGAACCATAAGAGGTGCAGAAAGAGGCAAGAGCGGTGTAAAAAAGAGGGAAGAGGGTTGCAGAAAGAGGCACGAGGGGTGCAGAAAGAATCAAGAGATGTACAGAAAGAAACAAAAGAAGTACAGAAAGAAGGAACAGAGGTGCAGAAAGGCAACAGGGGTGAAGAAAGAGGGAAGAGGGGTGGAGAAAGAGGCAAGGGGGTGCAGAAAGAAGCAAGAGAGCTACAGAAAAAAGAAAAGAAGTGCAGAAAGAAGGAAGAGCGGTGCAGAAAGAGGCAAGAGAGATGCAAAAATAGAGAAGAGAGGTGCAGAAAGAGGTACAAGCGGTGCAGAAAGAAGCAAGCGATGTGCAGAAAGAAACAAAAGAAGTGCAGAAAGAAGGAACAGAGGTGCAGAAAGAGGCAGCAGGGGTGAAGACAGAGGGAAAAGGGGTGGAGTAAGAGGCAAGGGGGTGCAGAAAGAAGCAAGAGAGCTGCAGAAAGAAATGAAAGAAGTGCAGGAAGAAGGAAAAGAGGTGCAGAAAGAGGCAAGAGGGGTGCAGAAAGAGGCAAAAGGGGTGCAGAAAGAAGCGAGAGGTGCAGAAAGAAACAAAAGAAGTGCCGAAAAAAGGAACAGAGGTGCAGAAAGAGGCAAGAGGGGAGCAGAAAGAAACAAAAGAAGTGCAGAAAGAAGCAACAGAGGTGCAGAAAGAGACAAGAGTGTAGAAAGAGGGAAGAGGGGTGCAGAAAGAGCATGAGGGGTGCAGAAAGAAGCAAGAGAGGTGCAGAAAGAAGCAAGAGGTGTGTAGAAAGAGGGAAGAGGGGTGCAGAAAGAGGCACAAGGGTTGCAGAAAGAAGGGACAGAGGTGCAGAAAAAAGCAACAGGTGAGGAAAGAGGGATGATGGGTGGCGAAAGAGGCAAGAGAAGTGCAGAAAGAAGCAACAGAGATTCCAAAAGGGGGAACAGAGGTGTAGAACGTGGCAAGAGGGGTGCAGAAAGAAGCAAGAGGGGTGCAGGAGAAAAACAAAAGAAGAGCAGAAAGAAGGAACAGAGGTGGAGAAAGAGGCAAGAGGAGTGCACAAAGAGGGAAGAGGGGTGTGAAAGAGGCACGAGGAGTGCAGAAAGAAGCACGAGGAGTGGAGAAAGAAGCAACAGTGGTGCAGAAAGAGGGTACAAAAGAGGGGAAAGGGGTGCAGAAAGAGGCACATGGGGTGGAGAAAGAAGCAAGAGATGTGCAGAAAGAAACAAACGAAGTGAAGAAAGAAAGAACAGAGGTGCAGAAATAGGCAACGGTGTTGCAGAAAGAGGGTGAATGGGTGGAGAAAGAGGCAAGGGGGTGCAGAAAGAAGCAAGAGAGCTGCAGAAAGAAACAGAAGAAGTGCAGAAAGAAGGAACAGAGGTGCAGAAAGAGGCAAGAGGGGTGCAGAAAGAGGCAAAAGGGTTGCAGAAAGCAGTGAGAGGTGCAGAAAGACACAAAAGAAGTGCAGAATGAAGGAACAGAGGTACAGAAAGAGGCAAGAGGGGGTACGGGAAGAGGGGTGTGAAAGAGGCACAAGGGGCGCAGAAAGAAGCAAGAGAGGTGCAGAAAGAGGGAAGAGGGTGTAGAAGGAGGCAAGAGAAGTACAGAAAGAAGCAACATAGATGCAGAAAGGGGGAAGTGGGATGGAGAAAGAGGCAAGAGGGGTGCGGAAAGAAGCAATAGAGGTGCATAAAGAAACAAAATAAGTACAGAAAGAAGGAACACAGGTGCCCAAAGTGGCAAGAGGGGTAGAGAAAGAGGCAGAGGTACAAGTGGTGCAGAAACAAGGAAGAGGGGTGGAGAAAGAGGCAAGAAAAGTGCAGAAAGAAGCAAGAGTTGTGCAGAAAGAAACAAAAGAAGTACAGAAAGAAGAAACAGAGGTGCAGAAAGGGGCAGCAAGGGTGCAGAAAGAAGGAAGAGGGGTAGAGAAAGAGGCAAGGGATGCAGAAAGAAGCAAGAGGTGCAGAAAGAAACAAAAGTGCAGAAGGAAGGAACAGAGCTGCAGAAAGAGGCAAGAGGGGTGCACAAAGAGGGAAGAGGAGTGTGAAAGAGGCTCAAGGAGTGCAGAAAGAAGCAACAGAGATGTATAAAGAGGCAAGAGGCGTGCAGAAAGAAGCACAAGTGGTGCAGAAAGAAGCAAGAGAGGTGCAGAAAGAAGCAAGAGTAGTGCAGAAAGAACCATCAGAGGTGCAGAAAGAGGCAAGAGGGGTGCAAAAAAGAGGGGAGAGGGGTGCAGAAAGAGGCACGAGGGGTGCAGAAAAAAGCAAGAGATGTACAGAAAGAAACAAAAGAAGTGCAGAAAGAAGGAACAGAGGTACAGAAAGAGGCATGAGGGGTGCAGAAAGAAGCAAGAGAGGTGCAGAAAGAACCTAGAGAACTGCATAAAGAAGCAACAAAGATGCAGAAAGGGGGGAGTTGGGTTGAGAAAGAGGCAAGAAGGGATACAGAAAGAAATGAGAGGTGCAGA
Organism: Calotriton arnoldi; assembly: GCA_963921515.1. NCBI lineage: Eukaryota > Metazoa > Chordata > Amphibia > Caudata > Salamandridae > Calotriton > Calotriton arnoldi. Next base: position 642,934 of record CAWUFW010006593.1, on the reverse strand, counting down.
AAGAAACTAAAGAAGTACAGAAACAAGGAAGAGAGGTGCAAAAAGAGGAAAGAGAGGTGAGGGAAGAGGGGTGTAAAAGAGGCACGAGGGATGCAGAAAGAAGCAAGAGAGTTGCAGAAAGAAACAAAAGAAGTGCAGAAAGAAGGAACAGAGGGGCAGAAAGAGGCAAGAGGGGTGCAGAAATAGGCACAAGGGTTGTAGAAAGAAGGGACAGAGGTGCAGGAGGAAGCAAGAGAAGTGCATAAAAAAGCAACAGAGGTGCAGAAAGAGGGGTGAGGGGTGCAGAAAGTGGCAAGAGGGGTGCAGAAAGAAGCAAGAGGGGTGCAGGAAAAAAACAAAAGAGCAGAAAGAAGGAACAGAGGTGCAGAAAGAGGCTGGAGGAGTGCAGAAAGAGGGAAGGGGGGTGCAGAAAGAAGCACGAGTGGTGCAGAAAGAAGCATGAGTGGTGCAGAAAGAAGCATGAGTGGTGCAGAAAGAAGCAAAGAGATGCAGAAAGAAACAAAAGAAGTGCAGAAAGAAGCAACAGAGGTGCAGAAAGAGGCAAGAGGGGTGCAGAAAGAGGGAAGAGGGGTGTAGAAAGAGGCAAGAGTTGTGGAGAAAGAAACAAAAGTGCAGAAAGAAGGAACAGAGGTGCAGAAAGGGGCAGCAGGGGTGCAGAAAGAGGGAAGAGGAGTGGAGAATGAGGCAAGATGGATGCAGAAAGAAGCAAAAGGGGTGCAGAAAGAAGCGAGAGGTACAGAAAGAAACAAAAGAAGTGCAGAAGGAAGGAATAGAGCTGCAGAAAGAGTCAAGAGGGGTGCACAAAGAGGGAAGAGGGGTGTGAAAGAGGCACGAGGAGTGCAGAAAAAAGCAAGAGGAATGGAGAAAGAAGCAACAGAGGTGCAGAAAGAGGGAAGAGGGGTGCAAAAAGAGAGAAAAGGGGTGCAGAAAGAGGCACGTGGGGTGGAGAAAGAAGCAAGAAATGTGCAGATATAAACAAAAGTGCAGAAAGAAAGAACAGAGGTGCAGAAAGAGGCAACGGTGGTGCAGAAAGAGGGTGGATGGGAGGAGAAAGAGGCAAGGGGGTGCAGAAAGAAACAGAAGTGTAGAAAAAAAGGAACAAAGGTGCAGAAAGAGGCAAGAGGGGTGCAGAAAGAGGCAAAAGGGGTGCAGAAAGAAGTGAGAGGTGCAGAAAGAAACAAAAGAAGTGCAGGATGAAGGAACAGAGGTGCAGAAAGAGGCAAGAGGGGTGCGGGAAGAAGCAAGAGATGTACAGAAAGAAACAAAAGAAGTGCAGAAAGAAGGAACAGGTGCAGAAAGAGGCAAGAGGGGTGCAGAAAGAGGCACAAGGGTTGCAGAAAGAAGGGACAGAGGTGCACGAAGAAGCAAGAGAAGTGCAGAAAGAAGCAACAGAAGTGCATAAAGAGGGGTGAGGGGTGGAGAAAGAGGCAAGAGAAGTGCATAAAGAAGCAACAGAGTTGCAAATAGGGGAATGAGTGGTGGAGAAGGTGGCAAGAGGGGTGCAGAAATAAGCAAGAGGGGTGCAGGAAAAAACAAAGAAGAGCAGAAAGAAGGAACAGAGGTGCAGAAAGAGGCAAGAGGAGTGCAGAAAGAGGGAAGAGGGGTGCAGAAAGCACGAGTGGTGCAGAAAGAAGCAAAGAGATGCAGAAATAAGCAAGAGTAATGCAGAAAGAAGCAACAGAGGTGCAGAAAGAGGCAAGAGGGGCGCAGAAAGAGGGAAGAGGGGTGTAGAAAGAGGCACGAGGGGTGCAGAAAAAAGCAAGAGTTGTGCAGAAAGAAACAAAAGAAGTGCAGAAAGAAGGAACAGAGGTGCAGAAAGGGACAGCAGGGGTGCAGAAAGAGGGAAGAGGGGTGGAGAAAGAGGCAATGGGGTGTAGAAAGAAGCATGAGAGCTACAGAAAGAAACAAAAGAAGTGCAGAAAGATGGAACAGAGGTGCAGAATGAGGCAAGATGGATGCAGAAAGAAGCAAAAGGGGTGCAGAAAGAAACAGAAGTGCAGAAGGAAGGAACAGAGCTGCAGAAAGAGGCAACAGGGGTGCACAGAGAGGTGAGAGGGGTGTGAAAGAGGCATGAGGAGTGCAGAAAGAAGCAAGAGGAGTGGAGAAAGAAGCAACAGAGGTGCAGAAAGAGGGAAGAGGGGTGCAAAAAGAGGGAAAAGGGGTGCAGAAAGAGCCATGTGGGGTGGAGAAAGAAGCAAGAGATGTGCAGAAAGAAACAAAAGAAGTGCAGAAAGAAAGAACAGGTGCAGAAAGAGGCAACGGTGGTGCAGAAAGAGGGTGGATGGGTGGAGAAAGAGGCAAGGGGGTGCCGAAGGAAGCAATAGAGCTGCAGAAAGAAACAGAAGTGAAGAAAAAATGAACAAAGGTGCAGAAAGAGGCAAGAGGGGTGCAGAAAGAGGGGTGCAGAAAGAGGCAAAAGGGTTGCAGAAAGAAGTGAGAGGTGCAGAAAGAAACAAAAGAAATGCAGAATGAAGGAACAGAGGTGCAGAAAGAGGCAAGAGGGGTGCGGGAAGAGGGGTATGAAAGAGGAACAAGGGGCACAGAAAAAAGCAAAAGATGGGGTGGAGAAAGAGGCAAGCAAAGTGCAGAAAGAAGCAAGAGTTGTACAGAAAGAAACAAAAGAAGTGCAGAAAGAAAGAACAGAGGTGCAGAAAGGGGCAGCAGGGGTGCAGAAAGAGGGAAGAGGGGAGGAGAAAGAAGCAAGGGGTGCAGAAAGACGCATGAGAGCTGCAGAAAGAAACAAACAAAGTGCAGAAAGAAGGAACAGAGGTGCAGAAAGAGGCAAGAGGGATGCAGAAATAAGCGAGAGGTGAAGAAAGAAACAAAAGTGCAGAAGGAAGGAACAGAGCTGCAGAAAGAGGCAAGATGGATGCACAAAGAGGGAAGAGGGGTGTGAAAGAGGTTCGAGGAGTGCAGAAAGACAGAAGAAGAGTAGAGAAAGAAGCAACAGAGGTGCAGAAAGAGGCAAGAGGTGTGCAAAAAGAGGGGTGCAGAAAGAGGCAGGAAGGGTGCAGAAAGAAGCACGAGTGGTGCAGAAAGAAGCAAGAGAGGTGCAGAAAGAGGCAAGAGTAGAGCAGAAAGAACCATGATAGGTGCAGAAAGAGGCAAGAGGGGTGCAAAAAAGAGGGGAGAGGGGTGCAGAAAGAGGCACAAGGGGTGCAGAAAGAAGCAAGAGATGTACAGAAAGAAACAAAAGAAGTGCAGGAAGAAGGAACAGAGGTGCAGAAAGAGGCAACAGGGATGCAAAACTAGAGAATAGGGGTACAGAAAGAGGCACAAGCGGTGCAGAAAGAAGCAAGAGATGTGCAGAAAGAAACAAAAGAAGTGCAGAAAGAAGGAACAGAGGTGCAGAAAGAGGCAGCAGGGGTGAATAAAGAGGGAAGATGGGTGGAGTAAGAGGCAACGAGGTGCAGAAAGAAGCAAGAGAGCTGCAGAAAGAAATGAAAGAATTGCAGAAAAAAGGAACCTAGGTGCAGAAAGAGGCAAGAGGGGTGCAGAAAGAGGCAAAAGGGGTGCAGAAAGAAGCGAGAGGTGCAGAAACAAACAAAAGAAGTGCCGAAAGAAGGAACAGAGGTGCAGAAAGAGACAAGAGGAGTGCAGAAATAGGAAAGAGGGGTGCAGAAAGATGCATGAGGGGAGCAGAAAGAAGCAAGAGAGGTGCAGAAAGAACCAAGAGAACAGCATAAAGAAGCAACAAAGATGCAGAAAGGGGGAAGTGGGGTTGAGAAAGAGGCAAGAGGGATACAGAAAGAAAGAAGAGAGGTGCAGAAATAAACAAAAGAAGTGCAAAAACAAGGAAGAGAGGTGCAAAAAGAAGAAAGAGAGGTGCAGAAAGAAGGAGGAGGGTGTGAAAAGAGGCAGGTGGGGTGCAGAAAGAAGCAAGAGAGTTGCAGAAAGAAACAAAGAAGTGTAGAAAGAAGGAACAAAGGTGCAGAAAGAGGCAAGAGGGTGCAGAAAGAGGGAAGAGGGTGCAGAAAGAGGCACAAGGGTTGCAGAAAGAAGGGACAGAGGTGCAGGAAGAAGCAAGAGAAGTGCTGAAAGAAGCAACAGAGGTGCAGAAGGATGGGTGACTGGTGGAGAAAGAGGAAGAGAAGGTGCATAAAGAAGCAACAGAGTTGCAAAAGGGGGAACAGGGTGGAGAAAGTGGCAAGAGGGGTGCAGAAAGAAGCAAGAGGAGTGCAGGAAAAAAACAAAAGAGCAGAAAGAAGGAACAGAGGTGCAGAAAGAGGAAGAAGAGTGCAGAAAGAGGAAGAGGGGTGCAGAAAGAAGCAAAGAGATGCAGAAAGAAGCAACAGAGGTGCAGAAAGAGGCAAGAGGGGTGCAAAAAGAGGCAAGAAAGGCGTAGAAAGAGGCACGAGGGGTGCAGAAAGAAGCCAGAGTTGTGCAGAAAGAAACAAAAGAAGTGCAGAAAGAAGAAACAGAGGTGCAGAAAGGGGCAGCAGGGGTGCAGAAAGAGGGAAGGGGGTGGAGAAAGAGGTAAGGGGGTACAGAAAGAAGCATGAGAGCTGCAGAAAGAAACAAAAGAAGTGCAGAAAGAAGGAACAGAGGTGCAGAATGAGGCAAGAGGGATGCAGAAAGAAGCAAAAGGGGTGCAGAAAGAAGCGAGAGGTGCAGAAAGAAATAAAAGAAGTGCAGAATGAAGGAACAGAGCTGCAGAAAGAGGCAAGAGGGGTGCAAAAAGAGGAAAGAGGGGCGTGAAAGAGGCACGAGGAGTGCAGAAAGAAGCAAGAGGCGTGGAGAAAGAAACAAAAGAAGTGCAGAAAGAAGGAACAGAGGTGCAGAAAGGGGCAGCAGGGGTGCAGAAAGAGGGAAGGGGGTAGAGAAAGAGGCAAGGGGGTGCAGAAAGAAGCATGAGAGCTGCAGAAAGAAACAAAAGAAGTGCAGAAAGAAGGAACAGAGGTGCAGAATGAGGCAAGAGGGATGCAGAAAGAAGCAAAAGGGGTTCAGAAAGAAGCGAGAGGTGCAGAAAGAAACAAAAGAAGTGCAGAATGAAGGAAAAGAGCTGCAGAAAGAGGCAAGAGGGGTGCAAAAAGAGGAAAGAGGGGCGTGAAAGAGGCACGAGGAGTGCAGAAAGAAGCAAGAGGTGTGGAGAAAGAAACAAAAGAAGAGCAGAAAGAAAGAACAGAGGTGCAGAAAGAGGCAAGAGGGGTGCAAAAAGAGGGAAAAGGAGTGCAGAAAGAGGCATGTGTGTTAGAGAAAGAAGCAAGAGATGTGCAGAAAGAAACAAAAGAAGTGCAGAAAGAAGGAACAGAGGTGCAGAAAGAGGCAGCAGGGGTGAAGAAAGAGGGAAGAGGGGTGGAGTAAGAGGCAAGGAGGTGCAGAAAGAAGCAAGAGAGCTGCAGAAAGAAATGAAAGAATTGCAGAAAAAAGGAACCTAGGTGCAGAAAGAGGCAAGAGGGGTGCAGAAAGAGGCAAAAGGGGTGCAGAAAGAAGCGAGAGGTGCAGAAACAAACAAAAGAAGTGCGAAAGAAGGAACAGAGGTGCAGAAAGAGACAAGAGGAGTGCAGAAATAGGAAGAGGGTGCAGAAAGATGCATGAGGGGAGCAGAAAGAAGCAAGAGAGGTGCAGAAAGAACCAAGAGAACAGCATAAAGAAGCAACAAAGATGCAGAAAGGGGGAAGTGGGGTTGAGAAAGAGGCAAGAGGGATACAGAAAGAAAGAAGAGAGGTGCAGAAATAAACGAAAGAAGTGCAAAAACAAGGAAGAGAGGTGCAAAAAGAAGAAAGAGAGGTGCAGAAAGAAGGAGGAGGGGTGTGAAAGAGGCAGGTGGGGTGCAGAAAGAAGCAAGAGAGTTGCAGAAAGAAACAAAAGAAGTGTAGAAAGAAGGAACAAAGGTGCAGAAAGAGGCAAGAGGGGTGCAGAAAGAGGGAAGAGGGGTGCAGAAAGAGGCACAAGGGTTGCAGAAAGAAGGGACAGAGGTGCAGGAAGAAGCAAGAGAAGTGCTGAAAGAAGCAACAGAGGTGCAGAAGGATGGGTGACTGGTGGAGAAAGAGGAAAGAGAAGTGCATAAAGAAGCAACAGAGTTGCAAAAAGGGGGAACGGGGTGGAGAAAGTGGCAAGAGGGGTGCAGAAAGAAGCAAGAGGAGTGCAGGAAAAAAACAAAAGAGCAGAAAGAAGGAACAGAGGTGCAGAAAGAGGAAGAAGAGTGCAGAAAGAGGGAAGAGGGGTGCAGAAAGAAGCAAAGAGATGCAGAAAGAAGCAACAGAGGTGCAGAAAGAGGCAAGAGGGGTGCAAAAAGAGGCAAGAGGGGCGTAGAAAGAGGCACGAGGGGTGCAGAAAGAAGCCAGAGTTGTGCAAAAAGAAACAAAAGAAGTGCAGAAAGAAGGAACAGAGGTGCAGAAAGGGGCAGCAGGGGTGCAGAAAGAGGGAAGGGGGTGGAGAAAGAGGCAAGGGGGTACAGAAAGAAGCATGAGAGCTGCAGAAAGAAACAAAAGAAGTGCAGAAAGAAGGAACAGAGGTGCAGAATGAGGCAAGAGGGATGCAGAAAGAAGCAAAAGGGGTGCAGAAAGAAGCGAGAGGTGCAGAAAGAAATAAAAGAAGTGCAGAATGAAGGAACAGAGCTGCAGAAAGAGGCAAGAGGGGTGCAAAAAGAGGAAAGAGGGGCGTGAAAGAGGCACGAGGAGTGCAGAAAGAAGCAAGAGGCGTGGAGAAAGAAACAAAAGAAGAGCAGAAAGAAAGAACAGAGGTGCAGAAAGAGGCAAGAGGGGTGCAAAAACAGGGAAAAGGAGTGCAGAAAGAGGCATGTGGGTTAGAGAAAGAAGCAAGAGATGTGCAGAAAGAAACAAAAGAAGAGCAGAAAGAAAGAACAGAGGTGCAGAAAGAGGCAACGGGGGTGCAGAAAGAGGGTGAATGGGTGGAGAAAGAGGCAAGAGGGTGCAGAAAAAAGTAAGAGAGCTGCAGAAAGAAACAGAAGAAGTGCAGAATGAAGGAACAGAGGTGCAGAAAGAGGCAAGAGGTGTGCAGAAAGAGGGAAGAGGGGTGCAGAAAGAGGCAAATGGGTTGCAGAAAGAAGTGAGAGGTGCAGAAAGAAACAAAAGAAGTGCAGAATGAAAGAACAGAGGTGCAGAAAGAAGCAACAGAGATGCAGAAAGGGGGAAGAGGGATGGAGAAAGAGGCAAGAGGGGTGCAGAAAGAAGCAAGAGAGGTGCAGAAAGAAACAAAAGAAGTACAGAAAGAAGGAACACAGGTGCACAAAGTGGCAAGAGGGGTGCAGAAAGAGGCAAAAGGGGTGCAGAAAGAGGGAAGCGGGGTGGAGAAAAAGACAAGGGGGTACAGAAAGAAGCATGAGAGCTGCAGAAAGAAACAGAAGTGCATAAAGAAGGAACAGAGGTGCAGAAAGAGGCAAGAGGGATGCAGAAAGAGGCAAAAGGGGTGCAGAATGAAGCGAGAGGTGCAGAAAGAAACAAAAGAATTGCAGAAAGAAGGAACAGAGCTGCAGAAAGAGGCAAGGGGGTGCACAAAGAGGGAAGAGGGGTGTGAAAGAGGCACGAGGAGTGCAGAAAGAAGCAAGAGGAGTGGAGAAAGAAGCAACAGAGGTGCAGAAAGAGGCAAGAGGGGTGCAAAAAGAGGGAAAGGGGATGCAGAAAGAGGTACTTGGGGTACAGAAAGAAGCAAGAGATGTGCAGAAAGAAACACAAGAAGTGCAGAAAGAAAGAACAGAGGTGCAGAAATAGGCAAGAGGGGTGCAGAAAGAGGTAAGAGGGGTGCAGAAAGAGGCAAAAGGGTTGCAGAAAGAAGTGAGAGGTACAGAAAGAAACAAAAGTAGTGCAGAAAGAAGGAACAGTGATGCAGGAAGAGGCAAGAGGGGTGCGGGAAGAGGGGTGTGAAAGAGGCATGAGGGGTGCAGAAAGCAGCGACAGAGTTGCAGAAAGAGGGTGCAGAAAGAAGCAAGCGAAGTGGAGAAAGAAGCAACAGAGATGCTGAAAGGGGGAAGAGGGGTTGAGAAAGAGGCAAGAGGGGTGCAGAAAGAAGCAAGAGAGGTGCAGAAAGAAACAAGAGAAGTGCAGAAAGAAGGAACACAGGTGCACAAAGTGGCAAGAGGGGTGCAGAAAGAGGCAGAGACACAAGTGGTGCAGAAAGAGGGACGAGGGGTGGAGAAAGAGGCAAGAGAAGTGCAGAAAGAAGCAACTGAGATGCAGAAAGAGGGAATTGGGGTAGAGAAAGAAGCAAGTGGGGTACAGAAAGAAGCAAGAGAGTTGCAGAAAGAAACAAGAAGATTGGAAAGAAGGAACAGAGGTGCAGAAAGAGGCAAGAGGAGTGCAGAAAGAGAGAAGAGGGTGCAGAAAGAAGCATGAGTGGTGCAGAAAGAAGCAAGAGAGGTGTAGAAAGAAGCAAGAGGAGTGCAGAAAGAAGCAACAGAGGTGCAGAAAGAGGCAAGAGGTGTGCAAAAAGAGGGAAGAGGGGTGCAGATAGAGGCACGAGGGGTGCAGAAAGAAGCAAGAGATGTGTAGAAAGAAAAGAAAAGAAGTACAGAAAGAAGGAACAGAGGTACAGAAAGAGGCAAGAGGGGTGCAGAAAGAGGGAAGAGGGGTGCAGAAAGAGGCACAAGGGTTGCAGAAAGAATGGACGGAGATGCAGAAAGAAGCAACAGAGGTGCAGAAAGAGGGATGAGGGGTGGAGAAAGAGGCAAGAGAAGTGCAGAAAGAAGCGAACAGAGATGCAAAAAGGCAGAAGAGGGTTGGAGAAAGTGGCAAGAGGGGTGCAGAAAGAAGCAAGAGAGGTGCAGAAAGAAACAAAAGAAGTACAGAAAGAAGGATCAGAGGTGCAGAAAGAGGCAAAAGGGGTGCGGGGAGAGGGGTGTGAAAAAGGCACGAGGGGTGCAGAAAGAAGCAAGAGGTGCAGAAAGAAGCAACAGAGGTGCAGAAAGAGGGAAGGGGTGCAGAAAAAAGCACGAGTGGTGCAGAAAGAAGGAAGAGAGGTGTAGAAAGAAGCAAGAGAGTTGCAGAAAGAAACAAAAGAAGATCAGAAAGAAGGAACAGAGTTGCAGAAAGAGGCAAGAGGAGTGCAGAAAGAGAGAAGAGGGGTGCAGAAAGAAGCACAAGTGGTGCAGAAAGAAGCAAGAGAGGTATAGAAAGATGCAAGAAGAGTGCAGAAAGAGGCAAGAGGGGTGCAGAAAGAGGCACGAGGGGTGCAGAAAGAAGCAAGAGAGGTGCGTAAAGAACAGAAGAGCAGAAAGAAGGAACAGAGGTGCAGAAATAGGCAAGAGGAGTGTAGCAAGAGGGAAGAGGGGTGCAGAAAGAGGCACGTGGGGTGCAGGAAGAAGCAAGAGATGTGCAAAAAGAAACATGTGCAGAAAGAAACAAGAAGTGCAGAAAGAAAGAACAGGTATAGAAAGAGGCAAAATGGTTTCAGAAAGAGGGTGGATGGGTGGAGAAAGAGGCAAGGGGGTGCGGAAAGAAGCAAGAGAGCTGCAGAAAGAAACAGAAGAAGTGCAGAAAGATGAATGAAGATGCAGAAAGAGGCAAGAGGGGTGCAGAAAGAAGCACAAGGGTTGCAGAAAGAAGGGACAGAGGTGCAGAAAGAAGCAAGAGAAGTGCAGAAAGAAGCAACAGAGGTGCAGAAAGAGGGATGAGGTGTGGAGAAAGAGGCAAGAGAAGTGCAGAAAGAAGCAACAGAGATGCAAAAAGGGGGAAGAGGGGTGGAGAAAGTGGCAAGAGGGGTGCAGAAAGAAACAAAAGAAGTGCAGAAAGAAGGGACAGAGGTACAGAAAGAGGCAGGAGGGGTGCAGAAAGAGGCAAGAGGGGTGCACAAAGAAGCAAGTTAGGTGCTGAAAGAGGCAACAGAGGTGCAGAAAGAGGCAAAAGAGTTGTAGAAAGTAGAAGAGATGTGCAGAAACAGGGAAGAGGGGTGCAGAAAGAGGCAAGAGAGGTGCAGAAAGAGGCAAGAGGGGTGCACAGAGAAGCAAGTGAGGTACAGAAAGAGGCAGCAGAGGTGCAGAAAGAGGCAAAAGAGGTGCAGAAAGTAGAAGAAATGTGCAGAAAGAGGCAAGAGAAGTTGAGAAAAAGATAGAAAGGTGTAGAAAGAAGCAACAGGAATGCAGAAAGAGGCAAGAGAGGCGCGGAAAGAAGCAAGAGTGACTTGCACACCATTAGTACCAATTTAACACCCACATTTAGTAATAAGTAACAGGTGACCATTCTAGGTTTGCAAAGGACCATCCACCACGCTGTAACACTTGTTGCTGCATTTTTGGTAACGTTTGAGCTATTTGAGGTAGAAATAAGGCTTTTTTTGTTCAAATCTGCAGATTAGGCAGCAGATGATGGATTATGTGGCTAATGCGGAAAATGTATAATTGTGCTAAAGTCGGTGGAGCCAAATAGTCGCATAATTCCAGTGGCCCTGCTCATACCTCCAACTAGGTCCAGAAGTGCTCCTCAGTGATTCCTTCTTTTTTTGTCTCATTGAGTTCATAGTTTAGCTTCTATGGAAATGAAGCTAAACCTGTGGTTACCACTCCACAGCACAGACTACCGTACCACATAATTACACTCCATAACACATAATCCCACTCTAAATAATTCCTATACACTAACTACCACATACTTTCTATCCACATAATTTCACTGCACAACATAACACATAATTCTACTACACACAACGTACATCCACTCCACTCCAAAACACATTAGTACTTTTACATTTACAACGCCAATAGCCGTAACTTTCCCAAATGCGAGGCCTATTACATTCCAAATGCTTCTTTAACTAGTAGTCGCATTTGCAGAGTGGTGGAGAAAGGAGACTGGGCCTCCGACCAGCGCTCAGGAAAATCCACTGCGTAGGACTTACAGGAGGTACCAGGAGGGCTTCTTGGCCCCGAAAGTCCCTCAGGAGTAAAGTGGACTTCATCCTCCAACCCATAGTGTGCCAGGAGGTGCGTTTGCAGAGTGGTGGAGAAATGGGGGCGTGACCTCCGAAGACCTCTTAGCAATAGCACTGTGTGTGACTTACTGGAGGTAACAGGAGGGGTAGTTGGCCCCCAAGGACGTCCTTGGGGGCCAACTACCCCTCCTATTACCTCCAGTAAGTCACACACAGTGGTATTGCTAAGAGGTCTTCGGAGGTCACGCCCCCGTTTCTCCACCACTCTGCAAACGTGCTCCCTGGCGCGCTTTTGGGTGGGGATTAAAGTCCCCTTCGATGCCTGGGGTCCTTAGGGGCCAACTAGCCTAGCTGACACCTCCAGTAAGCCCCACACAGTGGATTGCTGAGAGGTGGACACAGGCCACGCCCCCTTTCTGCACCACTCTGCAAATGCTCCTCCTGGCTCACTTTTGGTTGGGGGATGAAGTCCCCTTGCCCCCTGAGGGTCCCTGGGGGCCAACTAGCCCTCCTGTTATCTCTAGTAAGCCCCACACAGCTGGATTGCTGAGAGTGGTCCGAGGCCAAGCCCCCTTTTTACACCACTCTGCAAACGCGCCTCCTGGCGCACTGCTGCTCGGGGGATGAAGTCCACTTCAGTCCTGAGGTCCTCAGCACACAAGTGGACCTCATCGCCCCACCAGCAGTGCGCCAAGAGGCGCGTTTGTAGAGTGGTGTAAAAAGGGGCTTGGATTCTGACCACCTCTCAGCAATCACACTGTGTGGGGCTTACTGGAGGTACCTGGTGGCCTAGTTGGCCCTAAGGACCCTTAAGATTCTAGGGGACTTAATCCCCCAACCCACAACGTGCCAGGAGGTGCGTTTGCAGAGTGGTGCAGGGAGGGGGCGGGCCCTGCCGCGAGATTCCGTTTTCTTTTCTTTTGATATTTTTAGAAGAGGGGCTGTGTGGCCCCCCTTCTCTTACTATTTTTTGGGCCCTGGGGACCCCATCTCCCAGGGCCTGAGCCATTTTTTTTACTTTAAAAAAAAAAAAACGGGAAGGGGTCAATTGGCCCCCCTCTTGAGGCCATTTTTGGCCCCAGGGACCCCATCCCCCGGGGCTTTGCGTCTTTTAAAAAAATTATTTATTGAATTACAGGAGGGGGGCAGCGTGGCCCCCAATCCCTGGGCCAATTCTGGCCCCAGGGACCCCATCCCCCGGGGCCGGTCCTCGTTTTTATTTATTATTTACATGAGGGGGGCCGCATGGCCCCCCTTTCCTGGGCCACTTCTGGCCCCGGAGACCCCATCCCCAGGGGCCATCTCTCACGTTGGAGACCACGGGGGGAGCCCCAATGCCCCCACAGTCCCAGCCAGCTCCCCGTCTCCTGCGGGAGCCGGCATTGCTTTTGGACAAGGGGAGCTGCTGACATGCAGCTCCCCTTGTCCAAAAGCAATCTGCTTTGCTTTATGGAAGCGAGAGCCCCTTGTCCAAAAGCAATCTGCTTTGCTTCATGGAAGCGAGAGCAGGTTTTCTGCTCTTGCTTCCATGAAGCGAAGCATAGTTTGCAATGACAGGGCAGGAGCCGTGCTCCCGTCCTGCCATTGAAAACTGCAATGTCCCTGGGGTGGGCACCCCGGGACATTGCCGGAGCCGGCCCCTGGGGGGTGGTGGTCCCCAGGGCCATAGAGGGCTCCAGGAGGGGGGCAGCGCGGCCCCCCTCTCAACATGTGAATAGCCCCGGGGAGGTGGTGGTCCCTGGGCCAGTGTGGGGGGGCTCAAGCCCCCCCACACTTACTTTTTAGAATAGCCCCGGGGAGGTGGCGGTCCCCGGGGCTTGGGGGGGCCCACGAGCCCCCCCATAATTAAGTAAAGCCCCGGGGAGGTGGCACTCCCCGGGGCCCGCAAGTCCTCCCCGCCGATTAATAAAGAAAGCCCTGGGGAGGTGGCGCTCCCCAGGGCTTGGGGGGGCCCGCTAGGCCCTCGCCCATTAATAAAGAAAGCCCTGGGGAGGTGGTGGTCCCCAGGGCTGCGGGGGGCAGAGTGCCCCCATGCATAATAAATAAACCCCCAGGAAGGTGGCGGGCCCCCGCACCCATATAAAACATTGCCCCCGGGACCTGGCTCACCTAGGGGCTTAAAGAAACAAAGAGCTGGAGCCCGCGCTTCGGTTTTTTTCCGATTTTTTCGGCCGGATTCGTGCAGCGCGAATTTGTCCAAAAATATTTTAAAAATGCTTTTTTTACAGGGACCCCCTGAGCAGGCCTAGGGGTCAGGATGTTTCTACCCTGCCCCCTTTTCTTGTTTTTTACCCTTTTTTCTTGTGACTCGGTTTTACCAAGGCACAAGATGGCTGCCAACACTTCTTGGTTTGGAGTGTTGACAGCCAATCAAAATGAAGCTCGTGCTCGGGAGGGTTTCCGAATCCTCCTCGGCCACCAGATATCGATATTTTTTAATTTTGAATTTCTCAGGAACTACTGAACGGATTTACACCATTTTTAAAAAAGCACGCTTTCTGAACCAAGGCCTACCTTTTTGCCAAATTTCGTGTAATTCTGTTCAGCAGTTCGGGCTGTAGCTTTGTCTAAAGTTTCCAATGGAAATTAACATGGAGAAAATGTGTTTTGGGACCCCCTTTTTTCTCGGCCCCAGCTCGACTAATCCCCCCGAAACTTTGAAGACAGAAGCTGACCTGAGTGAATCATTAGTTTTGAAAATTTCGCGAAGATTCATCAAACGGCGCCAAAGATTTTGGCAAAAGAAAATAGTTTTTTGAATAGAAACGAGGTCCTAACTGTAGGAAGGTGGAATCTGACTGCATGGTTGCCCCCACTTTTTTTCCTGGTGTTTTGCTGGTTTTCGACTTAGTTTGGCTGGGATTCTGCTATTCAGGACCCCAGCCTATCTGCTTTCCCCTTAAATTGATTGCATGTACTTTAGGTACACTCCAGATTGGATTCTGGGGTACCCTTATAAGTCCCTAGTATATGGTATACTATATACCCAGGGCATAGGTACCCCAGAGACCTACCAGGGGCTGCAGCATATATTGTGCCACCCCTGGGAAGCCTTTTAAAATGACACCACAGGTCTGCTACAGCAGCCTGTGTAAGGTGGTGTATGCACCCTTACTGAGATATAGGTTCCCTATATCTCTCCATATCACTGCACATGTAAACCTATCAGTCACCCCTATGGCAGGCCTTAACAATCCTGAAGGCAGGGTGCTGGGTTTCATGTGAGAGGGTGCCCATGCATGAGCAGAGCCCCTCTGCAGCTTCCGGAATCTTCATTCTGGGGTTGTTTGTGATGCAGCCAGACCATATACTCTTAAGTGCATTATAACCTCGCGGTCAATGCTAACTTTGAAATGTCGTGTTTGGTGTCAAACACCTTGGAATCATACCTCCACCCCAGTACTGGGGTGGGAGGTATGATTCCTCCCTTCTAGAGGGAGCAACATGGCACCACCTGTACACCCGGTACCAGCTTAACAGAACCCTGGCATCACAAAATGGATGCTGCAGCCACAGACACGAGTCTGCCCTCCTGCTGCTGGACTAAACTCCGGCAGGGGAGGCCTGGACAATAGGTTTCCTGTCACAGGGAGGTGTGACCACCTCCCAGACAGGCTTTAGTGTATTGGGGCTGGGTGGGTGCACTCCAAGAGTGCTTTGAAGTCTGCACTGGGGGCACATTTGGTGTCCCTGTGCATAGTCCAGTTCAAACCGGTGGCAGGGGCACTCAGCCCCTGCTCTGGCGTGAAACTGGACAAAGGAAATGGGTGTAGCCACCCCTCTTTCCTGACCCTCCCATAGGTGGGTCCCCAGAGTTTGTCCCACCCCTTCCTTGGGTATAAAGTAGGAACCCTGACTACAGGACTTTAGATTACACCTGGACTAAACTCTGTTACCAGAAACCAAGTACTTTGATGATCTACACTACGCTGGATGACTGAAGAATCTCCCTTGGAGTAAAGGAGTTACTTCCCTGCAAGGCAGGCACCGTTAACGCAACTGCCCGGTTGGCATCTCCGAAGCTCCTGCGGACTCCGAAGAATATTACCACACAGGAGGTGGGTTTTTCGAGGTCGATCTGTGCCCACAGCAAGTGGCAGTTCGGGCTGGACTGTTCCCATGAGGCACAGGGTCAGACTGATTTGCATATGGCCATGTCTGAACTGGGGTGGTGGAGTGAGCTAAAGAATGATGATGGATTAAACCCAGATCAGTTGACTGGGGGTGAGTGTTTGATTAGCTCAAACGCTCCGTCCATCATCCCCTTTGGTATCGCTTTGTTCGCCCTAAGTTGGCAGGGTATGCCCAGACGTGGGTCCCTTGCTCACTTTGCCACTGGATTCAAGCTAGCCTGGCTGATGACGGCTGAATAGCCAGAAACCGGTCCCAGGATGCTTGTTTCCGGTCCAGGGAAGACATGGCTTGGCAGTTCGGGCTGGACTGTTCCCATGAGGCACAGGGTCAGACTGATTTGCATATGGCCATGTCTGAACTGGGGTGGTGGAGTGAGCTAAAGAATGATGATGGATTAAACCCAGATCAGTTGACTGGGGGTGAGTGTTTGATTAGCTCAAACGCTCCGTCCATCATCCCCTTTGGTATCGCTTTGTTCGCCCTAAGTTGGCAGGGTATGCCCAGACGTGGGTCCCTTGCTCACTTTGCCACTGGATTCAAGCTAGCCTGGCTGATGACGGCTGAATAGCCAGAAACCGGTCCCAGGATGCTTGTTTCCGGTCCAGGGAAGACATGGCTTGGCAGTTCGGGCTGGACTGTTCCCATGAGGCACAGGGTCAGACTGATTTGCATATGGCCATGTCTGAACTGGGGTGGTGGAGTGAGCTAAAGAATGATGATGGATTAAACCCAGATCAGTTGACTGGGGGTGAGTGTTTGATTAGCTCAAACGCTCCGTCCATCATCCCCTTTGGTACAGCAAGTCTGAGGCCCGTATCCCTCGTGGAGACCGTGCAACTCGAACCCCTGGACACCGCGACCATTTACAGAAGCATCAGCTTTCCGGCGACCCCTGAGGCTGAGCTTTGGGTTACTTGTAGCCCTGACCCCGAGCAGTAATTACACTGAAGATTGCAGGCCTACACTCAACGAGTGTTCCGTGGGCCGCCATTTTGTGATTCCTCTCGAGGTCCCTGCGCGATCCCTGGTCCGTTGACCTGTGGGTCCCCACGAAGGCAACTCTAACTTTTATTGGGCTTCCCTGGTTGCTCCAGATGTGCCCTGACTCTCCATCGCTTGGGGAGTCCCAAGGACCTTGCTGGTCCGCACAGAAGCATCTTTTCTCTTCCTGCGTGGGTTGCTGTTGCCAAGGCTTGTTGTGGTCAATCCAATCACCGATGCCCCAGCACTCGACATCCTTTATGGGGCAGCTTGAATCCGGCTCCTGGTTGTCTTCGACATCTCCGGGACCCCGTGGCTGCAGAGTCAAGCTTCACCTCTTCGCACCTGAAGCACCCGACATCGGTGGGCATTCGATTGCTCCGCTCCTGGTCACTGGCAAGTGACCCAGACTCTGTCCCCTCTGCTTTCAGGTTCTTCACATCTTCGATCCAGGCTTGGATCCACCCGGACACTTTTCTTCTTCACGGCAGCAGCACTTTGCAGCAGATCGCCATTGAAAACGACGACGATTCCCGACACCCTTTGACACCTATGCATCCGGCTTCCCTGGGTGAGGTAACTCGAGTACTCTGGTGCTCACGTGGGTGTTGGCCCTAGAACCCCTTACGTCTAAAGGGGTTTGCTGCAAGTCCTCTCCTAAGTGTCCTTTATCTGTAAAATTCCAACTGCGACTTTCTGCATTGAATCCTACGGTGCTCGCGGCTGTGTTCCCACACTGCACACGTCCCCCGTGGGTCCCCTGTGTCACTACCTTGGGTGGTTCCTTGGGGTCCCAGCGATTTACGTGCTCTAGGCACTGTGTCTAGTCAAGTCGTGGTTCTTATACCACTTTCTTAATATATGGTTTGGTCCCCCCCTGGGGCCCAGTGTATATTGTGCTATTTACTGTCATTTTAATACTGTGATATTGTGTATCTTGGACTCTAATCTCATAAAGAGCTTAGTAGTGAGGGTTTAGAAATAAATACATATATTTTATATATATCTTGTGTGGTTCTCCTTTCATTTGGTCATTCAAGAGGTTATAATCTGGTAAACCAAGCTGCTCTACACTCCTTCAAGACTTAGCCTGAAGGCTGCTCTCCACAGCTACCACTAGGATAGCTCTATAAGGTTGTCTTTAAACCTACCATCAATAAGGGTCGTTTGGACTGGTGCAAGGTGCCCACTATAACTAGTGGACAGCATATGCCAGGCCAACTTCTCACACTAACTATAACTACCTCCTGGCGACTGCCAGTAGGTAATATATATATATATATACCACCAGCAAACTTGTGTAGTCGTAGCACAACTACAAGCGCGGAGCCCCCCATCAAGCCGATCGGAAGCACACTACTGGTTGTCATTCACGGAACCAGCAACCGGAGAGCCGGAGGGCGGAGAAGTGTGGCTCAATGGTTAGAGCGGCAGACCCTAATGCAGAGATCTGGCCCGGGACCAGGGTTCAATTCCCGCCTCGGCGGATCTTGGGCTCAATTTCCTCGGACCTGATAATTCTCGCCTCGGTGCCTATTCTAATCATGGGTCCCACTCTGCAACTCTGGGCAATAGCTTGCTTAATCTCCACAACGGCCCCACCAGCGCTGGGATGCCTGGCTTCACCTTGGGGGTGCCCAGGAGTGGACATTGCACAGGGAAAAGACAGGAAGGGTTCCACAGCGGTATGCGTACAGCGCCAGGACACCCTAGGGTAACAGTGCGCTTTACAAGTACAAATTTCATTTCATTTCATTTCATTCATTCATTTCATTTTCAGGGCACCCGGAGTGCAGGTAAGCAGGTTTGACAGCTTTAGTGCACAAGTGGCTGTGTAGTGGGAGAGGCAGCTGTGTAAGTCTCACAGCGTTGGGATCTGATATCAGTATCTGTAACTTGGCGGTCATGACATCAGAATGGCTGAGGGAGCGGGAAGAAGCCGCTGACAAAATGTTTGACGAAACAGCCACGACAGTAGGAGACGGCCTCGGCACAGTGAATGCGAGGCAAGTGACAGCGGAAGCTAACCTTCGCAGCAAATTCAGGGATTTAGAAAAACTGCAGCGCAACAAAATAACTAAATGGTGGGAGCACAAATCACTCACCAAATAACTGGAAGTAGTCAGAGTCCGGAGGGGACTGCGAATACTCATCGCACCTACGTATGAGAACCCAGATCAAGAAATGCTCAAGGAATGGGCTGACAACAACTCTGAGTCCTCCAAAAGAATGCTACAGATACTAATAAAGTATGCACTCAAAGACAGAGAAAAAATTCTGCCCCAGATTGAACTGTTGCAGAAAGATATCAGTCAACACCCTGACAAGGAAGAAGTAGCAAAGTTTGACAATGAAATGATTAACCCTGGGCGAAGTACTACGCTACGCTCGCGTAGTTTGCGAAGTTTGCGCTACTTCGCACTACGCAAATTGCACGTAGCACAGTGCAAACACGCGTAGCGGTAATTTTTTGCTTGCTCGCGGTCCTCAACGTCAAGTTGGCGACCGCGAGCAAGCAAAATGACATCCCGGCGAGACTTTTTCTCGTTCGCGATCAGCAACATCAAGTTGCCGATCGCAAGCGTGGAAAATAAACCTCCGGCGAGATTCTCAACGCGGGGAGGTCAGGTTTCTCATTGCGAGTGGTTGCGCATGCTCGCGACCGCTCGCGATGAGAAACTACCAGTCCGCGTTGAGAAAGCTGCTGCTCGAGTAGAAATCTACTCGAGCGGCAGAAAACGACCGCTTGCACTGTGCAAGATGCGGTTTGCACTCATTGCACAGTGCGGACAAGCATCCGGCACTGTGCAATCAGTGCGAACAGCATTTTGCACAGTGCACTACGCAGTTCGCGTAGCTACGCGTAGCTCGCGTAGTGCAAAGTGCACTTCGCGTAGCTACGCATAGCGCTACTACGCGAACTACGCCCAGGGTTAGAAATGATAACAAGGTTGCAGAAACACGAACAAGTTATCAAGACCCGCAAAGCTACAAAATTTCTCAGGGACAAGTTGGACTACCAAGGAGGACAGATCTATACGTTTTCATGTGGTTTTGACAATATAAGATGCCAACAACTATCGGAAAGGACACAACCAACGGCTTTGATACAACAAGCTGCGATTAACTCAGATCTGAGTTCAGAGGTGGAAACAGATCCTCATGAGGGTCCTAGCGGGGAACCACCATCTATTGTGGAAGAATTGCGTTTTTTACTGCTAGATCGGACTCTAAACCTCAGACCCCGGCCTCCAAAAAAAGAAAATATTGGCAAATCCAGAGGGAGAGGAAGAGGAAAAACCGAAGGAGCAGACACAGAACAAGCATTAGCACAGAGACAAACCTGCTCAAAGAAATGAACGTTCAGGACTCCAAAACCGAGATCAACCTTTCGGATATGGAGCTCACTAATAAAGAAATTGATATTCTCTCTCTGGGACTTTCTTTTTGCAAACAAACCAACTTTAATTATGTTCAAACGAAAATTGATTTGTTTAAATACATGAGGAAACTTAAGCTACACAAACACTTCTTTTTTCGTACCAGTGAGGCCAATGCATTAAGTTCTGAAAATGCTGCATCTGCTAATTTGGTAGTAGCTGATCTAGAACTCCTCCAGGATCTCAACCAACTTGAAATGGAAAGCGGTGCGAGCAGCGCACCTGGGGATGGTAACCTGGGAGTGGGCCTGGGTTGTAGAGTTAATTCCCCATTCAAACCAAAGTCGGTGTTCACTCCAGTCATGCCTAGAGATGGATTAGACATATTCTCGGAATTGGTAACCATGGATTTAAAAAGACCTGCATTGGAATCCAGTAAAAACTTTCAAGCTGAATATGCAGGTGCTATGCGGGACTATGACAGAGTGATGCAAAAGATCATTGTGGTACAACAGTCTGACAAGGGGGGCAATATTGTGCTATGGCCCCTCATCTTGTACAAAGCTGAAGCTTATTCACAATTGAATGACAGATTGTGCTGTAGTAGAATGTCTTTAAATAGCTACAATACAGTCAAAGAAAAGTTTCATAATGAACTGTCCAGGTGGCGGAGAATGGGACTACTCACTAACGATGAATACAAATTTTTAAGAGTAGAACATCCTGTTATTCCTGTGTTGTACTTAATCCCAAAAATCCACAAACACGCTACCAACCTCCCAGGGCGACCTATCATCTCGGCCATAGGGGGATTTTTTAAACTACATCCAAATATATAGACTTTTTCTTACAGGAACACGTTAGAAACCTACCTTTTTTCATTTTAGATACAGGTGACTTCCTTAAGAAAATATATGATGTTACATGGGATGACAACTATGTCTTTATGACTCTAAACGTGTCTTCATTGTACACCAGTATCCGACATGACCAAGGTTTGAAGGCTACCAAGCATTTTTTGGTGCCAGACCCATCAGTGTTTACCAACATACAGTGATGTTACTTCAAATGATGGAGTGGTGCCTGGATAACAATGATTTTTTGTTTGACAAGCACCTATTCAAGAAAATCCAAGGGCCAGCGATGGGCACTTGCTTCGCCCCCAGCTATGCGAATCTGCACATGGGCTGGTGGGAGGAGCAAGTGCTCATCTCAGAATTTGCCACAGAGTGGACTTATAACATTGTCCTCTGGTGCTTGCTACATCGACGATCTCTTTGTCCTCTGGAGAGGTTCGTTAGAATCAGCCAGGGACTTTGCAGATCGCCTTAACTCCAATGACTTGAACTTGAGATTTACCAGCAAGATTAGCAAAACTGAGGTAGAATTCCTAGATTTGAAGTTCTTCGCCCAAAATGGTAAGATTCACACTCAAACTCACCGAAAAGAAACGGCTGGCAACTCCATCCTTCATGCGCGTAGTTTCCATCTAATCAAACTCCGGCAAAGTATTCCTTATGCCGAAAACTTGTGCATGAAGCGTAACTGTAGTGATTTTCAATCTCTGAGACAGGTTCAGTCAGAATTGGACCTTAGATTCTGACAGAGGGGGTACAACCCAGGACTATTGAAGAGTATCAAAGCTAAAGTCGAGTCCTCAAGCAGGGAGGTGCTACTCTTCAAGGAAAAAAGGAGCAAAACTAACACTCATGGTGTTATCAGAATGATAACAGGGTACAACACATACCACCAGAGAGTGAGGAGCATCCTTAAATCACATTGGGACTTGATTCGCAGTGATCCGGTCATTGGACCATCGATGCCCAAACATCCTCTCCTTACCTTCAGAAGGGCTAAGTCCATGAGAGGTGAATTGTGCAACAGCAGTGCTGAGATGACGCAGTCCGATTCCTGGTTTACATCTTCCCTGGGCTTCCATAAATGCCACAAATACCATCGGCCTGAACCTAAGTGAGTTTCATAGCCCACTGCATAATTCAACCATTAAGAGCCGTCACTCCTACAACTGCAGAAGTGACTTTGTGGTTTTTCTTGCTGCGATGCTCATGAAGGTATATGTGGGCAGTACTAAGCACATGGTACACGTCAGGATCTTGCAACACTTACATGCGATTTCTAAAGATGACTAAACATATCCCGTAGCTCGACACATAAATGAGAGACATGGCGGTAACAACAACAATGTCATATTTTGTCATAGATTCGGTTCCTAAGCACGTGAGGTGTGGCAACAGGGAACATAATCTGCGTAGGTTAGAGTCCCGTTACATCATTATGCTCAACAGCAAGATCCCCGTTGGCCTAAATTCGGACGAAGAGATGTACAGACATCTGTAACATATACTTCCCTTGACCTCAAGGGATTTCTTCCTGCTCCCTTTCAGCCTGGTATTAGTGCTTTTAGCCGCACGCAGAATTGCATTCTGCAGGTCACTTATTCATTTGTAATTTTTGTTTTACTTGTTGTCATGTATAGCACAAAATCACAAACACTCTTTTGGCACTCTTTTTCACGTTATGTATACACATATATATTTTTTTGTGGTTTAGTATGTTACAAGAGAACTCCTTCAGTGTCAAGGTGGCATGTGACCTTTGGAAGAGCCTGTCTAGTAGATGTGCAGGTATTGTACACTTGTCCGTGATTTAGCGCATTCTGTGCAGGGTAATTTCAGGGTAGACCACAGGCCCAATTGGGCGTCAGTTGAGCTTCTGGGAATGAGTCTTTTTTCCGGTATAGCCACACTGTTTGTAAAGCACTAGCTATGATTCATTTCCATGGGGTACCGCCAAAACACTGTTATTTTGTGTAGCAGCAGGTACAATGTTGTTCTCTTGTTCCTACACGCAAGTCAGAGTGTGGCATGGATCATCTTTTTTTGCTCCTTTGTTTGGCCTGTTTATTCCTCTTATTCTTCCTCTGCCGCCTCGTCCTCTCCCTCTCTGAGCACCCTGCTCTTGCAAATGTTCTGTCCGTCCCTGGTTCATCATTTGGAATTGGAGTAAAGAATTACTAGATTTTTTCTGCTGGATTTGATTATCTGTAGAGTAAACTGCCGATGTAGATGCATCAGAAAGACTTCCATCCGACACATCACTCTCGGAGATTTCAACATTTGCTGGTACTGTAGTAGAATTAATCAAACTACTTCCATCTTTCTCAAACAGATGATCGTATTTTCTATGGTTCACCATACCCACATATGAGGACCCTGATCCTGAAAGGAAGAATAAGAGGAAGAATAAGAGGAATAAACAGGCCAAACAAAGGAGCAAAAAAGATGCTACAACCTCTGTGGGAATGTTGACAAGGGGCAAAAAGGCGCAATCATGACTGTTGTCAATATTTCCCAGCGGACGCTCTCGGCAGAAGAAACCGAACTCCTTGGACTAGGTTTGTCCTTTTGCCCTACTATGAATCTTAATTTTGCTCAAACTAGGATTGATTTGTTTTATTTTTCACGCAAGTTGAAATTAAAAAAATGGTTTCACACCAAGCATAAGACAGCTATTCCAGCATTAGAAAGTGCACGTATGAGCAATCTTAATATTGATGATATTGAAGTTTTAAATGCCTTGGCATCCCAGTATGATCAAGCGATGTGTAATGATGATGTGATCTCTAATCTACAGGAGTTTGATATTGATGTGAATGTTAATCCAGGTAGTGGTTTTAAACCTAAGTCGGTATTTCTACCTCATATCGAATGTGACGCCATAGAGGTTTTTAGAAAGAGGTGTTCTGGGTGATCTAAAGAAAATTCAGCATAAAAAAAAACCCTTTTGTAAGAAAAATCTTAGATTGGATCAGACATTGGCACTAGAAAACTTAAAATCTGATAATACCATCGTTATTTGCCAGTCTGATAAAGGTGGCAATGTTGTGGTGTTAGACAAACAGGCTTATTTGGCTGAAGGCCTTAGACAGTTGACTGATGTAACATGCTATTGTATCGCTGATAGAAGTGCCATAGCCAAATCTAATGTGAAATATGGTGAGTTGTTGATTGAGTGGAGAGAGCAGGGATTATTGGAGTGGGAGGAATATAATTTTCTCAAATGTCCCTATCCTAAGATCCCCATACTCTATCTACTTCCAAAACTTCATAAGGATCCGGTTAACCCCCCGGGGAGGCCTATTGTCTCCTCTATGGGGTCATTACTTGAAAATACATCCCGGTTTATTGACCACTATTTACGACCTTTTGTGGTTAGTTTACCAGCTTACTTAAGAGACACTACACACTTCTTGACTGTCATTGATGGGATCTTTTGGGAGCCAAATTATACTTTGGTTACCCTGGATGTGTGTAGCTTGTATACCTGTATTCAACATCATTTTGGTCTGCAAGCTATTAGGCATTATCTCAAAACTCGTTCCATCTCCTTATTCTCACACTCTGAAATGATACTTGCTATGATTGAGTTTTGTTTAACCAACAACTTTTTTCTGTTTGACGATGTCATCTACCGGCAGTCACAGGGCACAGCTATGGGCACCTGCTTCGCCCCCAGCTATGCCAATTTGGTCATGGGCTGGTGGGAGGAGCAGGTAGCCTCACAGATGGCTGAATTCGATCAATGTGTCCTGTGGCTGCGCTATATAGATGACATCTTTTTAATTTGGAATGGAGATATTGACTCAGCCAAGGTTTTTGTCAAAAAACTCAATGACAACAGTTACAATCTTGTTTTTACAGAACACATCAGCAAAACTTGAATAGAGTTCGTGGATGTTTTGGTTGAAATCTCAGATTGCACTATACAGACACAATTGTTTCGCAAGACTACAGCCGGGAATAGTATCCTGAGTGCTTCGAGCTCCCAGCCTCGTAAGTTGGTTTATAGCATCCCCTATGGCGAGCTGTTGCGCGCCAAGCGCAATTGCAGTTCTGAAAGTAGTTACCTGAAAGAGAAAGAAATCATGTCCCAGCGCTTCAGGGAGAGAGGCTACAGCCGCAGAACTATATCTGAAGCATGCAATAGAGTAGACGATGTAACTCGTAATCAGCTATTACATCCAGTTAAACGACAAACTGAGTCAGACATGCTGAGATTTATTACGACCTACTCTGGACAAGCGCAGGATGTCCGCCAGATACTGAGAAAACACTGGCATGTATTGTTAACTGACATCAGTCTTCAGAAACATCTTAACAGCCACCCTCAAATTACCTTTCAAAGAAATCGATCATTGAGAGATGAACTCAGTCCTAAACTTGTGACCCATAACATCAGATCTACTACCGGCAGTCGTCCGGGCTTTCGATGCTGTAATAACTGCAAAGCTTGTAGTAACAGCATCGACTGCGCTACGCTTTTGATATCTAGCAGGAGAAGGGAATTTGTGATCAAGAAAGCCCTTACGTGCAACACGGTTTACTGTGTATATGCGCTTATTTGCCCCTGTAACAAGGCTTACATAGGAAGCACTTTCCATCGGGCAAAAAACGTGTGCTTGAACATATCAGGGCCATCCGTCATATTAACAAACAATACCCTGTAGCAAGACATTTCTTTGATCAACACTTTCAAGATGAGAAACTTCTCAGAATGGTTGTCATTGATGCTGTTCCTGATAATGTACGGAGAGGGAACAGACAACTCTCACTCCGCCAATTAGAGTCGAGATATATCATTGACTTGGAAACTATGACTCCCTTGGGGTTAAACTCAAGTGAGGAACTATCAGTACACCTACACAATTAATATCCTATGTGCAATGTTACTATGTATTTGGATTCGCTGTGATTTTTCTGCTTTTCATTTTCGTATTTTAACTTTATGTATTTTTTCACATTTTTAGGTATTGGGCACATGTTTTAAATCAGGCCACTTACTTATCACCGGTACAACATGTAATGAATCATACGCCCACTTGGGCAGAATTATCTGTTGACTTCTCGGGCCCTGGGATCACCGACTGCAATATTATATTTGCTGCATGTATTCACTGTTAAAACTTGGTCATACGTTGTTTACATTAATGTACATTGGTCGGTGTTAATTGAGATACTGGGTCGTTTTGTCAAGCTGGACATGGTACTGGTATTTTTAATTCTGTGATGACTGTTGCCACAAAACCATTTTGTAATTATATTTTTATATTACATTTGATTTAGTGATGTATTACTCATGTCATCACGGAAAGCACACTTGATGCATGTATGAATTTGTGTTACCAGGTTATTTAGTTGCCATGGTCTGTGTTAGTATAACAGTTTAATCAACCATTCAGCTGACGTGATGTATTTAATATGCATATTTATAGTGTCAAGATGGCCGCTGTTTTTTACCACAGACGTTGTTCACTATTGGTGTCACCATTAGTCCCTTTTCTATGTTGTATAGCACTGGTTAAATTGGTGTGGATTACTGCTTGGCCTTTAGCGTGATCAAGGCAAAAGCTGAAACGCGTTGCTTGTGCAGTCATTAAAGATATTTGCTGCAACTTTCCAAGGTGTCCGTGCCGTTTTCTGGGATTACAGAAGTTTGTTTTGGCATATTGCGGGGTTTCCGGTACCCCGAGCATGGACCGCCCTGACTGACAGCTTCTACCCTTACCGGGTTCTGTTTAATATATATATATATATATATATTCACTGAAAAAAACATAGGTTTCAGGGGCGTTATAGTTAGTTGGACATTTCACTCGTACAAAACCATAGAAATTCCCCTGTTATAGTTAGTTCAGCTAACTATAACTCGCGTGCCCGCAATGCACTGCTGATGACGTCACATATTACATCACTCATGACATGGTCAGTGACATCACTCATGACATCACTGATGACATCTCAAATGACATCACTGATGACATCACTGATGACATCATCCTTGTGATAGAGTGGCAGACCTCCTCTCACCCTAATATAACCTTTGATACACACACTCAAAAATACAAACTAACATTTTCAAAACAATGGACATACCAATACCAGTTACAACACACCTATTCAGTAATTCCAAGATCTACACACACATCCACTCATTCACCAACAGTCCCTATACAATCACTCATACATGTACTCACTCATCATATGTACTCATACACCTATACATCCTGTTACACACCGCCACTCATCCATAGAGTTACTCACACACATAGTCACACATGCAAACAAAGTATCAAACATCCATTTACTTGCATATACAGTTATACACACACTACCACACTTACTTCTACAGAAACTTACACATACTTACTCTCTTAAACAATCACTTATAGAAACACCTACTTATTTGTACAGGAACTCTTCCAATCTCTCACTCTCACATATACTCACTTATATACACCAATACTCACATATACTAGTTTAAAACATATGTAGTTACTCATAAAGACACTATTGAGACAGTCATTCACTCACTAACACACCCATACACATACTCATCCACCTATACAGTCCTGCACACATGCTGTCTTCAACACATACAAACAGTGAGTCACTCATTCATGCATCTATGCACTAAGTAATACCCCCACCGAACCATACAGACACTCAGACACTCATACTGATACTCAAAAAACCAACTAATAACCGATATAGACACTCATGTAGCTACTCACCAACCCATGCAGCCACTTATACACAAAGTGAGAGACTGATACAGATATTTTCATATTTAAACATTACTCACTAACCCATGTATTCACTAAGATACACTTAGTCAGTTATACAATCAATTTTACAAAACAAAATCATCCATTTAGACACTTATATACCCATTTATTCTTCCATCGACCTTGAGATATACATATATAAAACATATTTAATTTTCAGAAAAACACACATTCACTGGATGATGTCATGAGTGATGTCATTTGAGATGTCATCAGTGATGTCATGAGTGATGTCACTGACCATGTCATGAGTGATGTAATATGTGACGTCATCAGCAGTGCATTGCGGGCGCGCAAGTTATGGTTAGCTGAACTAACTATAACGGGGGAATTTCTATGGTTTTGTACGAGTGAAATGTCCAACTAACTATAACACCCCTGAAACCTATGGTTTTTTCAGTGAATTTCTAAGGTTTTTAAATGCTAATTTCTAACTATAACGTGCCTGAAACCTATGGTTTTTCAGTGAATTTCTAAGGTTTTTTAAATGCTAATTTCTAACTATAACGTGCCTGAAACCTATGGTTTTTTCAGTGAATATATATATATTTATTATACTATGTATACATGTGAAAATGTCTCGGTCCCCTGTTTGCCTCGGTGGCACGGAAAAAATGGGTGGAACTGACGTCAGCACGCCGACGAGGTCCTCTTATGGCTCAGATGACGTCATACGGTGTCGCGAGCGGAGCCGTGCTCGTTGACGTGGGAGAGCTAGGAAAGAATTTCAGTGGAATGCTGGTGCAGGGGATATTCACCTAAGTGTTCAGGCTAGTCCTTTGGGAGCAACTGTTTATGTTGCCACTCCAGAAACCAAAACCAGTGATCCGAGGGCAGAGGCCCTGCAGATGGCACACGAGGTGGGGTGCCCAGTCGTGTGCACCGGCGGGGCAGCGAAGTGACAAGCACCACAACCCACAAAAAAGGTAACGAGGGCACTGAATAACACAGGATCTTCTCTTTGTATCTGGCAGGAACAACGAAGTTAAAATGTCCTAGTACCAAAATGTAGAATAGTGCTACAACGGTCTTCAAGAGGACCTGCGATGCCGCTTCTGCCTCCCATACACTGGAGGAGGCACATGGGTCACGCGGTACGGTAATACTGCGGTGGGACGCGCACTCGTTGACCTCTCATGGCACTGCTCCACACTTCAGGGAGGACGCTTTCCATTAGCTATGTTTTCTGATGACATGTCGCGCCGGCCCCGTCCAACAACAGAACTCCTTTAGATCCAAACAGACTCTTCCACTCTCTCACCGGAAGTGAAACCAGGCCACGCGGACACTTTCACAATACAACAGCCGGGAATGCACTTTTCGGTAAAAAAAACACATTCCTTCCTCCTAATTAATCAAATAAACGTCTCACTGAAGAACAGGGGCCAGCTTCGATCGGTAAACAGCCGTTACAACGACTTTTTACTTTGCGATACCATTACAACGCATGCATTACCACGCATGCGTTGTACATCACAAAGTCATTACTACGCATTTTTTTAGAACGCATGGTCATTTACCACGCATGCCTTTACAACGAATTTTGTTGTAAAGGTATGTATAGTAAATGACCATGCGTTCTAAAACATGTAGACGATCCATGTCGTTGTAAGGAAACAGAGGCTGTTCCGTTTCCTCACAACGATGTGCACCGCCCCTCAGAGATGACGTGAAGCAGGAACCACGAGGAGAGAGGAACCATGAGGAGTGAGAGGTAAGGGGATTGGGCATGGGGTGGGGTTTCTTTTCTAGGGTTTAGGGTAGTGCAGTGGTGTTTGGGTGGTGTAGGGGGTCGTGCTGGGGGTAGTGTTTTAGGGTTTAGGGTAGTGCAGTGGTGTTTGGGTAGTGTAGGGGGTCGTGCTGGGGGTAGTGTTTTAGGGTTTAGGGTAGTGCAGTAGTGTAGGGGTCGTGCTTGGGGGTAGTGTTTTAGGGTTTAGGGTAGTGCAGTGGTGTATGGGTAGTGTAGGGGGTCGTGCTGGGGTAGTGTTTTAGGGTTTAGGGTAGTGCAGTGGTGTTTGTGTAGTGTAGGGGGTCATGCTGGGGATAGTGTTTTATGGTTTAGGGTAGTGCAGTGGTGTTTGGGTAGTGTAGGGGGTCGTGCTGGTGGTAGATTTAGGGTTTAGGGTAGTGTAGTGGTGTTAGGGTAGTGTAGGGAGTCTTGCTGGGGGTAGTGTTTTAGGGTTTAGGGTAGTGCAGTGGTGTTTGTGTAGTGTAGGGGGTCATGCTGGGGATAGTGTTTTATGGTTTAGGGTAGTGCAGTGGTGTTTGGGTAGTGTAGGGGTCGTGCTGGGGGTAGATTTAGGGTTTAGGGTAGTGCAGTGGTGTTTGGGTAGTGTAGGGAGTCGTGCTGGGGTAGTGTTTTAGGGTTTAGGGTAGTGCAGTGGTGTTTGTGTAGTGTAGGGGGTTGTGCTGGGGGTAGTGTTTTAGGGTTTATGTTAGTGCAGTGGTGTTTGGGTAGTGTAGGGGGTAGTGCTGGGGTAGTGTTTTAGGGTTTAGGGCAGTGCAGTGGTGTTTGTGTAGTGAAGGGGCTCATGCTGTGGGTAGTGTTTTAGGGTTTAGGGTAGTGCAGTCGTGTTTGTGTAGTGTAGGGGTCGTGTTTTAGGGTATAGGGTAGTGCAGTGGTGTTTGGGTAGTGTAGGGGTCATGCTGGGGTTAGTGTTTTAGGGTTTAGGGTAGTGCAGTGGTGTTTGGGTAGTGTAGGGGGTCGTGCTGGGGGTAGTGTTTTAGGGTTTAGGGTAGTGCAGTGGTGTTTGTGTAGTGTGGGAGGTCATGCTGGGGGTATATTTAGGGTTTAGTGTAGTGCAGTGGTGTTTGGGTAGTGTAGGGAGTCATGCTGGGGGTAGTGTTTTAGGGTTTAGGGTAGTGCAGTGGTGTTTGGGTAGTGTAGGGAGTCGTGCTGGTGGTAGTGTTTTAGGGTTTAGGGTAGTGCAGTTATGTTTGGGTAGTGTAGGGTGTCGTGCTGGGGGTAGTGTTTTAGGGTTTAGGGTAGTGCAGTGGTGTTTGGGTAGTGGAGGGGGTAGTGTTTTAGGGTTTAGGGTAGTGCACCCAACCAGCCACAATATCCGTGGACAAAGGGGATCCTGACTCTTTGGAACGCTCCGTCAATTGAATAATTTGGGTCAAGGGCCCTACCACGTCCAAGACCTATCAATTCCTTTCTTGGGATCCCTCATATACTTGGAGAAAAAGGTACATAGTTTCTCATCAATTTCAGGCGTGTGTGCCACCTTCCCCTTCAGTGAGGGCCTGGGGCATTCTCCCTCATCCTATTCCTGACCTCCCTTTCAAGGGGTTGATGGATTTTCCCCACCACATACTCTGCCACTTTGGCGTCAGGTGTCCACTCTGCCGACCTAGGATGGTAAATTTGGGTAGGCTCGAACATGTCCGAGTGGACCCCGTCCCCAACCGGGGACTGAGAGGAGTGGGACTCTGGACGCCAGGGACGCCCGAGTCCTTATCCTCATCGGAGGAGAAATCGTCCTCCGATACACCCTCTCCCTCTAAGGAAACCCGCCGTCGGGGTCTACAATAGTGGTGACAGTGTTGCAATTTTCTCCGGGCCCCTCCTCCTCCCGGCAGGGTGCATGTTTTAGCGTTCGCGCACTCTTGAGGAAGGTCTCCGTAAGTTTATCAAATCCTTCCAAGTGCCCCGCGTTATGCTTAACGGCCCTTTTATTCCCCATCTGGGAGCTACTTGGACCCGCCACCACCAGATCTGGGTCACTGAACACCCCAGGGATGCTTTTCGCCAGCTTATCAACCTGATCCCTAAGAGGAGCCAGCGCCCTAGAAATAGCCAGAGAGAGGGCTTGGTCCACTGCTGGAGGGAGAAGTTGGGGGCCATTCCTCCTCCACTTCCTGGTAGGAGGAGTAAAACTGGTCTTCTGGAGAAGACATGATAGCAGAGGGTGTGAGCACAGAACAAATGCCCTTAAAATCCTTAAGACAGCCCCCTCGCCGGTGCTCCAACAGCTGGGCTTTCCCCGAAGCTGTTATAAGAATAGACTGAGGCGCAATACCAATTACCACCACCAGGTGGCGCTGGTCACTAACGTGGCCGTGTGGGGAAATCACCGCGTAGCGGTGTCAAAATTAGGCGAGGGTTGGTCGGGAATCAAGCGGACACTAAAGGAGTGACCGGATTCCCAAACGCGCGTAAAGACCAGCGGGAGCACTCGACGGAGCTGCCTCGCTCGGACCAGACGCGCCTGACAGGATCTCACCGCGCGCAGAGCACACAGCGGGAGAAACTGCGAGGGGGAGAACGCGCTCGGGCAAGAGCCTGCTGCGCAGGGAATATGAAACAATACCAAGGCAATAATGCTAATAACGTGCACAAGAAACCGCTATACAAACAGCAACAACGTCAGATTAAGCCAAGAATGTAAGGAATGCACTTAACTGACGAGCAGTGAAGAAAGAGGAAGCGGAAGGGACGTCACGATATTATATACGATGGACTGTGATATGATTGGACTATAGTTGCCTTGGAGACTACCCCCTAATGGTTCATGGGTTGTGTAGTCTTTTGTTTAATGATTGTTGTGTTACGTTTTCTTTGAACTGCTATGCAAATAAAGTGAGGAAAGATATGCATAATCCTCGCCTCCGTCCTGCCATAGAATTCATTCAACTTTATTTGATCTGATTTAGAAACATAGATCATAAAAGTGTACATAAAAACAGTAAATCCTCTTTCCTAATACAATACAGTGAGAATTAATTAAAACCAGTAGGTAAAAACGGGTGTTACAAAGCCCGGTTCAGAGCAACTTCAGGTTAACAGAATCGTAAAGTTCAATGTTTCGCAAGATCAATCTCATGTACTTCGTGCAAAATACACAATAAGGGGTCCAAGTAAGATGTAACGCTCCAATACCTGACCAGTTTGCACTATATAAAACTGCAGAAAAACTAAAAATAAAAAGTGTTTTGCACACTTCTGTCATTGGGCTATATGTGGGCTACATCTGGGTGATATTTGTGCTACATTTGGGCTCTTTTTTCTCTGGTGGCCATCTTGGGAGACTTATTTGTTATGAAGTTTCCTAATTTCGTCATTTACTGCAGTCTCCTCAGTAGGAAATGCTTTCAGTTTTTTACTTTGATTCCATCAAGAAGGCATTCAGATGTGTCACACATTTGCCATAAATTCAGAATGTTAGCACTCTAGTTGTTCATTAGATCACTGTAGTAAAGCTACTGCTCACCAGGGAGTTAACTGGAAGTCTACTGCTGGTATTGAAAGTGATTGTTTCAGTCTGCATGTCAGAATTTTCTAATGAAATAGAAGAGGATTTGAGATCTCACTTAAAACATGCCCTAAATTTTCTTTCTGCAGCACTAACCATAATTTCTATGGCAAAATGAACCCCCTCATTTTGTTCCTTTTTAAATTAAATGTTTTAAGTGTTACCAGTTTATTCCAATCAAGATGGCTTCAGGTGTGCCATACTTTTGTCATAAGTAAGACTGTTAGCGCTCTAGTTGTTCTTTAGAACACTCTGGGAAGCTGCAGTAGAACACAAAGGCATCAACTGACAGGCTGCTCCTGTTGAAATATAACAGGAAGATATTTGAGATCACACTTGAAACATGTCCTAATTTTTCTTTCTACAGCACTAACCATAATTTCTATGACAAAATGAACCCCATCATTTTGTTCCTTTTTAAATTAAATGTTTTAAGTGTTACCAGTTTATTCCAATCAAGATGGCTTCAGGTGTGCCATACTTTTGTCATAAGTAAGGCTGTTAGCACTCTAGTTGTTCTTTAGAACACTCTGGGAAGCTGCAGTAGAACACAAAGGCATCAACTGACAGGCTGCTCCTGTTGAAATATAACAGGAAGATATTTGAGATCTCACTTAAAACATGTCCTAATTTTTCTTTCTACAGCACTAACCATAATTTCTATGGCAAAATGAACCCCCTCATTTTGTTCCTTTTTAAATTAAATGTTTTAAGTGTTACCAGTTTATTCCAATCAAGATGGCTTAAGGTGTGCCATAATTTTGTCATAAGTAAGACTGTTAGCGCTCTAGTTGTTCTTTAGAACACTCTGGGAAGCTGCAGTAGAACACAAAGGCATCAACTGACAGGCTGCTCCTGTTGAAATATAACAGGAAGATATTTGAGATCACACTTGAAACATGTCCTAATTTTTCTTTCTACAGCACTAACCATAATTTCTATGACAAAATGAACCCCATCATTTTGTTCCTTTTTAAATTAAATGTTTTAAGTGTTACCAATTTATTCCAATCAAGATGGCTTCAGGTGTGCCATACTTTTGTCATAAGTAAGGCTGTTAGCACTCTAGTTGTTCTTTAGAACACTCTGGGAAGCTGCAGTAGAACACAAAGGAATCAACTGACAGTCTCTGCCCTTGTTGGATGTACATGTTTTACTGAGAATGTCAGACTTCATTCTCACATGACTGAGAAAGATAATGTGAATTTACAGAAAATATGCTCTCATTTTAGCTTCTGGAGCACCTTCCAAAACTGTATGGGACAAGCATGTGAAAATAGTTTTCTCTCAAACATGATTCATGATATCCCAGCAGAAGGTTTTTCACAGGGTAAAATCACCTTAGAACACACCACAATTCCTGAAATTAGTATTGTACCATCAACAAATGAATTCTAATGTAACTAAAGTCTGTTATCACCCTTTATAGTTCTCCTTTTGGTAACCCTCAAAATCTTCGATTCACTACAATGCATTTCAATGGGGTACTATCATTTATATTGGTCCCAAGATGGCTGCCAGCAATTCCAGGATGAAGTGCTGACAGCCAATCAGATCTCACGATGACATGTGTGGTTAGGCTCCGCCCAGATATATATGTGTTTTCTTTTTCACATTTCTCAGGAACTACTGAACGGATTTACACCATTTAACCAAAATGCACGACTCTGAACCAAGGGCTACCTTTTTGCCAAATTTGGTGTAATACCGTTCAGCAGTTCGGGCTGTAGCTGCGATGAAAGGTTCCTATGGAAAATCACATGGGAAAAACATGTTTTGGGACCCCCCTTTTTTCTCGGCCCCCACTTGACGAATCACCCCAAGACTTTCAGGATAGGAGCGGACCGGAGCGGGCCACGAGTTTTGAAAATTTCGCGAAGATTCGTCAACCGGCGCCAAAGTTATTTCAAATAGAATGTTGCGGATTTCCTATGGAAAATAGGTCCTAACTATAACTATCTACTGGCGACCCCCAGTAGATATATATATATATATATATATATATATATATATATATATATATATATATATATATATATATATATATACATACATATATATATATATATATATATATATATATATATATATATATATATATATATATATATATATATATATATATCCACCAGAAACTGCTCCCATTTGAGGTGCCTCACACGATGTGTTTGTTCTCCATTTATTGGTAGGCAACAAGGGTACATCAGAGTTCATAAGACCATTATTTAATTCTTGCCATAAAAATTTAAATCCAGACGCGTTTCGGGCTTTCACCAGCCCTTTGTCACTGGCATCGGCATCGGTTCTGGCAGCAGTCTTAGCGCGACTACGCGCTTTTAAATGTCACGCCACAGTGGGCCAAAGCATCATGGTAGATGTAGTTCTACAAAAATAATATCCCATTGGATGCTGCCGTTACCTTGAATAAAGTTCATATTTCCACAGTGGGCTGATAAAATGAACGCTTCTGCCACCCTTTTTTCTCTGTGCCCATCCAACCGGACACACCGTTCATCCAGCGCCTCTTCGTCTCTTGCGCTGTTGATCTGTTTCTTCCACAGCGGGGCACCTCGCGATCTGAGCCGACCGCTTAACAAATCCACCAGAAACTGCTCCCATTTGAGGTGCCTCACACAATGTGTTTGTTCTCCATTTATTGGTAGGCAACAAGGGTACATCAGAGTTCATAAGACCATTATTTAATTCTTGCCGGAAAAATTTAAATCCAGACGCGTTTCGGGCTTTCACCAGCCCTTTGTCACTGGCATCGGCATCGGTTCTGGCAGCAGTCTTAGCGCGACTACGCGCTTTTAAATGTCACGCCACAGTGGGCCAAAGCATCATGGTAGATGTAGTTCTACAAAAATAATATCCCATTGGATGCTGCCGTTACCTTGAATAAAGTTCATATTTCCACAGTGGGCTGATAAAATGAACGCTTCTGCCACCCTTTTTCTCTGTGCCCATCCAACCGGACACACCGTTCATCCAGCGCCTCTTCGTCTCTTGCGCTGTTGATCTGTTTCTTCCACAGCGGGGCACCTCGCGATCTGAGCCGACCGCTTAACAAATCCACCAGAAACTGCTCCCATTTGAGGTGCCTCACACGATGTGTTTGTTCTCCATTTATTGGTAGGCAACAAGGGTACATCAGAGTTCATAAGACCATTATTTAATTCTTGCCATAAAAATTTAAATCCAGACGCGTTTCGGGCTTTCACCAGCCCTTTGTCACTGGCATCGGCATCGGTTCTGGCAGCAGTCTTAGCGCGACTACGCGCTTTTAAATGTCACGCCACAGTGGGCCAAAGCATCATGGTAGATGTAGTTCTACAAAAATAATATCCCATTGGATGCTGCCGTTACCTTGAATAAAGTTCATATTTCCACAGTGGGCTGATAAAATGAACGCTTCTGCCACCCTTTTTCTCTGTGCCCATCCAACCGGACACACCGTTCATCCAGCGCCTCTTCGTCTCTTGCGCTGTTGATCTGTTTCTTCCACAGCGGGGCACCTCGCGATCTGAGCCGACCGCTTAACAAATCCACCAGAAACTGCTCCCATTTGAGGTGCCTCACACGATGTGTTTGTTCTCCATTTATTGGTAGGCAACAAGGGTACATCAGAGTTCATAAGACCATTATTTAATTCTTGCCGGAAAAATTTAAATCCAGACGCGTTTGGGCTTTCACCAGCCCTTTGTCACTGGCATCGGCATCGGTTCTGGCAGCAGTCTTAGCGCGACTACGACGCTTTTAAATGTCACGCCACAGTGGGCCAAAGCATCATGGTAGATGTAGTTCTACAAAAATAATATCCCATTGGATGCTGCCGTTACCTTGAATAAAGTTAATATTTCCACAGTGGGCTGATAAAATGAACGCTTCTGCCACCCTTTTTCTCTGTGCCCATCCAACCGGACACACCGTTCATCCAGCGCCTCTTCGTCTCTTGCGCTGTTGATCTGTTTCTTCCACAGCGGGCACCTCGCGATCTGAGCCGACCGCTTAACAAATCCACCAGAAACTGCTCCCATTTGAGGTGCCTCACACGATGTATTTGTTCTCCATTTATTGGTAGGCAACAAGGGTACATCAGAGTTCATAAGACCATTATTTAATTCTTGCCGGAAAAATTTAAATCTAGACGCGTTTCGGGCTTTCACCAGCCCTTGTCACTGGCATCGGCATCGGTTCTGGCAGCAGTCTTAGCGCGACTACGCGCTTTTAAATGTCACGCCACAGTGGGCCAAAGCATCATGGTAGATGTAGTTCTACAAAAATAATATCCCATTGGATGCTGCCGTTACCTTGAATAAAGTTCATATTTCCACAGTGGGCTGATAAAATGAACGCTTCTGCCACCTTTTTCTCTGTGCCCATCCAACCGGACACACCGTTCATCCAGCGCCTCTTCGTCTCTTGCGCTGTTGATCTGTTTCTTCCACAGCGGGGCACCTCGCGATCTGAGCCGACCGCTTAACAAATCCACCAGAAACTGCTCCCATTTGAGGTGCCTCACACGATGTGTTTGTTCTCCATTTATTGGTAGGCAACAAGGGTACATCAGAGTTCATAAGACCATTATTTAATTCTTGCCGGAAAAATTTAAATCCAGACGCGTTTCGGGCTTTCACCAGCCCTTTGTCACTGGCATCGGCATCGGTTCTGGCAGCAGTCTTAGCGCGACTCACGCGCTTTTAAATGTCACGCCACAGTGGGCCAAAGCATCATGGTAGATGTAGTTCTACAAAAATAATATCCCATTGGATGCTGCCGTTACCTTGAATAAAGTTCATATTTCCACAGTGGGCTGATAAAATGAACGCTTCTGCCACCCTTTTTTCTCTGTGCCCATCCAACCGGACACACCGTTCATCCAGCGCCTCTTCGTCTCTTGCGCTGTTGATCTGTTTCTTCCACAGCGGGGCACCTCGCGATCTGAGCCGACCGCTTAACAAATCCACCAGAAACTGCTCCCATTTGAGGTGCCTCACACGATGTGTTTGTTCTCCATTTATTGGTAGGCAACAAGGGTACATCAGAGTTCATAAGACCATTATTTAATTCTTGCCGGAAAAATTTAAATCCAGACGCGTTTCGGGCTTTTACCAGCCCTTTGTCACTGGCATCGGCATCGGTTCTGGCAGCAGTCTTAGCGCGACTACGCGCTTTAAATATCACGCCACAGTGGGCCAAAGCATCATGGTAGATGTAGTTCTACAGAAATAATATCCCATTGGATGCTGCCGTTACCTTGAATAAAGTTCATATTTCCACAGTGGGCTGATAAAATGAACGCTTCTGCCACCCTTTTTCTCTGTGCCCATCCAGCCGGACACACCGTTCATCCAGCGCCTCTTCGTCTCTTGCGCTGTTGATCTGTTTCTTCCACAGCGGGCACCTCGCGATCTGAGCCGACTGCTTAACAAATCCACCAGAAACTGCTCCTCATTTGAGGTGCCTCACACGATGTGTTTGTTCTCCATTTATTGGTAGGCAACAAGGGTACATCAGAGTTCATAAGACCATTATTTAATTCTTGCCGGAACCGATGCCGATGCCAGTGACAAAGGGCTGGTGAAAGCCCGAAACGCGTCTGGATTTAAATTTTCCGGCAAGAATTAAATAATGGTCTTATGAACTCTGATGTACCCTTGTTGCCTACCAATAAATGGAGAACAAACACATCGTGTGAGGCACCTCAAATGGGAGCAGTTTCTGGTGGATTTGTTAAGCGGTCGGCTCAGATCGCGAGGTGCTCCGCTGTGGAAGAAACAGATCAACAGCGCAAGAGACGAAGAGGCGCTGGATGAACGGTGTGTCCGGTTGGATGGGCACAGAGAAAAAAGGGTGGCAGAAGCGTTCATTTTATCAGCCCACTGTGGAAATATGAACTTTATTCAAGGTAACGGCAGCATCCAATGGGATATTATTTTGTAGAACTACATCTACCATGATGCTTTGGCCCACTGTGGCGTGACATTTAAAAGCGCGTAGTCGCGCTAAGACTGCTGCCAGAACCGATGCCGATGCCAGTGACAAAGGGCTGGTGAAAGCTCGAAACGCGTCTGGATTTAAATTTTTCCGGCAAGAATTAAATAATGGTCTTATGAACTCTGATGTACCCTTGTTGCCTACCAATAAATGGAGAACAAACACATCGTGTGAGGCACCTCAAATGGGAGCAGTTTCTGATGGATTTGTTAAGCGGTCGGCTCAGATCGCGAGGTGCCCCGCTGTGGAAGAAACAGATCAACAGCGCAAGAGACGAAGAGGCGCTGGATGAACGGTGTGTCCGGTTGGATGGGCACAGAGAAAAAAGGGTGGCAGAAGCGTTCATTTTATCAGCCCACTGTGGAAATATGAACTTTATTCAAGGTAACGGCAGCATCCAATGGGATATTATTTTGGTAGAACTACATCTACCATGATGCTTTGGCCCACTGTGGCGTGACATTTAAAAGCGCGTAGTCGCGCTAAGACTGCTGCCAGAACCGATGCCGATGCCAGTGACAAAGGGCTGGTGAAAGCCCGAAACGCGTCTGGATTTAAATTTTTCCGGCAAGAATTAAATAATGGTCTTATGAACTCTGATGTACCCTTGTTGCCTACCAATAAATGGAGAACAAACACATCGTGTGAGGCACCTCAAATGGGAGCAGTTTCTGGTGGATTTGTTAAGCGGTCGGCTCAGATCGCGAGGTGCCCTGTGCGGAAGAAACAGATCAACAGCGCAAGAGACGAAGAGGCGCTGGATGAACGGTGTGTCCGGTTGATGGGCACAGAGAAAAAGAGTGGCAGAGCGTTCATTTTATCAGCCCACTGTGGAAATATGAACTTTATTCAAGGTAACGGCAGCATCCAATGGGATATTATTTTTGTAGAACTACATCTACCATGATGCTTGGCCCACTGTGGCGTGACATTTAAAGGCGTAGTCGCGCTAAGACTGCTGCCAGAACCGATGCCGATGCCAGTGACAAAGGGCTGGTGAAAGCCGAAGCGCGTCTGGATTTAAATTTTTCCGGCAAGAATTAAATAATGGTCTTATGAACTCTGATGTACCCTGTTGCCTACCAATAAATGGAGAACAAACACATCGTGTGAGGCACCTCAAATGGGAGCAGTTTCTGGTGGATTTGTTAAGCGGTCGGCTCAGATCGCGAGGTGCCCCGCTGTGGAAGAAACAGATCAACAGCGCAAGAGACGAAGAGGCGCTGGATGAACGGTGTGTCCGGTTGGATGGGCACAGAGAAAAAGGGTGGCAGAAGCGTTCATGTTATCAGCCCACTGTGGAAATATGAACTTTATTCAAGGTAACGGCAGCATCCAATGGGATATTATTTCTGTAGAACTACATCTACCATGATGCTTTGGCCCACTGTGGCGTGACATTTAAAAGCGCGTAGTCGCGCTAAGACTGCTGCCAGAACCGATGCCGATGCCAGTGACAAAGGGCTGGTGAAAGCCCGAAACGCGTCTGGATTTAAATTTTTCCGGCAAGAATTAAATAATGGTCTTATGAACTCTGATGTACCCTTGTTGCCTACCAATAAATGGAGAACAAACACATCGTGTGAGGCACCTCAAATGGGAGCAGTTTCTGGTGGATTTGTTAAGCGGTCGGCTCAGATCGCGAGGTGCCCCGCTGTGGAAGAAACAGATCAACAGCGCAAGAGACGAAGAGGCGCTGGATGAACGGTGTGTCCGGTTGGATGGGCACAGAGAAAAAGGGTGGCAAAAGCGTTCATTTTATCAGCCCACTGTGGAAATATGAACTTTATTCAAGGTAACGGCAGCATCCAATGGGATATTATTTTTGTAGAACTACATCTACCATGATGCTTTGGCCCACTGTGGCGTGACATTTAAAAGCGCGTAGTCGCGCTAAGACTGCTGCCAGAACCGATGCCGATGCTAGTGACAAAGGGCTGGTGAAAGCCCGAAACGCGTCTGGATTTAAATTTTTCCGGCAAGAATTAAATAATGGTCTTATGAACTCTGATGTACCCTTGTTGCCTACCAATAAATG
Organism: Calotriton arnoldi; assembly: GCA_963921515.1. Classification (NCBI taxonomy): domain Eukaryota; kingdom Metazoa; phylum Chordata; class Amphibia; order Caudata; family Salamandridae; genus Calotriton; species Calotriton arnoldi. The sequence continues at coordinate 602,680 of CAWUFW010006593.1, read as the reverse complement.
GAGAACAAACACATCGTGTGAGGCACCTCAAATGGGAGCAGTTTCTGATGGATATATATATATATATATATATATATATCCTACTGACGGTTGCCAGGAGGTAGTGTTATAGGTAGGACCTAGTTTTCATAGGAAATGCCTTTTTGTTTAACCAAAAACTTTGGCACCATTTGGCGAACCTTCACGAAATGTTTCAAAAATAGTATGGCAGTCAGTTCAGCTGCTGTGTTGAAAGTTTCAGGGTAATTCATCAAGCGGGGGCCGAGAAAAAGGGGGGCCTCAAAACGCATTTTCCCCATGCCATTTCCCATAGCGATTTTAGACATGTCTACAGCTCAAATCACTGAACGGAATTACACCAAATTTGGCAGAAAGGTAGATCTTGGTCCAAAGAGCAATCTTTTTGTGATATGATGTAAATCTGTTCATTAGTTTTCAAGCTATTAAAAGGAAATCAAATTTGTAGAGACACAGATCCTCTGCGGATCCTCCTCGGATTTACGAATCCATGCACCCAATGCAATGCCGTGATTGGCTGGCCCCACCCTGAGAGGAAAGTTGCAGCTGCAATTTTGGTAATCGGGACTTGGTTCCCAGTGGGGGAAAATAAAGTTAACAAGGGATAAAAGTGGTCAGAGTAGAGGCACCCTGACCCCATGGGACTAATGAAGGGGTCTGTGAGGCCCCCTCTTGGGAAAGAAATTGACCCCAACAACTGTTTTTTTACCATGCAAGGATCTATAGACCCTCCCCCAGATCCTCCCTGGATTCTCACGGATCTGGGGATTCAGACCCCAATTTTTTTTAAAACAACATACACTCACTCACAGATCTATACACCTTCTCACACACTCACTCACACACCCACTTAAACATCCACACAACCACTGACATACCCACCCACACACCAATACAGTCCCTCGCACACCCACTCAAATATCAATGAAACCACTCAAACACACACTAACAGATTCACACAGCTGCTCATACACCCAGTCAGACACTCACGCAACCATTTATATACCCACAACATACCCTCTCACAGACCCAGACAGCTTTCACACACCCACTCACACATCCACTTACATACCCACACAACCCCTCACACATCCATATGCCACTCACACACCCACTCACAGACCCATACAGTGTTCACATAACCACCCACTCACATACCAATTTACATACCCACAAAACCACCCACACAACTATTCACCCAACCATACCGCCACTCACACCCCACTCACAGACCCACTCAGACACTCAAAAACCCACTCAGACACAAACTCAGACACTCACGTGCCCACTCACAGACCCACTCAGTCACTCACGCACCCACTCACACACCCAGTGAAACACTTATGCAGCCACTTCCAGACACACTCAGACACTCACACACCCACTGACAGGCCCACTCAGACACTCTCACACCCACTCACATATCTACTGAGACACTCATGCACTCACTCACACACTTACTCTCAAAGGTTACAGGTTACAGTTAGGAAATAAAATTAAAAAACATTAGAAATTAAATTAAAAAATCAAAGGTTAGCGTTTTTTATAGTTAGGAAATAAAATGTAAAACACATTAGAAATTCATTGAAAAAACAAAGGTTAAAGGATGTATAGTTAGGTTCAGATTTTACACACACAAAACCCAAGCACTTATAGTTATCTCAAGTAACTATAGCTCGTACCCTAAGGTAACTATAACTCACTCCCTCGCCATGCACTGCTAATTATCCCACATATTATGACATCATTGATAATATCACTGCATTGATGAGAAAACTGTACATGGAGGGGGGTGAGTTATGGTTACCTTAGGACACAAGTTATAGTCACTTGAGAGAACTACAGCTGTAAGTGCTGAATTTCTATGGTTTTGTATGTGTAAAACCTGAACCTAACTTCAACGTCCCTATAACATTTGTTTTTTTCAGTGAATATGTGTGTGTATATATATATATATATATATATATATATATATGTGTGTATGTATATATATATAGCCGGCAGCTACTGAAGCCGTAACAAGATCCATTGTGAGAACAAATGTCAATGACTTAGTTAAAGACAAATTCAAACTGCTTGAGAAGAAAATGAAGGCTGAACAGCATAAATGGTGGGAATCTCGGTCCCTCCAAAGATATATAGATGTGGGGAGGATACCTAGGGGATTGAGAATCCTCACAGACCCCAGCTACGAAGACCCAAATCCTGATCTCATGAAAGAATGGGCAAATTGTAATCTTGATTCATCTAGGAGATTAACTATGATTTTGATTAAATATGCGGACATTGACAGAGGCAAGCTATTGAAGGAAATAGATGTTATTAATGAAGAATTGGATAAAATGGAACAGAAGGAAGAGCAAGCAAAATTGCGCAATGAGATGATGACTAGAATAAAAAAGGATGAGGATAAAATCAAAGAAAGAAAGGCTTTCAAGTTTTTAAGAGATAAGCATGATTACGAATTGGGGCAGATATTCACGTTTGCCAAACGCTATGATGGAATCAGGACATCAAAATTTTTTAAAAACTGATGCACATAACAAACAACAAAATAGACAATATACAGCGCGTAAAGAGCAAACAGATACATCCCAATCGGAGACAAGCTCGATGGGTGGTAGTGAATCTGAGTCGGAATTGCGAATGGTAAGCGAAGAAAGTCAAATACCCAAACCTTCACTGGGGGAAGAATTGCATTTTATTTGCCAGGAAAGAAGACAAACCCTTCGTCCAAGGCCTCAGCAAAGGAACAACACAGGAGATATGCCAACTACAAGCGCCGGCAGAGGCGCAGAGCAACAAAAAAGAGGCGAGCGGAAAACGAACAAAAGAGGGGGCAGGAAAAACTGGTAACCTCAGCAGATCTGACCGCTAAAACCAACAATACCATCATCAATTTGACCAACGTGACATTAACTGAACAAAAGTCTAATATGTTAAACTTGGGACTCTCATATGCTCCGAAAGGTAACTTTGATTATGCAACTACCAGAATAGATATTTATAAAGGGGTTAGAAAATTAAAATTAAAAAAATATCACATACAAATGAATACTAATCAAACCCAGAGTGAATCCAACAAAGACCCAAATATTGGAGAAATATCTGACATAACAACAACATCACAAACGGATAGTAGGCTTCTCCAAACTTTGGAAGAACTATGGAATGAAAATACAGGTGATACTTCCACGAACATTAGATCAGTTCCGGATGAAGGTGATGACACAAGGCAGACGGTTTTATCTCCTTTCAAACCAAGATCCACTTTCAATCCCATCATGATTAGAGATTCTATTGACTTATTCCATGAATCTACAACAACACAGATCAAAAAACTCAACAAAATAGTGGCCAAAAAAACTAACATCCGCTTATTTTTGAGTTTTTGTTATATGTTGTCCAGAATACCCCGGGGTAGGTAAAAAAAAAGAATAGTGGGTGGCAAGTGGAAGCCATACTGCAGTGAGGTTATCTGTCAGGCAGAAATAGTACTGAGAAGTTAAGCAGGACTTCAAGTACTCGTTAGGGACTCTATGCGTGTGAGTAATAGCAAAAAGGGTACGCTGATAAAAATTTGATGTTATATCACCTAGTAAGGGTAACATTGGAGAAGTAACAGGTACTTCTGGAGCTTGTGTGAAGAGTAGACGGAAGTGTTTTACTCGTAGTGTATGTATTAGTAAACGGAAAGGTTTTACTAAAGTGTGGAAGAAACTATCTTTTTCGAAATTAGTGGAAACTGGCACGATAGCGAATGTTTTATGTGGTTACTGAAATTTAATTAAGATTTATAGAGAAATTAAGTTTGCGTAAAATTTTTGTAAAGGGAGGGTCAGTTGCCGGAGAGGGAGCTGACGTCGCAAAACGCCGCGCTGTGATAGGTTGAAATAGCGGGTGTGGAGAGACTCTTGTAAAGGAGGGGTCAGTAGTCAGGAGCAGTGCTGACGTCACAGGTGCCGCGCTGGGTTTGGTTAAAACAGCGAGAACAGAAAAGAGCAGATTGTAAAGGAGGGATTGACAGAGAAAACGTCACCAAAAGGCCGCGCAAGGATTGGCTCGAGATTAAATGGTAGCAGACATTTGATTGGTCGAAATTATAGAAGCAAAATTCTTAGTGGATAAGGATTGCATGTTAAAACGCGATCCGACTTTAACAGGAACTCGTCCGGATAGGAGATTCCTAGGATTTGCAGAATATAATTTTGTACACCGAAGATTAGATAGAATGTACGGAGAAAGGAGAAAAATGTCATTCTTACAAAAGATTAAGAATTATTTTAAAAGGACAAACCAATTAAAACTAGAGAAGGAATTATTATTCCACCAGCTAAAACGCCAGCATCGTTTATGATGATGGAGAGAGGTTATCATACTTGTGTATGGATGGAGAATTGGATAGAATATACCAAAAATGATGGAGTATTAGCATTTCCTGAAAATGGCACTTTCAATGGGCGAATTTTTCAAAACTTGAGATTGAGGATGAATGATTTAGAACCCAGACCTAGATTAACTCAGTACGAAGCCCTAGAAGAATGGGAAACCGAGGCATTTGAACAGAGATAGATCTAGAAGTAATAGGAGTTACCCAGGATTTTAACCCAGATATTTACGTGAGTCAAGAGAGGGTCAGATGAAACAATGGAGAAGGGCAATGATTACAGAGGGACTGTATCCATTATTCACAGAAGGAGAAAAATCAGGAGGCAAATGTACAGAAAAGACAAAACATTTAATAAGAAATGAGGATTCAGAAGACAAATTTATGGAAGAAATGTTAAGAAATCCCCCACCATATCAGGAAGGGACAAGTGGATGCCCTCCTAGTGCACCACCACAAACTCCAATGGTACCAAAGGTAATGCATGAATTCACCCCGACTAGAATACTTCATGACAAAGAAAAGGAAGCTTTAGAAAAGACTAGAGCAGAATTAGTACGGAAAATAACTCAGATAAAAGTACATCCTGATTCATTGACTATTCCTGTAACAATTGGTCCAGTACTTCCATTATATGGTACTCAAGGAAACTGCCCTCCATTGATACCTGTACCGACTCCTATGAATACTCCTGTGAGTAACCCCAAACCTGAAGCTCCAGTTATAATTGAGGATCAATTTAGTGACTGTGAATCCACAATATCACTCATGGATTTACCTATTCGAGGTTCTGTAAATAATACTCCAAGAAGAGATGTACCTGGAGGTTCAAAAGATGTAAGTTTAGTAACTTCATCAGGAACAAAAAGTGCTACCATAGTAACACCTGAAGATCTAGAAAGATGGGTACAAGGGTCAGTTAAACAGTGCACACCTCCAAAAGTACTGGATATCCATAAATTAAAAGTTGAATTAGAAGAAATAATAGCAGGAAATGTAAGAGTAGAACGCTTGAATACCTATGATGAAGAAGAATTATTGTTCCTGTGCAGAGGTATCACTAGAAATGTGAGGGTATTTCATGAAAAATTGTCCAATCTAGCACTACAGATGGGAATTGAAATAGGGAGATCAAAAGTACTACAGAAACCCTATAGAGTAGAATTTTCAGACAAAGATTTAGAAAATATGAATGCATCTGGAAGAAGACTGCAAATAAGAGAATTAATGTTAGTTTTACAAAAATGGGGAGATCTAGATAAATGGAGATCTAGGTGGGCCAAGAAAAAGGAAGAAGCACGAACAAGTAGAACAGCATCTGACTATGTGATGAAGGAAGAAGGAAAAGCAGATCAAATGTATCCAATGCGAGAAGTTGCGGGAGGAGGATATGTACATGTCCCATGGAGCAGACAGGATATTTTATCATTTACAAATGATTTTCCAAAGCTGAGGGAAAAGCCAATTGAATGGTACAAGCAGGTTGAAAGGTTTGTGAAGGTGTCAAAGGTATTGTTGAAGGATTTGGATGGTCTGTTTGACATAGTGGTACCTGCCGATTTATGGACAGATTGTAAGATCACAGTGGATTGGCCTAGTGATGAGTATCCCAGAGATCCAAAGACAGGTGCCCCGTCAAGTGACGTGATGAAAAAGTATCAGCAGGTGGTAACATACCTGAAAGGGAAAATACCCCGAAAGAAACAGATTGGGTGAAAATAGATCGAACTACCCAAGAAGCCAGTGAAACAGTACATTCTTACTATGAACGCCTATTACAGGTCTTTAAACAGTATAGTGGATTTGAGGACATTGGAGACAAAAACATGAGTCAGTTTGTGTATCGGTTTGTTTATGGTCTGAAGCCAGAGATTTGCCAGATGATTAAACAACACATGCTGTGTTGGCAGGGAAAGCCCATAGATGAAATTTTGAAGTATGCAAAATATTGTGGAGACGATATTGAGGATAGACACAAGAAATTGCAGGAAAAAGTGATGTGGGCACAGGTGAAAATGGCTGAGAAACAGGGAATTAATTTGGAAAATCCAAGTGAAAATCCAGGAAAAGAGTCTGGAACGAGTGGTGATACGGGAAATGGTGGAAAATTTAGAGGACGAATGAGTAGAGAAGAAGCTAAAAGAAGTTTCCTTGTCATGGATGCGGAAAATTGGGGCATTGGAAGGACGAGTGTAAAAAGATTCGGAATAATAATGGCCCAAATCAAAACTTAAATCCACAGATGCAGAATGATTCACAGCAGAGTGTAAATCCCCAGATCAGTCTGGTCCATATGTTGAAGGAAATTTGAAAGGTAATGATATTACTTTCCTTTTGGACACTGGTGCTACCAGGTCTACTGTGAGATCAGCAGACATCCCAGACCTTCCTCTCTCTGGTGAAGATATCCAAGTAGTATGGGTAGCTAATCAAAGAATTAGAACACCTCTTACAGAACCAATGGAAGTCAAAATAGGAAACTTCAGAGAAATGCACCAATTTGTAGTGTGAGATTCTAGCCCAGTGAATTTATTAGGTAGAGATTTATTGTGCAAAATGAACTGTACAATTTTCTGCACGCCGGATGGTGTGGCAGTTCAGACACCAGATGAGGACCATGTATATAAAATTATGGTTGCAAAACAAGGTACAGAAATAGATGAAATGTTTTCGTTGATAACAAAAGATGAGTTGCCAGAAGAATTAAAAGGTACAGTAAACCAAATAGCTTGGGATTTCACCGGAAAAGAAGCAGGACTTATGGCAAAAATAGATCCAGTTCAAATTACTGTAAAAGAAGGTGCGATTTTCCCAAATACTAAACAATACAAAATGAGTGCAGAAGTAAAAGCAGGAGTCATTGAAGAAATCAATCGAATGGTAAAACAAAACATTCTAAAAGAAGTAATGAGTAGCCCATGCAATTCACCAATCATGGGACTAAAGAAACCTAGTGGAAAATATAGGATTGTTCAGGACCTGAGGAAAATAAATAAGATTGTAGAACCATGTTGTCCTGTAGTACCAAATCCTGCAGTAATACTATATCAGATTCCTTGGAATGCAGGATGGTTCACAGTAATTGACTTGTGTCAAGCATTCTTTTCAATACCATTGCATCCAGACAGCCAGTATCTTTTCTCATTCAAATTTGAGAATAAAGTATATGTGTGGAATCGTGTTCCTCAGGGGTACACAGAAAGTCCTTCCATTTTCAACCAGATACTGAAAAAGTGCCTTGAAAAACTAGTGATGCCAGGAAGCTCAGTTTTAGTTCAATATATCGACGACTTATTAGTAGCGTCGACCACCAGAGAAGACTGTGTTGTTGATTCCATAGCATTATTAAATCTTTTGGCTGAGGAAGGGCATAAAGTCTCACCTGAAAAGTTACAGTTTTGCAGGACAGCAGTTAAATATCTGGGACATCAAATTGAGAGGGGAAAAGAAGAATAACCTCTGAAAGAGTAGAATTAATAAAGAGAATGCAAATGCCTGTAACCCAAAGACAAGTGCGAATGTTCCTAGGAATAGTAGGATACTGTCGACAATGGATACCAAATTTTTCCATGTTAGCTAAGCCCTTAATTAACATGACGAAAAAGAAAGCAAAGGACCCTGTTGAGTGGGAGGATGAAAGTGTAGAAGCTTTTGTAAAATTGAGAAACGCACTTTGTTCAGCACCTGAAAGATTGGAAAGGCAGAAGGCCCATTTATAAGACTCCAGTTTGACTTCATACAGTTACCACCATGCAGAGGGCTGAAATACCTACTAGTCATAGTGTGTCTGTTTTCAAAGTGGGTGGAGGCTTACCCTACTAGAAGAAATGACAGCATTACAGTCGCAAAACTATTGCTACGAGAGCTCATACCAAGATTTGGTTTTCCAGTATCTTTGGAATCAGATAGAGGAAAACACTTTAATAGTGAAGTGATCCAGATAATCTGTGAAGCATTTCAAATCAAACAGAAATTGCACTGTGCATATCGCCCAGAGGCTTCTGGAGTGGTAGAACAATTGAATGGCACTATAAAGTCAAGATTGTGAAAAATGTGTGCATCAACATCATTAGAGTGGCCAGACGCATTGCCACTTGTCCTGATGGGAATAAGAAGCATACCGGACAAAAAGACAGGATTGAGCCCACATGAAATAATGATGGGAAGAGCAATGAGACAAACACATGTTCCCACAAACAAATTAGTAAATATATCTGATGATATGGTTCTGGATTATTGCAAAGGATTGGCTGACCTCGTGGTTCTGTCTCTCATCAGGTTGGAGAAGACGCAGTTTCCAGACAGCCTGAATTAGAACATGATCTGAATCCTGGTGATTGGGTGGTAGTGAAGAATCACACCAGAGAAACGTGTCTATCACCCAGGTGGAGCAGACCTTGTCAAGTCATATTGACCACCAATACAGCAGTGAAGTGTGCAAGATTTCCTAATTGGATTCATGTAAGCCACACAAAGAGAGTACCAGAACCTGAAGAAGAGAATCCACAGACAACGCCAATCACTGAAGAAGCTGAAGGTTGCCCAGCTGAGGAATCTCAAGCTAGAGGTTCGAGAAAAGCTGACGAAGAACAACCGAGCACAAGTCCGGATTGGATACCAGTGGTAGAAGTGCCTGGAGTATACCACAGAACGAGAAATCAAACTAAATTGGAAGAAATTGAAGAAGATCAGATAGGTGAAGAAGAAACAGTTCGGGATCAAGAAGACAAGACAGTAAAAGATCCTGAACTAAATCAGATAGGGAAAGAAAATTGGACTAAAAACAGTGAAGATTTAATAAACTTTGAAGAGGGACAGACAGGTTTAGAAGAATCAGGTCAGGCTGCAGAAGTTCACAGTGCAATAAGCCCTGATCAGAAACAGTTAGATCAAGAAGAATTCACTAAAGAAAAAGGGGTCGATACAAATGAACATAAAGAAATAAAAAAGGAACAAGGTCAAAATCTTGAAAGTCATTGTGGAGCTACTGTAGAAAAACCAATCAGACCAGAAAAAGAACAAACAAAAGAAGCAGTAATCAAAGAAAACAAAACAGTATTGAGCAGTGAAAATAACAAGATCTCTGAAGACGTAAACAGGGAAACAGTGCCAACCAAGAAGACAAGAAAAGGAGATCATTGGCCAAGTGTCATTAAAAGAGTAAAATACCACATAACAACCAGAAGTGAAGATCCAGAACAAGTACATGAAGTGACAAGTCAAAGTGAACAAGAGAAAAAGTCAGGAAAAAGAAACAGTAAAAGACTGAGACTTGTGAATAACAAATTCAAGGGTCCTGACTGGACTTATATCATTCTTGAAGATTTTGAAAGCTCAGAGTCAAGTGACAGTGGTGGCGAAGGAACAAGTGCAGAACTAACATACGAAGAAGAAACAAGACCACTCTGACTAAACAAAAGAATCCTCTAAAGAAAAGAAGAAGAGATAAGAAGAGCAATCTTCCTTGTCGAAAAATGCCTGATGATAGAGTTACTGGGAGACCAAAACGAAATTGTTGTAGGAGATGCTGTGCAATTTGCATATGTAGTATAGTATTGGTGCTTATAGTATGGCTAGTACTGATTGTAGCAGTTCCTTACCTTATGATAATAGATAAGAAGATTAATAACGAAACTAAAGGGAGGACAGCAAACATGAAAGGTAATAGAGTAGAACTAATGGCAGAAGATGAGGCAGAAATTCATCATGAAGTAGCTGACAACGACACTAGTTTAAATGTTTTCACAAAGTTATTGTTTCAATATGTAGACACAATGGAAGTTAGTAGTTATGTCTGTATGAAATTACCTGAATCAGTAGCGGAAGGATTAACATACCATCATTTACCACTGACATATGGCATCTCATGTAGTGTATTAACAAGTTTATTTTATAAAACAGGTAGACTGCAGTATTATTATTCAAACTTAGATGTGATATTTTCTGAAGTTCCAATTTGCAAGAATATGAACCCAGTGCTTAGTAGTCAAGACGCACAGTTTATGGGAGAGTTTTTCTTAACAATGAAATCGATAGACATAACACATGCACATAGACTCAATTTAACATGTTCTTTACTAGAAGAAGAAAAGATATTTTTGAATTTAGTAGAAGATAGAAGACATGATTTTCAAAAGAAAGCTTCAGAGCATAAGGCTCAGTTGCCACCTTGGGTGGAGAAAGAAGGGAGTTATACACCTGGCAAAGCTCAAGCTGCAATGTCTCTGGATTTCGTAAAGACAGGGAAAATTTGTCTTCATAGGTTAAAGACTGATTTTAACAATGTTTTCATTGGTACCAGTGAATGTGAACACAATTTTTTAATTAGTAATTGTTATGTCTGTATGAAATTACCTGAATCAGTAGCCGAAGGATTAACATACCATCATTTACCACTGACATATGGCATCTCATGTAGTGTATTAACAAGTTTATTTTATAAAACAGGTAGACTGCAGTATTATTATTCAAACTTAGATGTGATATTTTCTGAAGTTCCAATTCGCAAGAATATGAACCCAGTGCTTAGCAGTCAAGACGCAGTTTATGGGAGAGTTTTTCTTAACCATGAAATCGATAGACATAACACATGCACATAGACACAATTTAACATGTTCTTTACTAGAAGAAGAAAAGATATTTTTGAATTTAGTAGAAGATAGAAGACATGATTTTCAAAAGAAAGCTTCAGAGCATAAGGCTCTGTTGCCACCTTGAGCGGAGAAAGAAGGGAGTTATACACCTGGCAAAGCTCAAGCTGCAATGGGTCTGGATTTTGTAAAGACAGGGAAAATTTGTCTTCATAGGTTAAAGACTGATTTTAACAATGTTTTCATTGGTATCAGTGAATGTGAACACAATTTTTTAATTCTTGGATGTTGGGGACTCAAAGGAGGAACAGATTCAGTTTTTCCTGGAATTTATTATGTATGCGGGAATAAGGCTTACTTTAGGCTTCCTGCACAATGGTATGGAAGTTGTTATTTTGGAATAGTTTTTCCAAAAATATACCACGTAAAAAGAAACACTGGAAGCAATGAAAACTATAATGAATTAATACGTAGTAAAAGAGCTAGTTTTCAGAAATTGTAGGTGATATATTTGGTGCATTGATACCTTCAGTGGGAATAATTCTGAACTCAAGGAAAATATGTAAATTGTCTACAGTGGTTGATCGTTTATCAACGGATACTGCTGGAGGTTTTCTAATGATTAATACGGAGATGGTTGCGATTAGATCTATGGTGATGCAAAATAGACTTGCTCTTGACATTCTATTGGCAAAAGAGGGAGGAGTCTGTAAAGTATTGAAGACGAAACATTGTTGCACTTATATTCCTGATAAGAGTGCAGAAATTGGAACGTATATTCAGAACATAACTAAACTTGAGAAAGAACTTAAACCACTGGAAGTTGATAGTATATGGGAAAATTGACAAATAGTATTTCGTCAATTGGAACCTGGTTTGCTAATGTAGGAAAAGGACTTATAGGTCAAATATTAGTACCCTTAGCAGGGATAGCAATAATAATTTTAGCAATAACAATATGGTGCAAATGCTGTAGAAAGAATGGAACATATAAAGTGACAGGAAAAGGAAAGAAGAGAAAACTAGATGAAATCGATCTAGAAGAATGGAGAAGTGATTTAACAAGAAATTAAAAGGAGACTGTAAGAATAGAAGATGTAAAAATGAGAATGAAACGAATTGCTAGAAGTTGGCATCTGATTGAGGGTAGTATTTTTGATGGCTCAGAAACGCCATCAGAGAGGGGATTGATGGAGCAAGGTTTCAAAATTGAAACTTGCTTGTATGCAATCCTCCTCATAGTATTAATTTATTAAACTTGTACTGTCAATACTAATCTTTGCATTCACAAACACAAAAGGGATAGACGCTTGCCTATGTGTTTTACTAATGAATAACGCTTGTCTATAAACCAAGATGGCCGCTAAAGCGCGGGACTTCATTGCGCATGTCGCAACCTGATCACATGGTATGACGTCTTTCTTTGCTTGGTGGGAAACTTCTGCTTCTGCGCAGTGTGCACTAAAATGGCCGCTAAATGTTTTCACATGCTTAAGCTTGCTCTCATGTCATTATTAAATTGTCGTTTTCTTAACGCTACTAATGCAGGATAGTATTATGATTAAATGGGAATAGAGTAGGGAAAGTGGGCATACAGTGTTGATTTTAATATTTCCTTCTTGCACTTTTAGTAATTCGTAAACTTGGGCCTGGGTTGGTGTCTTGAAACTCGAGAGACAGATGGTTCTGCGCATGTGTCCTGTATGCCTGCCAAGTGAAGTCAACTTGGACGTCTCCCAAGGCCACGACCTATTGGCCGAAGATGATGTACTCAATGTTTCCGGCGGACAAATTGTTACTTTTCTCCTGTAAAATGTATAAGATTTGTCGTGAGACGGGTGGGAAATAAAGTGAATGTATTAATTTGAAGGGGCGGGAAGCTAAAAACAATAGGCTTCACAATTTAGGCCAAAATTGACATGGTGCGAGAATCCACCCCCTGTCCCTGTCCAATCAGAAGTAGTGGTCCCATAATGTTAGCAACATTAAGGGGAGGTACATGGGCGTAGAAGGGTATAATAGAATATAGCATTAGTAAATAAGTCAGAGCATGCGTTCACGAAGAACAGGCGTCCATACTGCCAGAGTGCTCTTAACTCCAGACTGCCAAGCTGATCGGTTGCTGACTGAATTCTTGTCCGGAAGAGGTCCTGAGGAGGGGGCGGCGGAGTCCATTAGACGGGAGAATCGAGGAGAAGTCGAGTATCAGAAAGGGGAACGGCGCAGGCGGCGTTGTAGAGAGGTTATCGGTCCTGTCCTGATCCTGGAAGAGGTCTTTGCTCTTCATCCTTCCTGGGTCCTATCTTTTCCAACTCCTTGGTTAAGGGGCTTGGTTCTCGCATTTTAGGTAACTATACTGCAACCTTTAGTTGCGCTGCTGTCTCTATTCTCTCCCTTCCTTTAAACACTGTCATTGATTAGCAAATCATTTCTATGCTTTTTCATGGGTATTACAATCAAGTACCGTGTTTTCTGTATTTTACTCTGCTAAAACTTTAGATAAACATTTTAAAAAAACTTCCTGACTCAGTGGTTATTTCAGGATTATGTATTATAGTGAATGTCACTCATTTTAAACTTCCCAATTAGCAAAGGATCCATTGGTAAGTTATTACTCTTCAATCAGAAGGTAATTGGTAGCAGGGACTTTGATAAAAGAGTACATCTGACACCCAGCGTAAGTATTAGTGTAGTGTGAATGTATGGGCCCAAATGAGTATATGGTGTATGAATGTTGTTGGCTAATATTGCGCTGGATCAACATGGTCAGTGACATCACTCATGACATCACTGATGACATCTCAAATGACATCACTGATGACATCACTGATAACATCATCCTTGTGATAGAGTGGCAGACCTCCTCTCACCCTAATATAACCTTTGATACACACACTCAAAAATACAAACTAACATTTTCAAAACAATGGACATACCAATACCAGTTACAACACACCTATTCAGTAATTCCAAGATCTACACACACATCCACTCATTCACCAACAGTCCCTATACAGTCACTCATACATGTACTCACTCATCTTATGTACTCATACACCTATACATCCTGTTACACACCGCCACTCATCCATAGAGTTACTCACACACATAGTCACACATGCAAACAAAGTATCAAACATCCATTTACTTGCATATACAGTTATAAACACACTACCACACTTACTTCTACAGAAACTTACACGTGCTTACTCTCTTAAACAATCACTTATAGAAACACCTACTTATTTGTACAGGAACTCTTTCAATCTCTCACTCTTACATATACTCACTTATATACACCAATACTCACATATACTAGTTTAAAACATATGTAGTTACTCATAAAGACACTATTGAGACAGTCATTCACTCACTAACACACCCATACTCATCCACCTATACAGTCCTGCACACATGCTGTCTTCAACACATACAAACAGTGAGTCACTCATTCATGCATCTATGCACTAAGTAATACCCCCACCGAACCATACAGACACTCAGACACTCATACTGATACTCAAAAACCAACTAATAACCCATATAGACACTCATGTAGCTACTCACCAACCCATGCAGCCACTTATACACAAAGTGAGAGACTGATACAGATATTTTCATATTTAAACATTACTCACTAACCCATGTATTCACTAAGATACACTTAGTCAGTTATACAATCAATTTTACAAAAACAAATCATCCATTTAGACACTTATATACCCATTTATTCTTCCATCGACCTTGAGATATACATATATAAAACATATTTAATTTTCAGAAAAACACACATTCACTGGATGATGTCATGAGTGATGTCATCAGTGATGTCATTTGAGATGTCATCAGTGATGTCATGAGTGATGTCACTAACCATGTCATGAGTGATGTAATATGTGATGTCATCAGCAGTGCATTGCGGGCACACGAGTTATAGTTAGCTGAACTAACTATAACGGGGGAATTTCTATGGTTTTGTACGAGTGAAATGTCCAACTAACTATAACGCCTCTAAAACCTATGGTTTTTTCAGTGAATTTCGAAGGTTTTTTAAATGCTAATTTCTAACTATAACGTGCCTGAAACCTATGGTTTTTTCAGTGAATATATATATATATACATATTCACTGAAAAAACCCACAAGTTTCAGGGACGTTATAGTTAGGATTTAGCATTTAAAAAACCTTAGCTATTCACTGAAAAAACCACAGGTTACAGGAGACGTTATAGTTAGGCTGACATTTCACTCATACAAAACCAGATAAATTCAGCTGTTATAGTTAGCTGAGCTAACTATAACTTGCGCCCCCGCAATGCACTGCTGATGACATCACATATTACATCACTCATGACATGGTCAGTGACATCACTGATGATATCTCAAATGACATCACTGATGACATCATCCAGTGACTGAGTGTTTCTAAAAATGTTAAGAATGTTATATATATATATATGTGTGTGTGTGTGTATATATATATATATATATATACGCCACAGTGTATTGAAGAATGAGTGGGTGTATCGGTGTCTGTATGGATGATTCAGTGGGTGAGTCCCTGTATTGGTGCCTGAGTGTCTTTGTGGGTGGGTGACAGTGTGTGTGACTCCCTGCATGGATGTATGAGTGGGTGAATCCCTTGGTGTATGGATTCATGAGTGCATCTGTAAGGGACTGTATGGGTGAGTGATTGTGCGTATGGCTGTGTCGGTGAGTGAATGGATGTCTCAGTGGTGTATGGGTGAGTAACTGCATATGTCAAAGGCAGTATATGTGAGTGTTTGAGTATATAAGTGACTATGTGTGAATGAGTAATTGTAAGAGTGGCTGTATGGGTCAGTCTGTGCTTGTGTCAGCGACTGTATAGGAGAGTAAGTATTTGTTAGTATCTGTATGAGTAGTGTGTGTGTTTCTGTATGGATGAGTAAGCGGCTGTGTGATTGACTGTTTGGGTGAGTGAGTAGGTGTGTGAGTAGCTCTATGGGTGACTGATGGTGTATGAGTGGCTGTATGGATATATGTGTGGATATATCAGCGACTGTATTGGTGAGTGACTGACTGTATGAGTGCCTGTATAGGTGAGTGAGTTTATGTGTATGTAGACCTATGAATCAGTGAGTGGGTATGTACATACTAGTATTGGTGTGCCAATGGTTTCAAGAATGGTAGTCTGAAATTTAGAGTGGGTGTATGAAAGGTTATATTGGGGTGTGAGTAGGTGCATCAGAGATTATGTGGATGATGTAATCAGTGATGTAATCAGTGATGTCATTTGAGATGTCATCAGTGATGTCATCTGTGATGTCACTGACCATGTCATGAGTGATGTAAAATGTGACGTCATCAGCAATGCATTGCGGGGTGCAAGTTATAGTTATCTCAGCTAACTATAACAGCTGAATTACTCTGGTTTTGTACGAGTGAAATGTCAGTCTAACGTTCCTGTAACCTGTGGTTTTTTAAGTGAATTTCTAAGGTTTTTCAAATGCTAATTTCTAACTATAACATCCCTTAAACCTCTATTTTTTTGTGTGAATTTCTAAGGGTTTTTAACTAGAAGTCGTGTTTGCAGAGTGGTGGACAAAGAGGGCTAGGCCTCCAACCAGCGCTTAAGAATTCAGCTGCGTAGGACTTACAGGAGTTAACAGGAGGGCTTCTTGACCCCCAAGGCCCCTCAGGAGTAAAGTGGACTTCATAACCCAACTAGTAGTACCCCAGGAGGCGCATTTGCAGAGTGGTGGAGAAAGGGGGGCGTGGCCTCTGAAGACCTCTTAGCAATCCCACTGTGTGGGACTTACTGGAGGTAACAGGAGGGGTAGTTGGCCCCCAAGGACGTCCTTGGGTTCCAACTACTCCTCCTATTACCTGCAGTATGTCCTACACAGCAGGATTGCTGAGTTCTGAGAGCAGGCCATGCCCCCTTTGTTCACCACTCTACAACACGCTTCCTGGCACGCTGTTGCTTGGGGAATGAAATCCCCTTTGCTGCTAGGGGTTATTAGGGGCCTACTAGCCTACCTGTTACCTCCAGTAAGCCCCACACAGTGGGATTGCTGAGAGGTGGTCGCAGGCCATGCCCCCTTTCTCCACCACTCTGCAAATGTGCCTCCTGGTGCACTGTTGCTTAGGGGATGAAGCCCACTTTAGTCCCGAGGCCCTCAGGACACAAGGGGACCTCATCCCTCCACCAGCAGTGTGCCAAGAGGCATGTTTGCAGAGTGTTGTAAAAAGGGGCGCTACCTTCGACCACCTTTCTGCAATCCCACTGTGTGGGGATTACTGGAGGTACCTGGTGGGCTAGTTGGCTCCTAAGAACCCTCAACAGCGACAGGGACTTCAGCCCCCAACTAAGAGCGTGGCAGAAGCCACATTTGCAGAGTAGTGGAGAAACGGGGGCGGGGCCTCCAGCGAGTTGCTGGCTTAGTTTTTTTGTATTTTAGGAAGGGGGCTGTGTGCCCCCCTTCCCTTTCACCCTTTGGGCCCCGGGGCCTGACCCATTTAAAAAAAAAAAATTAAATTGAAAAGGGAGGGGGGGGGGGGGGGAGCAGTGCGGCCCCCCTCCAGAGGCTGATTTTTGCTCCAGGGACCACATCCCCCGGGTCTAGGCCTATGTTCTTATTTTAATACATAAGGGGATGGAGGCCGCATGGACCAGTGGGAATTGGATCATCTATCAGAATGCCTTTCAGCAGTAAGGCTGTGGTATTATGACTTCAGGCAAGGAGTACATTGTCAGACACTCCTTGATAATTGCATATGGCCCAACCACTGTTGTTGTGTTCCATCTCTGTAATGCACAGAACCTTGTTCAGCATTCGCACATCACTCCATAGACGTGCAGCCACAGAGGTGTGATCTTCTAATTGTTAAGATGCAAATACATCTCCTTGAAGAGGCAGGTCATTGTTTCAACCAGTAACTCTTGAACAGGAACTTTTCCAAAATTGTTATAACTTCCTCAGCAAATGTTTACTGCACCCCTATATATTTCCTGTTATGAACCATGAGGATGAGGAGATTACACTCACTGAAAAAAAGCTGAAAGCATCACTTACTCCATGGTATAGCAGGACGTAACAATAATGACAGACAGCACCATTTACCCTTTCATCTAGTTAAGGGAGGTAAGCACCCGTGTTGCAGGGATTCTGCTTACGAACAGAACTCTGCTTGGGATCATAGAACAAAAGCATTTAGGGACTGCGTCACCATACTACCTCAGTATCTATGAGCCCGAGTCTGACTAGCTATAGTGCCTCACTGCCCTCCTAACATTTCCAGAGAAACAAGTGAGTTGGCACCCTAGAACACAACACTCTCGATCCTCTCAGGGATTGGTGCAACAGGACACACCCTTTTGCTCTCTCACTCATTCTTGCCCACAATAAGATAAACAAGAAATACAAAGGAAGTTTATAATATTTATTTGAAGTATTGTGCGCTAAGATACAGTATTTGCGCCACAATTAGAAAACAAATACATACCACAAATATCATTAGCATGGTTAACAAACCATATTCCGTAAAAATCCCTGTCATGTTATAAGACAGATTAGCATAACCCCCCCTCTACTGAAGCTAAATGATTATATATTGAAGATCTCTGGAATAAGTGACAGACCATACCTTAGAATACATAGATGGTTGCTCTACATCTCAGATGATGCAGCACTCTTGCCTCAGACCTTTGCTCAGTGTGTGCTTTTTTCAGAACCCCCTGTCCTCACTTATATGGCAAGATATGTGCGCTCACAAAGATCAGCTGCATTCTTTTGTTATGTCTAAGTGCTAGTGTATGGCCAGAGAGAATAACAAGGGGCATTGTTGTCTGACCTTGTCTAGTGTGTTTAGACCAATTCCCAGGAAAGGAACAAAATACTAAAACATGTGCA
The DNA here is from genome assembly GCA_963921515.1 of Calotriton arnoldi. NCBI lineage: Eukaryota > Metazoa > Chordata > Amphibia > Caudata > Salamandridae > Calotriton > Calotriton arnoldi. The sequence continues at coordinate 583,792 of CAWUFW010006593.1, read as the reverse complement.
GGCTCTGTGTGAACATACAATGCGGCACAAGGCAAGTGTGCCATGTAGCAATGTGTGAAAAACAAAAATGGCCTACAACATGCGCAGTTATGCTAACATAGGGAAACCTACCACGGGCCATGCAAGCAACACTCAACACCCTCTGTTTGGTCTGGATAATAGCACGATAAAAGAACTAAATGATATGAATGAACTAAAAAGGTAAAAGAACATAAAGCATAGTTTGAAAAGTCTTATTCTAAAAATGAAAGAAGAAATTGTCAATATGAAAAAAAGAATCAAATCATGGTGCTGATCAACAGCCCAAGTCACAAGCTCCAATGAACAGACGTGATCCTCTTTCCCAGCCGATACTGGAATAATTGGGCAACCTGCATCTGTGTTAGTACAGCCTGTAATCTGTGATCCATTTGCTGATGCACATATTTCTTCAAAAGTGAGTGGCTCAAACCTTGCATTGTGAAGAAGTCGCAAACCCAAGGGACAGTCCTGAAAATGGGTCGCTAAGGGACTCATTAGCAGTTCAATGCCAAGGCAGCAGGTGTGTACGAAGCCAGGCAAATATCCAGCGCCCATTTAAAGGGTCACCAGCAGCAGTGGAGCACGGGTTGTATGCAGGTAAACCAGGCAGGCCGGAATGTTAAGGACCAGTCAAGATCCAGCTCTTGCAGTAAAAACCATTCCTAAAAATCTGAAGTATACGCTCACTATAGTGTTGGAGCAGTTGTAGTTCCAGAGGGCCCGCAAAAGGAACATCAACTGCGGCGAAATATAAATAGGATGAGAATTTCGCAAATGAGGAACAACAGCACCGGAAATCCTCTGAATACACTGTAAAACCATGGAATGGATAAAAGCTGGTATTATTCCAAAGACATTTTGAAATGAACAGACGAGGCCTGAGCTGACAACTTTAAAAAAGTGTGCGAGCCCGGCCGTATTAGAGGCCTTAAGAATTTGGTGCACTAATTTGCTGAAATGCAGGCAAGGTTTGTTTTTAACAATGGTTGGATTTCACTAGAAGTTCTAGCAAATAGCAATTTGAAGGTTTTGCGAGCAGATGTAAGAGCTACCTCATGTTGAAACAATAATGCTTTGAGTCTATTTAACTTGTTGAAGTTTGCCTTCAAAGTTGGGATGGAAGGCCACAACGAGCTATCTATGATCACTTGTGGAGGGGGAAAGATGTTGTTGCAACAAGTGACAAGCTGGGAAATGGATAGACTATAGGGGACTCCAGCTTGCATTCTGCAGCAATCTTGATCACTAAGCATTAAGTAACTCCCATTTGAAAGGACCATAATAAGGGGAAGAATTGCGGGGACTGGAATTCCTTTTGAATAACAGGCCAAATTTGGCGCTGAAGTGTTACATGCACCGTGAATTTTAATTTGTTTGCAAACGAGTGAATGTCCGACAGAACAGTAGCTTTCTTCTCCAGTAAGGAAGACTTCCTTATTGGCACGCTCACAATGATTTGTAAAGGGAAGTGACCATAATTCATGAATAAAGGTGCTCTCAAGGGGTTCATATCTAAATATGGCATTTTGTAAGTTGCATCTTTCATCGCCATTAGTTGTTGTTTATGTGTTAAATTAAAGGGAAGAAATAAATTACTGCAACTCAAGTATTGCCATGGTACACGCCTACGCGCCCAAGTGTTTGAAGCTTCCAGCTAAACTGCATAATAGATCTAAGCTGCCTTTGCCCCTGATAGTGTTGATATGTCACTTTGCATAATATCAATAACAAACAACACAATGTTATTTAAATTGTAAATATGAGAAGACAGCATGTTAATACTAATATCAACAATTGCAAGCACTTTGTCCAAATTATCTTGATCAATTTATCTTGATCGTGAAGCAGCTTCCATCTGGGATAGTTTACAAATTTCATTATAGGTAGCATAAATATATCTTTTAAAATGTGGAGATTTGGGACCCAAAAGAAAATCTGATAAATTATGTTTTCAGAAAGGATAGAAAGATGCTGTTTCACTGCAGACATGGTGGAATTTGCCAACCATTGTTGACACAATGTTCCCATCAAATAGGTGATAACAATACCAGAATGTGCTGATTGAGAGTATCAGGAATCGGGTCTGCTTGATTTGAACCCAGGTGGGGAATTGAGAAACGAGTATGACCACCATTCGTGTCTACTGTCCACAATAACCACCCGTTGGGACCTGAAAGGGTGGAATTAAATGTACCATTCTGCACCATCCTATTTAATTTTTCTTTAGTATAATTTTTCAAAATTTGCCAATTATCAAAGTGGGCAATGGAAGAAATTGTTGGGGCATTCATTTTTTTAATTTTTGCCTAGTCTAGACATGTAGTCTGCTGAATGGTGTCATTCAGGAAGATCATTTGTGTGGGAATTAAGCCCACTCGAAATAAGGTTTCCGTTACCTGAACCTGCCAAGCTTTCATTCTGTTGGAGGGATTCTGCATATATACAGAACTATGCGCAGGAATATGGGACCTCAGTGTCTAGGGGCTAAGCCTTCCCACTACATTAGTGCCCACGAGCCCAGGACCGACTAGCTATAGTGTCTCACTAGCTCTCCTACACACTAACAGAGAAGCAAATGATTAGACACCCCAGAACACAACAATCCCGACTCTCAGGAATCGTTAACGAGGCAAAACCCTATCGCTCGCACTCTTGGTTTTGTCCACAATAAAGTCTGACAGAGACACAACAAAGTTTAGAATATTTATTTGAACTATCGTGCTCTATAATGCAGTATACGTGCCACAACAAGCAGAAAATTGCATAGTACAAATATTGTCAGCATAGCATCAAGGCCATATATCATGAAGGGAGATGTCATAATGAAAAGACAATAGAGAAAAGACAGTTCAGCCTAACCTCCCTCCCCTTGCTAGGAATAGGTATTATTATATAACAGATCATCTCTGGGCTTTGTCAACAGACCCCATACCTTAGTGCCTAGATGGTACATCTACATCATTGGAACCGCATTGCTCCTCTCCCTGGAAAGGCCCCTCTCCAAGTGTGTGTTTTTCATGCGTGCATCTCCGTAATATAGAAATGCTAGTCTCCCACCAGCTGCATTGGTATGTTGTGTCTAAGGGCTAGGGCCTGACCAGGACAGAACAACAAGGGGCATTGTTTATCGACCTTGCTCACAATGTGCAGACTAAATTCCAGGCATAGCCAGAGAACGAACACAGTGAACAGTTCCCATGTGAAAGGCACGGGCAGAATAATTGCAAAATAAAAGCAGTTAGTAACGTGTGCAAAGCTGAATCATGGATGACAGGCTCATGCTAACTTAGTGCTGTCGACAATGTCCCCACCGGCCACGTGACACCCTCCCCTTGGCCAGGTCAGTAGCACTGTTGCTAAGAGAACATGTAGGTAAGCTGAGCCAAAGCTATTCGCAATAAGCCAAATCAAAAATCTAAAACAATTTTTTTTTTTTTAAGTTTAGAAACCAGACGAACAAAAAGAAAAAATGAATAGAAAAGGTTTTAGAAGTAGCAGCATAAAATGTCAAAAGGACTGCCTTGCCGGTGGGTCCCCAAGTTAGACTAAGATTGTCCAACGAAAGCAAAAAGATCACGTGTACTGTAAAAGGCAATCCGTTCCAAAACGGCATCCGCATTTCTTCCTCCAAAGTGGGTTGCCATCCAGTCAAGCAACGCGAATGAACAGAAGTGCTCCTCATAATCCTAAGCATCGAGGAGCATTAGTGGGCAACCTGCGTGAAATTCGATGACGCTCTCCTGTGAGAGGCGCTGCGCAGAAGCACAGGTATTCAAGCCAGCCAGAACTCCAAGAGTAGCTGCATATATCAAGCGTTGTCCCCGGAACAGTCCTGATTGTGGGCCAACAATGAACCCACCAACAGTTTATAATCCAGGTCAACGAGAGATGTATTGAAGAGGAACATGTCCAGGGCCCAATTGAATGGGCACCTGCAACAGTAGAACACAGGTCGCACGCAGTTGAAGTAGGCGTAGCGGAAGTTGAGCCGATAACTGATGCCTAAAGTGGCTAATAGCAAGCATCCAAAAAGCTGCTGCATTCGTTCACGGTACAGCCGCAATTGTACGGGGCTGGGCCAAACCACAGAACGGGAAACCATTGCGCAGCAGGCAAGAAAAAAGCAGTGCACTGCCAACCAGCAAGAGCACCAGGGGAAACCCACCAAAGACACTGGAAAAAATGGAATGAATAAAGGCAGGTATGACACCAAATATTGTCTGAAATGATGACACCAGGCCGGATCCCACAAATTTGAAAAAATGAGCCAGTCCTTCGGTGTCAGACACATTAAATATTTGGTGTATTAACTCCCCAAAATGGAGTGGGAGATTTGTATTCAGCAGTGACTGAATCTTACTTGAAGTTCTAGCCACCTACAATTCGAAGGTCTCTCGAGCCGATGTGAGAGCGACTTCTTGTTGAAACAATATCGCTTTGAGTCTGCTTAACTTGTTGAAGTCTGTCTTCAAAGTTGGAATTGAAGGCCACAGCGAGGTGTCAACAACTCCCTGTGGGGGTGGAAAAAGAACATTGCTGCAACATGTAACACGTTGTGAAACAATTACTATATATGGGATGCCTGCCCTTAAACCGCAGCAATTGTGGTTATTTAGAATAAGATAACTACCATTAGAAAGTAAAGTTAGCGTGGGAATCATCGCAGGGACAGGAGTTCCTTTTAAAAAACAGGCCAAATTAGGGGCTGGCACATTGCAAGCGCTGTGCAATTTAACTTGTTTACATACTAAGGAATTTCCCATGGTAGAATCACAGTCCTCCCCTGTAAGGAATACTTCCTTTTCCTCCTGTTGACAGCGGAATTAAAAAGGTAACAACCATAATTCATGGAGAAAAGTACTACCAAGCGGTACGCACCTTCCAATAGGATAATGCTTCATGCATGCTGTGAATTGGAACAGGGAAATAGGTAATGATATAACCCCGTGTATTAACCAGACTGAAGATTCTGTCTCAGCGATAGTGAAAGGTAACTGATCTAACTTTTCAATGTGTAACATAGCATATGTTGCGTCTTTCATAGACATAAGCTTCTGTTTATCTGTCAGATTAAACGGCAAAAATAAGGCAGAATCATTCAAATAATCCCATGGAACTTTTAAAATTTTTCAACGTTTGCAATGTCCAGCCAAACTGCATTACAGACCTTAATTGATTTTGCACAATACAATGTAGAGGGGAACCTGGAGCTGATTAGAAAAGGGAGGTCCAGTACCGATGCTCCCAACGTATAACGTGGTAATCACTAGGGGGATACTGTTCCTAATTGAGAAAGAAGGTAAGCAGCCTAGTATGGTTGCTGAAAGTGGATTCGTGAGTAAATGTAACTCACAATCAAGGTTGGATACCGATGAAGGTGGGGGGAATTCCTCCTTTTGGGAAAAGTGCCCTCGCACACCCATGTGGGTGTCATGCTTCATCATCGGGCGTGTGCTCCTCGTGGGGGTGGCACTGCTGTCCCCCACGGCCCCGCGAGAAGGCTCTTTGTCGGAGATCTTTTCAGGAGTGACGCCGCAGTTGTGCGTGCGGGTGTGTGGGTCTGGAAGCTGTGTGAGTGAGTTAAAATTACCCCCCTGCTACCCAGAAATGGAACTTTATTCAGGGGTCCGGGTGGTAAGATTAAAAACAAGGGATATGGAGGCCCTCTATCAAACAAATAATGTAGAGGAGTGAGTATTATCTTGCTGCTCTCTTATCCGTGTGTGTAAGTGCAGGTGATAGTGAGGTTAGGTCAACATGTTTCATGCTAAAGCTTGGTCCCTAATGGATCCCGTTGCGCTTCTTCAGGACCGTGGTGTGATGTAAAATAATAAAACTAGGAATCAGAGACGGCGACACTCTATATTCCTATCGTACCTAGAGTCAGGTTTTTTAGGCGCTAATGTGCCTATTTGAACGTCCGATCGGCGTTCCAGGTTCCAACCTATTGAGAAAAAGAGAAATGATAAAATAGTGACAGGGTGGTTCAGCTCATTCGTTCCAAGTGGAATGCAAGCTGAGTTACTGACATTTCCATTTGTGGATGCTGCACAGAGGCACGCTGAATCAAACATACCACTTTCATCATTGACCAACACAATGGTGAGTGACATCGTTGCTGCACTGGTGTGGTCTGTGCAAGTACTGTTGTCGTGAGAACAAAGTGGCACCTCAACATGACGCAAAAGTGTTGAGGGTGACATACTACAAGCATACAGAACATTTTACATGGGCCCCGTGGCGTAAGGGGGACGTCTATAGCGTGTAGTTATTGAAGGCGTCTCAGCCATGGTGACTGTGGAAGGCCATTACCTTTAAATTGTGAAAATTGCACTTGCAAGGGTGTGGTGCGAGTGTGCTGAATAGCGGTGAAAACACATAAAAAGTAGAACGAGGATACACACAGAACGTATAAAGTAATGGATTAAATCATACCCCTTAATTAGTAAAGATTGGCCTCTTCGGCTAAACCGTGCGGTAATAGAGAAGTACACCTGTGGATGATATAGTCATGATCAGCTAGAGACCCAGCAGAATTCGTTACCAAGTATTAGTGTCCATAAGCGAGTCAGCCAAGAAATACTCACTGTGCTCCACCTGAGATGCAGCCCATTACCTGCCCCGCCGATGTGTGGTAACCGGTAAATGTGACCGTAGCAGTTCACTCTAGATGTATCATGGGCCAGTGCCCGGTCGGAAGTGACCTTACGGGGAAGGGAACGCCCGTAGTCGGTGTCACGTGGGCGTGGGCGTCTAAAGTGGTGTTAGGCCTGCGGAGTTACGGAGCACTGCGGTGGCCATCTTGGGAAGGGGAAAGTGATAGGGATGAGGTGTAGGTGTGGTCAAAGTACCTCGTCCTGATTATTATGTTCCACATTTCTTACACCACCCAATTTGGTCATGATGCCAGAGATGGGAAAATTCTTTGGGGGCGTAAGGCTAGATACTCTCGACTTATTAAAGACACAGAGTAGTTAGTTACTCGTGCCCGGTCAGAAGTGACGTTGCGGGGTAGGGAAACGCCCGTGGTCGGCGTCACGTGGGCCTGGGCGTCTAACGTGGTGTTAGGCCTGCAGAATTACAATGCACTGAGGTGGCCATCTTGGAAAGGGGAAAGTGATCGGGATGAGGTGTAGGTGAGGTCAAAGTACCTCGTCCTGATTATTATGTTCCACATTTGTTACACCACCCAATTAGATCATGATGCCAGAGATGGGAAAATTCTATGGGGGCGACTATTTTAAAGTCATGGAGTAGTTGGTTACTCTTGTGTGATGTTGTTAACCCCTGTCCTTTGATCAGTGTGGAGAGCCTATTGGTGACTGTCAGGGGAGCATTAATACGATGTCTGTGTCGTCTGACCTTATAGGGTGCTTAGACCAGCTGGTGGGGTACATGATATGTGTGGCATTGTGGTGTTATGTTAATTCTGCCCACGCAATCTCATCATTAAGGCCTCTCGAATTACTCTTAAGACGGAACACCCATCGCTGTTCTTGTCTGAACAGAGTACTTGTCGTCCAGTTGGGGTTAGATTCAATTATGGTCCATTTGAGACCCTCAGGGGTGTGGGTCTTTTTGAGGAAGTGGCTCAGCAGTTTTGTGCTCGTTTTTTTGCAGTGTATGTTGCTCCTCTGTTCTCCTATTTGGGTTTTAACGGGTCTGGTTGTCATCCCTACATAATGTAGGTCGCAGGGACATGTTATAAGGTATATGCAGTTCTTAGTGTTGCAGTTAGTGTCTCTCTTTTGATGCCAAGGTCTAGCCAGACCTAGTTCAATGTGCTTCGTAGCTACTGTAAAGGGGCACACGGTGCATGACCCACATGGAAAGTGGCCCTCTACCGGGGGAAGTGCCCATAAGGTGGGTTGTCTAGTGGTTCTGGGGTTTGGACGGGTGTGAACCAGTATGTCTTTTAGGTTCTGGGTGCGTTTGAACGCAAAGAGGGGGACTGGACCAGGGTTGAAGGCACCTGTTTCTAAAATCCCATAATGCCTCTTAATTACTTTCTGGATTTTGTTTGAGTTAGGTGTAAACGTGGTCACACATGTGAGAGCATCAGTGCTGGTTCTTTCTCTGCTCTCCAGAAGCGCTTATCTGTGATTGTTCTTAGCCCGTTTCTGTGCCTGCCGTATCACTCTCTTTAGGTATTGTCGTTCGGTTAGGTTGTCTGACAAGATTTTTGCTTGGTTGTCAAACTCTTTCAAGGTGTTACAATTCCAGCGTAGGCGTAGGAACTGTCCTACTGGGAGGTTGTTCCTCAGCGCTTTTGGATGGTGGCTGTTGTACATGAGGAGGCTATTCCGGTCTGTGGGCTTTTTATAGTTGGTGGTGAATAGAGCCCCAGATCGAGGAAAGGGATGCTCTCCGGAGATCTGGTGCCAGAGAATTTTAGGTATGGGGCTAGGGTTTTGACCCATTCACAGAATGACACACATTGTTCTTCATCTCCCCTCCAAAAGAGGGCCTTAATTGATTTTGACCATGGTATAGCACAGACACATAATTTTGTATGATATCAATCACAGATGAAACCTTATTATCCAGTGTGTAAATACGAGAAGACAAAGTGTTAATGCTATTATCAACCACATCAAGAACTTTGCGTAAATTATCCTGATCAAGTTCTCGTAAGCAGACAGCAACTTCCATTTGGGACAATTTCCAAAATTCATTATATGCAGCATACAAAAATCGTTTCTTACGAGGGGATTTTGGCCTCAAAAGGAAGTCCGGCAAATCTATGTCTCCATTTAAAAGAGACAAATGTTGTTTGACAGATGACAATGTGGAGTGTCCCACCCATTGCTGGCATAATTTACCTACTGAGTATGCAGTAACGGTATGTGACCGAGGGAAGCGAGGGTCAGGTCTACTGAACGTAAACCCGGTGGTATCATTAGAAAAGCCTAACTGACACGCATTGGTTCTTATTGGCCACATCAACCAGCTGAATTGATTACTGTCGGAGGAGTTAATAGTACCATTTAGAACCATGTCATATAGGGAGGCCATAGAATAATTTTTGTAGTGTGGCCATGCGCCATAGGCAGCCAATTGCGGAAGTGAGGGAGCATAACATTTCTAGTAGTAGCTAAACCAAAACATGTAGTCTGTTGGACCGTGTCATTCAAAAATATCAACTGTGATGGAATTAACCAAGCACGATGTATTGACTCAGTACCCTTGACCTGCCAAAATTTGGTACCCCATATTGATTTAAAATCAATGGTGTCCTTCCAGTACTCATACCCCTTCAGGGACAGGTTGGTTATGAATGAAGAAGAGTATATCAATTTAGTTTGGGTCAACATAAATTTCGAACGTGTTTGAGTATTCAATTTATAATAAAACAATGTCGGGTCTGAAAGATTATATCCCCAAAAAATATACAAACTTATTTTTCTGTGTCGGAGAACTCTCTTTAAATGGTGTTGGACAATGTTCCCATTGTGTATAATTCACTACAGATCTGGCAGTATTTCATTTTCTGTAAATAATGATGACCATAATGTTGGAAACAGAATAAGTCAGCATAGTTTGCAGAATTTAAATATAAATCATCAGTGTCAAATGCTGTATAATATTTCAAATCAGAAAACAGGGAATGGACTGCGTTTACATCCCAATCGTCCGAAATATTCCTGGTGTGACAACATCACCTAAAGAAACACAAAACACGTATGGAATCTGAATTATCTCAGTAAGGCCGTAAATTTCGAAAAGAATTTTGTCCCAAACGATACCATCACTAACTGGAAATGCCGAAATATTGACAAATGTTTGATACTCTTTCATTTTATGAGATGAAGTGTGTGGGTCAAAAACGCCATCTACCAGAAGGGCTGCAGAGAGTTCAGGTAAGTAATGGCCATTTATTTGAAGGAAAAAGACTGTCACAAAACCAATCCACATAAAGAGAAACACCATCGTTAGCACCATCCTGATGTACATCCAAGGAGGAACCAGATAAGTTCTACGAAACCAGGAAATGAAAATGCAAATCTGAGTTGGGGGATCTTGTTCAGTAGAAGCTGAAGATGAAGTAGAAGTTGAGGAAAAGCTATGTCTGTCCATATAATAACCACTGGCACCCAGGTGAAACAATGGGTGCTGTTCTGTATTAGAAGAGGAACGGATTTCAGTTGAGTTCAACCGTAAGCTCAACTGGTGGAGAGGCATATTCATGCGCGATTGAAGTTGGTGGAGGTACAGACACCAAATCGACCGTGGTCTCCACATCAATTTCCAGTTGAGTAGGTGGCAGTGAAGCAGGCGAAGTCATCAGACTCAAAGAAACCTCCCAACAAGGAATGGTTGTAGGCACAATATTCAGAATTGGCCATATGGGGTAATTTGACATTGTCAATAGAAATAAATCTGTTTTCCTTGCAGCCTGGCAAAGGAGGCAAAATCACTGTACGAGTACCCTTTAATCCAAGAACTGGGACAGGTGCATGATAAGAGGGACCAAATTCTTTTTTGTTCTCCAGCTTTTCTCAGACCAGATCACCAACTTTAGGAAGCCAGCCAGTAACCGGAATCAGCACCGCTGCTTTAGTGGACGAGGGAGAATGATCTTTAGCCAGTGTGTCACAGGTCTTTTATAGTTCCTGTAACAAAGAAGAATGGTTATTTACGTCAAATGTTGCGGCAGCTGCCACAACGTCTAGACCATCAAGGTCTGGCCCAAAAATGTTAATGTCAAAGAGCATTTCGTATGGGGTCCACCCACCCAGAGATCTTCTAGGGAGATTATTAAGAGCACGTTGGACTCCGTACAAATGAGTTAGCCAACCCCTGCCAGTACCTAAGACTCTAGCTGTCAAAGATTGCTTTAAGTCACGGTTCATTTGCTCCACTACTGAATTGCCCTCAGGCCTGTATGGAGACGAAAACAGCACCAACACCCCCAAAGACTTTATTGCATCCTTGTAAGCCTTAAGGCAAACGCAGCACCTTGGTCTGAATGGAAGGTGCCACAGGCAAAAGTTCCGACAAAGACACGCAACTCCCTAATGACATTTAGCGTCAGCACTGCGTTGCGGCCAAACCCAAAGGAATCTAGTGCACGAATCCACTGCTACTATAATATGCTTATTTGCAGGGTCGGACGTCAAAGACCGCAATGATCAAGATAAATACAACCAAACGGTTGATTCGAAATGAATAGCTGTGTATGTGGTGGACGTGCGACCGTAGAGGGCTTAATTTGTTGACAAATGGCAGAAGACAGTACATAATTACGGGTTTGTTTGTATAAACCACGCCACCAATAAAGTTGCTGTAAAATAGAAACTGTCGCAGAAACTCTGGCATGTGCAGAAGCCATGCCTTCATGTGCGGCAATGATCAGCGGTAGTCTGCGGTCCTTGTTGGGAATCAGCCAATCCCCAACGGTCGGAATAGTTGCAAATGGGACTTGATCAGGAGATAAGTGATATGAATAACGTCAAGGAAAACCTTGTGGGAACTCCGATCCATCCTTTGTCGCAGCAATAGCCGCAAGAATATCATTATCAATTTTAGTCATGGACCTAGTAATGACTGCTACTGAACATGTGGCAACTGCAGATTTGGCTGCCTCATCAGCCAAATAATTACCAACAGCATGTGCTCCCACACGCTGATGGCCAAGCGTATGGATAACATGTGTGAGTGGCAAACGTTCCTTAAGTTCGGCCACTCGAACCCAAAGTGTTTTATGCTTTATTGCACTACCTTTGGAGTCTCGATAATCATTCTGAGACCAAAAGAATAAATTGTCATTGAAAGCCTGCACACAGTAGTAGGAATCGCACACTACACCAGGACTATTCTTATAGCCCATAGGCAAACGCGTAAATCTTTTTTGATTGCCGACGGTGGTGAATGCTGTCCAGTTATGGCTTTCAGTAGCCAAATTGTGACTATAAAATCTATTGGAAATATCGAGTGTTGTTTTGCATTTTTTGCGAATGATGTTATTCCTTAACGCAGAACTCTGTGTGTTCTGTACTGCAAATGTACGAACGTGACTGTTTAAATGTCTGTAATCTAAAACAATACAATACGAACCGTCCGGTTTCGATATCGGAAAAAGAGGATTATTCAGGGATGAAACACAGGGTTCAATGACACCCTGATATTCTAATTGGGTCAATATTTCACTTACGGACGCTTTCGCCTCACGCTTGATTGGATATTGTTGCTGGGGCTGTGGCATAGATCGTAATGGTATTTCATGCGCTGGTGAGTCTTTATCCCAGCCCACCTAATTGCGATACACAGCCGGCGGAAGGGCTAAAGCCCATTCCTTCGCATAAGCTTGTTTAGCCTCCTCTGAGACATAACGTGAAAAACTGGGGAGTATTACGTCCTCACCTCGAGAAGAAGATAAAACGTATGGAGGAGTCCAATCAGCCTCCGCCAACAAAATGTCATAGGAAGATGTAAGGTTTTCCCAAAAGTTTCCTTAATCGTGCGTTTGATATCACCTTCAAAATGGAGGCCTATTTCATAAGTCTATCGGGGGCGCAACTCGTGTGTCAGCCGCTACCACTGTAATGAACGTGTCAGTTGCTCTCGCCTCCAGACAATGGTAGAGTGTCTCTCGCACTATGGTAACTTCTGCCGCGCTGTCGAGGAGTGTTACCGCCCATTTCCTGTCCCGGAGCGGGGTTCTCACCATCTGAGGAATACTTCGCTGTTAACGCTGCAACTTTGTTCTTCTGAAATGGGGGTCGATACGGAGGTGGTCCCTCTTGTTTGGTTTCTACGTCAAATTGGCGCTGCGGATCACGTCACTGTGGCGTGGTCTCGCCCTGTCTGCGATCCTGTCGCTCTCCGCCACCGAATTGTTGATCCGATGTTTTCTGAAAGGAACGAGGAGAACGAGGATCAGGAACCTGAAACCTCTCTGGTGTTTTAATAGTAAAGCGGTCACGCAAATCATATCTATGCTCAGAAGTTGTAGGTGGCAGGAAACCCACACGTGAATCAGCATGTGACCCTTGCTTCTGTTGTTGCTGCTGCTGATTTTTATTCCAAGCCTTTTTAGGAAAGACCGGACGACCCTCCTTCTCAGAAGGAGGCTTATTTTGAGGAGGCTGCGTAAAAGGTAGAATTCCCAAACTATTGCGGCCCAATGATTTATATACATCCGCAATAATGAGTGCCAACTCTCGTTGCTTGTCTATGTCTGCCACTGCCGATAGGCGTTGACGGACTTGTAAGCTAATTGCCTCATCCTTGACATTGGCAAGAATCATATCTGAGACTGTAGGGAACAAATCCACTAATCTCATCCCTAATTCCAGGGCTGACCCAGCTCCGTGCTCATCCTGAACCTTCTTTAGAACGGCCGGTAGATCTGTCATGGAAGGGGTGCCAAAGCACAGCGAATAAACTGCTGCAAACACTGTCCCTCAGGTGGTGCAATCAGTAACATCGGGAGTTATACCTTTCGGTAAACTTATCGTCAAGATCCTGTGTTTTTCAACCGGTGTTGTGTGTGGAAAACAGCTTTGAGTTGCTCAAAGTTTTCTGCCAACCAAAACGGTAAATCATCCCTATTCTGAGGGCGGTTGCCCATCAAAGAATTAACCATGACGGGACTAATAGTTATACCCCCACCTTGACCTGGTGGTTGAGGTGCAGCTCCAGCCGGAGCCACCTGTAAATATATATTGTATAACACTTCTGTGTATATGAATGAGCGATGTATGTAATATTCTGAGCTCTGCTAGTGTAACACCAAGATAATTTGGATGTGGTGTAAAACCCACTAAAACGGGCCATGTGGCCCCGTCGACCGATAATGGTCCTAAACGGACCACAGAAACAAGGTGTGGAAGGGCACCATTAAACCAGATGGCATTCTCCCAAGCTGAGAACGGAACTTCAAGTAAGCGATAAGGATGATACTGCTGCGGTATTGCGGCTCGTGTATATTCATGAAATAAGTTATCATTTCCATCTACTGCCGGAAATGTAACCCACGAGTAAAAAACTTCAAAACGGAATGCTGGATCCACCTCCACTACAAAGATAACATTCGCCCCGGCATTAGGGACTCCATGCTCAGTCAAATGCGCTGTTACCGGCACACAGTTATGTGCCGCAATAGCTATTGCCATCACTAAAACAGTATAGAATAAACCAGAAGAACGGTAGCGCAAAATTGGGTTCAGATGAGAACGACAAAACCTTTTAAACTTTAGGCTTGAATAACCTATAAAACTTTAATATAGGAGGTAAAACCTGCACACCACGAATGTCTCCATTAACGGTGAGAGGGTATTATGGACAAACACAAGCGCTACTCAGGTGCCTCGTGAATAAGAACCAGACAAAACGTTGGTGGTGCAATGTTGCAGGGATTCTGCACATATACAGAACTATACGCATGTATATGGGACCTCGGGGTATAGGGGCTAAGCCTTCCCGCCACCTTAGTGCCCACGGGCCCAGGACTGACTAGCTATAGTGTCTCACTCACTCTCCTACACACTCACAGAGAACTCTCTCAGGAATCACAGTAACAAGGCAAAACCCTTTCGCTCGCACTCTTATTTTTGTCCACAATAAAGTCTGACAGAGACACAACAAAGTTTAGAATATTTATTTGAACTATTGTGCTCTATAATGCAGTATACGTGCCACAACAAGCAGAAAAATGCATAGTACAAATATTGTCAGCATAGCAACAAGGCCATAATCATGAAGGGAGATGTCATAATGAAAAGACAATAGAGAAAAGACAGTTCAGTCTAACCACCCTCCCCTTGCTCGGAATAGGTATTATCATATAACAGAAGATCTCTGGGCTTTGTCAGCAGACCCCATACCTTAGTGCCTAGATGGTATATCTACATCATAGGAACCGCATTGCTCCTCTCCCTGGAAAGGTCCCTCTCCAAGTGCGTGTTTTTCTTGCGTGCATCCCCGTAATATCAAAATGCTAGTCTCCTACCAGTTGCATTGGTATGTTGTGTCTAAGTGCTAGGGCCTGACCAGAACAGAACAGCAAGGGGCATTGTTTATCGACCTTGCTCACAATGTTCAAACTAAACTCCAGGAACAGGCAGAGAACGAACACAGTGAACAGTTCCCATGTGAAAGGCATGGACAGAATCATTGCAAAATAAAAGCAGTTAGTAATGTGTGCCAAGCTGAATCATGGCTGAGAGGCTCATGCTAACTTAGTGCTGTCAACAATGTCCCCACCGGCCATGTGACAATTCCCCATATTGATTACAAATCAATTGTGTTCTTCCAGTAGTGAAAGCCTTTAAGGGCTAACTGGTTGACAAACGAAGCTGTATATATGAGCTTTGTCTGTGTGAGCATATAGTTTTTAGGTGAAGTAGGATCTAATTTGAAATAATATGACGTGGGATCTGAAGTGTCATATCATGTAAAATACGTGAATTTGTATTTATGATTTTTAGAACTTCCTAGTGGGGGATTCGGACAATGTTCCCATTGTGTATAATTAAAATGTGGACATTGACTACTGGCTTTGTGTAGGAAGTGATGTCCATAACGGTGATAACAGAACATGTCACCATAGTTAGCAGAATTAAGGTATAGGTCTTCTGATTCAAAAACAGTGTAATACTCTAGCTCTTAAGCATAGAAATTACAGTTTCAACATCGAAATCATCCGAATGTAACCCCAGTACTATTACATTACCAATAGAAAATTTGAACACATATGGTATCTGCAGGCTCTCCGTAGGGCTGAATATATTGAAAGGAACTTTATCCCAAACAATCCCATCAGTCACTGGAACAGCTGAAATATTGACAAGGGACAAGTCTCTTTTCAGTTTATGCGAAGAAGAATGTGGGACCCCCACCCCTCAGCCAGGGAGAAGCAGCATCGGTGGTGCTCACGGGCTGCAAAGGAAAGTCTTGTGGAGAGGCACGAACACTCCATGGCATACTATGTAGAATTGGCCACATGGTGTAATTTGACATGTTTAATAGAGACAAAGGGCCAGATTCACAAAGGTAAACTTAGACTTTTGGTCTAAACTTAGACAAAACGTCTAAGTTTACAACTTTGGGAATTCACACAGGGCATTTACTCGTAATATATTTATGTACACAATTGAGGCGGATCTCTGACCCAAGTGGGGACATAAAGATACTACTCACAAATGCCCTTTGTGAATTCCCAAAGTCGTAAACTTAGACGATTGGTCTAAGTTTAGACCAAACATCCAAATTTACCTTTGTGAATTGGGCCCAAAGCGTTTGTCCTTAGAACCAGGAGGCGGTGGCAAGATCACAGTTCTTGTACCTTGTAAGCCAAGGACCATGACAGGAGTACAGTAGGCTGGGCTAAATTCCTTTTTAACCCCCACCTTCTCTCGAACCAGATGTCCAACTTTAGGAAGCCAGCTGGAAACTGTAGTCTGTATGTCTGCCCTTGAAGAGGGAGACATGAGCGAGTATTTGCTTTATTGAGTGTTACGGAGCTTTTGTAGGTCCTGTAAAACAGCACAATGGCTATGTACATCAAAGGTTGTGGCAGCTGCCACAGTGTCTGGACCGTCAAGGTCTGGTACATACATCTTGATGTCAAAAAGTACTTCGGACGGGGTCCGCCCACCCAGAGATCTTTTTGGGAGGTTATTAGGAGCTTGTTAAACCCCAATGAGATGGTTCAACCAACCACATCCAGTACCTAATACTCTCGCCATTAAGGACTGCTTTAAGTCATGGTTCATTCTTTCCACAACAGAATTGCTCTCAGGCCTATATGGAGAAGAATAATGAACTTGTACCCCGAGGGACATCATCGAATCATGGTATGCTTTAGAAATGAAAGCTGGACCCTGGTCTGAAAAGAATGCACAGCATGCATATGTACAGACAAAGACTTGCAAGTCTTTAATAACAGTTTAAGCATCAGTCGAGCGCTGTGGCCAAACACAGAGGAATCTAGAGCAAGAAACAACTGCAACCAAAATAAATTTAAAAACAGTATCTGAAATCAGTGGACCACAATAATCCAAGTAAATGCAGCCAAAAAGCTTGTTCGAAATCAAGAGGTGTGTCTGCTGTTGATGAGCCACAGTGGAGCTTTTAATCTGTTGGCAGATGTCACAACACAGGACATATTTTTTGGCCTGGTGATATAAGCCTCGCCACCAATAATGTTGCTGTAGGAGCGAAATAGTGGCTGCTACTCCTGCATGCGCGGAAGCAGCACGTTCGTGTGCCGCTACAACTAAAGGATGTCTGCGGTCTTTGTTAGGAATCAAACAATTGCCAACTCCAGGAATAGTTACAAAAGGAACATTCTGGTCACTTAAATGTTACGAGTATTTAGAAGGAAACCCCGTTGGTAGAGGGATGTCGTATTTAACTGCATTCACGGCAGCCAAAGTATTGTTACTGATACGAGTCTTAGAGCGTGTAACTGCTGCTATTTTAGCTGTGGCTAATGCAGATTTGGCTGCTTCATCAGCCAGAGAATTCACTACAGTGTGTGCTCCCACATGTTGGTGACTCAACGTGTGTATTACATGAGTTTGTGGCAACCTATCTTTAAGATCTGCCACCTTAACCCAAAGCAATCTGTGTTTGATTTTGCTTCCCTTTGAATCATTGAATCCATTTTGTTGCAAAATAATGTAAAGTATCATTAAAGCACTGTACACAGTAATGCAAATCAGACACTATAAGCATGGGAAATTCAGGAACCATATTTTCAAGTACAAGAAGCAAAGCCTTCAGTTCAGCCAACTACACAGTACTGTCTCCTAGAGAAGTGCGAGTTGTTTAAGGGTGGAAAATGCCATCTGACATAATACCAATAACGATAGTGCATGCCGCTGAATATTGCTGCTTAGAACCTATAGCAGGTTGAGCTGAACCATCAGTGTAAATAATATATTTATACTGATCAAGAGATAAACAGTAGATGGCAAAGGGTAAACATGTTCATACTGTAGAAATTCATGTGTTTGCAAAGAAGGGTCAAAGACAAAGTCTACATCAAAGGTGTTAAGGATGCAGCCCATTGTATCCACCTGGGATGAAGGGCTTTAGCATTAGAGATGCTGGCTTTGGTAACAGCTTCTAAGGCTGGCACAGGAGCAACAACAGTTATGCGTTTCCCTTGAGCTAGAGGGTGCTCTTTAAGGATGGCCATCTGCACGGCAGTCAGTATTTTTTTCAGTGGAAGCAAAACACATTTACACACTGAAATATAAATGCAATTTATATGCTATTGGCACTGTTTCACCTTTTTTAATGGTGATATATGTAAATCCAATTGCACCCGGCAAAATCTGGATGACCTGGTTTGTGGTTATGACACTTGTATGTAAGTGACGTGCTTCAAGCAAGTCCGATTGTAAAGATCTGAGTGTATCTGTGTGTTCTGAAGACCAGCATGAAGCAGAAAAATCAGGGCGTGTTATTGTATAAAGAGGTTTTTATGCATTGTGCATATTCAGGTATGTATGTTCTGCCAAAGTTGAAAAATCCTAGCAGGGACTGCAATTTTTTAAGTGTATTTATAGGTTGAAATTGTGCACATTTCTCCAGGCAGCTGACCTTGACGTAGTTAGCAACAAAAGAAATATCCGCCCGACTGAAACTCACTAAACTTACAGCAACCATTACCCTTGTTGATGTCATGTTTTTTACCATGATTTACATTAATAGAGGGTCACAACAGGCACCGACTCCCGCCGGGATCCATGTTACAAAAAATATTTGCACTTTAAGTAGGTGTTACCTATTTCTCTCACACTCATAATTAACATGCATACTTTTAATTCTAAATGGTATGACCACGCACCTTCTTTGTTTTTTCCTGCCTAATCATTCAACGTGTCGGTACAATGTGGTGTGCAATTTTGATAAAAAATAAAACGTGCCAATGGGTCACCCACTGGCACATTTCAGGTGCTCATGCTTTCCTTATGAATTGTTGATTGAGGGGCACCCATAAAGAAGCAAGGGCTTCATAGATTGTTGAACTCTCCTTGCACCCAATGTTATTAATCTGCATGTCAGACGATGCGATCATAACACTCACAATTGCATTAGTTTGTAAATGAACAACACCAGCCTGGGGGTGCATGCATTGACGATATGTCACCTTTACCTTGTGCACTTTGATGCTGTTAATCATCTTATGTCTCCTTTTTATCCTGCAGAATTTATTAAAATTGATGATGAACTTCATAAGTTACGCACTGATTTAACCTATGCACACCTTAGCGTGTGTGCATAGTTCACACGAGCTCGGGGCAAATTTACCCTGAACCAGTAGTCCTGAAGAAAGCCAATCAATTTGGAGCATATTGGCTGAAACATGTAGACCACATCACTCTGAGCATTTTCACAATTCTTGGGACGTGTGAGACCATATTTTCTCACGCACGTCCAATGATTCTTTTTTAACCCTATCCCAAGGACCTCATAATAAAGATTTTGGTGCCCTGGAGGTAGTTTTAAAATTCTCACTTTCATGTTATTCAAATCCCTACTCAAAAACAAAAACCAGCTCCGCTGCAATCAGGCAACGAAGCACACCTATGAGGCACTTGGCCCCCTGGTTGGGAACTCAATGATGAAGTATGCCACCAACTAGGTTGGTGGGTGAGGGTTCTTTTAAAAACCTAATGAGTTCCCTGCAAGGGAGACTTCTTTGATGACCATGGCTCTTTGGGTTTATCAAATCTGAATTTTGAGCTTGTTCTCTTTGGTTGTGGATCCAGAAAATGAGCGGCAAGACTCTTTCCTTAATTTATACGTTCATAGCCTAGGAAAAGGACACTTAAAAAGCTATGTTAGATTTTTGAATTTGAACTTGTAGCCAAGTTCACCAAATCCCAATATTATGCGATCTACTCTGGCTAAGTGGGGATTCAATTCATCGTCCGTCAAGTAGATATCATCTACATAGGACAGAGTGTCTGGGTAAATCTCATGTAGAATTGACACAATTTGTGCTGCAAATACTCCCGGGCTATTTTATCACACATAGGAAGTTGTGCATAGCGCATATGAAAGCCAAGGGCCCTAAAAGTCGACCAGTCTTGACTCTCAAGAGTCAAATTGTGACTAAAAAAACATTGCAAATGTCCAATGTGGTTTTGTATTTTTCATGGACTACCTTGTTAAAGAGTGCATTACTGTGTGTGTTTTGCACTGCAAACGTGCGTGTATGCCTGTTTAAATGTCTGCAGTCTGAGACTATTCGATAGGAATCATCTGGTTTGAGAACAGGAAAAAGAGGATTGTTCATTTGAGAGACACAGGGTTCAATTACTTCCACATATTCCACTTGGGAAAAAAATTCTTTAACTGGTGCTTTTGCTTCCTGTTTAATAGGATATTGTGATTGTACTTGTGGAGTAGACCGTATAGAAATAACATCATAAGGGAAATCTTTATCCCAACCAGTATGATAACGGTAAAGTGCAGGGGCCAACGCAAGGGCCCATTGAGATGCATAAGCTTGTTCAGGGACAAGATGGGAAAAGGAAGGAATGATTACATCCTCACCCTGGGAGGATGCAAGTACAAATGGAGAGGGCCAATCGACCTCTGCCAAGAGAATGTCATAAGATGTATTTAAATTGTCCAAGAATATTGCTTTAATGGTGCTTTTAACATCACCTTCAAATTGAATATCTAAGTGATATAATCTGTCTGGAGGGGCTACGCAATTGTCCGCGGTTTCAACTGTAACAAATGTATCAGTTGCTTTTGCTACTAGAAAGTTCTGGAGATTCTGGCAAACTAGGTTGACTTCTGCCACACTGTCGTGGAGAGTCACCACCCAACTTCTGCACAGGTGGAGGATTCTCACTGTCTGTGGCATATTTAGTAGTCAAAGCTGTACTTTCTTTTTCTGAAAAGACACTTTATATTGAGGAGTTTTTTCCTGCTTCTTTATCTTCATGTCAGATGAGCATTGTCAATCCCTTTTCGGTTTCAAGTACTCTTCTTGTCTGCGTTCAGATCACCCTCCTCTGTTGTACTGCTGGTCAGACGATTTCTGAAAGGAACGAGAAGAACGTGTCTCAGGAACCTGATAAGTGTCTAGAGTCCTGATTTTAGTGCGATCACGAAAATAATACTGTCTCTCAGAGGACTCTGGGGGTGGAGAACCTCCACCAGGTTTACCTTTCTGTTGTTGTTTAGATTCATCCCATGGTTTTTATGTAAACTCAAGGGCTGGTCTGGCATCCTTGTCAGTACTAGGCTTGCCAAGTGGTGGTACTGAAGGCTTGGTTCCCAAACTATTGCTTCCTAGTGATGTATATACATTAGCAATTATTATAGGCAACTCACATTGGGTCAGCAACCACCACCGCGGTAAGTCACTGGCGTATAGCCAAGGAACCTGCTCCACCTTTAAAATTAGAAAGAATGATTTCAGAGACTACGGGAAAATTACCCATTAATTTCATCCCCAAATCTAGAGCAGGACCCCCCATGTTCATTCTTTATCTGTTTGAGGACGTTCGGGAGAACGACCATCGAGGGATTGCCGTGACAAAGAGTATAGACTGTGGCAAAAATTGTCCCCCATGTGTTGCAGTCCCCAGGAGTGGTAACCAGTCCAATGGGTAAGCACATGGTTACATTTCCTTGCTTGTCTTATGATCATGTAAGGGAAAACACAACTTCAAGTTGATCAATTTTTTGGACAATCCCCCCCAAAAATGTCCTCATGATTAGTAGGACATTTGCCTAAAACTAAATGAACAAGGTACGTTGTCCTGAAAAGCTGGGCTCCACCGAACCAGCAGATGTTGCACCAAAGGTTGTAGTTGACATTCAAGACTAAGGCACCACTCCAAGGGTTAATGCCGTTTCTACATGCCAGCACCAGACATTCCCTGGCCATTGATTGGTTCTTGAGAAGCAAAGCTGATGGATGTTGGACAGCTTCTTTTTTGTTTGGGGTGAAAAGACTTGACCTAGGTCTGTTTGGCATAATGAACCAATAAACTGATTCCTTGAAAAAAGAAAAAAAAAACTGAATGAACAATTACAGGACTTGTAACAGGCACATCAGGCAACCGAGCTTGCACTTGCTGGCCTAGCCTAGCTAGACCGGCTAACAGAGTACGCAAAATAAATTGTGTGAGACATCTATATAAGATGACAAGAACATTGTACAAACCGCGGGTTTGCACGAGATTTAAATTACCTAAATCTGGATACGTGAATGCCCAGCCAATGCCGGCAAAGTAGCACCCTCATTACTGAGAGGACCCATTTGAACTGTCCCAGGGACATGGGGAAGGGCGCCATTAGACCAAGGGGCCGATTCTGATGCGGGTTGGAAAAGCTTCCCGACCGAATCGGTTGGGAAATGGTGTCCGACCCACTCGGATCGGGAAAGTCCGACCGGCGGAGTAGGATGCATCCGGATGCTTCCAGATACGATTTGGTTGAACTCCCATTGACTTCAATGGGAACATTTGTTCCTAACCGCATCAGAATTGGGCCCTCGGTCGGGAAGACACGTTCCCGATCCGATTTGGAAGGAGCAAATGCCGTTAGGAGGCCTTCCTAACCGCATCAGAATCAGGCCCTCGGTCGGGAAGCTTTTCCAACCCGCATCAGAATCGGGCCCCTAAGTCTGATGTTCCCAGATGGTAAGAGGAATTTCAAGAAGTGCATAAGGTCTATATGCAGCAGGTGCCGAGGGCATAGTATATTCGGGAAAAGTGTTTGTGTTTGCATCCACAGCTGGAAATGTGACCCAAGAATAAAAACTTCAAAGCGGAAGGCTGAGTCCACCTCAACCACAAAGATTACAGGAGCTCCTGCATTAGGGAATCCATGTTGTGTCATATGTAAAATAACTAAATGCGAAAATATGTGCACCCTCTGTCTGAAAATATACATTAGCACAAAGGCAAGCGGGCCATGTAGAAACGTGTGCAAAACAAAAGCGGCCTACAATGTGCGCAGTTAGGCTAACATAGGGAAAGCGACCATCGGCCATGCAAGGAACACACAACACCCACTTATCAAAAAAACGATCAGCCAGGTTGCCATCGGCAGGTCCAGTACAGTACCTGAAAAGAATATTCTTGTATCTGCAAAACCCATAGTCATTGTAGGGAAAATTAATGGTTTGTTGTCTTTGCTTAACTGGGCCCTTATTACCTAAAGGACGTACTGTCCTTGTTTGCGCAATGGCACACTCTTAAGCAGGTGGTCCAGGGGCAAACAGGGAGAGCAAGACCTATTACAATAAATGCACTTCCCTCCTGCCAGCTGCTAACTTGTGCTGGCCTGGGGGCAGCGCATTTAGTGAAATATGGAGTGGCAGCTTCAAAGCCGCTCCATCTATCTCTGTTCAGGTGGCAATCCACCTACATTTAAAAAAAATGTTAGAGCCTGCCATAAAGGCACACTGTATGCTCCCCTTGAGGTCGCATAACCGGTTCTGGAGATTGCATTAGGAGTGACAGGCCTAGGACTCTGCGCACAGATCAAATTAATATGGTGCCAGAGCCAAACAAAAAGCCAGGACACCAGTTTCACATGCATTTGGGCACTCATCGCAGGGGTACATGCTTGTTTACCACGCGGTAGACATTTCCATTCCAAAAGTTAATTCACATATTTATCAGCCCATATTCATCACCCTCTGGTTGATTGCTACTACTATTCATGATGTATGGAGGCTGGTAAGTGTACTACCATGCAGCAGTGTGATTTGTTCAGCAGTGGGATCATGCCACATAGGTAGGAGCATACTTCTTTTGTTATCTATTCATACACTCCCACAAACAGAATAATCCTCCCATTTACTGATAAATGTTTCCACATATCCAGTCACTCTATAAACATCTATAAACTCACTCCTCCATACATGCACCAAGCCCCTCCCCCCTTTATGCATCAAAACATTCACTCATCAATTCAAATAAAATCAAATGGGGTTTATAAAGGTCTGCTTATCACCCGTGAGGGTATCCAGGTGCTGGGTAGGGGTGGTGTTGCTGCTGCAAAGAAGGGTTTGTCGACGAGCCAGTTCTTTAGGTCCTTCCTGAACTCCTGCAGTTTGGGGGCTATGTGGAGATGGAGGGGGAGGCCATTCCAGGATTTGACCGCCAGGTGTGAAAAGGCGCGGCCACCGCTGCTGCTCCTGTGAATGCGGGAATGCGGGTGTGTGGGCCAAGAAGAGGGATTTGGAGCAAAGTATATGGGTAGTTTGGTAGAAGTTCACCCTGTGGTTGAGGTATGCTGGTTTCTTGTTGTGTAGGGCTTTGTATGCATGGGTGTAAGGTTTGAACCACATTATTTGCTGATGGGGAGCCAGTGCAGAGAACTGAGGTAAGGGGTGATGTGGGTCCATCTCAGGATATCGAGGATGAGCCTGGCTGCTGCGTCCCGAATGGTCTGAAGTCTGTTTAGTAGCTGTGAGGTGATTCCCACATAGAGGGAGTTGCCGTAGTCCAGGTGGCTGGTGATGAGTGCCTGAGTGACGGTGCATCTGGTGCTGATGGGTAGCCAGTTAAAGATTTTCCTGAGAATGTTTCAAGGTGAGGAAAAAGGAGGATGAAGCAGCATTTATCTATTTCCTCATCGAGACCTTGCTGTCCAGAATGATTCAGAGGTTTCTTGCGTGCTCTGTGGGTGTAGGGCCGAGCTCCTTAGCACACCAGGAGTCGCCCCACCGGAAGGTATTGCTCCCAAAGATGAGTATTTCTGCTTTGTCTGTCTTGAATTTGAGGCATCTGTTTTGCATCCAGCTTGTGACGCTGGTCATGAATCTGTGGAAGTAAGACGTGGTGTTAATCAGGTCTGAGGACAGTGAGAGGATGAGCTGAGTATCGTTCGCATATGAGATTATGTTCATGCTGTAGGATCTGATCAGGGTGGCTAGAGGAGCTGTGTAGGTGTTGAATATGGTGATGTTTAAGGGTGATCATTTTGGGATGCCCCAGATTGTTTTTCGGACTCGCTGTGAGGATGGGAGGTAGATGCTTTGGGTTCATCTAGAGAGGAAGGACGCAATCCATTCAAGGGCTTTCTCTTGGATCCCCATTTGGTGGAGATCTGGCAGGAGGGAAAAGTGGGATACAGTGTTGAATGCTGCAGAGAAATCCAGAAGAATCAGTGTGGCACTTTCTCCCCTGTTTAGAAGAGCTCTGATGTTGTCTGTGGCAGCAATCAGGGAGGTTTTGGTGCTGTGATTTGAGCGGAATGCGGATTGCGGATTCTGAAGGGTCCAGTAGGTTGTTGTTATCCAGGTAGGAGGGTAAATTGGAGGTTTATTGCTTTCTTGAGTACTTTAGCTGGAAATGGTAGTGAGGAGATGGGGCAGTAGTTTTGTTTAGGTCTTTGGGGTCCATGGTGGGGTTTTTGAGGAGTGGTTTGATATTCGCTTGTTCCATCCTTCGGGGAAGGAGGCCGAGGTGATGGATGCATTGATGATGGTGTTGAGTTCCTTTCTGATGGTGTTTTTTTCCCCAAGTTGAACATGTGGTGGGGTTAGGGATCTTTGGGAACTCCTGAGTGGATGGACCCCATGATGGTGGAGGTTGTGTTCACGGAGAGAGTTTCCCATGTGTTTAGTGATATTTTGTGGGAGTTGGTGGTGTTGAGGAGTCTGTTGAGTTCAGTTACAGGAGTTTAGGGGTCAAGGGTTTCATAGATGGTGTCGATTTTGCTGTAGAAGAAGTTGGTGAGGGAATCACAGAGCTCCTGAGAGGAGGTGATGGTGTTCTTGGGGGCTGTGGGGTTGGAAAATTCCTTGATGATGCAGAATAGTTCCTTGCTGTGGTTGGAGATGGCATCCAGGAGGGGGAGGTCAGGGTGTTTTTCCTGGCTGTCTTGAGTTGCTCGTGGTACTCGTTGAGGGCTAGTTTGAAGTTGGAATGGTCATTGTTTGTTTAGCTGGTGCGCCAGATCCTTTCAAGATGCTTGCCAGGTGTGCTTGTGGGATTTGAGCACTGGGGTGAAACAGATGTGATGTTTGGAGGATCTGCAGGTTTTGGTGAGTTTAAGGGGTGCACTTATGTTGGCACAGTTGTTGATCCATACGTTGAAGTTTCTGACTGACCGCTCGAGGTCCGTGGTGGCTTCGGGAGGTGAAGCACTGAGGGAGATGGCCCAGAGATCTTCAGTTACTTTGCTCCAGCTCTTGTAGGGGGATTTGGACAGGTGGTGGATATGGTGGAGGTGATTGTGATATGGAAGTGGACAATGCAGTGGTCAGACCAGGTGATTTTGGTGGCGTGGCTGTACCTGATTCTATTCCTGGCTGAGAATATGGGGTCGAGAGTGTGTCCAGTGATCTGCGTGAGGTCCATGACCAGTTGGGAGATCACTAGTATTTCCATGCTCTCGAGTAGATTGGTTGTGTTGGTGTCGTTGAGGTCTTCCAGGTGAAAGTTGAGGTCGCTGAGGAAGAGGAAGTCATTTGAGTTGATGACCAGCGGGAAGATGAAGTTTGAGATGGCCTCGCAGAAGGCAGGGAGTGGTCCGGGAGGTCTGTAGGCGAGGGTGCCTCTGACCGTTGTTTTGCTGCTGGTGTTGATCTGAAAGTTGAGGTGTTGATAGGGGTGGTGGGGTCGGCGGTGGCTGTGCAGTTGAGGGATTCCTTGTGATTGATAGCTATTCCACCACCGTGATCGTTGGTGCAGCCCCGTTGACTTATCTTGTATCCATTAGGTATGGCAGTGTCAATCTCAGGGGCTGATTCCTGGTTCAGCCAAATTTTGGTGAGGAAGACGATGTCGTGCATGAGGGAGGTGATTATGTCCCAGATTTTGCTGGCGTGCTTGTGGAGTGATCAGGTGCTGATCAGCAAGTATTGGAGTTGACCTGTTGCAATGGCAGTGGCGGTGGGCAGGGGCTCCGGAGCAAAGGGCTCTGTGTTGCAGTGGAAGGGGCAGTGACGGCAGGAAGAAGGTCCTGCTGTTGATTGTGGGGAGGTGCGGTTGCAGAAGTTGTAGCATTGTCCGGGATAGAGGGCTGAAAGTTTGGCGCTGGTGTACCTCTGGATGAGTGGAGGGTCAGGGGTCCGGGCACTGGGAGGAGTCCAGGCGTGGACGAGCGCAGACGGGCTTGCGTTTGGCACCCTGGTGGCATGTCCGCTGCACGGTCGCTCTGTGGCTTTCATTAAGTAGGTTTCCCAGGATGGGGGCGGGGTGCAGGGCAGGGTCAATGGGAGGCAGGAAGTGGACAGGAGAGAGAGGTCGAGAGAGCAGCTGTGAGGGAAAAAGCAGGAAAAGTGGTTAACCTGGAAGAGGAGTCATCGTGGATTACAGGGGAGAAAAAGGTGCGTGTTTAAGGGGGGAAAATGATTAAGGAGTAAAAAAATGTAATTAGAACGAGTAACAAACAAGAGTAGAAGAGGAAAATGATTGGGGAGAAAAAAGTTAGAAGGAGTAAAAATGAAATTAGAGGAGAAAAATGATTAGGGCAAAAATGCAATTAGAATGAGTGAAAAGGAAATTAAAAGAGAAAAACTTTTAGGGTAAAAATTTCGATTAGAAGGAGTAAAAACAAAATTAAAGGAGAAAAACGAGTAAGGGGAAAATGTGATTAAAAGGAGTGAAAGTCAAATTAGAGGAGAAAAACGATTAGGGGAAAAAATGCGATTAGAAGAGTGCAAAAGAAATTAGAGGAGAAAAATGATTAGGGAGAATAACAAGATTAGGAGCAGAGAAAGTCGAGGGGACCTGTGGAAAAAACATTTTTGAGGCAGGAGACCTGTGGAGAAAAGTGTGTTATGAGGAGCAACAGAGCTTGGGAGCCTGAAATGCAGAGGCAGAATGGTTAAGAGACCATGGGGAGATCTGAGGATGTGCTTCGAGGGATGAGCAGCAGAAGAGAGCTGGCCCGGGGACCTGCTCAATGGGGTTGCACTGCAGCCTCCATTAAGTAGGTTTCCTGGGAGGGGGGCATGGTGCTGGGTGGGGTCAGTGGGAGGTGTAAAGCGTACGGGAGCAGGAGGAGGAGAGAGCAGCTGTGAGGAAAAAAGTGGGAAAAGCAGTTAGCCTGAAAGAAAAGCTATTGAGGATTAGAGGGGGGGGAGAGAGTGTTTAAGGGTGAAAAAATGATTAAGGAGTAAAAAATGCAATTAGAAGGAATAACAAATGAGATTAGAAGAGAAAAATGGTTGGGGAGAAAAATGCGGTTAGGAGGAGTAGAAACAAAATGAGATTGGAAGAGAAAAGCGATTAGGGGAAAAATGCGATTAAGCAGAGTGAAAGTGAAATTAGAGGAGAAAAATGATTAGAGGGAAAAATGCGATTAGAAGGAGTGAAAACAAAATTAGAGGAGACAAATGATTAAGGGAGAAAAATGTGCTTAGAAGGAGTGAAAACGAAATTAGAGGAGAAAAACGATTAGGGGGAATAATGCAATTAGAAGGAGTAAAAACAAAATTAGAGGAGAAAACTATTAGGAAGAAAAACAAGATTAGGAGAAGTGAGAGTCAAGGGCACCTGTGGAAAAAATGGGTTTATGAGTTAGGAGACCTGTGGAGAAAAGCGTGTTATGAGGAAGAACTGGGAGCCTGAAATGCAGACACACAATGGTTGAGAGCCCATGTGGAGATTGGAGGACCCGTTTGGACGGGCAAGCAGCAGAGGAGAGATGGCCCGGGGACCTGCCATCCATCCATTAATCGAATCATTGATCCATTATCATATTCACACATTCACAATCCACAAAACCACAAATACAAACAAGCCACCCAATAAAGAAACACTTTTACTAATAGCAAAGCCAGACATATTACTTTTGAAATTGCTTGTTATATTAAATAGTCCTCCAAAACATATTTCAGATCTGCTATTGCAGCCTGTGTTGCAGATTTAAAATGCCATTTCAACCTGGCAAAATAGACCTTTTGCCAGGCCTAAACCTTCCTTTTTAATACATATGTCACCCCTAAGGTAGGCCCTGAACAGTTCATATGGCAGAGTACAGGGCATTTCAAAGGTTGGATATGTACTTTTATGTTTTACATGTCCTGCTAATGAAAAACTCCTAAATGTATTTTTCACCACCGTAAGGCCTACTTCTCTCATTGGATAACATGTGGTTTACCTTATTACTTTTAACAAGTGATAACATTTGATTGTGAGCAGGTAGGAATGTTCTGTTTCGGTCAAATGAATTTGAATTAAAAACCCTTTTTAATGGTAAAATCAAATTTTATGTCACAATTCTGAAAATGCCATTTTTCGAAAGTTGGCATTTTCTTGTCCTAAACATTTGGTGCACACAGCCTGTATCCTAGGTTGCAGTACTAGGTGCAGTTGGTAGGTGCAGTTGGCAGTTGACCTTTGTGTAGTCCTTACAGACAATATCACAAAGGAGGCTGAGGTGTGGGCAGGTGTGGGCAGGACGGGTCCTCTTGACATGATGGGTGGGGGTGAAGCTATCACCTACCACAATTGCACTTGAAAGGAGCTGCCTTAGCACACTCACATAGGATTTCACACTAGCCTTTTGTCAGCTCAGACATCTTGTAGGCAGGGCAGGGAAAGGAATGAAATTCCTGAACCAGATGTGGGGGGAGGTCTAGAGCTTTCTCCCATTGCAAAGCTGGCACCAGGTATAAATATTGGACCCGCAGACCAACTCTTCAGTACACTCTTGGACCTGTGGATACTACAGAAGATGGACTGCTCTGTTGCTAAAGGACTGCCCTGCTGTCTGAGAAAGAAGACTGGACTTGCTCCTTTCATCCCAGGCTACCTGAGTGAGTCCAAGGGTCAAATGGCTGCCTAATGTTTTGAGCTACAGGAACACACCAGGTTCCTGATCTGCAGCTTTTTCAGAACCGATGCAGCGTGACGCATCCCAACGCCAGTCCCATCAGTGTCACCTCCTGACTGGTGGCTTCATCCGTGCTGACGCAGTGCACCACACCTCCACGCCGCCCATGCATTGCAGCTCCTGATTAGCAGCTTCACCAGCACTGATCCAGCACAACGCATCTCAACGCAAATCTACGCAATGCAGATACAGACTGATGGCTTCATTGACCTGACACAGCGCTAGCCTTACAGCTCCTGATTGATGGGTTGGATAGCATCAAATTAGCACAACGCATCTCGGCCAAGGACCATTCATTGCAGCTCCTGGTTGATGGCTCCTCGACACAGCATGGTGCTGGCTGACGTGGACTTCTCATCTTGATTCCAAGGACACAAGACACTATCTCAGAGGGCCAATCCTTGTCCCATGCCAGGCCTATGCTCCATCGCTGTTAGCCTGAACTTGTAACTTTGTTCCAGTCCAGCGCAACTAGACAGCCATTTCTACTGATTGGATTTTTGTCATTTTGGTGTTAAATTACTTACTATTTACTCAGTATTACTCTATGTTTCTAAATAGGTGTTTAATTTTTATTGTGTTGTGTTTTCACTTTATTACTGTTTTACACATTATCTATAAGTTAAGCCTGACTGCTTCTGAGCCAAGCTACCATAGGCTTAAGCACAGGTTAATTCAGAAAATTATGTGGTTCACCCTGACAAGAATTATGGTTGTTGCTTGAGAAGGGTTAACACAGTCCCTCAACCAATGACCAGATTTCTCACATAGGGCTATTAAAAATCGAGGATTACGCTCCAAAGAAAGTCATGCTGACCATAAGATCACCTTGGAAATATGTTTCAGAGCCTTTGAGGGTCACAAATGTTTTCTCTGGATTCTCCAGCTTTACAATAGACTTGGCCATTTGCAATATGGTTCCCATGGCTGGAACAACCTTCTTGTTGTCAATTAACCTCTTCCATGATATCAAAAATGCCCGTTATAGTCCAGTCCTTTGAAATATACCTTTTAGCTAAAGTATTTACATGTGGTTGTGGCTCAGCTACTGAATCAGCTGTGGGTATAAAAAGGTAATGTTCAAAAGCATTAAGTGAGAATGTAGTTAATCTATATTCATTTTGTAATGATATATGATATGTATATTTATTTCAGAAAGGTTTTGTTTTATTTGTAATTGTATATTTTTTAATGTCAGTTTGATTGCAGTTCATCATGTGTTTTCCCCTCCTTGTGCCAGTTAGATTGATATCATTGACGTCAAGCTATATAAGTCATGCTCATCAAGGCAAGAGGTTGTGTTATATTGATTTGCAGTGTAACGTATTCTCCTCTTTCATGCTGCCAAGTGAGGATGTTGCAGACTTGAGATTTCCTCATTAATAATTACTTTTTCCCTTTACTTTTTATTTATACAGCTTCGTCAAAATCAAGTAGAGAAGCACGAGCTCGAACGACAGGTGAGTCCATATGCATTGCTTCATGCTGAAAAAAGACAAGTAAGAGCTGCTGAAATACTCTGGAGAGCTAAGCCATCCACAACCCACCTTTACAAGGTCAGAAGAGAATGCAGGAATTACAAAAAACACATTCTCAAAGAGAAAGCCACCTTTCTTCCGGAATTCCCTAGACAAAGCAAGAAAACGGCTCGAGGAACCTTTTAACATCGCCACACAACAAACCACTAAACCTACCAAAGAACAAAACCCTGCCTCAAAACTACAGTGTGACAACTTGGCCAAATTCTAAAATGACAAAATCACTAACATCGAGCTCTCCCTGGACTGTCACGAACAGACTCACTCCAGTAACTCTTCCCACACAATGGAGGTAAACCCAATCCTAGATCCGTCCTTGAGCCTTAAAACCTGAGGCCCTTCCTCCAGTAACTACTAGTATCAACCAATACTCAAAGCCCTCCTCCGCACCCAAGAGATGGAAGGCTTCAAAACCACTCACAGAGGAGTGAGTGGTGATTGCCAAATTCAAGCCCTCCTCCTAATTTGCAGACCCACTCCCTGCATCCCTTGCAAAAAGCCTCAACCTCATATTAACCCCTCTATGGACCAAGATCATAAACAGCTCCCTGAAAAACAGGCTGATGCCCAACTGCCTTAAACAAGGCCAAGTCACCCCTCTTTTAAAAAAAAACAGACACAGACCCGAACAATCCCAAGAATTTCAGACCCATCACCAACCTCCCCTCCCTAGCAAAAATACTCCAGTGTTCTCTCCCAACTCAGCCAACACTTGGACTCCAATAACCTACTTGACTCACACCAGTCAGGTTTCAGGAAGGGATGCAGCACTGAACCAGCTATACTGAATATAACAGATGACATTTATAAATCCGTAGACATGTATATATGCTGCCTGCTTGTCCTCCTAGACCTATCAGCGATATTCGACACAGTGGACCATAAGTTACTTTTGGAAGCCCAGCCTAGTCTTAGACCCTTACGCTGCTATTGTGGGGCTTTTTAAATATCTGCTGCTACGCTCTTAATTGATCTCTGTGGGATAATTTTGTGACTGTATCATTGAATTTGAATTGTGGGGCTTTTAAAATATTTGCTGCTACGCTCTTTTAACATATTTTAATTGATCTCTGTGGGATAATTTCATGACTGTATCATTGAATTTGAATTGTTTGCTGTAAACTTACCGGAGAGAGTTGACTGGCAGTTCCGGTCTGTCCCTCTGCAAGCTCCGTACGCCGGGTAAGCTGAGCGACGTCACTTCCTGACGGACGCGCTCTAGGGCACTTTTCCATGCATATAAACAGGGGCGCTGCGCGGACGCAGTTGGCCTGAACCTGGTCTTAGACACTTACGCTGCTATTTTGCACTTTGCACGCTATTGTGGGGCTTTTTAAATATTTGCTGCTACGCTCTTTTAGCATATTTTAATTGATCTCTGTGGGATAATTTCATGACTGTGTCATTGAAATTGAATCCTGGGGCTTTGAAAATATTTGCTGCTACGCTCTTTTAACATATTTTAATTGATCTCTGTGGGATAATTTCGTGACTGTGTCATTGAATTTGAATTGTTTGCTGTAAACTTATCGGAGAGAGGTGACTGGCAGTTCCAGTCTGTTCCTCTGCACGCTCCGTACGCCAGGCAAGCCAAGCGACGTCACTTCCTGACGGACGCGCTCTAGGGCACTTTTCCATGCATATAAACAGGGGCGCTGCGTGGACGCAGTTGGCCCGAACCTGGTCTTAGACCCTTACGCTGCTATTTTGCACTTTGCACGCTATTGTGGGGCTTTTTAAATATTTGCTGCTACGCTCTTTTAACATATTTTAATTGATCTCTGTGGTATAATTTCGTGACTTGTCATTGAATTTGAATTGTTTGCTGTAAACTTACCGGAGAGAGGTGACTGGCATTTCCGGTCTGTCCCTCTGCACGCTCCGTACGCCAGGCAAGCCGAGCGACGTCACTTCCTGACGGACGCTCTCTAGGGCACTTTTCCATGCATATAAACAGGGGCGCTGCGGAGGCGCTGCGCGGATGCGCGCAGCCGGCGCTGCTAAGGCAAGCCCGTCTGCGCCCGTCAGCGTCCCGGAGGCGCATGGCGCACGGCATGCTGCTGGTTTTACTAAAAAGCTTGATCAACGCTACCAGTATGACAGGCGGACCTTACTCCTTCTTGATGAGGCGCCTACTTGCAAATGCAAGGACATGGATCCTGGGGGAGATCTAACCCGCAGTTGTGTACAATGTAATTGGTGGCCTGTACGCGATACCCTTTCTCTCAGGCAGACTGACTGCGATACGGGGGAGGACAATAAGGTAGGCCAGAGGGTTGATTTAAAGCTTTTCTATTGAACACCCGATCCCTACAGAAACACGAACTCCAGATTTTCGATCTGCTGCAAGAATCCTCGCCTGACCTGGTGTTTCTTACTGAGACTTGGCTCTCGCAAGATTCCAACCCCACCTTAGCCACGGCAATTGCTCCCGGCTACAAGATCTTGAGATTAGATTGCCAGGCTGGCAAAGGAGGGGGCGCAGCGATTATATATAAAGATAAATATGTATGCAATCATATCACACTTGGAGAATTGGAGGGTGCCGAATGTTTGGGCTTCCAATGTACCTTATCAGCACAGCAAACGTTAGCTGGCGCTCTCATTTATAGGCCCCCGGGCCCGGGTAAAGCATTTCTGAAATCAATTAGCGAGATGATGGCACCTCTGGCCCTCCGTTTTATTCATTACATGATTCTGGGGGATTTTAATTTTCATATGGATATTCCTACTGACCCAGAAGGCACAACACTTACTGAATCTTTATCTGTCCTGGATTTAGCTCCGGCAGTCCTGCAACCCACACATAATAAAGGCCACACTCTTGATCAGATCTTTACGAATATTAGTCTAGAGGTAGAGGCCCCCCTTCCTCTGGTATGGTCTGACCATTTTCTTATTAAATTCAGGATACCACAGTTAGGTACGGGTCATCCAGTAACAGCGTTGAAAGAAGGCACAAAATTCAGAGCCTTCCACCGTATCAATCAGTAGGCCCTAGGTGAAATGCTTGATTCTTCCACTCCCCTACTTCACGGTAATGCTGATAGTGATGCTCTGCTGCTCGACTCTTGGTTGCTCCAAAATGTCAATAAATTGGCCCCCTTGCAGTCGCTATCATCTAGAACAACCAAACTTTCAGCCCCCTGGTACAATTAACTGCTCAAAGAGAGCAAAATTATCTGCAAAAGGCTGAAAAGGAAATGACGAAAAAACTATGATTTAGACGCTAAAAGGGAATACAAACAATCACTTAAAGGTCACTATAATAAAGTTTATGAGGCCAAAAAGAACTATTTTACTAACAAAATAGAATCGGCCGAATTTAAAAGTAAAGATTTTTTAATTTGTGAAAACCTTCACTAACCCTGCCTTGGAGTCGAAGGTCGCTCCGGCCACCACCGATTGGCCGGTAGTATTAGAAACCTTCTTCCATGATAAGATTAAGACGATCCAAGAAACTCTGAGGGCAAACTCGCCCTCGGATGGCGATTTATTATTAGGTCCTTCTATGGAGCCTGTGCTAGGAGCTGCTCACTCGCTGCAGCAATTTCCCCCGCTGTCATTGGAAACCTCCCTAGCTAGCCTCAAAAGCCTGAAGTCGGGCTCTCCTTCCAACCCTTGTCCAGCAAAACTGCTAGTGTTTATTGCACAGGCAATCAATCCGGTGGTTAATAAAATTTGCAACACTTCATTAGAATCTGGACACATGCCATCTAGATGGAAGCAGGCTAAAATTCTGCCACTGCTTAAAAAAAACGTCCGCTGACCCAAACATTCCAGAAAGTTACAGGCCCATCTCCCTTCTCCCCGCCTTCTCTAAAGTGTTAGAGAAATATGTTAACTCAGTGATTACTGACTATGTGGAAACCAACAGCCTTCTCCACAGTAGTCAGTCAGGGTTTAGAGCTAGTTATAGCACAGAGTCTACCTTACTAGAAGTCTCCGAACACATTAGGGAGAGCTTGGATGGGGGAGGGAAAGCCATTCTGATCCTGTTAGACTTGTCAGCGGCCTTCGATACTGCGCCCCAAGACAAACTATTGGACAGGATCCAGGCTCTCGGTATCGGAGGCTCAGTTTTAAAGTGGCTTGCCTCCTATCTGAAGGACAGGGTTCAGGAGGTTTGGATTCCTCCTTTTGCTGCTGGAATCCCGAGAATCGAGGTGGAGGTCCCTCAGCGCTCCATTTTGAGCCCCACATTATTCAATCTTTACATGTCTCCTTTAGCTGTCTTAGCTGAGACATACAGAGCAAAAATTATTGCATACGCTGACGATACTCAGCTCCTTTTCTCCTGTGACAAAGGGAAGAGTTTCGAGGGATCCAAGATTAAAATTTGCCTCTCAAAAGTGTTTGCATGGTTAAGATCAAACCAGCTTAAATGCAATCCGGAAAAGTCGAAATTATCTTTTTTGGCACCCAACCGCCAGTCGATTGGAGGCACTGGTGGCCAGAAGATATGTCGGCGCCTCTGGCTGCACAAAAAAAGGTAAAGAATTTGGGCGTTTTGATAGATGACCGCTTATCTATGAAAGCCCAAGTCCAATCTGTGGTGGGAACGTGCTTTGGCCTCCTCAGGATGCTGAGGAAGTTCCTTCCACTCCTGACCTTAGATTACAGGAGATCTGTGGTACAGGCACTGATCACTTCAAGACTGGACTATGTGAATATACTCCACCTCGGTATTCCAGAATATCTTCTCAAGCGTCTGCAGGTGGCACAAAATGCCGCTGCTAGAGCCATTCTCAGGCTTAAAGCTAGGACTCATATGTCCCTCCATCTCAGAGCGCTCGATTGGCTCCCGGTAAAGAATAGAATCAGATTTAAAGCTATTGTGCTATTCTTTAAAGCTTTGTATGGAATGGGGGCTAAGTACCTTTGCAGAAGGATCGCACACTACGTTCCTTCCAGAACTTTGAGATCTTTCTCGATGAACCTAGCCACAGTCCCTAGAATTTCTCGTGTCCGGGCTGGGGGCTCCTCGTTTGGGTTCCTTGGTGCTCAAGCATGGAATGCTCTGCCCGCTTCACTGAGATCGGTGACAGATTAAGCTACTTTCAGGAAACGTCTCAAAACTCTGCTCTTTAACCAATAATTGTGAGCATTCTGTCCTCTCTCTCTGATGTACCCGTTTCCCTTTTTTTACTTGCAGGTGCAGCTGGTAGGGGGGGGTCTATTCCAGGGGCTCTGATGCGCCGGGACACTCTTTTGAGTAGCTGTGCGCTATAGAAATGCCTTTTATTCATTGATTCAGCAACAACGAATCGGAGCAGATGGCAGTGTTCTGAAATAGTTCACCTCATTTCTGGATAACCGATTCCAACTAATAAAAATCATCAACTCGATGTCCGACATTTCACCCATCACCCGAGGTGCCCCACAAGGCTCATTCCTCTCTCCCACACTCTTCAACATTTACATGGAGCCCCTCACCATAATTCTCAGACAAGCAAATATTTCCTATCACCTCTATGCTTATGACAGCCAGCTCTACCTAGAAATATCCTCTTTGAACAACAATTGCTGACTTAACTCTACACTCTTAAAAGTAGAAAACTGGCTATCACACAACCGCCTCAAACTCAACCAAGAAAAAAACAGAAATTCTTGTCTCCTCTAACCATGGCTAGTCACTGCAGGTTCAAGAATGGATACATAATCTAGACTCCCTGAAGTGCAACCTTACTCTAGCTGACTATGCCAGATCTCTGGAGATCCCTCTGGACTCAAGACTAAACTTGAGCTCACAGATAAGGTCCACTTCAAAGGGACCTTTTTATAGCTTAAAACTCCTCAACAAAATCAAGCCCTTCCACCTCCAAATGACCCAAAAACTGCAACACAACCACTAGTTCTGTCAAGACTAGACTATGGAAATGCCACACTCACCGGAGCAGCCAATGCACACATAGCCCAATGAGAGCCACCCTAAATGCAGCAGCAAGAATGGTCACAGGAGCAAAGAAACACGATCATATCTCCCCCGCACTGCAAAAGCTAAAGTGCTTACAAATCAAAGCACACTGCTGCTTCAAAACTGCCTATCACACCTACAAAGTCCTACATACTGCTAAACCAGATTACCTCGCAGCCAAACACACTAAAGCAGGACAATCAAGAAATCTAAGAAGCTCCAACACACTCCTTTTCATCCTCCCCAAAAGACATAAACAAAAAGCCATTTTTCACTATTTCTCAGATAACGCCCATAAAATCTGGAACTCTCTCCCAGTACATATCAGAACTAACTTCTCCTTCACAAGCTTCAAGAGACAACTAAAATAATTTCTCCTCAACCGGCACCTCTATCCCTCTGGAAAAAAAGCTGTTCAATTGCACCATGAATTCCCCACCTAGTTACATATACCCCTCCCACAAAGTCAACACAATTAATTGATGCTTAACTCCGCAATCGTATTACTTTATTACTGGATGAGAATTACTAAACTCCCGAAACTGTACTCTTATTGCACTGGAATTGACTGATAACTGTATAGAATCTGTGTTATTATTGTCTGATATCTGTCATTAATGTTGCTGTAAAGCACTCTGATACCCCTTGGGTTGTGCCAGTGCTATATAAAACACCTAAAATAAATCAAATAAATAAATGAGGCAGGGTAAACTAAATTATGCTACAAAAAAGGCTAATTATGAGGCATAATGTGGCACATTTCGTGTTAGCACTACTTCATTATGTTGACATTTTTCCACGTTAGCACTGCCCTGGCAAAGCTGTCACCTCTTTAGTACCAGTTTAATACCTGCATACAGCACAAGGCAACTGAAAGGTGAATAATCAATCTTTATGAAGGGCCTTCCACTCCGCAGCAACAAGTCACTGCATTTTTAGTAACTTTTGATCCATTTGAGCCTGAAAGCACATTTTTATTACAATCTTCAAGTTATGCAACAGATGATAGATTATGTGTCAAAAGCATTAATGTAATAAACTCTGCAGGCACAAAATCATATCATTCCAATGGGTTGTGAAAATTGCTAGCTGTTTTATCAAGCTGGTTCTCCTGCAGATATTCCTGTTAAGCTTCATATGTTGTTGAATATTCCTCAGCAACAGGAGAGTAATCAATTATACAAATAGTATGTTTGATTTCCACAGTGTTGGATTCCCTGACATGATATAGTGTACCAATAGACTGGTTCACAGTGGGAATCTTATATTTGATTGTTACAGTAAGATAAAAGGTATTCTGAAGTATTCAGGCTCTTATCCTGAAATATACATATGGATTATGGACCTTGTGTCAGAATGAAGATGTAGGGAAACTGGTTGCACTTGGGTGAAAAATGGTAATTGCGATATTTCAGGAGTCTTGGCTGAGGGAATGCACATACATAGATCGGTGTGCTGTCTTGGCACAAAAATCATCTATGCTGAAATGGGGTGCACTCTAGAGCGAGCTTCTAACTCTACTTTCATCCAGCAGAAGTGTTTCATATACTCAGCTTGAAATAAAATGTTCCTGTTTAAGCTGTGTGATAAACATCTCTTTGAACAAGGGGGAACCTAGATCTATGGTGGTAATTAAGATTAAAATTCCCCCTATTACAGTGAGTTTTTGTCTGAATTGATCCAAAGTTAGAAATACATTTTCTTAATCTATTACATCTGTGGCTGAAGATTTAAATAACATAATTAATCCCCTTCTTTTAGATAGTGACCTCAATAATTTATTAGAAGCTTTCGGGGTCCAGAATGCATCTTTCAGGAGGTTTTCAAATGGGAAACATCCTTTACCACGGAATCACTACCACGATCTGCCTTTACATCGCAGTCACTACCCCGACTGTGACTTTACCATGCGTTCCTTTACCCCACAAGTCATTACAACGACTTGCTTTAGGGGGTGTGTTGCAGGACTGGTGTTGGATTTTAAGTCCAACACCTTCCCTACTGTTGAGTGGACTGGAGTTGGAATAGTAAATTATACTCTTCCAAAGTCCAGCGCTCCCCTAAGGCAAGTAATTGTAATGACTTGCGTGGTAAAGGAACGTGTAGTAACATCACAGTCGGGGTAGAGACTGCATTGTAAAGGCGTGCCTGATATATGCATGCCTGGTTCCATCATACAACTTTTTCAAATAAAATCTTTGTGAATGCCCCAGGAATTATTATTTTTTAAATATATGTATATCACTGTGTGATCAAGGCAGTGAATGCCGAAACGCGTCGCAGCGTAATGGAGGAATAAAGACTTTTAATTCCTGAAATCTCCCCGTGTCGGTGTCCGGTTTATATGTGAGGAATCGGATTTGGTGTTCATATATATATATATATATATATATATATATATATATATATATTACTACAAAGGTGCTCAGATTTGAGGCCGCACACCACTCGCAGGTTGTTCACAAAACATTTATTAAAACATTGCAGCTTTCCATCCCGACATCAAGTCCCATGGCCTTACGCGTTTCGAAGCATTTGCGCTTCTCATCAGAGGCCCACGCAGGAAAACAAAGTTCGTCGCTGCTACATCTTCCTCGCTTGCTTTCAGTAAGTTAAATGGCCTCAGGTGTGCCTTCTTTAAGTAGAGTTTGTATTCAACAATGCATGCTGGATCATGTAGTTGTTTAGCTTCATTTTCTACCCTCCAGTGGGTTTCGATTCCTGCACGTTATTTCAGGACACATTTAAAGCCCTCCATTAGGCTCCCGGATGAAACTCTGCACTGTTGAATCTGTAGCCTGTTCGTGCCACATCAAAGAGGTTCGTTACCTCTCTGGCGGTCCTGTTAATATTTTTCAGGCAGTGCGATCCCTCCACGGCCGGAGCCGCCGTGATTTGTATTACTACAAAGGTGCTCAGATTTGAGGCCGCACACCACTCGCAGGTTGTTCACAAAACATTTATTAAAACATTGCAGCTTTCCATCCCGACATCAAGTCCCATGGCCTTACGCGTTTCGAAGCATTTGCGCTTCTCATCAGAGGCCCACGCAGGAAAACAAAGTTCGTCGCTGCTACATCTTCCTCGCTTGCTTTCAGTAAGTTAAATGGCCTCAGGTGTGCCTTCTTTAAGTAGAGTTTGTATTCAACAATGCATGCTGGATCATGTAGTTGTTTAGCTTCATTTTCTACCCTCCAGTGGGTTTCGATTCCTGCACGTTATTTCAGGACACATTTAAAGCCCTCCATTAGGCTCCCGGATGAAACTCTGCACTGTTGAAGCTGTAGCCTGTTACGTGCCACATCAAAGAGGTTCGTTACCTCTCTGGCGGTCCTGTTAATATTTTTCAGGCAGTGCGATCCCTCCACGGCCGGAGCCGCCGTGATTTGTATTACTACAAGGTGCTCAGATTTGAGGCCGCACACCACTCGCAGGTTGTTCACAAAACATTTATTAAAACATTGCAGCTTTCCATCCCGACATCAAGTCCCATGGCCTTACGCGTTTGAAGCATTTGCGCTTCTCATCAGAGCCCACGCAGGAAAACAAAGTTCGTCGCTGCTACATCTTCCTCGCTTGCTTTCAGTAAGTTAAATGGCCTCAGGTGTGCCTTCTTTAAGTAGAGTTTGTATTCAACAATGCATGCTGGAACATGTAGTTGTTTAGCTTCATTTTCTACCCTCCAGTGGGTTTCGATTCCTGCACGTTATTTCAGGACACATTTAAAGCCCTCCATTAGGCTCCCGGATGAAACTCTGCACTGTTGAATCTGTAGCCTGTTCGTGCCACATCAAAGAGGTTCAGGTTACCTCTCTGGCGGTCCTGTTAATATTTTTCAGGCAGTGCGATCCCTCCCGGCCGGAGCCGCCGTGATTTGTATTACTACAAAGGTGCTCAGATTTGAGGCCGCACACCACTCGCAGGTTGTTCACAAAACATTTACGAACCTCTTTGATGTGGCACGAACAGGCTACAGATTCAACAGTGCAGAGTTTCATCCGGGAGCCTAATGGAGGGCTTTAAATGTGTCCTGAAATAACGTGCAGGAATTGAAACCCACTGGAGGGTAGAAAATGAAGCTAAACAACTACATGATCCAGCATGCATTGTTGAATACAAACTCTACTTAAAGAAGGCACACCTGAGGCCATTTAACTTACTGAAAGCAAGCGAGGAAGATGTAGCAGCGACAACTTTGTTTTCCTGCGTGGGCCTCTGATGAGAAGCGCAAATGCTTCGAAACGCGTAAGGCCATGGGACTTGATGTCGGGATGGAAAGCTGCAATGTTTTAATAAATGTTTTGTGAACAACCTGCGAGTGGTGTGCGGCCTCAAATCTGAGCACCTTTGTAGTAATACAAATCACGGCGGCTCCGGCCGTGGAGGGATCGCACTGCCTGAAAAATATTAACAGGACCGCCAGAGAGGTAACGAACCTCTTTGATGTGGCACGAACAGGCTACAGATTCAACAGTGCAGAGTTTCATCCGGGAGCCTAATGGAGGGCTTTAAATGTGTCCTGAAATAACGTGCAGGAATCGAAGCCCACTGGAGGGTAGAAAATGAAGCTAAACAACTACATGATCCAGCATGCATTGTTGAATACAAACTCTACTTAAAGAAGGCACACCTGAGGCCATTTAACTTACTGAAAGCAAGCGAGGAAGATGTAGCAGCGACGAACTTTGTTTTCCTGCGTGAGCCTCTGATGAGAAGCGCAAATGCTTCGAAACGCGTAAGGCCATGGGACTTGATGTCGGGATGGAAAGCTGCAATGTTTTAATAAATGTTTTGTGAACAACCTGCGAGTGGTGTGCGGCCTCAAATCTGAGCACCTTTAGTAATATATATATATATATATATATATATATATATATATATATATATATATATATATATATACATATATATATATCCAACATACGCGTCATCTCCTTCATAAAACAACACACCATGGCCCCTGATGCTTTTAAGCAGGTTTATTCTTGACAGTGCAACTCAACGCGTTTCAGAGAACAAGTCTCCTTGATCACGAGTAACATTGTTGCATCGCGCTGTAGTTTAAATAAACATCATGTGATCTACTGGTAAAATAGACAGTGTGAACAGACTTCCCAATTTACCCGGACTATAACTCATAGTCCGTTTACAAAAGAATAATATTATTATTGTCATAACATTTTCAACTTTCAGTCATTGTGTGAGTGTGGCAATTTAAATAAGCCTATTAAATCAAGTTCGGGGCCGACTGTATGTTAGTTGATAAATTCAATAACGTTTTTTTCAATTCAACCCCGGTACAACTTTACTGCTCCCCGGGTATTTAACAAAACAGCACTGTTATGTGCACTGTTCCTCTGCATGTCATTGCAGCGCAAGTGCGCATACTTCATGCAAGTGCTTCCCACAGATAACTGTACATTGCTGTGTGCATATATCCTTTGGCAAACCTCCCAATCTAGGCTAAACAGATCATTTTGTTACTACCTCCCCTTAAAAACGCCTGTGCGCCGAAGTCCACCATATCATCAAATTTCAGCTGTAAGGAATTTGCTCCTTATAGCGACCTCTGTTGCTTATTTGCATTGGGGATAATAATCCATGGATACCTAGGATACAGTGATCGTATGCGTTCTATGTACTGCCCCTGTGGGCATAGTTTGGCTGTATCAGGCCCCTCAATAGCTCTGAATGCTTAATTCCATCCAGGTAGGTGTTGCGCCAGTGCGCCCTAGTCTTCGTGTGTTCTCATGTTGATGCACACGGAAAACACAATGGTGAAAACCCCGATATGCTTTAGTGACTCCAATCAATTTGTCTTGGTTGCCACGTTCACTATTCTGAATGTCTGCTGCATTCTCAACATCATGGTTGGTGTGCAACGTTCTAGATTTTGGTTCCAACTAGACTTGCCTTCTTATGCGGGTCTTGGTGCTCTCTATCCATTAATCTGAAATCAATTATATATCATTGGCTTTCACTCCCATTATTGATATCTGTTGCTCATTTTGCCTTCCTCTCGCCTCACAATATTTGTAAGAAGATCTGAAACAGATATACATAAAGATACATATTAATTATCAAGTGCAAAGAACAGCATAA
Source organism: Calotriton arnoldi (assembly GCA_963921515.1). Taxonomy (NCBI): domain Eukaryota; kingdom Metazoa; phylum Chordata; class Amphibia; order Caudata; family Salamandridae; genus Calotriton; species Calotriton arnoldi. The sequence goes on along the minus strand of CAWUFW010006593.1, from coordinate 540,430 downwards.
TAAGTACAACAAATTAATCTAAACCACACATAGTGAGAATAAAAACATCTTAAAATCTTGAAATTTTTTGTTTGTTTGCAGCTACATATAAAGTGCATTTAATCGTCTACTCATCCCAGATGTACCACTAATTCTTCATCGCTATTGTGTCCTAAAGGGTACATGGTATGATATTCAATTATCATCTTTTATTCCAGACGTCTGAGTTCTAATACTCTGTCACCCCCCCTCTCTCTCACGGGAATGGTGTCTAGTACACAGAATGATAGGAGGTTACTATTTTGGTTATGTTGCAGTTTAAAGTGTCTGGCCATAGGATACTGTTGGTCATCATTCTTAATTGCCTTTAGGTGTTCAAGGAACCTTTTCTTTGCTTTGTGTGTTGTGCTCCCTATGTACTATTTCTCACATGGGCATCTGAGAGCATAAACCACATGGTCTGTGTTGCACGACACATGTTTTTAAATCACAAAGGGTTTGCATTCAGTTGATAATCTGACTTGTTTGCAATTGCGACTATATTTGCATGCTTTGCAACTGCCACATGTGAAAAACCCTTTTATAGTACTGGGTTTTGGGGCAGGGATTATGGGGGTTCTACAGATAATGTCTTTAAGCGATCTGGCCTTCCTATATGTGATCTGAGGATACGTTTCTACAAAGGATACCAGGTCTCTATCTGTTTTTAAGACATTCCAAAATGTGTCCAAACCTTTTCTAACTTGTTTAGATTGTTTGTTAACCCCTTCCCTGCGGCGCGAATTCCGCTGCGGTGCAGGGATTTAATTAGGGGGCGTAACCCCTTGCGTGCTCAGGACGGCCCCCGGCCATCCTACGTCACGGTAGGCATGTGCGGAGGACGGCCGGTGGCCGTCCGAACTCCGCCCACTAATTAATTCTTCCGCACAGGCGGGGAATTTGCGCCGCACTGGGGAATCAGTGGCGTTCGGACGGCCCACGGCCGTCCTGAGCACACACCCACTGTGACGTAGGACGGCCGGGGGCCGGCCTGAGCACACAAGGGGTTAAAGGTTGTGATGAACCTGATTTTATTGTCAACTTCATCTCCCATCTTAACCTTCTGTTTCAACAGGTCATTTCTTTCTCGTTTGTTTACTTCTACGCATGCTTTGTTGATCATAGTTTGTGTATACCCTCTGTCTAGGAACCTTTTTGTAATAACTGATTTCTCCTTTTCAAATCCCTCCTTGGTGCTGCAGTTCCTCTTAGCTCTTAATAGCTCACCAAGGGGGATGCTACGTATCAAATTCTCAGGGTGGCAGCTCTGTGCGTGTAACAAGCTGTTTCCGGCTGTCTCTTTTCTAAACAGATAGCTGTCTAAGTGTTTGTCTTTTACCTGTAGTCTCAAATCTAGAAAGTCAATAGTCTCCTTGTCAAGTTGGCTACTAAATTTCAGATTGAGTATCTCCACAAAATGATTGCCTTCTTCTGTACTGCCCTTCCATATACAGAAGATATCGTCAATGAATCTTAACCACAATATCACATGCTCTTTGAACAAATCTAACTTACTGACTACCTGCTCCTCCCATAAACCGAGGTAGAGACCTGTAAAGCTGGGGGCGAAACTGGTCCCCATCGCAGTTCCGAGGGTTTGTAGATATATTTGTTTGTCAAAGATGAAAAAATTCAGGGTCAAATAGGTATGCATCATATCAATTAACATCTCAGTATGGAACAGGTGTGATAAGGATCTGTTCTTCAAAAAACGATGACATGCCTTAATTCCCAACTCATGTGGGATGCATGTGTAAAGAGTATTAACGTCCAGACACATCAGTACACACTAATCATCCCACTCAATATTGTTAATTCGCCTCAGAAAATCTCCTGTGTCTTGTATGAAGGAAGGCAGTCCCTGCACCAGTGGTTGTAGATAAAAATCCACATACCGTGATGTGTTTTCAAGCAGCTCACTCTAGACGAGACTATGGGTCTACCGGGGGGGTTCCTACTGTCTTTGTGCAGGTTAGGAAGTAGATATAGGGCTGGTAATTTTGGAAATTTACATTTAAGGAATTCATATTCCTCCCATTCTAGGAGACCTCGCTCTCTCCATTACCCTAGTTACTCCTGGTACATCCTGTTGGTGGATTTGTACTTTGCTCTAGTACTCTTTTCATATCTCTCTTTATCATTTAACTGACAATTGCCTCCATTCAAATACATTTCTTTAGACATCACCACCACATTTCCCCCTTTATCTGATTTTTTGACAACTATGTCAACATCGTTTTTAAGAGACTGTATGGCCTCAATGTGTGCTCTCGTAATGTTGTTACCCCTATACTTTTTCTTTTTTGATAACTTGCTCAACTCTTATATAACACCCTTTTCGAAAACATCAATCGCCTCATTTGTGATCTGTGGCAGAACAATGGACTTCAGTTTAAAGCCACTACTGTGGCTCAAATCAAGTCTAATATTATCGTTAATGAGATTGAGATAAGGGTCCTGGATGAACTCTGGGTTCTCCTCCAGTTCATTCATAGCGTGTAACAGTTCAATGTCACCAATACTGATATTGCTTGGTACCTCACTATTATTTTCAGTTGTGTCAGAGACTCTTGTAGCAAACCATTTCTTTAACCTAAGTTTACGTGTAAATTGAAAAAGGTCTATGCGACTTTGGGTATAGTCGAATTCCGCAGTGGGACAAAAGGATAACCCCAAAGATGGAATTAAGCATTCAGAGCTATTGAGGGGCCTGATACAGCCAAACTATGCCCACAGGGGCAGTACATAGAACACATACGATCACTGTATCCTAGGTATCCATGGATTATTATCCCCAATGCAAATCAGCAACAGAGGTCGCTTTAAGGAGCAAATTCCTTACAGCTGAAATTTGATGATATTGTGGACTTCGGCACACAGGTGTTTTTAAGGGGAGATAGTAACAAAATGATCTGTTTAGCCTAGAATGGGAGGTTTGCCAAAGGATATATGCACACAGCAATGTACAATTATCTGTGGGAAGCACTTGCATGAAGTATGCGCACTTGCGCGGCAATGACATGCAGATGAACAGTGCGCGTTACAGTGCTGTTTTGTTAAATACCCAGGGAGCAGTAAAGTTGTACCGGGTTGAATTGAAAAAAACGTTATTGAATTTATCAACTAATGTACAGTCGGCCCCGAACTTGATTTAATAGGCTTATTTAAATTGCCACACTCACCCAATGACTGAAAGTTGAAAATGTTATGACAATAATAATATTCTTTTGTAAACGGACTATGAGTTTTAGTCCGGGTAAACTGGGAAGTCTGTTCACACTGTCTATTGTACCAGTAGATCACATGATGTTTATTTAAACCACAGCACGATGCAACAATGTTACTCGTGATCAAGAAGACTTGTTCTCCGAAACGCGTTGAGTTGCACTGTCAAGAATAAACCTCCTTAAATGCATCAGGGGCCGTGGTGTGTTGTTTTATGAAGGAGACGACGTGTATGTGGGATACTGAGGGGCTCGCCATCCCACCGCGGCCCGCCGTCACCAAGAGGCCTGAGTCTGGTGCAATCGGAGCTTTACTGGAATATATATATTTAAAAGAGCTAAATCCATGAGGCAAGAGCTGGTGGACAGTAGTCCGGAACTAATAAAATCGGAGAGTTGGCTGAGGGCGAATACAGGTTTTTATAAATGTCAAAAGTGTAGAGCTTGTTCAATTGCCCAAAATGCCAAATCAGTCATGTCCCCTTTAATGGCAAACCCATGGAAAATAAGATGCTTTCTGAACTGCCGGAGTGACCATGTAGTTTACATCTTACAGTGCTCCTGCCCAAAGTTATATGTAGGAAGCACCATCCACATGGTCCATGTTCGTATACTCCAACACATGCAGGCAGTCAAAAACAATGATAAAACGTATCCTGTGGCACGCCACATAAATGAGGTTCACAAGGGCAAATTAGAAGATCTAACTTATTTTGCAGTTGATCAGGTGGCTAAAATGAGAAGCGGAGGAGAAAATAGAGAGAGAAAATTGTGACAGTTGGAATCAAAATACATAATGCTGTTCAACACCAGAATCCCATCAGGACTAAATACAGATGAGGATTTACATGTACATTTAGGCCGCTAGTAGTATCCAGATCAGATGGCTCATTTTAATAACAAGCTCCCCAAATTTTTAAGCAATATTGACAAATATATAAGACATGTTGAGAGAAATTTGCACAATGGTTGGATGTAATTATATGATTTTAGCTTTTGGAGTCAGGATGGCAATATGATGAAATATTATTATAATCTAATTTATTTATTTATACATATAATTTTAATTCCAAGGTGGGAGTCACTAGAGAGCAAGAAAGGAGGTCTTAGTGAAAGTGAATTTTGAATTTTTAAATTTTTAAATTTTAGAGTTTTGAATTTTGGATTTTAAAATGCACTGGCACTTTTCATATTATTCCATGGTAAAATATGGATTAGTAGGTAGCAAATAATGGATTAATTGTTTAGAAAGCACTTGCACTTTAAGATCACATGTACTGTACTGACCACATGTCGGAACTTGCACCTTATAGTAGGCAGTGAAAGAAGCACTTGCATCTTGCCATATAGATTGGTTGCAAAGTTGTCACTACTCATATACTATTTATGTGAGTGGAATATATGAGAATGGTTATGTTTATTTACAATACACTTCCACCTTATTTAAGTTGACCCGCCAGGAGAACCTTTTTGGATGTTTTTAATGTTTGAAAGATTTGAAATATTTATGATTTTAATATGCATTTTGATGTTTTTAATATTGGAATATTTCATGACATTTTGTTTTTTGTGCACATTTTAATTATTTATATAATGTGTATATAGAATATGGGGTCTTCGGATCCACCGAATATAAAATAGGTGGCTTGTTTGAAAGCAGTAGGATGAATTAGGCACTTGCCAAAATCCTCAGCCAGAATGAGAATCGAGGAGGTGAGAACATTGTGGCATTGACTGTACAATGAATATACAGGAAATGCAAGACTCCAAATTATTGAGAATTACTTAAAGAGTTATACAATGAATCAGTACGAAAAAATGAATTCAAGAGCATTGTAAAATCTCCAACATTGTAATTTTGTAATGGTTGTTTTAATCACGAAGTGTGCAAAGTCTGTTTTCCATTGTTATGGAAATAGCGGACCACGTGATCGGGAGCTGGTGATTTTAAAATGAAGTTCTAACAATGGCGTTTATTGTGTGAGCAAGCCTGCTGAGACAGGCGAAACGCGTTACCTAGAAATAAACGAGAGTGTTTAAATCAAAACCTGAGTCACTGTGTAGGTATCCAGGATCTGGACGGAAACTGGAGTTGGTGTTCATATATATATATATATATATACATATATAAATATGTATATATATAAGGTTTTTTTTTGCATGACAACAATATGTGTCATAGTGCTGGCATTATGAATACCTCATAACTGACCTTACGGGTTGGGACCTATGTCTCGGTGCATATCCTAATGCAAGAAGAATGTACAGAATATTTTTTGTCAATTCAGGCTCGCCAGTGATGCAGGCCTATTAAACTCAGTAACAAACATTGTGACTTGCCCATCCCTGTTGCGTGCCGCCACAGGAAGAAGTTGGGATTATGCAAACCAATGCCCATTCCATGTCTGAGTTGGTAAGGGTCAGATCTTCCATGTCAGTGAATGGGGCTACTCTGGCGGCACTAAGAGGTAATTTGTAGCGAGCATGTGGAACCACATGAATACACTTCAGGAGTTAAAACTGCAAGTGACCCGCTTCATGGAGTGTAGTATAATTTTTAATGTGTTCCGTACAGTCTTGCAAAATTGTATCCCAATACTCTGCCGGGGGGCACTTGTGCAGCCCTCTCTTCTCTTCCCCTCTCTTCTCTACGGAGGACTGAGCTTTCACCCTGCTCATCGTATACTCTCTATCTGTGGTGATGATGGAGATTTCCAGTTCATGGTTATTACTCTTTTGGCCCATAGGAAGCACAAATCCATAAATCTAGTTGTGGTGTTCTTTTGTTTTGGTCTAGAGAACAACCCCGGGACACAGTTTTGGGCGTCTGTAATCTCTGTGCGCTTGGTGGCCTTGTGTGATATCACTGAGTACCACCAGAACAATTGCGGCGACGAATAGGACCAGCCCATATGCAAAAATTCAACTAGCTGTGCCTCACATTGTGTGTAAATGTTCGCTGCCGTAGGATAGATCAAATGCAATTTATGGGGGTTAGAAAGGCTCTATGTAGGACATGGAACTGTATGCACCAGAATCGGGAATTCCTGGAGATTTTAGAGGAATACTCGAGGACTCACACCCATTCAGAATGATTAAACACCCGCCCCAATGATTCTTCACATTTATCTCTTAGTTGCGCTAATACTGTGGAAGAGTTGTGCTGGAAGGTCGTGTAAAGCCATGTTGCAAGACGACGGCCATGCCTAACGCTCTGTAATGTATGAAGTAGTGGGTGAGTTTCTGGTTCTAGCTTTATATTTCAGTGCTGGAGTAGTGTGCGTTTAATAGTGCCATATAGTATGAAGGAGCCATATGGATAATTGTAGCAGAAAATGTTTTTATTTATTTAAATGCTTGTTTTAGAAATGATACACCTGCCTCAGGCACATTTAGGATAGGAGCATCATTTGCCCCCATAGATTTTATGTCTGTTTTAGTTGAGCATTTTAATTTAATTTTTTTTAATTCTAGACACAGTAACTTTTGATCATTTTCAATTGGTAATGCAAGTTTCTAAACACTCAAGTCTCAACAACAAATGTCGCCTCTATCTAATTTCCTCACATAGAATTCAGACCAGCTTTACCACTAGATTGTTGTAGGAAAGTGGGGTATTTTGTAGTGAGGCTGGTTAGGCTACACTATGCAATGTCTTCTAGTTACCCCAAGTAGCCCTTTGAATTCACACTAATAAATGCCTAGCTCAGTCGTAGTGGTGTGGCACAGAGCAGTCAGGATTTACTAGAGAAACTTGTGCTAAGCATTTCAGAGTGCCAACATGGACGATAAGTAATTGACACAACTCAAAAGAAGTCTGACACCAATTTAAAAAAATTAAGCAGATTTTTATATAATTTTAGACACCCAAACGAAGAAAAGCAGATGAGTGTAAACTGGAGTTATGGATTTTTAAAGGTAAAATAAATCAGTGCATTTAACTTTTGCAAAACAATAACCTTGCGGTCAATGGGAAAACACACTAGTGGCACTTGGTCACTTGCAGGTTGATCCAGTGGAAACCACGGGGGTAAGGTGATGCTGGTCCCAGGAGCAGGCTCCCACAGTGAGTAGAATTTTACTTGGCTCGTAGGGCCCTGATGCAGGGTGTCCTGGCTGTCTCTGGTGCTGAATGAGGAAGTCGCGGGTGCTGGGTTTGCAGCTTGGACTATGCTCGTGAGGAAAGGGATACAAAATCTTGACAACAGGGCCACTGAGGCAACTGGTTGAAGATGCTGTGGGATTCCCTCGAGCTGCAGCGTTGAACAAAGTAGTGGTAGCCTGACCGGCCACAACAAGCCTTTGCAGCAGCAAACACAGCTTACTGTTACTTTGACATCCTGGAGTCTGGGGGAAAACAGTAGTTGCCTTAAACTTGCTGGAGGTCAGGACTATGTTTTCCGCAATGCTAGATAATTTACTTTTACTTTTGGGCGATCCCTTGGCAGGCCCGATGGCCAGTGATTCATTGGTTTCAGGAGCGTGCTTTACCTGCGGGCTGCAGGGGAACAGTATCTCTAGTCCAAGGGAGGTTTGGAGTTGCCTTTGGCTTGCAGAGTGCTTTCCTTTTCTCTTGGAACTAGGGTCTGGTCCAGGACGAGTAACTGTTGTGCTGTAAATATGTTGCATTCCTGTGCTCTGAAAGTGCCGCAGTGTAGCACAGCCAAAGGGCTTGCGGTGCCACGCTGCGGCACCTTCTTGTAAATCTGCCCCATCATATTTTTGGGAGAGAGCGCTGGAGCCTGGATAGCTGGTTCCAGTGCACTTTCAGAGCCATAACCATGAGTATTGGGGAAAAAAGTGTGGTTGACCATACAAAAAGGGTACTTTCCTACAATTGTTAAATCTTCTATCCCAATTTCAACTTTCAGCATCTCCTATTATAAATGTTACATTAAGATCTCTGTTGCTGTCTTACAAGCATTTTATGTTCCCATGTCTTACCTTCTCTGGCCTCCATAGTAATCCAAGTAATTCTTTTTTGACCACATATAGTGAAAAATCTTCTGAGAAGAGGTGCTTCAGTAAAGGATGTAAAATAATGAAAGTGGACTATTTTATAGCTCATAAACTGAACCGCTCCATTCTACCCTTCGAAGATGTGCAACCATTGCACTCTCGGTATAGAAATTTACTGGAATTAAGTAAGATTCTCCTTTTTCGAATAAATTGGAAGTTGATAATGGAGGTAATTAAACTGGGGTATTCACAGCAATTTTGCCTGTCGGTTGTTTATCGAATAGCTTGTGCTTATCTGTTATCCATGGTCTGTGCTGTTCTCAAGACATTTCCTTCCTGCTATCTACCATTGCAATTCAATGTGGTAAAAGAAGGGACCGCCTCCTAAACATTCAAAATTCTATCTCTGATGACTCAGGGTGTGAAACGTGAAGCTGGCTCTGATAATTTACTGACCAAAATCTTATTGTAAAATTCAGAATGGTGCGGCCACCTTTACAGGGTCAATTCCTTGAACATTCAGCAATTATTTAGATAATTTTCAAAAGGGGCGTTTGTGGTGCCATGGATAATTATGGGCTTATGTCAAATTTAGACACTATTCTAAGTTGTCAGCCATTGTACAGAAAATCTCAGCACTTGCAGTTTCACAGATCCGAGATGATGGGATAAGGCATTCTTTCAGCCAAACCACTGAACTTTAGATCATTGTTACTCACTGTCGATGATCGCTTGGAGGTAGGTCCGTGTTTATGTTGCTGTTTTGGGGACATCTGGGAAGCCTTCGATAGGGCAGATCATTCAGCTTTGAGGAGCAAATGACATTATTGGGCCATTCCACAGGGGCTGCTTTGTATTTTGCAAATCTGTCCTTGGGACAGCTGGTCCCAAATGGAAATAGCTGATGAAAGTCAGCTGTCCCACTGTAATTTTATCAGTGATGGCATAACACAGTGATGTGTTCTGACACCCTCTTTGTATGTCCTGTATGTAGCAGACCTGCCAGAAGCTCTTAATGTAAAACAGTTTTTTCTCCCAAGACTAATTTTAAACACATAGCATGTTTGTGATTTGCAGGTGACCTGTTAATAGAGCATCATGCTCAGGGTTAGTTACAGCAGACGTTAATGGTGTTAGAGACCTGACTGCCAACCTGAATAAAATAACCATCAATGTAGATAAGACAATGGTGTTCTCTCTCAAGACTGCAGTAACATCTAGGTAGCTCTTATGGGTTCAAACTTGAAAATGTTTCTTATTATAATGGTTTTGGTATTGCATTTTCCTCAAAGGTTTTGAAAACAATCACCTGCCAGCTTCTAAGATATTCTCAACCTTTCATTACAGTGATTGTTGGCTATTGGTCTGGCACCCATATTTAGCCTTACATGGTCTGCTGTATTTCCAAGCAACCCTATCAGAGAAGACCCTTCCTGGTGCTGAAAGAACTTAGGGGCATATTATCAAGGGCTTTATCGCCGCTTTAGCGGCACTTTTTGCCACTAAAGCGGCGATAATTTTATCGCCCTATTAGCAAGCTGTCGCTAACAGGCGTTAGCGACAGCTTTCAGGCGTTAGAGGCTGCTTTTTCCATCGCCTTGCATGTCAGCGATAATTATCGCTAATGACATGCAAGGAAGGCGTTCCCTACTAAAAGCGACTGAAAACAGTCGCTAATCCCACTACCCCCTATTAGCAAGGCAGGCGAAGCGATATAATAATTCGCGCTAAGCGCGTTTATCGCTAGATTCTAACGCCTGCTAGTGAGGACGACTTACCTGTTTAAAGTATAGGATGTGGATTCTAATGCTGAATCCACCTTAGCGTTAATGCGAGAATATCGCTGGTTTTCCAGCGATATTCTCGCTTTTTGCCGCTATCGCTGGAAATATTATCGCTATGGAGATAAACCTTACTAATAGGGTGTTATCTCAGCGATAATTTCCAGCAATAGGCGGCGTTAACAAAAAACGCGCTAAGCGCGGTTAGCGATAAATATCCCTAATCCTTGATAATATGCCCCTTAATTACCGTCCATGGGTTGAGCCTTCCTCAGAAGTTCTTGGGCCTCTGATGAGAGCAGAAAATCTGTTTTCTGTACTCCATGTTTCCCATACACGATACCAGCTGGGATTTTATCCCTTTTCTCACGCAATTGCTGAGGGAGTCCTGGTTAGTTTGTGTTCACTGTTTAGTAATATGCTTAAATTCAGCAGGTTGACACGTCTGATCAGAAGTTGTAGATGATGCCAAAGTGTAGGGAGGCTAACGGATTCTGGTGGAGTGAATTCTGGGACAAGGGTACCCCTTTCACACTGAGGCCTGGTCAATGTACCCATTCCCAAATTGGAGACAGAAGCCTGCAAGTGGGAGTTGTAACCGGCACCCATTGGTGTTGCAGAGTGGCCACAATACCCCAGTCTTGGAAGTGGGTGACTGAGGTGGTACATGCAGGAAGCCATGGGACAACACTGTGATGTGAAGCACACAGCCAGTTTCCCAGAACAGCCTGGGCACTTTCCTGCCTCATGGGGGGAAGGGGTCAATCACACTGGTTGTGTGCCTCTGCAACAGGACTGGTGGGTTCTGTAACAGTGATCAGTGTCTGAGCTTATGGTCTTGAGTATGAAGGCAGAGGAGTCCCCTGCAACAGCCCAAACCATGGCCAGGGATGCTGGAGCCCATCAGTGATGGTGGGAACCACAGCTCAATCTCTTACCCCTGTACATCAAGAGTACTGGGTGGCAGTCCCAAGCTGTGCCATTGGGCTAGCCATCCCCCTGCCTAGATAGAGAGCTGGTATTTTCCCCTGCTGCTGATATAAATCATGCATCGATTGCTGAGGTGCACAGAAGGGATTTGGAGTGGCCGGGGACAGCTCCCCTCGTTGAAATGACAACCATGCCTGAACACAAGCATTCACACCTGGTGGGTCTTTGAAATGAACAACATCACATGAGTATATTATATGTTTGTTTGTTAGCACAATCACCTAATGCTCAATAACTGTATATTGTGCAATGTCCTGCAGATTCCCGGTCCCCTATGTTTGTTATACATATATTATATATATCTTTTGTACGTAATGACACATTCGAATGCTTGTACACTACCTCATCCATTTATGTTTTTATACTGTATACTGTAAAGCGCTCTAATACCCTCGTGGGTCACGTTCGCGCTATATAAAACTTTATAAATAAATCACTGTCAGGACGAGCCAAGATTTGCTTGTGGCCCTGGCTCCTTCTCATCCCTGCTGTCCTACTGCCCCAGGTGGCCACTTTATGCTCACTTGAACCATGGATGGGCGAGATCAGGTACAGGAGGGTCCACGTGACAGAGCCTCTTGGGGGCCTAGCTAGGGAATGCACTGCAATTTAGCTCCCCAAGATTGTGCAGGGTAAGCATTACTTCTGTCTCAGGTGGGCCGTCTTTCTCATCAGGCTCGTTCTGGGCGCAGACCTGACGGCCATGTTCCCCCCACAGCAAACTTCTGCTGGCAGATCATTCCAATGAGCCTGCACCCTTTGACGCATAGACGGAGAACCTGAGGCCCATTTTTCACCCAAGCACCCTTGAGCTTTTACTCGTGCCATACAGCGTTTAATGCTCCTTACATAGCATCACCGACGGCAACCTTGTCATAACCTTTAATTCCTCTATATAATCAAGTTCAATTGTATTTGTAGATGTACAACAGGCCAGTTATCCACCCTACTGGGGTGATCCAAGGACCTCAATAAGCCAGCCAGTTGGTAGCAGCTACAGGTGGTGAGTTCAAATGGCAGGGACTTAATCAATATAAGCTTATGACCCATACTTTTTTTTAATGCTTTTATTTTTGGGAGTGTATTATATCTTAATGCATCTGGTCAACCATCCAGATAACATTAATAGAAAACATTCTGATGGACAATCTCGTGAGCATTTAAGTACTCAGTTGCTTGGTCGTCTCACTTGTAATCATCATTATTGATGTCCAAAGAGTCTGCACATGCAAATTTTTCTCCATCGTGTGCATGCAGCAAGCGTCATTATTCCAGAGTCTCATGCAGCATGTTTATCAATTTGTATTAAATATTGTCACACTGAAGCCTATATGTCTTTGGGTTCTACTTTGAGGTGGCATTAGCTCCCAGTAAGCCTCTAATTGTTTGTTAACTTATTCACATCATAAAGCCAGTCCAAAACTTTTGCTGCTGGTCCACATCTCCATTTTATTGCTACTCCACACTTAGCAAGCACTAAGTGGAGTATATGTACGTTTTCTGACTGATGGAGGGAGGTCTTTCACTTATCCCAGCAATATAAGGAGTGGGATGAGTGTAAGTTAGGTAGCTGTAATGTCTGATATGGTCCTGCCCACTTCCTTCTAGTAGGTATATATCACTAGGCATAGCAGGCGGGTTGCAGAAACATCTCCTCTGATTCCCTGCATCTTTCACAGTGCGCTGTTTCTCTCAGACCTATTTTGTGCAGCTTCTGTATTGTATGATATACTCTGTGTAGGACTTTAGAGTGTATTAATCTAAGTTTGTAGTTTAGGGATAGTTCCACCATCTGCGTACAACACTATGTTGCTTGAATATGAATTTTCCTTGAAAAAACAAAAGACAAGAGGCGTTTGACAAAACAGGAACAGTTGGTTTAATTAAACACTTTGGCCGGGAGCACAGTTACAGAAGCATGTCTGAGGAATGTCTCAAAGTACAATCAATTTGAACAAATTTTATACACTTGTGTGGGTATCATAAAGTACTTCCAATGATCCTTTTTTGGTAGAAGAATGTGGGCCTTGTCTGTAGAGTTGTAAATAAGACCCCTGATAAGTGCAGGTGGGCCTCGGCCTTGCGTGGACACAATGGGGCCAGTGGGTAGCGTGTCCACATGTCCGGCATGAGGGACACACGATCACTACGTGTATTGTGTGTGCTGTGTCCTGATTGGCTGTGTGTTCCAAACTTCATGTGGCATCTGACTTTATGGTGTTTTGGGAATGTGCGCTGTATTGGGTCCAATCTCCCTGGACAATTGTGGTATCGCTGCGCTTATCTAGGGGATTGACCTGAGTTTCCTGTTAGTGCGTTTGTCTGCCGAATCTGTGCCATCCCACCTGTGACCTGTCAATCAGTAACCCCAGGCCTAGGTCTGAGAGTCCGCCTGACCACGTATTTCTGAGTTGGGTTTGATGGAGAGTTTACATTGGGTGAATTTGATAATAGTGATGCGATTTTGTTCATGTATGTGAGTGTATCATTGTGCATAATGACATCGACTTTATCAATATTGACATTCCCCCCTCTATCTGAATTCTCAGCTACATTATCTAACCCATACTTCATGACAGTCACATTATTGCGGACTTGTTGTTCTTCAGTTTTGGATATTATTACTTTCCTAGTTACTTGCATTCTACCCAATTTGAGGACTACGTTTTTTAGCAGGAAACCTCGAATTGCAGGGAACCACACAAAAACAATAGGCATATAAAAATGGGCAACAACCACTTGCACAGTCCGGTCAACCATCGGGGGAGCCAGGAGAACCAGTTCATATATCACTCCTGTTCAGGGTCACCTCCCTCCTCATGCATGTTTCTTTGTAAACGGTGTAAAGCTTGGATGGCAGAGTCAGAGTCCTATTGTCTATGTCATTGCCTTGGCAGCAGGACGCACCGATCTTGGCACACACCTCTCCCTCCACTGCTGTCATTAAGTCCAACACATATCGATGAAGCATCTCCATGAGGTGGATGGCTCTTAGTTCTTTCTTGATCGCATTAAGGCTAAGCTCAGTGTTGTTAATTATCTTTAGCATCTCCCATCTGGTGATTTGTAACCAGCAGGCTTTCGCTTTTGTCTGCATGGTGAAGAAGGGTTGGGACCCTTCCACATTTACTTGTGTGTCAGAAAACAGTCTGGATTCTTCAGGAATGTCCTTGTACTGAGAAAAGCCAAAATAATCAGCAGTTCTTTTTTATCAAGCCTGATGCAGCAGAGTTGTCTTCTTCTTTAGCGTATGTTGATGCAAGACTGACAGATCTTCTCCAGTAATAACCAGGGTCGAGGTGTGTATGGAGATATGGGAGCAGAGGCCACGCTATCCGGGGACGAGCTCAGTGTAAGCAAACTTACTGCGTTGCCAGTACGTATCCATCAGCATGGAGGTGCCCTATTGCATGTCCTGAAAGTGCAGCATTGTGCCACAGTTTTCATTTGTTGCCAGTTGAATGGTTCCTTTACCTCTGAAACACAAGGAATACAGTGTACATTTCCGTACAATTAGGGGTTTGTATTATCGAGGTGGATGGCCCTACACTGAAACTATGTGTCTGGTGTCCATTTGTTATTTAAGAAGACAGCCCCAAAAAAGCTGAGGGATATCCTGGGACCACAGATGGAAGCGTGAGCAGACGTGTTTATGCATTGATGTGGTGGCTTTGCTACCTCCAAGAATCTCTTTTCTGGAAAGTCTCAAGGCCACGCAGTATCTTCCCCATATGGTGCCCCTCCTGTGCATCCTATCTAGCTCAGTTTGACTGTCGCTAGGCTTGGTGAAAACGTACAATATTGTGGGATTGGTCTCATTTTGGGTAAGATTCACTGCTACTCTATGAGGTTCTACTTGGGTTTTATTTTGGTACATAGGTGTAGGTGGGGAAGGCATGTTGCTTTTTCGTGGCCTACCTCTTGGGATAAGTAAAGCCTGTCTGCACCTACTGCAAGAGGGCGCTGTTTAGTGCATGTGGAATGCTAGTATTGGGTTTGGTGTAATTATAAGTGAAATGGGAGAGGTCCCTATGCAAGTACGGTGATAGCTTTGGGCTGGTCACCATTACACTAGGCAGTACTATGGTGATGAATGGATGCAGAAACACCCATAGCAAACAGAGGGTACATAGAAGTGCAACAATACATAATTCATTGAACATTGCTGGTCTTGGGATGAATCTAGGAGAGGTGTCCTGTAGTCCTCTGGTGAATGTGGGTTATTTATTTGAAAGTTTAAAAAAAAAGTTCAACATACAGTTCAAAGTTCTCAATTCCCACACTGTAGATCTTGTTGGGTGTTAATCAGGCCTGGGTGTAGTTCGTGGAGTTTTGCTACGCAGAACTCCGCGAAGTGACCAAAAAACATCACGAAGTTCTACCCGAGCTGCAGGTCGCGCTCGCGAACTTACCGTTCGCGAGCGCGAGCAGGAGCAGGCAAAAAAACTCTGCTGCACTACGTGGAGTTTTCTGCACTCCGCAAGCTCTGCGGAGTGCAGAAAACTCTGCAAACTCCGCGAATGGAGTGGAGTTCACCGCCCAGTCCTGGTGTTAATGTGGCCGCTGAAAAGGTGGGGCACATGGACATTTCATTGCCAACCTGTTAAATAAGAGCTACGTTCATTGGTTAGCTTAGAAAACAGTGCATTATTGCACATGCCGTCATTTTCCTTCAGGGTTCCTGTGCTTTTCTTTTGGTGTCTTTTTTCCACATTCATTTGCACAATTTTTAATGAGGCCCCGGAAGGTGGCCCCATTAGGGGTATCTTATTTTGAAAGTGCGTTAAAGTTCATGGGACGCATTACTTTCATGGGTTGTTGGGCCTCCCTCCTCTCCGTGACTGAAAATACATTTTACGGGGTGATCTCATGAACATAGGATGGTATCAACTTTTGCTAGGGTTCCATTTGCATTGCTGGCCCATATCGCCAATGTACACATGGTGTGGGGCTATCGGTGTAGGTGGTGTCTTTTGGCCTACACATGCGCGGCACGATGACTAAAGAGGGGGCGTGTCACAATTGAATGTTGTTGGTGATTGCAACGTGCCCTGAGGTCACTTATATACCCCTCTAGTTTGGGCATGCGGCGTGCAACGTGACCCTCCATAGTGGCGCCAGGTGTCTTGACTACGCACTTTTTCTAGAAACATCCTTTTGGGCTATCTTTGGGCTTCTTTTTATCGGCTTTTAGGCACTTCCCTAGATCTCTCTTGACCTGCTGTCTTATTTATCAGGGAAAAAATGGAGGTGATCGGAAAGCTGTCCCATGGCCTCTGTGTGCTTCTGATATTGCGGTGTCTGAAATTGGGCTCATTGTTTTTTCCAGATTATGTGTGTAAGGTGTTGTGTATTGGCTGATTGCTAGGCCTGATACTGGGTGTGCCTATTTTTGTGTTCTAGTCTCACTTGGAGCTGTAATGGATCTTGCAGACCCCCATCTTTCAGGTACCCCCCTCTCCCTCGGACCACGTCTTACCCAGGGTATTTGGACCTGCGGTTCCCAGCTGTGGCCAGGGGCTTCTAACCACTGGCACGCTTCGGTCATTATTCTGGAGGAGCATGACCTGGCGAACAGGCTTTGGATAATCTGAACATTTTTGAGGGAGAAGAAGGAGGCAGAATATCGCTACATGGAGAGTCCAATGCGAGGCCTAGAACCACGGAGGTGATGGATGGGACAGTTGGTTGTTTAGTTGGACCTCCCCTCCCAATTGACTTGGCACTGCATGGCGCTTCACAACCTGTCGGATTTTGTGTGGGGGAAGTTATGGGGTCTCCACTATCTTGAGCGTACGGGAAGCCTGGTTCCCAACACTGGAGGACAGTTTTGTTTTGGAGCTTAAAGGGAGCCTCCATTGGCCGGAGGCTGCTAGCTTTTTTTGGGGGTGCTGTTGGAAGCACACGCCATACAGAAATTTTGGTCCCGGGCTCAGTGCCCGAGAATGAGGTCTTTTCGATTTGGTGATGCCATCCCAATTTGGACTTGGGTGTGAGGACCTAGGTGCCTGCTTTTAAGGACTTGAAGGGGAGCGACCCTGCCCCCTCATCAGAAAGCCCTCCCCCCGGGTGTGGTCAGCCAACCCCATCCTGAGGGATCAGCAGAAGAGTGGCGCATAGGCTCTCGCAGGCACCCTGAATGGCGGACTCTAGTGAGGATACCCAAATGAATAGGCACGTCCAGCAGCCCTGAATTCCCAAACGCAAGTAAAGGCTTGAATTCCTAATATTGTTTCTGTGGTCCTTCTTTTGAGCTTTGGTACAGTGAATTGTGAGGTGACAGGAAATGGATGCTTCGCATTGGGGTTTTTGACTTACTGCATATTTGGGTTCTGCGCTGGTGTGAAGGCATTGCCTCTCCAGACAGCCACCCTTACCTGCCATGGTTGTGGCCCCAATCCTTGTTGAACTGGGTTCCCTGCCTGTTGTTGTTTATGTTGCCACAGGTTTGTCCAACTACCTGATTCCTGTTGCGGTGGTGCAGTGGCTGATTGAGTTCCCTGAGGCTGTTTGTAGGGTGCATTTGTGTTCCCCTGGACTTGGTTTTTTGTGGATGGGCTTTTGGGGGGAGTGGCCTAGGCTTATCGACCTCTGTTCATGATATGCTTTTAGCCAGCATTGGTAACCCATGTGGCCCTTTTAGTGGCAATATTAACACTCTAAGGCCTGGCTGCTGCCAACCTTCCTGACTTCTGCTGTTATAGTTAGGTTAAAACACTCTGGTGTTTTGCGGGGGAGCCCCCTTCAAGACTGGTGCCATTTGCACACTTGCGGCCAATACGGCCCCCTCAAAGGCGGTCTTTTTCAATTTGTGTTTGAACAACTTAGCCAGAGTCTCTCTGGGCTTGCTCCTGCTTTTCTCTGTCCTTTTCTTGTTTCTTTTTATGATGTTGTAATATGTGGGTCTGGATCTCACGCTAGGGTTTGATGTCTAACCCTACTATGCTGTCCAAACCGCTTTGTATCTCGGTGGACAGCCTCTTTTTGAGGGTATTATAAAAACACGACTTGTGGGCCCATATCTGTTCATGGCTGTCCTGTCTGTTGTTCCCATCATTCCCTCATTCTATCCAGAAACTCAGTTATGGTTTCCACAGGTTTCATAGTTTCCACCATTAACCCTCCTACATCTGGGCAGTCAGGGATCATTTCCCTCAGGGACATCCATATTTGGTATCTCTACTAATTATATGTGGGCCTGTCATGCTCGGTGTTTGTCAGCATGAACGCTGGGATGCGAGCTTAGGCGAACACCGTGTTAGTCTGATCTCTGATGAGGCTACTCAGTAGATGTTTGACATCCCCCATCGCTAGATTTGCTCTACCGGTGTTCTTCTCAAAAGATGAGCTCATTTCCCCACTCCATCCAGCAAAGACTTCAATTTGGTTCTCAGTCTTTCATTATCCATCTGAGCCCACGGCACATAGATGGTCCCTGACATGCCCTTCTGCAGCAGAGGGTACCATTTGGGTTGGGGTAGCTCTCCTGGTCTCTCCATAACATAGCGTTTCCATCTTCGTAGGCAATCCTGCATGTAGGGGAAGTTCCACTTGGGATCTCTTCCTCCGTGCCAAATACAGTCTTCCACAACAGCCATGTCCTCTGGTTCGAAGGATCCTTCTTCTGGCTAGGGTTTATTGTACTGGTCCTGTCCCTCAGTCCAGCGGGCTAGCAAGTGGCAAAATGGCTGTGCGAAGATCTTGTATTCCTTTTGGGCTACTATCTAACTAGGGGTCAGTTTATCTGTCCTGCACGTTTGGGAAGAGCAGCGGACATCTTTGCCGCTGCTCCCCTTGTGCGCACGCAAATATGCCATCTTACATCTCCCAGGTCTTAGTTGAGTTTGCACTAGGCTAACTTGGTCTCTTATTTCCTGGTCGGCCCCTCTCCTACGTCGATGATCTGGTGAGTCTCGGTTCCCAGCCAAAAGCCTCTCCTCTAGTTCTGCCTCAGACTTTTCCCGAATGGTGCCCTGTACCTATCCCCACCCTCCTCAGGTGGTTGGTTCAGTGTTCTGCGTTCTTGCTGTGCTTCCAGGGTGCAGGTTCTCTCTGTCTCCCTCCTTTCCTCTAAATCCCACCTAGTTTCCCTCCTTTGCTCTGAGCTATGTGCTCTTCTTTTCGGTCAGAACGTACCCTCAAACTCACTTTCTATGATTTCTTGGGCTACCTGAGAAAAACCCTGTGGCTTCCGCCTATTTGTCGGATCCCGGAGGACTGGGACCCCTTTCATTACCCCCGCTAGTTGTATCACTGTCCAAAACCACTATGAATCCCCTTATTACTCAAGTGTGTTCACCTGACTCAGTGGGAGTACATGTTCTCCGCGTCACTGGTGTTCAATGAGCTGAACACAACGGACGGATGGTTGAACTTCGGGGAGCTCTAGCACTGGACTAGGATGGCATTGGGATTGTCTGGGCTTGCTGTCCTGTTAGATTGTCATGCCTTGACAGTACGGTGTTCGGTATGAGGTCCTTTGGCTCCCTCAACTGGTGGGTTGGTGTAACCTAATGCGGGAAGAGCAGGCATCGAGGAGAGCACCTCCATACCTGCATATGGCGGGGGAGGTGCGGACGCTTAAGTCTGTGGGATAAGATTGTTGGTCTGGGTCTCCTCAAAGATGGCCCTTAGCTCTAATAGGGCCTCTCTCCTGTTATTCTTCTGTGCTGCGTTATTTGATCCGTATGTGTGTCTTCGTGTGTTTGATTATGTTAGTATCAAAGGTTCTCTCTTTTGGCCAGGGAAACGCGTGTGCCTTAGTGTGTGCATGCCATTTGTGGTAATACTTATTAAGTGTTTTAGCATGTGTGGGTATCCTGGTTTGCATTTGTTTTAGTGGTGAATCAATGATAATTTGGGTAGGTATTATGGGGTAGATGCACCCTAGTTTATCTGGTTTTAGGGAATTTTAAGTTCTACTCTGGTCGTGGTGAAATATAGACACAGGGATTGCTGGTTCTAACTACGTTACTTTGAGCTCAGTGTTATATACAGATGCATCAACATGAACATTTCACAAACAGCAGTGCATATGGAAGGTCACAACCTAGAAGAAAGTGCAATTGTTAAAACGTCAAACTTTACTTTGACATGAATTAACGATTGTGAAAAATAGCAATGCCTTCATACATAGTACATTGAGACAACGACAACACAATACTCAAGACAAATTCAGTTGCATTAATGCACCAGCACCAGAACATCAAACAACATCCAATATACCTTACATCAATTTAAATACCACAATAAGAAAAAACCGACAGAGAAAAAATGATGACTTTGTCAAAAACACTTTAGCCCAAGCCCTGTGCGGTACACAGGACTAAGTGAGCCCGATAGTCTGTTAATATCGGCTCCGGGACAAAGAAAATGAAAAAAAATTCACAGAGAAAAGGAATAACTTGATCAACCACAGGCCCTGCTAGGCCAAACACAAGCTATACTTATTTCCCGGATCCAAATCTTTTTCCCTAAAGTCTAAATTGCACCCCGTTTCACACCCAGAGGCTTAGCTTACCACCTGTGTCACGCCCAGCGGTCCAAGCAAACAACACCTCTCACTTCTTTCAGATACCAAAAGTGTTAAGAAACTGATAACACTGAGAAAACCCTTTTAGAGTAAAAAATAAGATTGAGGTACTGACCCTATATCATACCCAGGGCCCATGCGCACCATCTGTGTCACACCCAGAGGTCCAAGAGGTGAGGCCCCAACCCTGTAACACCCAGGGGACAAGCGTACCATCTGTGTCATGGCCAGCGGTCCAAGCGATAAACAGCCTTCACCATTTCTAGTGGGCTGACTATAGAAAAATGGGGTGACCTCAACGTGAACGCCTCTGAAGACGCCTGGTGACTATTCAGTTCGGACACATAAAATGGATAATATGCTAGATTTCTGTCAGTGGCAGGATGCTCAGGTTAAATTTTTGTGCTTCTTCCTAGTTTACCATATCCAAATGCTGGGGACTAAGTATCGGATGTGGTCTCTTACACTTGTGACAATGGCTTCAGGATGGATCTATGCCCCACGGATTCAGCAGAACTTCCAATCAATTACGGTATCTGCTCACCTTCCATGCTGCGCAGATGTGAATCTGTCTGAGTGGGGCCCCTTTCTTTCGACTGCGGTCGGGTCTGAGGTACCAATCTCTCCTACCTAGCTCGCCAAAAGATTGCTTCAATCTGAAAAAACAAGAGACGTTTGGCAAAACAGGAGCAGTTGGTTTATTAAAACACTTCGGCGGGGAGCACAGTCATAGAAGCTGGTCTGACGACTCTCTCAAAGTACAATCAGTTTGAATTCATTTTTATACACTTCTCTGGGTATCATAAAGTACTTCAGATGATCCTTTTTTGGTAAATGAATGCGGGCCTTGTCTGTAGAGTTGTACATAAGGCTCCTGATAACAAATGCAGGTGGACATTGACTATGCGTGGATACAATGGGGCCAGTGGGTAACATGTCCAGATGTCCGGCATGAAGGGCTCGTGATCACTGCGTGTACTGTGTGTGCTTTGTCCTGATTCGCTGTATATTCCTAACGTCATGTGGCATCTGACTTTACAGTGTTTTTGGAACGCATGCACTCCTCTGGCCACGTGTGCTTCATTGGGGCCAATCTACCTGGACCATTGTAGGGTCTCTGCGCCTATTTGTGGGTTTGATCCGGGATTTCCTGTTTGCGCGTTTGTCTACTCGCCATGTACTACCCCACCTGTGACCTGTCAATCAGTGACCTCAGGTTTGTGTCTCAGGGCCTGCCTAACTATGTATTTCTGAGTCGGGTTGATGTGGCGTTTGCAACGGGTGAATTCGTCAATAAGGATGCAATTTCGTTTCTGTAAGTACTGTGCATACTGTGTGGGCTTTGTCCTGATTGGCTGTGTGTTCCTAACATCATGTGGCATCTGACTTTATGGTGTTTTGGGAACGCGTGCACCCCTCTGGCCATGTGTGCTTTATTTGGGCCAATCTCCCCGGACCATTGTGGTGTTGCTACGCTTATCTTGGGGATTGACCTGAGTTTCCTGTTTGGCGTTTGTCAGCTACGTGACTCCCCACATGTGACCTGTCCATCAGTAACCCCAGGCCTAGGTCTCAGAGTCTGCTTGACCACGTATTTCTGAGTTGGGGTGATGGAGAGTTTATGTCGGGCAATTTGCTACAAGTGATGCAGTTTCATTTGTGTGTGAGAGTGTATCATTGTGCACATTGACAATGATTTTATCAATATTAACAAGTACTCCTATTGTGAATCTGTAAGCAGCGTTTGTAACACTACCTCTCATTTGTGTTTGGACCTAGGCTGAAATATCGGGGCCTCGCCCTGTATTACTTTACATCTGTGAAACACTATATTTTTGGGTGTAGGTTTCGCTAGAACATAATTTTGTAGTGTACGGAATACTGATGGTACGGCTGAGAAGTAGGCGTTTCCCTTACGGCAGGTATTCTTATTTTAAAATAGAGAAAAATACCCACAATCGTATGTCCATCATGCTCAAGTACTGTCTCGGGCTGTATAAATGCCCCCCTTTGATAAAGGTGCCCTATCCATCTAAGGTGAAGTGATCACAGTTGTCTGCATGCAGTTTGGTCATATGTCAGTGGAATGCTCGGTTTGAAGGCTGAGGGTTAGTTTCCATGTAAAACAGTTTTATCCATCATAGGAATCCCCTGATGATGCCCATCCACCCACATGGAACAAATATGGCCAATTGATGGAGTAACATACTTTCATTATGTCGAGAAACATTGCTGCTGTCTCACTCTCTGGGTCCATAGGGTGTAGGACTGCCAGAAGCGTAAGAGGATTACAGGTTGTGGATCTACCAGGCATAAAACCCAATTGATTGGGTATAATCACGCAAGGTAGAGGGGGAGTATTCTATTGGCCACTTTTTTAAGGGGCTTGCTTGCTTTAAGGATTGTTATCATTGTGGGCTCTCTGAGAGATGGGAGCCCACAGCCTTTTAAAAATGCTTCTTCGTATATATCCAACGGTCTAGGTGACAGTAGGTGTGCATATTCTTTATAGAACTTTTCTGGTATCCCAAAGGGTCAGGTGCTTTATTGTACAATCAATTTTTGATGATTTGGTAATATATGTGTGCTGTTTCCAACCACACCAGCACTGTATTGTCAATATATTGATTTAGTTCTGCTGGTTTCGTCCTATCTCCGAAGGTGTAGTTTTGTGTAGTAGCTATGAAGCTCTGCTATTATACTGCTAATTTCACTTGTCCTTTCTCCATTTTCTGTCAGGAATTTTGTAATCACAGGACTTGCTTTCTGAGGTTTCAGCATGGCTGCCAAAGTTGTGAAGGGCCTATCACCCTTTCCATACACCTGGGCTCTTGCCTCTTTTATCCGATAGTTGAGTTTGCATAGTGCAGTTTATTGATATTTATCTAGCTCAGAGCACACTTCAGCTAAGGATTTTTTGGTGCCCTCTGCAGTATACGTTCTCTCTAGTGTTTTGAGATCTGCCTCAAATCTGGCCAATCAGGTTCTGCTGTTCTTAGGACCCCTTCCTGTTTAGCTGTTAATACTCCTCTTATAACAACTTTGTATGCTTCACATGGCATCACAAGACTGTATTCTCATTATTGAAGAAGAATATTTCTGTCTTGTTGCGTATTTCCTCCTAAAACACTGAATCCCATACTGCTTCAATGGGAAATCCCCAGGAGAATGCTCTGTGCACTTACCCAGGAATACTCAGTTCTAGGAGTACTGGAGAGTCGTCTGATTAGCTTCAGATTGTCCATATACAAATGTTCTCGGTCAACAGACAGTAGTCTAATTTGGACCAAGAGTTGCGAACCAGACACGAAGGTACCCTCTCTCCCTGCTGGATTTCTGGCACCCATACATCTGCAAGGCAGTTATTGGCAATAATGTTTTGTATTTGTTTTGCCGCTAGTGGTACGGGTGTCTACTTGCGCTTGATCTGTCTATGTTTGGGTCTAGTATTACCTTGAAGTTTTCCAACAAGATGACATTCTCTGAGTTGTATTTTAGTATATTAAGCTAATCGTCACTGAAAAAGGCCACTGTGTCTGTATTAGGACTGTACATGCAGACAGTTATGGTGGCCTGTGTATACCTGAGTACGAGTAATATAATTTATTGATCTTCAGGGTCTAAAGTCTTGTGCAGGGAGTGGATCGGGGCCCGTGCATAAATAGAATGGCTGTGCCACGTGCATCTCAGGAATAAGATGTTTGATACTTGGCCACAATCAATTTGGCATGCACTCTGATACCTGCGGAGCGCGTCAAGTGTGTCTTCTGCAGAAGACATATCTATTTCATGTTGTTGCAGATAGGTTAACATCAGCCTTGTTTTACGGGGGTCATCATGTCCTCGGACATTCCATTTTCATGAGCTTAACGGGTCGCATTGTTTAGCTTCACTTTCCATATCTGTGATGTCACTAAGCAGTGTGTCCATTGTCTCCAGCGCTGACTAGGGTTAGCAATACAAAGCAACTTTGTGTCTAATGCTGATAAACGCAGCATATTCTCATTCCTATCCTCTCCCCCTTTAGCTATTTAAACATGCCAGAGAAAGTGATGTGTCTCACCCACCTCCCACTGAGCCTCAAGTACTCTTTGCACCCATTAACAATGTATGCAGCCACGAGCAGGAGGCCCATATTGTTTTGCTCTCCATATGTATTCATTTTATCCATCCCTATATCTGGGGTTTCTCAGATGAACTTGCAATGGTGACTCTTTTTTTCAGGGGCTCAGCATACAACCAATCATTGAATGGTGTTGCTGGCTGAGCATTAACCTGATTATTTTTGGTGCGGTTCAGTTTCTAGTTGCACCATTTCTTAAATTTAGAAGGGCAAGGGAGTTGCAAATATTAAACCTCTAAATGTGGACTCTTGTGTGGGGATGCACTTTTCTTCAGTGTTGGAGGCAGGACTCAAAGCCCCAGAATATTTCTGTTGCCAGGAGGCAGGACCAGCTAGACCTATGCTGAGTAGGCGCTTATAATCAGGGGGCCTCCACCATGGTGCTGGATGCACTTTTGTTCAGTGCTGGAGGCTAGACTCAAAGCCCCAGAATTCTTCTGCTGCCAGGAGATGGGGCCAGCTAGACCTGCGCTGAGAAGGAGCTTATAACCAGTGGTCCCTACCACAGCACGCAACATGCCCAGGAGTATGTGGAGTCTAACACCGGGCCAAGAGCAGGCCCGTCTTCACCCGACTTCACCCAAAAGAGGCTAGGCTGGGCCATCCCTTTTTGCCAGACGGTCAAGCTATTTGCAACTCCCAAGATACAGACTAATTGGATCTCAAAAGCCCTCTATCCTTTCAAGATACGGTCTTTTGACCTTGCTGTTTGACAATTTGTTCCATTTCCCATTGGAAAAGTACATTTGTTATATTCTTAAGCTGGGGAAACGGAAAATCATGGTGGGGGTAACGCCTAAAGTACCCATTACACCGGCGTGCTCTACACTGGACACATTTAATGTAACATCAATTCATATAGTGCTAGCAGAGGAAAACGTAAATTGTAGAATAGACCACTTTTTATCAGATACAACTGACCATGACTCTCCGTATACCTGTGAAGGTGGCCTGTCCGCAAAGAGGAAGAGCTAGAACAAGGGCATATGTAGTCACAGGACTGGGATTACTGGGAACCTGGTCAAAGCGGCTAATAAAGCTGCGCACAAAAATAATGATCCTGAACCAGTTTTTCTCGCAGGCTCGGTGCAAAAAAATACTGAAATTAATTAAGATATGATTCTTGAAAGGTTAAAGATTTAATTCATACTTGCATTAATCCCTTAGGAGAGAAAATTTCAAGTTTAGAGCTTGCGATATCAAAGCTTTCTAATCCCAATTATTGTAAAAACCTAGCTCCTGTGTGTGCCAGGGCAGTAGAGATGATGACAGTATGTAATGCAAATGCCACCTCTGACTGAAAGGCTATGGCAAGGTGCATTTACATTGACTGGAGGACACCACCACGGCTGCCTCACCCCCTGTCACCACTGGGGAAATTTTGCCAAACATGGGCAGGGAACACCATTGTGCAGTCTCGAAACATAGGAACTCTGTCCCTAGATTCGATCCAGGAAGGCCACGCCTTCAAAAGGATACTATAAACTGTCCTTGTCTAAATCTCCTGACTGACTCTAGCCCTTAAGCAAGTTCCATTCTTGCCTATAGGCAGGATGGGAACCCACGACCTCAAGAATAAGGTGTGCCACTGGCTAACTAAAAACTCTGATTTCAGCATTTCGGAATACAGTAAAACTTTATTTTTCAAAAGAGTGGGCTGGATTGGACCATCGACCAATCATTCTGTTTGGGACTGTGTGGGTATAAACTATAGAAATCCTACCCTAGCTTGGCATTTAATTTTGAATTGTTCTCAAAATGGTTATTGTACCTTTAAGAACAATCATATAACTATTCTGCCATTGGGTTATTTATATAGTCAATTTTCTGGCACACAGTTAGTCTTGAATAGCTACTTCCCAGGGCTTCTGAATGTATCGCCTGAGCTTGTATCCCTACATCTAAACTATTCAGTGTTCTATTAGGACAAGAGGACACAGCTTTACTGCTAAATGATCATGTTTTACCCATTGAATCTGAAAGTATTGTTGGGGTCAGAAGCAACCTGGAATTGCCTGTTCACAGTGAGATGCCTCTTGAGATGCCATAAGATTCGGGCTCCTTAACTAATCTGATTTTCTGGAACATTGCTTGCCTGAGTTATAAGCAGTCAGATCTGAACTGGCTCAATTACATTGTGAACTATGATATTGTGTTGTTGCAGGAAACTTGGCACCTGAGAGAAGTCATTTGGGATGGGTATGAAATGTTTCCTTTACCTATCACTAGCTCAGATGGTGGCAGAGCCAATGGAGGACTGGCTACTATTGTACGAGTGTCTAAATTGTTTAAGGTCATTCAATTGCATGCAATCATCTGAGGATTCAAGTTTTGTGGATTGTTCTCCCCAGTAGGATTAATTTTTTTTAAATTAATTTTTACAATCCCGTGGCACAATTAGCTGTCAATTTAATGTAATTGAAATTTTGAGAAATCGGGAGGATCACATTTTGAGTGAGATTCTTTTGGTCGTTGGGGGTGACTTCAATGCTAAGTTCGTCTGATACGAAATTTAGCATGATTATTTTGCGGTAATTGCTCCCACTCTGTCTGGCATTGTGGGGTACACCGAGGCCAACTATTATTGAGTTTATTATTGCGCTACTTGTTGGGTTTTAACCTTTGTAACCTGGCTGAAATCAGGGGTGATTTTGTAAAACAAGTCCCCACCTTTATACCATTACCGTGCGGTCTGGCTAAATGAATGTCTGATTACCATCATATTGCAGATCCAGCTAGTCTCTGGTTAATGTGAGCGAGTGTTTCAGTCTTTGAAACTGAAGAGACGTAGAATATTCAGTCTAGTCAATGCACCAGGTGGTGGTCCAAATCCCATTGATCTTTGTGCCAGTTCTATAAAAAAAAAATGTGGTAAATGAGGTTTCCGTGAGACGTGTTTGAGGAGTTTCTCTGTGTATTCTTCCATGTGTCCTGTGTTCATTGTTTCTAAAATTCCATGAATGCTCAAGTTACTTAGCTTCCAGGACTTTTGTTTTTTGGCTCCTATTATTTCCGGCACTTTTTCCATCTGTTGCATTTTCTCATTATGACTCTTTGGTGCGCCCTCAGTGCCTGATGTGCCTTGTTCTAGTTGTCCAATATGTTCGCTTTGTGTCAACATGTTCTTTCATATGGTCCTTGAGGTGTCTATCTTGGAGTCAAACCTTTCCATACTATGTTTAATTTCCAGCAGCAGTTTGCTGAGGTCTGGATCTTTATCTTCTGCTGTTGCAACTTTTATGTTAAATTCCCAGGGATTTTATACAACCCAGTCTGCATTCCGGTGGAGCAGTGCCCTGCACCATATTTACAAAATCGTGTTAAGCCAATTTTGTGGCTTAATGTACCTTTGTAAATATGGTACCCTTTCACACAGATATCTGCATGAAAGGGGCTTGCAATGGGTGTTGCTATGGTTGTTCCACCGCAACACCCATTGCTTTTTGATGCTGACCCAGATTTACAAGGATCTGTATAATCCAAGGCAGTGCCAAACAACCATATTTTCAATAGAACCCATACCAAGGCCAACCACCTCCCTTCAGGAACTTCCATTGGTTTTAGCCCGCCATGTCTTTTTTAGGACAAGTAGGTGGGAGAGGTAGAGGAAAGACAAAGGATCAAAAAGTCTGGTCGGGGGAGCCATGTTACCATACAGGAAGAGATCTGTCGCCCCAACCAGGGACCAGAAAGCAGCAGATGCCCTAAACAATTTAAGTAAAGAGAATCTCTCTGAGATTCAACTTCAGGTGCTAAATAAAGGCCCAGGCGTCATCCCTTCACCCAAACAAGACATTACGGAAGGAATTGGTGGAGTTTTTTCACACCATTTGGTTGAAAGTGTTCTGCTGCAGTAAACCTAGCGAAGAAAGGCAACCAAGACTAGTTTAAGAAGGAAATCTCACTTTAATTCTCCTTCTAATACAATGCCTGTTGAGGATTTGGCATTTGAACAAGCAGTAGCAAAAGATATAGACAAGTTAACAAATGCCTGTATAAATATGGTTCACAACCTGTCAAAAGCTGAACAAAAGGCCCTGACTGAACTGAAACAAGTTATCATCAAGCCAGACGAGAAAAGAGGTGCTATCATAGTAATGCCCATTGACATGTAAGAACAAGAATGCTTGAGGCTCCTGGGGGTAATAGACATTACAAAAACCTAAACAGGGACCTCCCTCAAGATGTCAAGGAGAAAATCTTATTTAAGATACAACAAGCAGAAGAAAAACATTGGATAACCAAACAAGAAGCAGACTTTCTGTTTGATAGTAATCTGAGAGTTCCATATTTCTATATCCTTCCCAATATGCACAAATGGAAAATTCCACCTCCAGGTTGGCCCATAGTGTGTAGAATAGGGTCAGTTCTGGAACCTCTATCCAAATTTACAGGACATTTTCTAAGACCACTGATGACGATGCCATCATACATAAGAGATAGTAAGGAAATCTTGAACATATTGATGAACATATCTTTTAAGCCCCATACAAAGCTTTTGATGACCTTGGATGTCAAAGCATTATTGTACTAGTATTCCTCAAGAGGAATAACTTAAGGTCCTTGAAGAACCTCTATCACAAACCGAATTGTCTTCAATAACAACTATTGATTTAAATCTGGATTGTGCTTATATGGCCCTTATTAGAAATTACTTCCAATATGAGGATGATTTCTATCTACAGGTACACAGAACATCGATGGGTAGCACCTTCTCCCCTAGTGTAGCATGTCACTATGTCCTTGTGTTTGAGGAAGAACACATCTTTAATTCGTCTAATCCTTTCTTTTCAAGCATAGCACTATAGAAGCACTACACTGATGACATCTTTATCTGGATAGGGGCGTGGAGGAAGCAGTTGCTGTTTCTGAATGGACTAATGGAAGAGATCAGTACCTTAAACTTATGATGAATCGAAGTAAAACTGAAATCTTTCTTGATTTGAAAATTGAACCTACGTGAAATACACTCAAGTGTGAAGTATTCTATAATCCTACTGACTGTAACAACCTTTTAAGGTATGATAGCTTTCATCCTAAATCTCTGTGCAACAATCTGCCGGTAGGACACATCTTAAGACTATACCGAAACTGTACATTAGAACAAATTTATACTCATCATGAAGCCCTCCTAACTAAGAAACTGAAAGCAAAGGAGCACCCTATTAAATTAATCAGAAGGGCATACAACAACCCAAGGAAATCACAATTTCAAACACATCAGAAACCAGATACAGACCGCCTCATTTGTGTAACAATTTTTGGGATTCACTCCGGTGCTATGCAGAAAATTGTTAAGAGGCACTGGAGTATTTTAACAGCAGGATGATGTTAACAAAACCTATGCTTACTTTTAAACAAGGTAGATCACTCAGAGATGAGCTGGCCCATACACATCCCAGAAAACTTGTTGCCAAAACCACGTTATGTAGGACGTGGAGTTTACCACTAGTTGTAGGGCATTATCCCTGCAATAACTGCAATGTTTGTAGATTTACTCGAAAAACTATGCAATTGAATCTCAGTATGCATACACTGTGGATTCTAGAAAATGTCACTAACTGCTAATCAGTTAACGTTGTTTATATGATCACATGTCCATGAGGTCTCAGATATATGAGCAAGACAACACATAAAATTAAAATAAATGTCAATGAACATAGAAGTACCGTCAGATGTAAGAAGACAGTTACTAAGATGATGAGAAACTTTCTTGAAAAGGATCATTCTGGGATGACCTCAGATGTGCTGTCATAGATCAACTAGCACTGCACACAGCAAACGTCGAGAAAAAGCTCTTTTTCATTGAACAGAGATGGATTTCCCATTTGGAGACATCAGATACAGGCCTGATTGAGGAAGTGCAATGGACACAACTTTGATGTGTTTCCTAATAATTAATGCCCTTAGGTTTATTTAGGGTATGTGTCTAATATTTGTTTTCAGTGTAGGCATTATTCTTTTTGATAGAGGCAAAAATCATGCTGTACTCTTTTAATGTCCACCTTTATTTGGAAAAGTGATAACATTAAAGGGTCACATCTCAGGAATTGTGCATCACATTGTTTCTTTTCGATGCTTTCGGCATTTAGGAAAGAAGAATGTCTTGTGTAAATTTATTTCCATCTTAGCGATACAGGATGCTTTCCCTTTGGGGCTCACACTTTTCTTATACATGAAGGTGCAGGCCCCTCTTTGACTCCTTACAGTCAGGATAAGAAATTTTTCCATACGTTCCTTCTTTCTTCCCAAAAAACTACAGTTTCCATCTATCTAAGCTACGTAGCCGTATGTTACGGCTACATATGTCCTGCTTCCCATGAATCAATGCAACAACACATTAAATCATTAGAACACACTCTCTTGCCGCAACATGGAAGTCCTTTTAATCGATATGGCTGTGTTGGTATCGTTTCCACTATAATGCGGCATGGGGGCAAGTTAGGTACTATCAACAGCATCTACCTCTTTATGACGTAAGTTTTCAGGCATATCTTACCCTGCATCTACTCGGGGCACAATAGACTTCATGAGGTTTACCCCTTTTAAGATTTCTCTTTAAGGGGCCTAAGAGAACTATAAAGTCCTCTACAAATCCATAATTGTGTGTTGTACGTATATATGTCTGCCATGTAGCTGTCTTTTGACACTTACATGATCTCCTCTCATACTATAAACATAAAAGTGCAATTTAATCACAATGCTATTTATCAGGCAAAGGTGCAAAAATTAAATTAACAGAGGGTTCGTGTTTATAAGTACACTATAAAGTATAATGAACTTCTTTCATAATGTCTTTTCCATCATGCTCATCACCATTGTAATATGCTAGGATTTTACCTTGCATTAATCAGTGCGATTCTATGCTGCAAAGTGCCTCGGTAAATTCATAGACGTCAATCAGATTCTTTTAATAAAAAAAAGCATTACATCATGCTGAATCTAACTTAAATTCAATACATCAGCGAGTTACAATTCATCATACAAAAACCCTTATGCACATTTAAATGCAACTATTTACCATTTGCCTTCACCAAATCAAATCCTCCCTCTTGCCTGTGTGTGCCTGCTTTCTATTAGCTTCCAATATGGCACATGCTGGGTGTCTGTTTTCACTCTGTGCTGTTTGCGTTTATGCACAACAATCTGGCTGGACGAACACTATTACGTCTACCTGAAAAGACTATTTGACTCTAACTGGCACGTCGTTTTTAATCTTGAACTCTGTAATCCCTCTGCGGTTTTTCTCTTTTTTTCTGTTTCTTGCACTTCCCCAAATCCTCTCGTTTCACTGGGTGGATTTCTTGGTGTTCCTTTTTCTAGTTTTCCCAAAATTCTTCTATGTATTTTTGTTTGCGCTAGACAACTCTAAAGTCTAGCTGATAGCCATTTAAACAATAATTATTTGTGTACATGTAACACTGAACATCATTTGAATGTATGTCTCTATTATTGTTACTGTAGCCCTGAGGAAGTCGCTGGGCGATACACCCAAGACGAAACACGTGTTGGCTACATCTTGGCTATACCAACTACGCCAATCTGCTGTCATGAGCCATGTGTAAAACATCTACGGTTGTGAACAGGATGAGAAAATAAAGAATAAAGGAGAATACTAGCATACAAGATTTGGACTGATACTTTTTTGGATTGCTTTTTTGATAACATAAATTTGTCTTTTGCTCGGGAACGGGATCTTGTTTCATATTTGTTCTTTGTGTATCTTTGGTCACAGAGGATCTTTTGGATACGTGTGTGGCCGTCTCCTAGCTGTTCCCTTGAGCATTTCTTAAAATACTATGGGTATGCTGATTATAATAATGGTATTGCGCAAGGTCTGACCTAGCCACGCTCCAAAGTCACACAGAAATAAATGGTATCTAATTGTGGTGAGCATGGCTTAAACGCGTAATTGGTCTCTCTAAAATAAATGAGAGAAATTGTGAACAGCTCAAGTATCAGTGCCTATTTTTTGGCAGCTGTACGAAGGATATTTAATATGAAGAGAGCCGCCTTCATTTTTGCTATCGTTCCCCCATGGTCTGGAGCACAGAGGCTAACTCATCACTAATGACATCATCCAGTGATTGTGAGTGTTTTCTATAAGTTTCTGTAAACATATATACTGAGGTACTACAAAAGGTAAATTAGTATATGCTGTGTACTACTAATAAGTGATTATATTTTTTAACATATATTATGTGAGGGTGTGTGACTGTGTGTATCTGTATGTGAGTGGGTGTCTAAGTGCCTGTATGAGTGTGTGAGTGGGCATTTGAGTGGCAGTATGGGTGAATAAGTAGATTTGTGAGTAACATATGGGTGAATAAGTGGTTATATGAATAGCTGTAGGGGTGAGCGAGCGGCTGTTTAAGTAGCTGTATTGGTGAGTGAGTTGCTGTGTGAGTGGCAGTATGGGTGCGTGAGTGGCTGTGTGAGTGGCTCTATGGGTGAGTGACTGGGTATGGGAGTGGTTTTATGGGTGAGTGAGTGGCTGTTTGAGTGGGTGTTTGATTGAGTGGGAGTGGCTATATTGGAGAGTGACTGTATGAGTGGCTGTATGGATGAGTGAGTAGACATGTCAGTGCTTGCATGGATGTGTGAATGGATAAGTAAGCGGTTGTGTGGGTGTGTAAGTGGCTCTGTTGAGAGGCTGTATGGGTGGGTGACAAAAGGGTTGCACTAATGTCACTGTTAAATGATTTTAATCTTGTTTTCTCCTTAGACATGTTGATAAAAACTCATGGTGGGGGACTTACTCCCACATATACAGGAAGGGGGTGTTCTGCTGTTATTGACTATATTTTTGTCTACACCTTTATATCTCTTGATCACTAAATGTAACATTTCTCATCAAGCGTTTAGTGCCCACAATCTTCTTATTGTATTATTAGGGGTACCTTGTTTACAATCTAGGGGCCCCCATGCAGCCCTTGTTCTACCTCAGACTCATTCCCATATTAGATGATTAAAATGGGCCATGGTGGAACCCAAAACTTTTCTTCACTCCTTATTTTACTGTTGGGCTGACCAAGTAACAACCTGTCTCAACTCTTCTGCTCCAGATTAGAAGCGCTTACTTGCTTTTGGTCGCATAGCTGAAAAGGTTGCTGAGCTATTTTATGCACCAAACACAAAAAACAACACTTCCATCCCTAAGTGGTTCAACTCTGGCTGCTCTAAGGCCCTACGTAAGAAATGCACTTAAAACAATCCTTAGAGATGTAGTGCAGGTAGCGATTTGTAGACATAAGGAGGAGCTGAAGAGAAGGAAAGTGTCTTTGAGGGATATGGCATGGGAGGAGTACAGTGAGAAACATTTCTACTTTATGGCTCATAGTAAATCAGCCCTGTTTTGCCCATGAGAATGTGCCTACCCTGTGTCAAAATATTACCACTAGGGAATGAGTGACCCACTTTGAGGGGATTTATAAACACTTAGGTTTGCCAGCCCAGACCAAGAAGGGGGCCGTGATGTCGGTGAATCCTAGCTTGGTCTTTACCCTGGATGACATAACTAAGGGCATAAAGGACTTTGCTCAACAAAAAGCCCTGGAACCAGATGGTATCCCACCTGACCTATATGCCAGCTATCCAGATTTTTGGGGCCCACTGTTGACCTTGCTCCTGAATGCTGCAGTGTGGGTTGGCCCGCTCCCCTCCTTATCATTATCAGTCATAGTACCTATCTTTAAAAAAGGGGATACAGATAATCCACAGTGTTACCGGCATATATCTCACCTAGATTCAGTTGTTAAGGTAGTGGGGTGGGTCCTTTTAGATAGATTGAGAAGTTGGGCCGAAGATAACAATATAATTTCTGACTCTCAATATGGTTTTCAGTCAGGCAAATCCACCATAGACGAGTGTATGAACCTTTACATGATGGTAAGCAAATATACAGTCCACATTCAGAAACAATCCACCTGGCCTTTATGGATCTTGCAAGGATGTTTGATTGTGTTAACTGCAATAAGCTGTGAAAGATCCTTTGAGGTCTGGGTGGGGACCCTAACATAAGATACTTTCTCCATGAGCTTCATGCTGAGGCATTTGCTAGAGTTAGGAACTCTAATGATTCTTTATGTACAGATAGTTTCAAAACGGGTCATGGGGGTTCATCAAGGATGCATCCTTACCCCTTTTTTTATTCTCCTTGTACGTTCATAGATTGGAACAACCCCTAATTGCTGAAAATGCAGACTGTTCATTGATTGATACACATTCCCTACCAGTACTATTATACGCGGATGACACAGTGCTGATAGCGAGAACGGCCAAAGGTCTTCAAACCCGCCTGAACACTTTTGACTCTCTTATGAGGTATGTAGACCTCTCAGTCAACCTTACCACATCCTATGTCATGGTCGTGGGGCCTCAGAAATCTAGAACGAAGACCTTTTTTGTCAAAGGTCGAGAGTTTCCCCTACTCAAGAGTGCTATATGACTCCAAATTGTGTTGGAAGCCCTTGATTGTGGCCAAAGGTCAGGAGTTTAGCAAGACCATAGGGGCAGTTTTTAGTTTTGCCGCTAGGTGGGGTAGCAGATACCTCCAAGCCCTTGCTAAGATTTATCAAGCCAAATGTGCTTCTAAAGCTCTGTATAGGAGCAACATCTGGGGCTTTTTGGCACAATGTAACCTCCAGGTGTAGGAAAATAATTTCCTCAGGTGCTTAGCATGTGTGCCCCAGAGTAAGTCGACCTTCTGCGTACATGAAGAGTTGGGGGTCAGGCACTTAAGTGACCAGATTGCCTTGCAATTTGCTGAGTTAGGTTAGGATTTGTTGCAGGGTGGAGCTGAGTCTGAATCGATTAATCATGAGGGATTGCATGGTACTTAATCAAGTCCATAAAATACTTTGGCTTGGGTATGTAAGGGACTCTGTCTCTAACCTCGAAAGGAGGGAGTTGTTTACCAACCTTGGGGACATTTGTAGAGGGGATTATAAATGGACATGGGACCCTTTTATGGAAAGGGCGAAACTATCTAGGGAAGAGGTAGAGCTGTTTAAACCCTCAGTTAGGAAATATGTTTTTACAACTACCACACTAGACATGGTGCCATACATAACCTTTGTAAAAAAAATAGTAGGGATAGATATCTTCTTGCAAGACTCAAATTTAACCTACTGCACCTGATATTTGCTACTCCAAAAGGATGTTTTGATTTAAATTCTCTGGGTCCTTGTGACTGTGACAAAAAAATCCCTTCAGGATTCCTTGCACTTTATGATGTCTTGTACTTTTTATGCAGAACCAAGGAGTTTTTTTTGTAACTATTTTAAAAGGAAAAGGTTCTTTATAAGCTCACCCTGCTTTCATATATTTACATATGCTAGATGAACATGTCATAGCAAATGTCGTAAGTTTCTTAAGAGCTGTAGTTCTTATATGGAGCACCCAGGAGGAGTAATTATATATTTTAGAAACTACACTTATTTCTTCTGTGTGCAATGTTTTATACAGGTTTTTATCAATCCTGTTTTATGTACTGATTTTACAGTTTGTTGTTGTCTTCTATGGTTTCTATTACAAACCGAATAAAGAATTTGAATTTTATTTTGAGTGACTGGGTGTGTGAGTAGCTTATATTGGTGAGTGAGTGCATGTGTGAGGGGCTGTATGGAGGAGTGAGTGACTGTGTGATTGACTGTATGGGTGAGTGGCTGTGTGAGTAGGTGTATGGGTATGTGAGTGGCTGTGTGTGAATAAGTGGGTGTGTGAGTGGCTCTGTGGATGAGTAAGGTGGTAAGTGAGTGGTTGTATGGGTGTCTCAGTGGGTGTGTGAGAGGTTGTTTGAGTGACTGGGTGTGTGAGTGGTATTGTGAATGATATCATCAGTGATGTCATCAATGATATCATTTGATATGTCATCAGTGATGTCATCAGTGATGTCACTGAACATGTCATGAGTGATATAATATGTGAGGTCATAAGCAGTGCATTGTAGGGGCATAAGATACTGTTAGCTCAGGTAACTATAACTGCTGAATTTTACTGGTTTTGTATGAGTGAAATCTGAGCCTAACTGTAACGTCCCTGTAACGTTTGTTTTTTTCAGTGAATTTCTACATTTAAAAAAATGTATTTCCTAACTATAATGTCCCTTTAACCTTTGGATTTTTCTGTAAATTTCTATGTTTTTTGAAATTTTATTTCCTAACTATGAACTGCAACCTTTGAGAGTGGGTGTGTGAATGGCTGTATAGGTCTCTGAGTGTATGTGTGAGTGTTTTTGTGAATGGTTGAGTGGCTGTATGGGTCTGTGAGTAGGTGTGTGAGTGACTATTGGTATGTACATGGCTGTGTGAGTGGGTGTGTGAGTGCCTGTGTAGATCTGTGAGTAGGAGGGTATGTCAGTGTCTGAGTGGGTCTGTGACTGGGTACATGAGTGTGTGAGTGGGTGCACAAGTGTCTGAGTAGGCCTGTGAGTCAGTGCATGAGTCTCTGAGTGGGTCTATGAGAGTGTGCATGAGTCAGTGAGTGGGTGCATGAGTATCTGAGTGGATTTGTGAGTGGGTGTGTGAGTCTCCGAGTGGGTCTGTGAGTGGGTGCACAAGTGTCTGAGTGGGTCTATGAATGGGTGTGTGAGTCTCTGAGTGGGTCTGTGAGAATGTGTGTGAGTCTCTCAGTTGGTCTGTGAATAGGTGCATGAGTGCTTGAATAGATCTGTGAGTGGGTGCATGAGTATCTGAGTGGGTGTGTCAGTGGGTGTGTGACTCTCTGAGTGGGTGAGTGGGTGCTCGAGTGTGTGAGTGGGTCTGTGAGTGGGTACTTGCATGTATGAGTGAATCTGTGAGTAGGTGAGTGACTGTATGAGCGGGTCTGTGAGTGTGTGCACATTAAAACAAGGAGGGGGCACATGGGTACCTCCTCTGCTTATTTTCTGCCGTTGTTCTGTCTATTCGCTGCTCACTACTTCCCTCTACTCTGCCTCTTTCTGATAGTTCTGCCTATTATTTTGCCTGTTTCTGTTTGTTTCTGACTATTATTTTGCCTCTTTCTGCTGGTTTCTGACCTTTATTTTGCCTCTTTCTTTTTGTTCCTGAACCTGATCTCGCCTCTTTCTGCTAGTTTTTCTGCCTCTTCTCTGCTCCTTCTGCTTATTATTTTGCCTGTTTCTGTTCATTTCTGAGCCTTATCTTGCCTCTTTCTGCCCCTTTTTCTGCCTCTTCTTTGCTCTTTCTACTTGTTATTTTGCCTATTTCTGACCTTCATTTTGCCTCTTTCTGCTTGTTTCTGACACTCGCCTTGCCTCTTTGTGCTAGTTTTTCTGCCTCTTCTTTGTTCTTTCTGCTCGTTATTTTGCTTTTCTGCTCATTACCGGCCTTCATTTTGCCTCTATCTGCTTGTTTGTTATCCTTGCCTCTTTCTGCTAATTTTTCTCCCTCCTCTCTGCTCTTTCTGCTTGCTATTTTGTCTCTTTCTGCTCATTTCTGACCTTTATTCTTTCTCTTTCTGGTCATTTCTGACCTTTATTTTGCCTCTTTCTGCTTGCTTCTGACAGAGGTTATAAACTGTAGCTTTGAATTTTGATGCTCGATGGACACAAACTGTTCCCAGTGCTATCTGTTAACAAATGTAAACAGCTCAAGACTTCAGTGTATCAGTCTGGAAAAATAGCTGCACTTTTATCATATCTGTCCTGTAAAGGTGCTCATGCTCATAGAGACATGCAGACTGTGACAGACAGAGAGAGAGAATGCTGTGGGGGTTGGTATGCACGTGTGTGCTTTGGAGACTGTGATAGTCCATTCCCCCACCCCCTCAAACAATATAAGTTCATTTCAAAACACTTACTGGGATCCTGTAAGCTGAATTTAAACCCGCAAAAACAGTCCCCCATGTACACATTTGTCTTTTTTCCTCCTCACTCCATGCCTTTCACCTTTAAATGCATTTCTCCCCGGTGGACACGACCCACGGTTAGCCGGGCCTTGGCTGCTTCTGGCTAACTTCCACCCTTCCTGCCCCGGTCCTTGACTTACCACAGGAGGTATGCAGCCCTTTGTGTGTGGACAGGGTCCAGCCTATTCAGATGTAAGGGTGAGGCTGTGCCAAGCTCCTCCCTTCCAACCTCTAAGAGAGATCCAGCAGGCACACTTAAGAGTCCTTTGAAATTAAAAAGTGCCCTAAAGTCTGTTATGCAAACATGAATACAGCCTATCATCCACCTCTGTCTAAAAAGCTCAGTTCCTTCTGGGACACAATATGTTCTCTGAAGGACAGCTAGGCCCAAATGACCCTACAACGTGTGCACGATAGACTTAATCCACCAGACACAAGGCACTATAATCTTCTGAGTAGCTGAATGAAGGGTGCACATGTTCTATCCGATGCACTATTTGTGTGGATATCGCCTCTATGGGAGACAGCCACTTCTCAGCGCAAACCGCTGAGTGGCGTCACCATAGAACCAGGAAGCTAATGTGCCAGCATGTTGAATAAACTTCACTGTGTTCACAGAGCTTGCATATGTGTGGGTTTCCTGCACATTCTGTACCTGGACCCCTGGGGGTGGCTGTTTAAGCCCCTTGTCAGCTGTGCAGATCTTGTTACCTAACGCTACACATGGAAATCCCTTTTCAGGACTAGGTCATAAGGTTAACTATTTTTGTGCAAATATTATTTTTTGATGGCTATACATAAGAAATACATTATGCATTAATGCATGTTTTTAGAACACAGCGCAGGCACATGCTGTGAGCTTCAGATTTTTACACTACAGCTTTGCATGTTTCTGCTCTGTTTGTTTTCAGCTACAGGTATGCATCATTTGCATCAGTGCAAACTCATGCACAGCAGATTTGTACAAACCTGTACTGCAGTGCTGGCCATCCTACACTGCCGCTCTGCACATTTTTTAATTACAGTTTTTTGCAGTTTTTTATAGCGCATACTCGATCCGAAGGTATCAGAGCGCTTCACATGAGCACTCTTTACATTTTTTTAGGCCAGGGACATTATCATTTGTATAGAATCACAGGATGTTGAGCCAATGCTGAGACTCAAACCTGGTCCCCAGTTCAAGGCAGCTCGCCGCACTCTCTTACATTCCGCACTAGAGTTCTGGACATTTTGCATGTCCGCTTTAAACATTTCTGCAACCTCAGCTCTGGACATTAATATGCTGCATCTCTGCATGGCACTGCACTTCAGCATGGCACGTTCTGCACTGCAGCTACATATTTACTGGAATGCAACTGCACGCTTACTAACCTGCAGCTTCTTCTGTCGGTGAGACAGATCTGCAGGCTCTGCACTGCATCAATGCCAATTTTACCCTGCAGCCAGGTGAATTCTGCACTGCACAGTTCCACATTTCTGTACTGCAGTGCTGCATAGCAGCTGTGCTGGTTCCAAACACCCCAGCCCTCCCAGTTTTGCAATACTTGCTGCACACACACACAATTCGTATACACAAATAAACACAAATACACACACTAGACACAATACATGCATCTTAGACACCCGTTCCTAACACACATAGCACTTAAACCTCACATTGTACACGGTCACACACAATTGCACACACAGGCACACTAACTATGGACACAACTGCGCCTCATTCACAGCACACTAGACACAATCACAATCACTGCTGCATTCAAGACCCTCTTCAATTTAAGAAAAATCTGTTTGTTTAATCGGGCTGGCCCAACATTACACCTTCCATCTCTCAAGGTCGCGCCGGGACACTCTTTGAGTATCTGTGCGCGTTATAAATGTTAAATAACATAACATAACATGACTGCTCTAGAAATCCCTGCAGACACCCTGTATATATCCTCACTCAGTCTGCATATTGCTTTCCCTCTAGTCACAGCCACAAACTGCACACACACACACCACTCAAGTGGTCTATATACACACACACACTGCTGCATGCACGTTCGCACTTCCTCAGCCCCCAGAAGCATCCACCATGAGGTCCCTGCACAGATCGCTCCTGATTAACCAGGCAGGTCCGTCGGAGAGGCCCTGGTGCCAGTCTGCTGCAGGCCCACAATAAGAACCATCTGTTTTCACTTCTGTTTACCCAGAAGACATCTTCTCTTTTTAAAAACTTTTTTTTAAATTTTAAGGTCACAACAAAAACCAATACATGAAAGCAATTCATACAGGATAAAACAGTCAGAGAGAAAAGAGAAAGACTCAAACAAGCACCCAAAACAAGTCACAGAAGTAAGTATACATATATTGGATTCGTATCCAACATTACTTCATGGCAGATGAGAGTTTCGAAAATAGCAGATAGATTAAGAAGACATACATAAAAATGAGAGTAACATAATCTCAAATAAACATATCTAAGCAGACAAGAGATTGAGGTATAACTATATTTGATTAGGGATAGATTAAATTCCATCTAAGATTCCTCCAAATCTCAAATTTTAGCACAGCAGAAAGGCACCTTGCCTTAGCCAATGCAAGCTCTAGTTCATATATTTGATAAAGAAGGGTACGCCATTCTGCAACATTAGGAGCATTCTCTAAAATCCATGCTCGAGCAATACAGAGTCGGGCAGATGTTAATATAATTATGACCAATTACTGCAGGCCTCCTGTGTAGTCATATTTAACGCCCGTCATTATCTCTTTAGGAGACAGTTATAAAGGGATGCCTAAACATGATGACATATCATTTATCAACCCTTTCCAAAACATTTCTAGACCTGTGCAAAGCGCAAACATGTGCAATGCATCGGCAGCCAGGAGTTCACACTTAGGACACCTCGTTCTATCTGTCCTGTCTATTGATGGAGTTACTCCCCATTTTAGAATTACGTCCGGAGTATAATATAAAAAGCACACCGTACGCCAGTGCTGTAGCTTAAGATTCCCAGAATGTACAGAGCGATCCAACAGATCTAATGACATCTGAAACTGCGTAGCTAGCACTTCGGATGCAAGAAGCCTAGTCTATTTTGCAGCCAATACTGGGGTATCCTCAATTACAGAGTGTGACAATGCCTGATACATCACACTTATAGTTGGTTTAATATCGGGCCTAAAGTAGAGTGAAGAAAACTCTGAGCTGTCGATGCCCTGCACCAGTATGCTTCCCACCCGCATATAGTCCCTCAGCTGGAGATATTTAAAGAAAGAATGATGGGGCAGTTTATAGACTCCTTGCAAGTCTGAAAAAGATCTAAAACCATATATTCATATAATTGACCTAGTGTTGTAATACCGCAATTTGTCCATACTCTGCAAGTTGTATCACCAGAAACCGCAGGGAAGGCGGGATTATCCCATATAGGGGTATCTTGATTAAAAAAGCCAAGAGAATATTTCTTGCAAACTCCTTCCCAAAAGCAAATAATGTCTTTCAATACCTTAAAGCGTACCCTCTTGTATTAATTCGGATCAGGGAGCCGATAAAAAAAAAGCCTAGCTTCTGTTCCTAAAGCAAGCGAATAATACAATGGTAATTGATTGATGTCTCCATATTTCAATAGACTGCGCACACGGGCGGTAAAAGCGGCCCAAAAATAGAGCTTAAAGTCCAGGAGTGAAAGCCCACCTGTTTTGTTGGTGGATTTCAAATATTGGCTGGCACGCCTAGCGTGCCGATACCCCCATATAAAACTATTGATAGCGCCATCGAGATGCCTAAAAAAATAATCCGGAACTATCAACGGAATTGCCCTAAACAAATACAAAAACTTTGGGAGGATATTCATTTTAACAATATTAACTCTGCCAATTATAGTAAGTGGCAGCTTGTTCCATGATTTCAATTTAATATTTGTTGCAGATAATATTTCATAATTTGCTTTAACTATATTCAAAACTATAGAACTTAGCTTAATGCCTAAATAGACCGTCGAAGCGGTAGCTCCTTGAATTGGCGAGTCGGGTTTAAAATTCAAAAGGACCTGTGTTTTACCTAGATTGAGCTTAAAGCCAGAAACCACCCCCCAAACACGTGCTTCATGAGAGATCTGGATAAGAGCTGATGCAGGATTAGAGGAGAAAATAGCCACGTCATCTGCATAAGTGGTAAGTTTGAGTTGTCGATCGGCATAAACCCAGAGTTGAATATCTGAGTTCCTAATAAGAGATTGCACGTACGGTTCAATGTAAAGGGCAAAAAAAAGGGGCGATAGTGGACACCCCTGTCTTGACCCACGATTGATGCAAAAAAGCACAGAATAGCTCCCAGCATATGCAACCCGGGCGTACGGGGGCATGTATAATGCCTGAATCATTTTGATAAATGTATCGCCTATACCAAAGACAGATAACGTGGTCCATAGATACCGCCAGACCACCCGGTCAAATGCCTTCTCTGCATCGAGTAATATCATACCCAGATTCAGATTGCATTTTCCTGCAATATCAAATGCCGTAATTGCTGTATTAGTATGTTCCGTAGTGTCTCTTCCCGGAAAAAATCCATGCTGCTGCAGGGATACAAGACCGGGGATCAATGGAGCAGGTCGACAAGCTAAAATCTTGGCGAACCATTTAGCATCTGTATTATTCAGCTAAATGGGCCTATAAGAGCCCAAATCGTCGGCCGGCTTATTCTTTTTTAAGAAAACCACAATATTGGGTATATTCCAGCTATCTGGGATAGCCCCCCCTGCCTGAATAAATTGCACCACGTAAAGAAATTCCAGACATAGTATCTCTCTAAACGTCTTCTAAAACTCAGTCGGGAGAGTGTCGTCTCCCGCAGCCTTACCCAAAGGTGAAGCCATCAGTGCCTTTTCAACTTCCATACTTGAAATTCCTATCTGTAGATCGTGTGCCTTCTCACCGGCAAGAGAGGGCAAGTGAGACTGTTGAATATATTCCCTACACTTGACTATGGAGCTTACTATAAAGCACGACAAATTGCTCCAAAACAAGTTTAGATTTTGTATAAAGTTTAGCATCCAGCACCTTGATGGCCTGAATTTTACCCTTAGTTTGTTTGTCGGCAATTTGGTATGCTAAAACTCGACCTACTCTTTCCCCATACTCATATTGGAGTTGTCTATATATCACATATTTGGCCGCTACCTGTTCTTTCAGTCTACGTCCAGCTCGAGATCGCATTTCTGACAGTAAACAAAATATTTGATGTTCATCTGTAGCTCCCTGGGTAATTTTGAGGGCGTGTTGTATCTCTAGTTTGCAAACAGTTTGCTGAAGGGCATTTGTTTCTTCAATTGTAACTCTATTTTGTTAAGTCACGTATTGTAGCGTTATACCATGGACATAT
Source organism: Calotriton arnoldi (assembly GCA_963921515.1). NCBI lineage: Eukaryota > Metazoa > Chordata > Amphibia > Caudata > Salamandridae > Calotriton > Calotriton arnoldi. Next base: position 496,587 of record CAWUFW010006593.1, on the reverse strand, counting down.
GCTTTCATGTCACCCCAGACTACTGTAGGGGAGGCAGATCCTCTATTGCTAGAAAAAACTCCCTGAGTAAACCAGAGTAGGTCCGTATATATTCAGCATTAGTTAATAGATGCCGGGGAAAAGTAAACCTAGGGCTTTCCGGCTTATCCCACTTCAAATCGGGTGATAAATGAAAATAAATCGGGTTATGGTCTGAGACCACCCTTGGGCATACTGCCTTCTGCATATTATCTAACAATGTGCGCTTGGTAAAAACCATATCTATCCTCGAGTAGTGTTTGTGTGGATGAGAATAATATGTGTAGCCGGGGTCTAATGCATAGATGTTCCACCAGGCGTCGCAGACACTGCGGAGCCTGATCAAATTGTTTAGGGAGGTCTTAATTCTGGGTTTACGAGACACCACCCTGCGATTAGTAGAATCAATGCCATAATTCATTACATAATTGAAGTCTCCCATTAAAATCAATTCACCCTCCCAGTCTAATAATTCAAATAAAAGTCTGTCAAAAATTTCAGGATCGTCAATATTTGGGCCATAAACAACACAAATCACAAAGTTAAAAGAAAATAGCATAAGTTGTGTCAATACCCATCTACCCCTTGGATCAGCTGCCGTTTTAAAAACTTGACCATCAATTATTTTTAGAGGCAAGGAGAGCAACCCCCTGAATTGATATAGTCTTAGATGTAGCAGCGACTATATTGTAATTCAACTGACTAAGTAGGGCTCTATCCTTATGTGCCATGTGCGTCTCAGTTAGTGCCACTAAATCAGGTTTATAATGACCGATTTCCTCCCGAACCAGTTGTCAGTTGCCAAGGCTACTCCTTCTACTGATCCATCATCAGGGTTCTGAGAGAGGAGATCAGGGAGAGGGTCACTCTCTTCCTCCTGTTCTTCATCAGTTGACATGAGCAAGCCCATGTCAGCCCTGTCAACAAAAGGTTTTAGACGATTTACATGAAGTACTCTATGGGGACGTCTTGGAGTTACTAGGACTACCAGGTAGGTGACCTCACCTTTTTGTTCAAGGGTGGTGTGGGGACCACTCCACTTGTCTTGGCGAGCTGCTGGGGCCACAGCCTCTAACACCCACACTTTCTGGCCTGGCTGCTAAACAGTCAAGACAGCCTTTTGGTCATGCCGAGATTTTTGAAGTTCTTGGATGGCCTCCAGGTTTTTGCTGGCCTTCATGTACTCAGCCATGTGTGAACGTGGGCCAAAGACATAGTCCATAATGTCCTGTTTGGGAGGTTTGAGAGGTTGCTACCAACCTTCCTTCACTAGACACAAGGGACCCCTAGCTGGATGTCCAAACAGAAGCTCAAATGGGCTGTAGCCAACCCCCTTCTGAGGAATCTCTCTGTAGGCAAAGAGGAGGTAGGGCAATATGACATCCCATTTTCGCCTAAGCTTGTCTGGGAGTCCCATGATCATACCCTTGAGGGTCTTGTTGAACCTTTCAACAAGCCCATTGCATTGTGGATGGTAAGGTGTGGTAAACTTATAGTTTACTCCACACTCTTTCCACGTTGTAGTGATGTAGCTTGACATGAAGTTGGTACCTTTGTCAGTTAAGACCTCCTTAGGGAAGCCCACTCTGGAAAAGATTCCCATGAAGGCCCTTGCCACCACAGGCGCTGCGGTGGTCCTAAGGGGAATAGCTTATGGGGACCTAGTGGCATGGTCCAACACCACTAGTATGTAGCTGTGCCCAGATGCAGTTAGGGGGTTCAGAGGACCAACAATGTCAATCCCTATCCTCTCAAAGTGGACCCCAACCACTGGAAGTGGAATTAAGGGGGCCTTTGTTGTGCCACCTGACTTACCACTGGCTTGACAAGTGGCACAGGAGCGACAAAGCTCATTTGTCTTATCAGACATATGGGGACAGTGAAAGTGAGGGACAAGCCTGTCCCAAGTCTTGTTTTGCCCTAAGTGTCCTGCAAGACGAATATCATGTGCTAGGGAGAGTAGGAAACCTCTGAACTTCAGGGGTATGACCAACCTCCTGGTGGCACCAGGCTTGGGGTCTCTACCCTCAGAATATATAAGTCCATCCTCCCAATAGATCCTTTGGGCCCCACTGATATTCACTGCTTCCTCAGCACAGTTTGCTGTCTGAGGGGTTCAAGAGAGGGGCAGGACTGCTGTTCCAAACTCAAGTCTGCCCTGGAAGGGCCCCCTGCCCCCAAGAACTCTGCCTGTTCTGGCCCAAGCTCCTCTAGGACAGTTCCTTCTAAGGGGCTAAGATCATCTCCGTCAGGAGACTGATCTTCACTGAGAGTTTGTGAGGAGGGAAATTCCTTACACTTCCTGCTCCTTCTCTTGGGAAGCAGCTGGTCCATTTTTTCAGGATCCAGTGCTTTTTCAGTGATGAGCTGTTTGGCATGAGCCCTGGTGACAGCAAACACACTGGCAGAGATGCCCATCATCTCTGCATGAGTCCTGAACTCCACTTCAGACCAGGCTGAAGTTTCTAGATCATTGCCCAACAAACAATCTACAGGTAGGTCTGGAGATACCACAACCCTCTCAGGTCCAGTTACCCCTCCCCAGCTGAGGTTCACAACTGCCAAGGAATGGTCAATCCTGACATTGCTAACGTTGGTTACTTGGTAAATTTGTCCAAGTATGATCTGCTCAGTAGAAACAAGTTTCTCTGTCACCATAGTGACACTGCCCCCTGTGTCCCTATAAGCTATTGCTTATTTTCCATTGACTAAAGGCTGTTGCCTGTACTTGCCCAAGTTAGTGGGACTTATCAGTAAGGTGGCAAGATCCATGCCACCATAACAGACTTAAACAGCCTGAGCTGGAGTCCTAACTAAGTCAGAACCCATCTCACTACCCAAGGTTAACCCCATTAATCCCTTGTTTGCTGTACTACCACTTGTACTTGTGCTAGGGGGAGCAGGTGCCTGAGGGGCAGTGGTCATAGGAGTAGTTTCCTTGGCCTTTGGAAATCAGCATTTTTTGTCCAATGGGTCTTCACCTTACAGAAGTAAAACCTAGGTTTCTTTTTGCCTTTCTTGAAATTTTGGGACTCACCCCCAAATGTAGGTTTTTGGGGCCCTTGAGAAGACTCTTTTTTATCTTTAGCCTTGTCCCCACCCTTATCCTGAGATTTAGAAGAATCTTGCTTCTTCTGGTCACCTCCATTACCATGGTGTTTCTGCTTAACCCATTTGTCTGCCCTCTTTCCCAATTCTTGTGGAGAGGTCAGATCAGAGTCCACCAGGGACTGGTAAAAAAGATGGTTCTGACAATTATTAAGGATCTGCTCCCTTATAATCAAATTGTAAAAACCTTGGTAGTCCTGTACTTTGCTTCCATGAAGCCAGCCTTCCAGAGCCTTAATAGCACTGTCCACAAAATCTACCCAGTCCTAGGTGTGTGCCTTCTGGGTGTCTCTGAACTTAATCCTATACTGTTCAGTGGTTAAGCCAAACCCATCTATGAGAGCACTCTTCAGTACTGAGTAACTGTCAGCATCCTCTTCTCTAACAGTGAGGAGCTATCTCTGCCTTTGTTAGCAAAGGAGAGCCACAAGATAGCAGCCACTACTCTTGAGGGACCCTCTGAACTTTACATGCCCTCTCCAAAGCACCGATCCATTTATGGATGTCATCCCCCTCCTGGTAAATAGGGACTATCTTGTTCAAGCCTATGGTCAAACAAAGTTTCTCTGATTCTAGGGACACTGTTGCTGCCACCATGGGACTCTAGTACCAATTTCTTCCTCGCTTTCTGGACTTCTAGGGACTCTTTGTCAAGGGCTAACTGATCTTGCTTAAGCCTAAGTCTTGCTTTCTCAAGTTCAAGCAGTTGGTACTCCCTGTCAAAAGAGTTGTCTCTCTTTCTAGATATGGAGGTCCCTATAGAATGTCCTGAATCATTGGATTCTCTAGAGGAGGATCTAGACCGCCTTGGTCTACTCTGGACCCTCACTGGAGGAATAAAGGGAGACCAACGTCTAGGGGCACCCTCTGTGTTATTCTGCACTTTCCTCTGGGGGATCTGAGTTCTCCAGGTGGGAGTCACGAGACTCTTCCTTGTCAGGGTTAGAATCAAGGTCAACAAGGGGGTTGCCTCCTGACCCATCTTCTGTCCCCTGCCCACCCACTCTGTCCTGTTCATCTGACCCACTAGCTTTCTGTAGGCATTGAGTATTAGGGCCTTTCCCTGTCTAAATTTACCTAGAGGAACACAGGGCCCTCAGTTCCTGGAACGTGGGGTCACAGTATCTAGAAGGCAGAGAGCCACTGGCTTCTCCTTTAGAAGACATACTAGGTGTAGTGAGGTGTTGCACTTACCAAACATAGTGGGAACTAAACTGTTTGAGGTTGGAGAAAGGGTTGTGCAAGACCCTTAACTACCCAACCCTAAGTTCAGTAGAACTTACTTATTCTAAGCTTGTATTATATGTGCCTAGTATTAGTGATGGTTTTTCAATTAATCCATGCCAAGATTAACTGGTAAAACAATGCAGGCTTGAATCCCAACCGCTGCACACCAATGTGAGAGGTTGGCTCAGTATATGATGTACACTTATGTAAGTGGAAACCTTGCACTGATCCAGACAACCCTCATGGTGATTTTAGTGGTCTTAGACAACCTTAGAAAGCTCTCTAAGTGGTAGCTGTGGATAGCAGTCTTCAGGCTTAGTCCAGAAGGAGTGTAAAGCAGCTTGTTTACCAGAGCATAATCTTATCGATTAAGTGAAAAAGAACCACACAGTGTAGTTATAAAAATTACACTAACACATACAGATATCTCTTAGCCGGAGATATACACAATGCACATAATACTTTTCAATAGAAACAGGTAAGTAGCACAGGATACACAGTGGTCCCCAGGGGGAGACAAAACCATATGCTAAAATAGTGGTTTGCGAACCACGACTCAAGTCAAGATGAGACCCAGAGGATGTAGAAGTGCCGGGGACCCAAGGAGCCACCCAAGGTGAGTTTCTAGGAGCCACACGGAGGTCATGTGCAGTGTAGGAACACAACCGTGTTTTCCTTACAAATCCATGTGTAAGTCGCGGTTGCAATTTTAAAGAAAGAGGACCCTTCCCAGTGGACCATGAAGAAACCCAGAGGAAGACAAGAGGTAGGAGAGCCACCCCACCCGTGGATACCATTGGAACCAGGTTACCTGCACCAGGGAAGCCGGGTGCATAGGTTTGAAGTGGCATCGGAAACCTTGGTCAAACTCAATGGGAGACGTCAGGAAGATGCCGCTGCTGGAGAGGGTGAAAGTGTCCGGTGGAACCCAAAAGGTGGATTCAAGGTCGAGAGTACCTGCAAGCAGAGGGGACAGAGTCTAGGTCACTCGGGGGTGACAAGGGGGCATGGAAGACAAGTGCCCACCGATGTCGGGTGTTGCAGGAAAGATGACGGTGACCTTGGAGATGCAGCTGTGAGGACCAGGCAATGCTGTGGAAGACCAGAAGCCGTTCCTGAGCTGTCCCATTTCGGATGTCGTGAGTTGAGGGGTCGGTGTCTGTCAGGAGCACCAACAAGCCTTGGCAACTGCAAGCAATGTGGAAAGCGAAAAAGGTACACTGTCGGGACCAGCAAGATACAGGTGACTCACCACAAGCAGGGGAGTCAGGGCAGGCCCGAGCAATCAGGGGAGCCCAAAGAATTCAAAGGTGACCCTCAACAGGACCCACAGGCCGGAGGCACTGGAGTCGCAATAGGCCCTCGAGCAGCTCACCAAACAAGCAGGCCCACGGTGCAAGCGATGAGGTGTCGTCGAAGATTCTGGTCACTGGAGATGCTTGAGGTTGGGGCTACTTGAAGCCCGAATATCTTGATGGAAGGAAACCAGCAAGCCTTTGCAACAGCAAGTTGACGCAGTGCACAGGGGTTCAGTTCCTGCGGCTCTGATGAGGGATACTGGCCTCAAACTTGGTGAGAGGACAGGGCAGGCCTCCAGGGATGTGAAGAACTACCACCTGTGTTGCTGAGCCTTTCGGAGTCCGTGGGCACGCAGGATCAGCAGACCGGTCAGGGTAGTTGCGGTGCCTGCAGATGCAGGGAAGTGACTCCTTCACTTTAAGGGAGATTCCTTCAGGTGTCGTGGATGCCCACAGGCCTTGGAAGGTTTCCTGTATGGAGCACAGGCATGGACGTTGCAGCAGACGAGCAGGGCAAAGAGATCAGGAGCAGCAGGAGTCTTCCCGGTTGCAGCCTTGATGCCCAGAGCGAAGTTCAGCGAAGTCCAGGGTGCCCAGACAGTTGAAGTTGAAGTGGTGTCTGAATTGAATCCTTGCCCATGATGAATCAAGGAACCCACCCTCAGGTAAGTCCTTAAGTACCCTAAGGAAAGGGTTGGAACTATTCAGGGTTCCCTCCCAGGGGAGGGGTTGGACAGTGGAGAGGATACTCCCATGTCCTTTGTCCAGTTTCGCGCCAGAGCAGGAGCCAACGGCTCACTGAGCTGGTTTAAACTGAACTATGCTAGGAGGGCACCAAATGTGCCCTTCAAGCAGACTAAATGGCGCTGGTAAGTGCTCCCACCCGGCCCCAATACACTAAACCCTGTCTGGGAGGTGGTCACACCCCCCTGTGACAGGATACCTCTTGTTCTGCCTTCCCCTGCTCGAGATTGGCTCAGCAGCAGGAGGGCAGAATCGTGTCTCTGGTTGGCAGCAGCCATTTTGTGCTGTCCGGGTCTAGAAGACTGGTACCGGGAGCGCTGATGGCCTAACAGAGGGCCTTTACAGTGCTTGGAATCATACCTCCCACACCGTTTACATTGTGGGGGTATGATTCCAACATGTTTGATACCAAACATGACAGGGTCCGTTACAGCCAGTTTCGAGATGGTCATCGCGTAATGACGTGGTGCCCTCTATATGTTATATGGCTGTCTCACTTACATCCTGGGAGAATGGACTATGAAGGCTGTAGGGGTGTCCTGCTCATGCAGGTGCACCCTCACACTTGGAACCGAACACCCTGACTTCAGGAATGAAAAGGCCTGCTGTAGGGGCAACTTATAGGTTTTAAGTGCAGTGACCCTAGATATAGGGAACCTATATCTGTTGTAAGTGGTGTTAGCACCAGCTTACACAGGCTGCAATGGCAGGCCTTTAGTGACAGTTTTAATGGTCTCCCATAGGTGGCATAATACATGCTTCAACCTATTGTGGACCCCTGGGGTACCTATGCCCTGGGTACCTTAGTACAATATACTAGGGGCTTATAAGGGTACCCCAGTATCCAATCTGGGATGTACTTAAGTACTTACCATAACAATTTAGGGGAGAAAGCAGAGAGACTGGGGTCCTGATTAGCAGGATCCCAGTCAGACTAGTCAGAAACAGCAGAGTGCCAGGCAAAAAGTGGGGGTAAACATAAAAGTAGATCCTGCTTTCCTACACATCATCTCTCCCGCATGGACCAAAATCATCAACTCCTCCTTATCGAGTGGCTCCATGCTGGCCTCCCTCAAACACGGACAAGTCACCCCTCACCAAAAACCAAAACAACTACAGAGCTATTACTAACCTCCCTCTCCTGGCCAAAATAATAGAAAAGTGTGTGCTGGCACACCTCAACAACCACATTGAAAAATGAAACCTGCATGACAGCTTCCAATCTGGGTTCCTGAAAGGGTGCAGAACAAAGACTGCTATGCTGAACATCACAGAGGACCTACAGAGATCTCTGACTAAGGCCAGGCCTGCTTCCTAGTCCTCATGGAGCTCTCGGCTGCTTTTGATTCTGTCACCCATGACGTCCTCCTAAACACCCTCTCACAATGTGCAGGGAGCAATGGGACTGTCCTTCAGTGGTTTGCTTGAGCGAACACTCACAGTTAATCATGTTAAACAACTCACCCTCAAAAGCAACATCAGTCTCACAAGGAGTTCCTCAAAGGTCAATCCTGTCTCCTGCCCTATTCAAACTCTATATATTTAACCCCTTGCAATGATCCCGAAACAAGCCAGAACTGCCTTTCATCTCTATACAGATGACCTACATTAAAATCTTGCCAGTAAAAGGCATCCAGCACCTAAACAGCACTCTCTCCACGGTTCAGTCCTGGCTGACTAACAATCATCTTAAGCTTAACCCCAGCAAAACCGAACTACTGCTCACCCAACCAAAACAAAAGTCATTTCTCCTAGATATTTGGCTCGAGAAACTCACTGCGTTAAACCGCAAGTTATCTTTCTCCAACTCTGTAAAATCTTTAGAGATTACACTTCACAAAAACCTGACCATGAAAGAGCATATTAATGCCTCAGCTAAAAGTGCCTTTGACAAGTTGAAACACCTTAAAACAAATCAAACCCTTCATCCCTATCAAAGACCTAAAGACTGTAATACAATCCTTAGGCCTCTCCAAACTGGATTACGCTAAGACAACGATCGCGGGCGCCTCAAAAACACATCCCTTTGAAAGCCATGCTCCATGCAGCGGCCAGACTATTGTCAGGGAAAAGTCGCTTTGAACACATCACTCCCACTCTTAAGAAACTGGCTACCAACTGGGGCAAAGGGTATATTCTAAACTGCTTGCATAACCTACAAAGTTCTCTACACGGAAAAACCAAAAGCCGGTCAAAAGAGACCTCTGTGAAGCCCTAACAGTGTGCTCCTGATTCCGCCCAAATTCAAAAAAGAAAAATTGCACACCTGCTCCCAGGATCTGGAACTTGTTGCCTCATGATTTAAGTGACAATCACTCATTCCTTCAGTTCAAGAAAAAACTTAAACTTCTTCTTCTTAATAAATTCCTAATCCCCCCCCCCCCAAACGCCCCTATTTGCTCTTCTACACACCCTCCATTTAAACCTGAGTACCACTACCCTGGAGAAAAAGTGTGACTGTACTCTCCTAACCTCCGCAAATACCTTCATCATATGTATATGGTATCCATATCCTACTGTCTAAAGTATACCTCTTTTATACCATTACTATGTATCTCGAAGCACTTTTTCTATGTAACTCATGTAATTACTGTTATATCATTCACATACCTTACTGTCTATCGTATGCTTCTTTTGATACTGTTACTATGTATTGTTATTTGCTTTTTATGTATCTTGTGCAATTGCTGCTATATTTTTCACATACCCTATTGTCTATCATATATTTCTTTTTATACTGATACTAGGTACTGTTTTTTGCTCTGATGTAGCTCATGTAATTGCTGCTGTGCTAACTCTGTAAAGCGCTTGGATGCCTTTGGGTCAAGTCTACACTATACAAAACTTTATAAATAAATAAATCAAATATATAAATGCTATTTCCCCTGCTGCTCCGTGCACAATAGCAAATTGGTGTAAAGGGATTCCCCCTGGTTTTGTTTGCACCAATGAAAACGTTCTTCAGTATGCCCAAAACAATCACCAGAGAACATAAATTCATGATGATAATACTCTAGTATGCTGCTGTGACCTTCATTCGTACCGACACAATGCACTGTTACATGCACACACTGTTTGGAAAACACTGCAGGTAGCAAAATCAATGCACAGCCAATTTATCCATCTTGTAACCACTATGAAGCCATCAAACGAGCAAGAAAGCTAGAGCTGCTAAAACAGGGTGAGTGCGGGTGTGTTTGTGAATTAGGACAGTGCTTTCTGCTGCAACTTCGAAAGGTTTTTTTCCATCTGCGGTCACGTGATGCAAGCACCCCAATCAATCAAGCTCTAACTGCTCATTACAGAGTTATGCAAACTCCCAGTCAGAGAGCGCATTCTCAAATATTTTATCACTCACTGTGGGTAACAGGTTAGATTACACCATGGGGAGAGTGCCATGAGGCAGGCACCGTTCACTTTGAACGCCACGGAAACAGCAGGTAAAATAACCCTTCCTCCATTGTCAAAATGTTTTGTAACTGTTTAAGTTATTGTGAAAGTGTTTTTACTGGTGAAGTTTTTCACGATTTCGTTAATTTTCACTTTTTATGCCTTATTTTGATTGGTTTTTCCTTTGCGTGAGAGCCTATCGAGGCATTACCAATTTAGGGTGGGCGGTAAACTCCGCCACTCTGCGGTTGGCGTAGTTTTTGCCGTGCTTCAAGCGGAGCACAGAATGGGCAAGACTCTGCGAACTCCTCTGGCAGTCAGGAGTTTACTGTCCACCCTTCCACCTCTCAAAGTCTGTGTTCTTGCCAAGTTACTTTGTCCTTGCTCATCAGGCTGTTTAGGGCTCAGAGAAGCTGGGGCTACAAAATGTGCTGCTGTCCTCAAGTTGCTGTGAAATTTATAAGGCAATGCTTACTGGGAATCTTTCTTAGCAGGACAGTTTATACAATGAAATTATGCAAGTTATCTTTGAGAACTGTCTTGACGAATATTGTTAATGTAAATCTCATGTTGGTCTTCATACCGCATTGATGGTTCGGTTCGGGAGATGCTAGGACGCAAGAGTTGGTATGACTAATGATAGGATGCTCAGTAATAGCGTACTGAAAAGAATATTATGTGTAGCCGCCCTGCTTGGTTGCATCTCTTTTAGATCCTATCACCATGATGCTTTCACAGTGAATGGGCACACAAATAAAACCATGCAGACAAAATTGTAATAACAGCAAGCACAAACAAAGCCAAGTGGTCCGCATTGGCTGTCTTGTTTTACCATGGTTTCTGTAAAACTTTATTGTTAAATGTTGCGAAGCCCTCAGCAATGTTTATTTTTATTTTTTATTTTTAAACACACTGGCTTATAGCAGTAGTGTTTTTCTCTTAAAAAATGTGCATTGTCATAGTAGCCCCAGATACTGAAGTTAAATACTTTGCTTACATATGAGCTATTTTTGAAAGAGCAGAATGCAGTCACTTGCTGCAATATTAGCGAAATTACGTATATACCTATTTAGTTAATATTAAAAGCGGGATATGAAATTGCTGTCACTCACCCTAGCCTACACTATATCAGAGTAGCAGTTCAACTGTTTTGCTCAGGCTAGTGCACTCATATTTGACTGCATGATTTGTCCAGCAGTAAGATGATGTCACATTGGTAGGTGCAATGTTTCAGTTATCTATCCATACACTCCCACAAACAGATTCATCCATCCATTCAAATGTTTCCATGCACCCAGTCATTCATCCATATATGAACTCACTCTTCCATACATGCACCAAGTTCCTCTCCCATTTATGCATAGAAACACTCACTCATCTATCCATTAATTACATCATTGATCCATTATCACAAACACATATTAACAATCCACACAACCACCGATACAAACAAGTTAACTGAAAAGACGCACTTTCACTCATCACAAAACCAATATTACTTTTGTGATTGCTTGGTATATTTATGCTGAACCCACTGGCAGCAGCTGGCAGTCAAAATCAGGAGATCAAAGGATGTGAGACAGAAGCAGAGGTATTGAGAATCATGATTTACACGCAAAAGAAAGTAATCACCTGAAAATATGTTTCAAACCTTTCGAGGGTGACAAAGGTTTTCTCTGAAGTATCCTGCAATAAAATAGACTTGGGCAATTGCAATATACTTCCCATGACTGGAACAGCCTTTTTGTTGTCAATTAAACCCTTCCATTATGCCAAAGGTATTGTTACAGTCCAGTGAATGGATCGTTTCAAAATATATTTTGATGCTATGGCACATATAGGGGGTTATGTTTCAGCTACTTAGTTGTTTGTATGAATAGGTTAACCAGTGAGTTTAAGCCAGTTCTGAACCATTAAGTGAGAATGTAGTCAATGTGTATTAAGTTCTAATGATATAAGAAATATGTGTACTTACGTCAGAGAGGTTTTTCTTTACATGTAGTTGTGTGATTTATGTGGTCAGTTTAATTGCATTTCATTATGTGTCTTATCTTCCTCGTGGCAGTTACATCTCCTACGCCGACGACACCCAGCTGATCCTCTCCCTCACCAAAGACCCTCACACCGCCAAAGCCCACCTCCACGAAGGAATGAAGGCCGTCGCCGAATGGATGAGGACCAGCCGCCTGAAGCTGAACTCGGACAAGACGGAGGTCCTCATCCTTGGTTCCAACCCTTCAGCCTGGGACGACTCCTGGTGGCCAACATCACTGGGAACAGCCCCGCCACCCACCGACCACGTACGCAACCTAGGGGTCATCCTCGACCCCACCCTCTCCATGACTAAGCAGGTCAACGCCGTTTCCTCATCCTGCTTCAACATCCTCCGAATGCTCCGCAGGATCTTCAAGTGGATCCCCACCGAAACAAGAAAAACAGTCACCCAGGCCCTCGTCACCAGCAGGCTGGACTACGGAAACGCCCTCTACGCAGGAACGACGGCTAAGCTCCTGAGACGGCTGCAACGCATCCAGAACGCCTCTGCACGTCTTATCCTTGACATCCCCCGATGCTGCCACATCACACCCCACCTGAGAGACCTGCACTGGCTCCCTGTCAACAAGAGGATAACCTTCAAGCTCCTCACCCACGCACACAAAGCACTCCACAACTCCGGACCAGCCTACCTCAACAGACGACTCAGCTTCTACACCCCCACCCGCCAGCTCCGCCGACCAGCCTCGCCCTCGCCACAGTCCCCCGCATCCGGAAAACGACCGCCGGCGGCAGATCCTTCTCCCACCTCGCCGCCAAGACCTGGAACACCCTCCCCACCAACCTCCGACAGACCCAAGACCTACTGGCCTTCAGAAGACTCCTCAAGACCTGGCTCTTCGATCAGTAGCAGCACCACCCCCCTCTTCCCCCAGCGCCTTGAGACCCTCGCGGGTATGTAGTGCGCTTTATAAGTGACATGATTGATTGATTGATATAATTTAAGTCAAACTGTATAAGTCATGTTCATCCAAGCAACAGGTTGTATGGTATTGTTTGTGATTTAGTGTAATCTGCTCTTCCATGTGCCCAAGTGAGAATGCTGCAAACTTGAGATTACCTCATAAATAAATATGTTTTCTTTTTGCTCTCTGTTTATGCAGCTGAACCTCATGAGCATTGAAAAAGAATTCATGGACGCACAGGTGAGCCCGTATGTATTATTTTATGTTGAACAGATCCCAAGTTACTGTTCAAGATGGTGTTAAATATGTTGGCAAGTACTTCTAGGAGAACTGGTAAGGTCCCTTGTCTATTCCCAATCTGAGAGGTTTATTAGGAAGCATATTAGAGTATGACGCTGGGTGGGTTGTGTAAACTGGCAGGTTTTTTATCAAGCTGGTTCTCCAGTAGGCTTTCCTATTAAACTTCATATTCTGTTGAGTAGTCTCAACAACTGAAGACAACTTGCTGATTTAAATACTGTATTTGACTTTTGTATGTTGTCATAGTATTTTGTTCCTAGACATAATGCAATTTACAAAACACTAGCTCCCAATGGGTATTTAAGGTTCCATTGTTACAGGAAGGTTCAAGGGTCTTTCCAAGGAAAGAGGTCCCTATACTGGAATATTCATGGATTTCAGACTTTGTGGCAGAAAGAGGAGTTAATTGAACTTGATGAAACATATATAATTTGGCTTTTTCAGGTGTCTTGGCTTAGAGACTTGGCAGAGATTGTTTTTTTGTCGTCAAAAATCCATCAATGCTGAATGAGAATAGGCTACTAACCCAACATTCACCCAGCAGCATAGTTTCTTTTACACAGCTTTAAATGAAATGTTCCTGGGCTTTATGCTGCATGATAATATTTCTTTGAATAAGGGATAAACTAGATCTATGGTGTTAAGTAATATTGATACCTCCGCTCCTAGAATGATTTTTTTATTTGAATAACCTTCTGTGGATTCAGATGCATTCAAAGCTAGAGATAATTTGGTGGCCCTAGCAATTTATTATCGGTGGCGGGGGAGTTGGGGGTGTTGTCTTAGAACCATCTTTCAGGTGGTTTTCACATTTAGCCTACACTATTGCCTTAAGAATAATTTTAGAGCAATATAGGTTAGTTGCAATGGCTTTTTTAGAAATGATATTCCTACGATTAGCATATTTAGGAAAGAAACATCATTTGCCCCCATAAATTACATGTTTGTTTCAATTGAGCATTTTAATTTGATTGCTTCTTATGTGATTCTAGACAAGATGAGTTGTGATCTCAATTGGTAATGCAATTTGCTATACATTCAAGTCTTGACAAAAATGTCAGCTCTTCATCTAAAATCTTACCATAGAATGCTGACCAATTTGGCTACTAAATTGTTAAATCTCCTATCTCAATGTGAACATTTAGCATCTCCTATTATTAATTCTACATAACAATCTCTTTTGCAGTCCTACATGAATTTATGCCCACATCTCTTTTTTTTAAGTATCTTTTTTATTGGCATTTGTAAAAGATAACATTATCATGTTCAATACAGTTCCATATCCACAGCAAGAATATTCTCTTTAAAACATTTCTCAACTGTTCTCTCATCGACACATTATGTATATACTGCTGTATCAAAATGCATTTCCTCTATATCGTAGAGAGTACTATCACTTTTCCACTGAGTCCACTATCACAATTTTATATCCAGGAGGCATTATATTCTCGCCACACTAAAGTACGTGGGAGGGAGTGGCTGGATTCGTTAGTAACACTATCCATCTCTGATATACATGCATTCAGAATGTATACACAAGTGCCCTACGATAATTCAAACAAAATGAATAGGAATAAGGAAAAACAAAGCAAGAAAAAAGAAAAGGAAAGCAAATTAACTCAGTGCATCCTTAAACTGACTGCACAACTGTAAAACTACTAGGGGTCCACAGTCAATACTGCTATCTAAGACAATGTGATCAATGCTATTATGGGGTTAGGGAGCCTCCAGAGGGAGGGGGGAGAAAGTGGGGAGCGCCTAGAGAGCCCCAAACAAACAGGAGCAGGGATCAGCAACGAACATATCAAGGGAGATATCCAAATAGTGGCCTGATACAAGGGGGATAATCCACCCTGTTCCCCGGGGTTCACATCCACATTCACCCATCAAAATTGCAGTAGTCATCCAGTACTCAGGGATTGCGTGTCTCCCCTTGTCCCTCAGAGTCGGTCGTGCTCTCCTGTGACTCTTGATCAGGTGTATTGTGTGTGTCCCATGCTCTCAATATATCCGCCCACGGCTCTGCCAAAGGCTTACGCCTCTTCGTAATCTTGTCTTCTCTGAGCAGGGCTTTCTCCTCTGCCCTTGCCCAACAGGAAACATCTGTTTCCCAATCTACTACCAAGGGACTCTGGGCCTGATTCACAGAACTAACTTACGTCAAAAACGTAAACGTAAACGTAAAGTTAGTACTTTTTAGGTATTCACAGAATACACTTACTCATTTTGGTATTCACAGAATGAACTTACTCATTTCGGTATTCACAGAAGTTAGTAGTCCTCACTTTAGGACTACTAACTTCTGTGAATACCAAAATGAGTAAGTTCATTCTGTGAATACTAAAATTAGTAAGTGTATTCTGTGAATACCTAAAAAGTACTAACTTTACGTTTACGTTTACGTTTTTGACGTAAGTTAGTTCTGTGAATCAGGCCCTCTGTTTTGCCTTCCACCTAAGGGCTATTCTTCTTTTGGCTAAGAGGAAAGCCAGGTCTATAAACCTATGCCCCATTTCTTTGGATTTGGGTCTCGGGAATAAGCCCAGAAGGCATACTTCCGGTGAGCGCACCAAGTTCCGCACCAAGACCTTGTTGACAGTGTCTACTATCCTGGTCCAGTAATCCTGAAGCCCTGGGCATGTCCATACCATATGATCAAAATTGGCATCGATTAATGATCATCTAGCGCAAGCCTGGTCATCTCTACTGTACACTACATTCAGCTTGTGCGGTGTAAGGTATGTCCTATGGAGAATATTAAATTGTAATAGCTTACATGCTGCGTTTCTAGACACCTTTTTTGGGCTTCCCAGGACCCTCTTCCACTCCTTCTCGCTCAGCTGCCTGTTCAGGGTGTCCTCCCATTTCTCCCGCACTCGAGGGAAAGGGTGAGTCATCTCCAATATTGCCAGGTAGTGCCATTTTGCTAGGTGTCCCGCCATTCCCAACGCCACCATTGCCTGGAGGACCGCATGGGTGGCAGGTTCTATCGCGTCTTCTCCCCACAATTCAGCCAGCACCCCCGTATCTTATGATAGTTCAAGAACTGTCCCAGCGGCAATTCATGATATTCCAAGAAATCTTCTAATGGGAGCAGCACACCATCTCTATGGCAGTCTCCAACCGTCAACACTCCCGCCTCTTCCCATCCCGACCGCTGTCGTTGTGTAACAGGGGGCCCTATCCCTACCTGCGGGAGTCCCTTAAGGGGAAGACTGGATGCATACAGCGGTCTATCTTTGGATCACGCCGTACATCTATCCCAGCACGCTACCGCCACGGAGAGCAGCGTCCCCATGCGTTTAATCTTCTGGCGACGGTTAAGCATTCTAGGGAGCAGGGCCATTTGTATAGTACTAGCTGGCAGCGATAGTGTGTCAAGCCCTTCCCCAGCAAGCCACCGGGCCAGCCACTGGAGCTGCGCCGCCAAATAGTAAGCCTCAAAATCCGGGGCACCCAACCCTCCCCGTTAGTGCCAGCTGCAGCGTCTGCAGGGATACTCTGTTACGTCCACCATCCCACACCAAGTCCCTCAATAACACGTCCAAGGTTTTAAACCAACTTTTTGGGATCACAACAGGCAAATTGGCGAAGAAGTATAACAGTTGTGGGAGCACTACCATTTTAGATAGCGCCACCCTGGCCATTACTGGCAGTTTGAGGGAAAAGTCGTGCGGGCTGGCAAGGTCTAGATTCAATGGGAACACACAGGTTTTCTTTTTGTTGAGGCATAGCCCCGAGAGTCCTCCAAAATCTGTAACACTATCGGGATCCCATGAGATCCATTCTGCAGATAAATCAATATGTCGTCTGCGTATCAGGATATTATATGGTGAGTCCCATCAAGAACCACCCCGAGCCTCTCACGCCCCTGTCTGAATTGTTCCGCTAATGGCTCCATGACGAGAGCAAAGAGCAACGGTGACAAGGGACACCCCTGGTGGGTTCCTCTATATATAGAATATGGGGTAGAAACTGCAGTACCCGTGCGCACTCGTGCTCTAGGATCGGTATACAGAAGGCGGACCCATTGTGCCCAACCATCCCCCATTTGCATTTCCCCCATAACCGCCAATAAAAAGTCCCATCTCAGGGAATCAAAGGCCTTTTCCAGGTCCACCGCTATTACCACCGCGTTGGGATAGTCACTCAGGTCCCTATGAAACATAACATGATATAACTGTCTCAAGTTATTGGATGTCGAGCAGGAGGGGATAAACCCGTTCTGATCCGTATGGACCAGTCGCTGCATCCGCGGCAGAAGTCTAGTGGCCAATGCTTTACTTAGGATTTTTTGTCTTCGGCAAGGGTATCACCAACGCTTCCCTGATCGATGGCGGCAGCCACTTTTCCTGCAGTGCAGCCGCATATACCTGTTCTAATCTCGGGGCCACTATTTACGAGTAAAATTCAGTCGGGAGGCCGTCAGACCCAGGCGTTTTCCCCCGCGCCATCTCCTTGATGGCAGCTCTAATTTCCTCAGCCTTGACCGGCAGCGCCAGCGACTCTTGAGCGTCACGGTCCAGTCTCTGTAATCTCAAGATTTTTAAGTAGTCCAACGTGTCCTTTCCCCGCAAGTCTCTCGGCTTCCCGTAGAGACGTTCATAGTACACCTGGAACGAGCCATTTATATCCTGCTGGGAACACAGTACCCGCCCGTCCATAGTACGGATACTAGGAATAGGGGCCCCCTTACTTTCCGGTCTGATCAGCCATGCCAGGAGTCTCCCCGCCCTGCCCCCTTCTACATGCTGCCACTCTTGGTATGTCCGGTAGTCTAGCGTCCGCAGCCTGTCCCATGTGGAGTTACAGAGGCTCTTCACTTCCGCCAGTCGACCCTGCACATCAGCCCCACCCACAATATCTCTGTCTAACGCCAGAATCTGAGCCTCGTGGGATTCAAGTTCCCTGACAATCTCCCATCTGGCCCCCACCGTCTGCCCCAAACATTGCCCTCGGATTACCACTTTAAAGGCATCCCATTCAATCAGGCGGGAGCTAGCGGTCCCATGATTTTCGGCAAAATAGGTGGTCATAGCTTCAGAGAGGCATTGTTTAAAGCCTTCATCTTCCAGAAGGGTGGGATCTAGGCGCCAAAGTGGGATTGGGGCCCTCCCTGGGGTAGGGGCAAATCGTATTAACAAGGGACTGTGATCTGAAAGGGTTCTACCAAGGTATTCAGCCTCAGAGTACAGTGGAGCCAATCTGTCTGAACAGAAGAACATATCTAGTCTCGTATGTAAGTCACATAGGGAGGAATAATAAGAGTATTCTCTTTTTTGCGTGTTGTGCAGTCTCCAAACATTTATCAATTCCCACCACCTTATCCAGT
This sequence comes from Calotriton arnoldi, assembly GCA_963921515.1. Classification (NCBI taxonomy): domain Eukaryota; kingdom Metazoa; phylum Chordata; class Amphibia; order Caudata; family Salamandridae; genus Calotriton; species Calotriton arnoldi. The sequence goes on along the minus strand of CAWUFW010006593.1, from coordinate 478,210 downwards.
TCTTAAGCCCCGTGGCCGTAGTGGCTGCTACTGTCCCTCTTAGTGGGGAGTAGATCTGTCCCAGCACAAATCACATACACAATTAAAATCCCCCCCCCCAAAATCAAATCATCTTGTGCCACTCCTGCCAATGCTCCAGAAAGCCGCTCTAGGAAGGAAATCTGATCACGATTCGGTGCCTAAACACTTCCCAGCGTTATGTCCCTGCCCTTCAAAGTACCCCTGACCACGACAAACCTCCCTTCCGTGTCTATGAGTTTCCGGAAGACCTGAAAAGGAACCCCGGGCCTGACCCACACAAGCACCGCCTTGCAAAAGCTGAGTAAGTAGTTGCAAATAACTGCCCTTGCCATCTACGTCGCAGCCTAGTCACCTCCACCTCTGTGAGATGGGTCTCCTGCAACAGCACTACATGGGCTCCCCGCCATCTTATGTAATTCAGGATACTGTAGCGTTTGGAAGGAGAGCACATACCCCTAATGTTCCAAGTCAGGAATCTAAATTCCTCAGCCTGACTAGTATTACTGGCCATCTTCCAATACAATCCCCCCTCCCAGTAACCCCCCCAGAGCACCAATCTGTGTACATGTTGTGAACCTCCTGGTGTGTAACAACAAACCCAACAAAACAACTCCCAAACCCACGAGCGGACTGACAACGGTCAGCTGCCCAAACCTGCAGACAAACTGCATCATACTAAACTTCACTGGTTAAGCAAGGCTCAAAGCCACGTGCGCCACGACCTACACAAAAGGCCCAAGGCTGCAGAGCTAGGACCTAAGAGGAGCGTGGCCATCGCTACGGGCGCCCAACTAGAGCACCAGTAAACACCCAGCGTGCACCAGCCTTGATAGGCCGGTCCAGCCCGCACCCGGGGGCGCACCATGCCATTTCCACCACCCTCTCCTGGATCCCCGGCAAAGGAAACAGGCACATGATCACAAAACATTAAGGGGGGGGAACAACCGCACAAGAAAGGGGGGATGGTGGGGAAAAAGTCTGAGAAAGACCTGAAACCACCGCCCACAGGTCAAATAATATCATCTGCTGTGTTTGGAGTCACAATCGGTAGTTGAAGACTGTCACTGCGGGATGCATCAGAGTCTGTCCCTTCCGTCCCTTTCTGCGAGTCCGCTCCGCCATCCGATGACGACCGCCGACCCTGCATCATTACCGCCACCGCCTGCAGGGCCTCTGTTCTCTCCTTTGCTGTCTGTGATGGGCTCAGTTTCTTCGAGTTCTCCCGCCGCTGACGTTTCCGCAAGCGCCTCCTGGGCTGCCTAGCTGCCGGCCGAGCCACCTTCGAGAGTGTCCCGGGTCGACCTTCCATTTGATAGACTTCCAACTATTCCCAAGCTGCCTTAGGATCCTCACAAAAGTGCGTCTTCCCATCCAACACTATCCGCAGTCGGGCCGGGAACATCAAAGAGTATTGGATCCCTTCGACGTGCAAGGCTCATTTAACCTCTAGAAAGGAGGTGCGGCGTCTCTGAACCTCCAAGGTATAGTCAGGGAATAGGGACACTTTGCTATTTTCGACCACGTAGGAACCCTCCATGAGCGTCTTCTGCAAGAGCGCATCCCTGTCCTTGAAGTGGAGCAGTCTGGCCACCACTGGGCGCGGGGGCTTCCCCGGGGCAGGCGGCTTGGCCGGGACGCGATGCGCCCTTTCCAAGGTGTAGAACTGTGACAGGCCCTCCGGTGCAACCACATCCCGGAGCCATCCCTCCAGGTATTGGACCATGTCGTCAACCTCCACTCCCACCGGCAGTCCTAGGACTCTTACATTATTCCTTCGATTTCGTTCTTCAGCATCCTCGGCCCTCCGCTCTAGAACAGCCACCCAGTTGGACAAGTCCCCCACCTGGGTAGACAAGGATTGGTGCGCTGGGGTAATCACTGCTAGGGAGGATTCGGTCTGCTTCACCCTGTCTGCCAACTTAGCGTGTTCCGTTCTCAGCAGACCCAGACCCACTGCTACCAAGTTGATGTCTTGGTGCAGCGTCGCCTTGGTATCTGCAATGGCTGCTAAGATTTTGGCCAGTTGCTGGTGAACAGGGACTTCCGTGGGCTCATCGTCCAATTCCTTGTGGACTTGCTCTGATGTTGCTTCTTCGTGGTCTGGGGGAGGCCCCATCTGCTTTTCTCTTGGTTTCCCCATCGCCAGGGGAGCAAATTGTCCAACAGAGGATCTGGTGCGTCCCTCTCTGGGTAGTCGGGGGGCCGCCGCCAGGATGCCCACCACTCCTCACCTCAGCGCAGAGACACAGAGTTCCAAAAGTGGAAGTGACGCACTCCGGTATCCCACACTGTATGGCAGTCTCTACCACTGTGGAAAGCGCCTTCTGGGAATCCTATCCCACTGTTCTTGATGCCCTCGGGTCACTTAGCACAAGGTCCCCGGACCAGTTCCTCCTAAAAATACACTACAGGCAGGTGGCAACAACAACAAGATTCACTCCGCTTCGGTGTGCCTCCGCAGTGGCACAACCCCACTCTATAGGCTGGGGACACAACCAGGCGCTGTGTTCAATTCCGCAAGTCGTGATTAACGTTCCCTGCCCAGCCCTTTTACGTACTTGCAGTTTGCTGAGTGCGCTCCTCTTTCAGTGCCAGCGATGTGTGTGCCAACCTGCTGCAAAATAAGTGCCTCCCGGTCCCCAAGGCCTTCAGAAGCGTTTATAGTGCACCTCAGGCAGACCATGCCCTGGTTGCCGCAACCTCACCGGTTCATGAGGCGCCAACCACTACGAAGGCCCACCTGCTGCTACCAGGCACTCCTCGGTTCAGTCTTCAATCTTAGATGGGGTGCAGCACTCCGCAGCCCCGTCAATGCAGCACCATCGCGCCTCGCGGACGCACTCCAGCCGACTGTCCACCGGTGCTGCGCCCCAGGCCCCGCTCCACTCCTGTTCACAGCCCCCAGTTCATGGTCCCATCTGCACCATACCATGGGCGGGGGGGAGGTAAGTCCGGCCGCCGTCTCAGTCCTCTGGGGAGCAGGCGAGTCAAGCGGCGGTGCCGCGCCCCTCCGCCCGGCTCGGACACAACAGCAGTCCAGCGCTTCCGGGCTCCCGCTGGGCCTCACCACCTCTCTGGCGTCTGCTCCACGACGAGGCACTCCGGGCTCGTCTCCGGTCAATAGTCTGGGAGCCAAGGCAGCGAAACTGCTCTGTCTCGCGGTTGCATCGGTCAGGGAAATCCTCGTCTCTCGGCTCCGTAGTCAGGTCCGCTCCCCCGCCTCGTACCCAGGAGCACCTCAGGCTGCCATTTTGTTACGGCCGCTACATTCGTAGCCTAGCTCTCGTCCGTTTTGCCGCTCCCGGGTCTCCCGGCGGCCCTACAGGATCTCGGCAACGTCTAGTCGATCGGGCACACAACAGCACGCCCCTGGGCCCCGGCGGTCACCACAATATTCAGGATAAATGATACGGCTGGCGCGGAGCTCTCAGCTCACGCGTCCGCCATCGTTGGCTTCCAAGCCACACCCCCTTATACCCACATCTCTTAAGCTTATCTGACCTCCAGCTCTGAAACCAAGTTGACCAGATATAATGAGAAATCTTCAGATAAAGGGTGCTTCATTAAAAAATGTAAATTAATGAATGTGGACTATCACCTGAAGCTTATAAAAGGAACCACTTCACTATCTCTTCAGAAGAAGTGCAATACTCTCAATCTTGGTGTAGAAAGATAGTAGTTAAATAAGAACTTATTTTATAGAAAAATAGCGAGCTAATGATGGAGGTAATTCAAGAAGAGGATTCACAGAGCTTCTGATCTCTTGTTAATCAAATAACTTGTGCATCCAATCCAATATTCTGGGTCTGAGATGGGTCCATTTTCTTACTACTCTCTAAGGTCACAATAGCAATGTGACAAAAAAGGGACCACATCTTAAAACTCTGAACTTCTATCTTTGATGAATCAAAATGCAATTTCTGAAATAATAAGAAACATAAAATTATCACATGATGGTAACCGTGACAGTTTATCAGCCAAAAATATTATTGCAAAATACAGAATGATGTTCAACTATTTCTTTAAAAATCTCTTTATTGATTTTCATACAACCGGGTGGAAAGCGACCACTCCACCGTAAACAAACATGAACTTGAGGCATAAAACATATAATGTTGAAGAATTCCTTATCCAAGGTATCTGCCCAACCCTTGTATGGCCCGAATATGAGAGCAAAACCTTTAGAGACCCCAACCCTATGGTAGTGTCTACAAATCGTGGACTCAACCAGTTCCCCCTCCCATGCCCCTCCCTCATTAGATGTTATCCAAGGTCTGTTGCCAGGGTCCGCACACTTTTTCATATTTCTTAGGGCAGCCACATGCCCTATACACCATTCTTTCGAATCGCATGCACCAGTCTATGTTATCTTCACAGTTCCTCTGCTTTGGGAACTTGCCGCTCCTCACAATCTGATGACATCACCCTTTGCCATCATTAATGCTGTATTGCAGAAAAGTCGGGTGTATCTTTCCAGGAACTGGTCACCCCAAATGCCCAGGGCTATCAGTTGGGGGGTGAGTCCTTTTGTGCAGTACAAGACCATACAGAGCCGCTTTCCTATTCCATCCTAATACTTCCAGAGGAGTGGGCATTCCCAAATAGTGTGTAGTAGTGTTCCCCTCTGTCCGCAGCCTGTCAAACATCGATCTGAGTCCACCCTACCCATGTAAAACAGTCTCAATCAGGTGAAGTAGGCCCATATGGCAACCTCCAAAGGGTACCTACATGCTGCTTGTCTTCCTGTCTACCCAAGTCTCCCTCTCACTTCTCTTGGAGGCGATCTAATGGGGGAATGCTATTCTGTAGTAGGGTCGAGTATAGTGTAGACACTGCATGATTGGTGAGTGGGGTCCCCAACACTAACTTCCTGCAATGCAACCCCGATAAAACAAAGGTTATATTATTTGGCAACAATCCTCTTCCCGGCTGGTCAAGTGCCTGGCCGGCCAATTGTACAGCACCTCCCCTCCCACTGATATGGCAAGGAACCTAGGAGTTTATATAGACACTAACTTATCCCTCAAGCCTCAGAACGCTGCTGTGATCAAAAACTCTTGCTGGATTCTCAGGATGCTAAGGAAATTCGTAAAATGTCTGCCTTGGGAAGCCCAAAAAACCGTGGTACAAGCTCTGATCTTGTCAAGACTTGACTATGCAATAATCCTATATGTAGGCATACCAGACTATCTCATCCAAAAACTTAAAAAGGTACAAATTGTGTAAATGCACTTCAATATCCCACTACCATAGCCAGCTGCAGCGGCTTCCTGTAAAGAAGAGGGTTATCTTCAAAGGACTGATGGTGACACACTCAGCCTTCCTCAGGAATGACCCTAAATACTGACAGGACAAACTGACCCCCTGCTAGGTCACTGAGGTCTCAAACAGCCCACCTACTATGTATCCCCTCTATCAGACAAACAAATGAGGAGGCTCGCCCTGCTTAGTACTATCTGCTAAACATTGGAACAAACTCGTGGTAGCTTAGAGAAGTATGCCTGACATTTAGACCTTCCGTAAACAACGAAAAACCCACCTGTTCAAAGACTAACACACAACAACAAACAATTCTTTATTGTCCGATTAATTAAAATCATTACAATAAAACAACACAATTCATAAAACAGGACAATTTCTTACGTTCCTTAAAAATAATAAGGAAGTGTTAACATACCTTTATAACCGTTGGAAATACATAAAATATCATAGAAAAATATTTCATTCATAACCTAATATAAACATTACATTTCATTATTAATCACCACACATATTAGTAAAACCATCCATACAGATAATCTTTGGGTCCCCTCTCTGGTATTCAAACAGCCCCTTAAAAGAAGCAATGCATAAGATAACACATATTTGATCCAGTTATACTCTTAATGCTTAAATTATAAAGCGCATCCGTGCTTCTTAAGATTACCTTGAACCTTAAATACTATATGGAGTTTATCCAGTTACATTGCCAGTATAGGAAAAAAACAATATAGTTGGTACCATAGCCGCTTTCTATTCTTATTGTATGACCACGACATCGTCCTGAGCCAGTTTTTTCTTAGCTATAAGGATGAATTTGACAAAGTTAACTGTTAAATTGATAATACGCCCTTGAAGGCACAGTATTATTGCTTAGCGACACGTTCTGACCCCTTGTTCCTTGAATATTGGTTTTAAAAGTGTTAATCTTTCTTGACGCAATTTGGGGCAGATACATACAATGTGTAATAATGTTTCATTAGTATAACCACATAATCTACACTTTTGTGATTGCCAAACTTGTACCCATCTAGGTGTCCCATCTAGATAGTGGCCAAACCTAAGCTTAAGCAATATATCCCTTACCGCCGGTTTCAAATTAGAGGTTAGATAGGATTGGGGTTCAATTTTGTTATACGAATTAATAACCGACCAGGCATGCTTTTTTTTACAGTCAGCACCTGATCCAATATAAATGATACCAATTTAGTTGATTGATTTAAAATCTGTTTTAAAATGGTTTTATTTCTAATAATATCGTCAAAAGGTAGGAGCTTAAAAGTATTCAAACTTTCTGTTAAATATAACCTCCACGGTCTGGTATACTCCTTCCTATTCATTTCTTGCCAACACATATATGCAAGGGTCTCAGGGTCTGATAAATAAAGTAAAAATAGACATTTTAAAAATGCAGCTTGCCTTACCAATGTTTGGTTTAACACACCAAATTCCAATCTAACTGTAGTGTGTCCAACATTTTTTTAAATCCTAAAAATTGACTTAAAAACTTTTATTTGTAACTTATCTAATAGTTGGCTATCTTTACCTCGGAAAATTTTTGACCCATATGTAAGCGCGGGAATAAGTTTCACCTTCATTACTTTTAATAAGTGCTTGTAACTTGGGCATAAAAGTTTATCACGCAATGATCTAAAGGCAAAAGACAATGAAGGTGCTTTGGCCTTTAAGTTATCAAAATGTGGTTTAAAAGTCATCCTACCACCCAGCGTAACTCCTAAGTATTTATACTGCTTTACTGTTTCAATAGATAAATCCTTCATTTTCCATAATGTCTTATCAAATTTTGTTGATCCTATTATCATAATTTTTGTTTTTTTGGTATTTATTTGTAAATTATTTGCTAATATATATTGATCAAATGACTCTATCAATCTTTGCAGCCCTATTTGCGTGTGACTTAGTAGAATGGTATTGTCTGCATATTGCAAATATTTTATACTTTGGCCTGCAAGGATTCTCGAGTGTGCATTGACATTATGTAAATGATGAGATAGGTCGGCCATAGAAAGGTTAAAAAGACATGGGGCAAGTACACAGCCCTCTTTAAGGCCACTATATGTTTCAAGGCGACGAGTGGTACGGCTTCCATCCCCCACTTTAACCTGTACCTACGTATTTGTATACAGCAGTACAATCATATCTAAAAGATTTTTGGGTATGCCCCATGCTGATAACTTTGCCCAAAGAAGATTACGCTGAACAGAATCAAAAGCTGCCTTTAAATATACATAACAAATAAAGAGTTTTTGCTTTTTATATTTGGTTTTCTCTGCCAACAAGGTAAGTAACAGCAGGTTCGTTATTGTTGATTGTCCCCTACAAAATCCAGTTTGAAAAATTGGGATAACTTTCCTTGTAGTTGCCCATTCCTCTAGATCTTTGAGTAATAATGTTGCAAAAAGTTTCGCCTCTACATCCGTTAAGGCAATTAGCCTATAGTTTGCTGGGTTATTAGGAGGGCCACTTTTCTAAATAGAATGTATTATGCTGCCTTGCCAGGATTCTGGGACCAATTTGGTTTTTATAATGTCTTTAAACATTTGGGTGAGAAATTTTGACCATATGTCCGTTCTTGCTTTAAAAACAGCATTCGGGATCCCATTTGGACCAGGCGCACCTTTTGATTTAATCCTACTTATCAGCAGTAGCGGCAGGTGGAGGGAGTTCTGTGGGGCAGTGAGGCGGGGCGGGGGAGGGGCAGGGTGGGGTGGGTAGTAAACACCGGAATATGGATGAACGGAGGTAAGTAAACAATTAAATAAATAAAACAAATTTCGTTGCGTGCGCTGCATCGCAAAATGCTCGGGAGTCCTTTAAAAATAAAGTTTAACATTTTTTCTATTAAGTTATGAAGACCTCAAACAAAAAGAGATGCAGGTTTCCTCTTTATTTTTTAATTAAGCCTTCCTCCAACCTGTAAGGCTGGCAGGCTACCTGCTTCATTGAAATAAGCCTATTAGTTGATATGCTTTTTTCAGTGTCTTATTGCACTGTCCTGAATCTGTAAGGGCATTTGTACCACCATAGGCTATTAGCAGTAAAAGGTGAAATGTCAAGGCCAGAGTGGATGAAGGGAAGGAGTTGGGAGTTATGCTAATGTCGATTAAAACACCCCACCCAAGGGGTGGAAGAAAAGGGCATTTCATAGAAGAAATACAACTATCAAGTGAACAGAATCCTTTTTTTAATTGGAAAAAATAAACTCAATCGAGTAATGATTCAGGATCTACTATAAGAATGAAGTTACAAATGGTTCCAAAAGAAAGGGTAATGCGCACATACTTATAGCTCATGAAAACTTCACTATTATCATATAATATGCGTCCAATTGGACTAGTTTTAACAGTTAATCTTTAAATCAGCCCGCCTCCCTAATGCACAAATGTAAGCAATGCCCAAACCCTTCTAAATCACTTCATATTTGATAGTCCTTTTCTGCTAGTGATAGCTGCTTCAAGCTCATAGTGATAATATAACAGAGTCCACCACTGATCAACATGTGGAAGCTGAGGATTAAGCCATTCTTTCACAATACATGGACGAGCGATAGTAATTAAAACATATATTGTCTGATAAAGAAAAGTGTATATCCTTTTTATCTGTACCAAGCATTATGCTCTGTAGTGTCAATATAATAACCAGTTTAATAATGTTACTTTTACGTTCAGTTTTTTTAACCCAAACTTCATTAAGTTCCAGACAGCTCACAAATATAACTAAATCATCAGCATTAGACCATTGTCATCAAGGAAAATTTGAGTCTGATCTTTCCCCCCTTTAAACTTTTTTAGTGGAGTATAGTATAAACAATTACTAACCTTCACCTGCTGCAGTTTTAGACTAGTATTATTGAAAGTCAGTCTCATGAGGTAATAAATATGCATATAGAATTTCCTCTTTTATTTTAGTCCTGAGTATCTCTTACCATTTATCTGTACTGATTTTGAATAAGAATATCAGAAATTTCCCTGGCAGGAATTGTAACCTGGTCAAAAGTAAGTAGTTCCAATAAATCAATTTGTTTGAAACTTACATCTTGTGAGAAAAAATTCATAAAATAATCACAATCTAAATACTTAAAAGGAATATTTCGAGGAAGGTGATACTTATTACTTAGGTCCTCATACGTCTGACATATTCCATTAAAACATATATTTCCCACTTGCTGGATACCACATTGGTCCTATACTTCATTTGCTGCATCTTGGAGAATTTCTAATTAACCTTGCTGCCTCGATAATAGGCATACCTGTTGTTTCTCACAATACCAATAACTATACAAATCCTAGACTATACCTTTTGAGCAAATTTTATGATTTTAAAATGTACCCCCTTAAACTAGATCTTTGATTTTGAGCAAAATGCCACTAGCTTCATTTTTTATCCCCAACTATTAAAACAGTGGATTCTTACTATCACATTGAAAAGTTGACAAACACTGGCTACACTGACACATAACTACAAGATAATGAAGGTTAACGTCTGGAATGGCCTGCCTAACTTTACCAAAGAGAAGCTTAATATATTGTGAAGCCTGTCTTGGCTATAAAAAAGTGTTGGGGGAGACCGAAATAAGTATAACAAATTTGGGAGGATATTAATTTTAATGAGGTTGCATCTTCTTACCAAATTAATCGTAAGTCGATGCCAATGTCTCATATCAATGATACTTTACTTAAGCACCGTTTCACATTAGCAATCTGATAATCACCAGCTTCATAATTATAATTTAAGATAATTTGGGTTTTGGTTTCATTTTATTTGTACCCTGACATACCACCAAACGTTTTGGCTACTCTCTCTATGCTCATTTCACCCATAGCATTGGTCGAATAAATTGCTATCTCATCAGCATAGGTGGATATTTTGAATTCAGTCTTATTAACTGAGAGTGGGTTTATTAACAGTCTGCATAGTATAGTGCATATAAAAGGTTCCAGGTATAGAGCAAATAACTATAGGGAAAAGGAACACCCTGGCATGTACCCCAGCTTATACTAACATATTCTGAGATGTGTCCGATTATGACAATCAGGGCTATTGTTTTTTTTATATAAAACCTTAATATGCAGGTTCATCCTATCGCTAAATCCCATCATTGTCACAACTGCCCATAAAAAATACAATGGGACAGGAACAAATGCTTTTTCTGCATCCAATAGTATCATACTGTCTGTTTGGATAGAGCGTTATCAGCATCAAAAAGGTCAATAGCATTAATTATATGAATAAATGAATCCTGGTCAGGTAAGAAATCATGTTGCTGTGTGCTAGGTAACTTATCTATAACTGTGGCCAATTGTACCACCTGTATTTTCAAGCAAATTGTAGCATCTGAATTGATAGGTGAAATGGGCTGGTATAAACCACACTCATCTGTCATCTTACTTGTCTTTACAAATACCGCAATATGAATATTAACCAAAGATCTATGTTTTCCAATACTAGCCTCAATACTCTGAATGATTTCTTAAAATGCAGGAGCTATTTGCTTAGAATAGATCTTATAAAATTTGATTGGAAAAGCATTCTCACCTGTTGCCTTCCCACTGGGAAGAAGTTCAACAGTTTGGATAACCTCCTCTAATGTCATATTTGTTTTAATATTAAACATTTGGTCAGCATTAACATTAAGGAACTATATTTGTAAAAAAAAATCTCCTCTACCTCTTTATCAGAACTAAAAAATTGCTGTATAATGTCCCTAGCATGCAGGTATATAGCCCCATGTTTACTCACAATGCATTTATTAGATGCCTGAATACTTCTTTCCTCAAAGTTATAAGTGAGTATTTTCTCAATAGATTGTCCATATTCAATTTCTTTGCCTTTATGCACCAGGTATGGAACAGCTACTTTGTCTCTTAGTCATGCACTCATAGCCACCATTTGTAAAAATATTTCCCTCTCTGCGTGCCTTTGATCTCTAATTGCTTCTCCATATACGCTTTCTAGTGACCTAAAGGCAGCGTTTACAGTTTTGGCCTCTTTTTCCTATATGTGGAATAATAAACCACAACACCTCTCGTGGTCACCCTGAAGGTATCCAAAACCACATATAAAGGAGCAGAGCCAATGTTAATCATACAAAATTCATCTATATGTTTTTTCATACATTTCCAAAAGTCTGCATCCATGAATAATGACCTATCAAAAGTCCATCTTTTCTTACTCAACATTCATATTGCTTGCTAATCAGAGACTCATTGTGTTAAGATTGGATTTTTTCATCAAACCGATCTTCATTTGGGATCTGGGTAGCCATTTGTCCAATGAGAATACTATATTCTTGAGTATTGCAGATGTACGGAAGAGTAATGACGTCATCTATGTTCTACACCCTTTACCATATATTAGCCTGTGCTCTTTAATCAGTTTAAGTAACTTTAGATTTACATAATACAAACAACATTCTTGCAATGTGAGAAAATAGCAACTTGGAGGCCAAACCTCCAGATGGAACTTCAGACAAATTAGACAAAAATCATGTGTAAGGTCCTTTTGGTTTGGGGTTTTAGGAATAGATAAATATAAACTAACTGTCATCCAGTGCAAGAGGAAAGAAATTGAGCTAACAGCACTAGTGGGTGGGATGCGTGGTTGTTTGCCTCAATGTAATTGCTAACTCTGCTGGCATTTACCCCCAAGAGTTTGTGGAGAGAGGTGCAGGGGTATTAACGGAAATGTTCTTCCAGGAAGCAAGGACTTTCCTATTGTTCTACCCATGTAGCATTAACAAGAGTATCAAGGTTCAGCTGGCAATGAAGCCATTTGGGGGGGGAGGGGTCACGTAAACTAGAACTCAGCTACATCAGAGCAGTGAAGCGGTACTGTAGGTTAGTAATTGCTCTCAATATGATCACTCAAATCATGAATGAGAAAAAGTCCAGCCGCTATGTTAAATGCTTTCAAAGGCATAGGAGAATTCTATTAAAATCTTGGCTGAGGGGTGTTTCCCAACAATCCAATCCTTCATTTACATAAACTGTGGTGGTCTCAGGCCCAACTCTCCCATGATTTTGCACCGTTCTGCTTCCTCCCTGTCTCTCTGAGTACTTTCTCCTGCTTTGTCTCATTTTACTGCTTTCTCCTACCTTTCCCCCAGTTGTTTTGAGTTGTTTCTCCTTCTTTTGTTGTGTTTTACTGCATTCACCTTCCTTTCCCCCATTTTTCTGAGTGCTTTCTCCTACTTTAGCCTTGTTTTTCTTCTTTCTCCTCCCTTCCCCCTGTCTTTCTGAGTGCTTTATCCTGCTTTTGTCTCATTTTTTACTGCTTTCTCCTTTCTCTACCCCTGTTTTTCTGAGTTCTTACTTCTGATTTTCCCTCATTTTTCACTGCTTACATGGCTGTTCGAATGAACAGAGCACTGCGAAGCAACTAGCAACTCCAGCGCCTTAAGACCCTCATGGGTGATTTGCCACACTTTATAAATCCTGATTGATTGATTGTAACTTTATATGCACCATAGTAAGCATTTTATTCAGAGAAAGATATGTATATTAAATATAATGCAAGTATAATATCATTGTTGTGCTTATAGTTATATCTAATAATTATATATATGTTTTTCCAGCTGGCATTATCACGGAGAGGTAAGTGTGTTAACCCTGTTATTGTTACAAAATGTTACAAATATCAACTTTGCCAGCTTCTTTATTTCAACCTAGTATGAGCCCAGTGGTGGCCAGAGTGTAGGGTAGTACAAATCTCCCATATATCACAGTTCTAAGACAGGCTGCATAACACTTATAATAGTGCTGTAAAGAACAAACACCTTCTGTGGGACTATCTTGTCAGAGCAGAAAACCATGATGGAACACATATTGATATGTCATTTTTTTATTATTTTATTAATACATTTTATTCTGTGGTGCAGACTCCACCCAGCTGGGTTCCAGATTGCTGAACAAAAGTGGCATTAAGCATCTGTCATGTAATTTTCCACCATTTGACAGGGATGGTACAAATTACAGCACAGATTGTATGTGTATAAAATAGAGGAAAGCTGCGGGTGATGCACAGTAGGTGGAAGGGTTGTGGATGGCACAATAAGAAATATGGAGATAAACAAAAGGAACAAAACCAAGGTTTAGCCCACAAAGACAGCACAGAGAGCTTACAGAGACAGTACACCTTTCATATGGATGCAGTTCACATAATATATATTGACTGAGAAGTATTGAGTTAAAGAGAGGAGTCATTCATGAAAGCAACTCCAACCTCCTCAAAATGGTGTTGCATATGACATGTATGGTGCAAAACATGTTTATAAAATGAGAGTGGAGACACTGAATCATAGTTTTCACTCTTATGTAAGGTGGTTAAAAGTTAATGCCCACTTAAAAAATTTGGAGAGTCCATTGCAGTTTGATAACAAAAGGACAACTCTGAATATTATGAATGCAACAGACACCACTCAGAAAATGACAACTCATGCTTGGAGGCAATACTTATGGATGGATGCTAAGGTCAGATGAAGGTGTTTCTCAAACTGCCAGTTGTTGAGGAGTGATCCAGAGATAAGAAAAGAAGGCATACTTCATGTATCAAGAAGGAGAGGTGTTACATTGCCCTGCAAATATTTGGGATTTATATGCTGCAGACGCCTGAAGCCACGATGGCACATCTCTTAGTCCTCTTGTACTGAGGTAGGTTTCGGTAGGTGAGATTGTGAGAAGTCAACCAAACCTGTCAGAGACTTTCTTATCTGTAGGCTGTATATAGCAAGACCCATCCTATGTATCCAGAAATCAGTACACACACTTAGACATTGGCATTTTTACTGCATGATATTTAAAGTACACTATTCATCAATAATTAGTCTAAAACATTGGAGTATTAGTTGAGGGAGTTCCCGGTGAAGCCTTTGAATTATGGGGGGAAAGCTCTGAGTGGGAGAAATTGTAATTTTGTGCCCAGAGAAGGTCCCTTAATGGATAGATACTTTTGCTGACTTCGCCTAGTGAAGATTTCTACATTCAGATTTAGTCATATTTTTGAAGCTTGGATTCTTCCAGTGCGGCAAGACTGCAGGCTGCAGCCGAACAAAACTCCAGGAGGCCAGATATCATTGGCCTATTGTTAGAGGTACCAGTTAAAAGAATTTGCTGCTGCGGAAAAGCTCAGAGAAGGAGTCTAAGCAAACTTTGACCCAGCAGCAATACACCCTTCTTCGTCAGGCTGGACAGGTAGACCTCAATCCTCTGGACGTCTGCTGAGCCAAAAAGTCCTAAGTTTCAGGAGATGATATGCGGAGGATACTTTGATACCAGCCAAGGGTATAGGTACCCTTGTGGACATCACTTGGGGATCAAGACTCACTCAAGCAAAAGCCAGCAGTAGAGGCCAGCATCAGCTTCCAGTTGGAACTGGTCAGCCGGCAAGGTGCAGGAAAAGACCTCATGTAACTTGTTGTATTCCTGTAACTTGAATAAGAATTGTCAACTCTGAGTCGCTTCTTGGTCCTGGGTCCAAGGGAAAGCAGGTCCAGTCCTTTAGGGCTCTTCGCAGGTCACAGAGAGCAAGTTCATTCCTCTTCTGATTCATCCACAGGGCAGTAGTGTTCTTAGTAGGGTACTGTGAGTGCCACTGTTATGCTTAGTACTAGATCACTGGCTTCTGGGCGGAGGCAACTCCTGGCCACTCCCTAACCAATGGGGTAAAAATTCCTAAGGGTGACCCTACCCAGCATTTCCTTTGTTTCCTAATGCAAACAATCCCATAGTGCCCCTCTCCCCCTAAAAACAACGTAGCAGGACCTTTCTTCCCCTGTGCAGAGCTATGTGCCCACCCAAGAGATGTGGCTATGGAAATGGTCTGTGGCAACTTTACACCAGTTCTAGAGGCAACCCTTCTCACACTAGTATTAGAGCCAGCCTAGCAAGAAGAACAAAAGAAGGAACAAGCCGAGGTGTTAGGTACGTCTGCCTATGATTGGATAGGCCTCTTTGAAGTAAATCAAGTTTGTGGGCACGGCCCCCAGCCATTCTGTCAAGAAAAGGACAACACCACCCATCCTCTCCTCCACTGGACTGTACGACACTCCACATAACAGCTCTCCACTTGCAACACTGGACTCTGATTTAAAACTTATTTTTATGAAACATTTAAAAAAAGGGGGCATGGCTTGTACACCGAACATGACGTTTGCTTTTTAGTGCAGCTCCCACCGGCCACCCGCCCTCTGACACTATCATGGCAGTATATGGGGATGAACTAACCGCCATCCAACTGATTGGAGCCCTGCAACACGGTATGTGTCATCCTGAGTGAGTTTTATTGCCCTGAGTGCTGCAACAGCAGCTGAGACCAAGGAGCTGTGGGAGTGTGGCCTAACGTGTCATGACTTACTCCATGGGAATTGATTCTGGTGACTATCGAGGCCCCGTAGTGGAGACCTGGATGGATTGGATGGCCGCTCACATACATGTTTGGACCAAGTCGTGCCGCGGCAGAGACCCTGTTGTGCCGCAGGTTGCCTCACTGGTTCAGCGTGACGCTGCTCCTGGGGTGCTCCTGCAGCCGTGGCTGTGACCTTGGGGCAGTGCCAACTGGGTGTGAAACTCATGAGAGTATGGCCGCTCCCAGAGAGGTGTTTCCGTGGCCCCACTCAGGCAAACAAAACTATATCTGAAGGGCAGAGCGCCCTGGGAAGGTGGTGGTACCCAGAGCTAATAGAGCCTGAGGGGGAACTGTGTGCCCCCATTCATTATTTAAATAAAACTCTGGGGAGATGGTAGTCCCCAGGGCTCTAAGAGCCTTAAGAGGGGGGCCTCATGTGCCCCCCCTTTTTTTTTTTTTTTATAAATGGCCCCGGGACCTGGCCCAACAGGGGGCTTCATGGAAAACAAGCCTGGGAGCTTGTGGTTGTTTTTTTTAAACAAATTGCCCCAGTTTCACAGCTCAGTTGTGTTCCGCAGCAAAAATATTTTTTTTAAACTGCTTTTTGGGCCAATTGGGTATCATGGGGGACCCCAGAACCACAGTTAGGGGTCAGGGTATCCCCACCCTTTCCCCTTTTCATTTTTTTAAATGTTTTTTGTAGGACTCAGCTGAAACAGAGTCCCAAGATAGCTGCCAGCACTTCCTGGTTGAAGCGTTGGCAGCCAATCAGATTTCAGCACAGGGACTGTCAGACACTCCCTATATATACAAATATGGTTTTCCTTTAATATCTCCAAAACTACTGAATGGATTTACACAACATAACAAAAAGGGTTCTTTGTGGACCAATTACTACCTTTTTGCCAAATTTGGCATAATTTCATTCAGTGGTTCAGGCTGTAATCGTATCTAAAACTCTATGGCGATTAACATGGGAAAAATATGTATTTTGACCCCCCCCAAACCCCTTTTTCTCAGCCCCTGCTTGACGGATCGCCCCAAAACGTTCCTTGCACAACAAGAATCACAGGACACTTTAAAAAAAAAAATCATGAATATTCGTTAAACCACACCAATGATATAGGCTAGTCAAAAAATGTTTTTCACATGGAAACATGGTCCTAACCATCACTATCTACTGACGACCACCAGTAGGTAGTAATAGTTAGGATGTAGTTTCCATAGAAAGAACATTTTTTGATTTGCCAATTACTTTGGCGTCGTTTGATGAAACCTTGCAAAAATTAAAAACTAATGCGCTAGTCATTTCTGCTGCTGTCTTGACAATTTTGTGGTGATCCGTCAAGCAACGGCCGAGAAAAAGGGGGGTCCCAAAACTCTTTTTCTCCATTTTAATTTCCATATTAAACTTAAGACACGGCTACAGCCCGAACTGCTGAACAGAATTATGCCAAATTTGACAAAAAGGTAGCTCCTGGCCCAGAAAGCAACCTTTTTGATAAATGGTGTAAATCCGTTAAGTAGTTGCTGAGAAATTTAAAGAAATTCCCAGTTTTACATATAGGACATGAAGGATCCACAAACCCTCCTGATCTTGTGCCTGAGATCTGATTGGTTGCTTTAAACCAGGAATTACAAGAACCAAGGTGAAAAGAAATGTGGCAGGGTAGAAGCACCCTCGCCCCTTCGGCCTCTTGCCCCAAGACAAAAAAAAGCATATTTTTGAAAAATAATTGGAGGGAGTCGTGTTGGATTCGTGACTCCAGCTGAAAAATGAATCGCAGGCTCCCACGCTGCGTTTAATTTAGGCCCCCGGGTGGGCCAAGTCCTGGGGGCATTGTGAAAATATAGGAGGGGTGCACAGGGCCCCCCTCCTTGGGCTGTTTACAGCCCCAGGGACCACCACCTTCCTGAGGCTTCAATGACAAATAATGTGGGGGAGCCTCGTGACCCACCTGCAGCTCTGGGAATGCCACCTCACTGGGGCTTCAATAACAAATAGTGTGGGTGGCTGCAACCCCGGGGAGTGCCACCTCCCCGGTGGTTCAATGACAAATAATGCAGGGCAAGCGCCCCCGCAGCCTGGGGGACCACTACCTTCCAAGGGCACATATATACCTTAAAGAAAATGCGGAGGAAACCCTACGACTTCCTCTGCTGCCCCCAGGGACGGCCACCTCCTCGGGGCATTTTCATTAGGAATGCGGGGGGGGCTGCCTGCCACCCTGTAGCCCTGGATACCACCTCCTCCCCGGGGCACAAATAGACAACAATGAAGGGGGTCCTTTGCGGAACCCCGACCCCGGGGACCACCACCTCCCAAGGGCTTAATTAAGAAAGGAGGGGGCTCCCCTCCTGGAGCCCTACATGGCCCTGGGGACTGCCACCCCCTAGGGCCGGATCCAGCAATGTCCCGTTGGTGGACTCCCACCATGCCATAGCAAACAGTGTGCTCCGCTTTGAGCAAGCGAGAGCATTGTATCTCGTTTGCTCAAAGCGGAGCTCTTTGTTTTTACTCACAGGGAGCTGCATATCAGCAGCTCCCTGTGTTTTAAAGCAATGCCACCTCCCGCAGGAGGCAGGAAGCCGGCAGGGACCCCGGGGGCCTTCAGGCTCCCCTCGCGGTCCCTAACGAAGTGGCCTGCCCAGGAATGGAGTCCTTGGGGCAGAAAATGGCCTAGAGGGGGCCCACTCGGCCCCCTCCTCTTTTAAAAAAAATATATAAAGGCCTGATCCCTCCTTTTATCGCCAGTAAGTCCCACACAGGGGGACTGCTTAGAGGTCTTCGGAAGCCACGTCCCCTTTCTCCACCACTCTGCAAACACGGCTCGTGGTGCACTACTGGTTGGGGCACGAAGTCCACTTTATTCCTGAGGGTCCTACACAGTGGTATTCTTGAGAGCTGGTCAGAGGCTCAGACCACTTTCTCCACCACTCTGCAAACAGGACTGCTAGTTAAAAACCTTAGATATTCACACAAAAAAACAAAGGTTACAGGGACATTATAATTAGGACTTGCATTTAATTTTTTTTTTTAAATTAAATGAAAAAAACAAAGGTTACAGGGACGTTATAGTTAGCATATATAATTTAAAAAACTTTAGTAATTCACTAAAAAAACAAAGGTCACATTAACGTTATAGATAGGGTCAGATTTCACTCATACAAAACCAGAGAAATTCAGCCTTAATAGTTAGTGAGCTAACTATAACTAGCGCCCCCGCAATGCACTGCTTATGACCTCACATATTACATCACTCATGACATGGTCAGTGACATCACTCATGACATTTCAAATGACATCACTGATGACATCATCCAGTGACAATGAGGGGCCGATTCCGATCTCGGTCGGAGGCGCACCCAATACTATTCGGTCGGGAAAAAAGCCATGCGAAAGCCAGTTTCCCGACCGATCCGTACAGTACACCGAACGAGCAAGTACGATGCGCACAACAGCAAAAATCCCGGCCGAGCCGTACTCACCCAAACCAGGTCCTGTTCTCCGACTGAGGCGAATCCGGAAACGCCGAATCGAGTCGCACGGAAGGGAAAATGCAGCCCCGTCCGGCCGAACAAGTACGATGCGCTTTCCGTACGCGCCGAACCCGTCGCTACGCACGGCACGTCAAAGCATCCGGGAGAGGCGCACATAAGCTCCGAATCGCGCCACAACACGATCCACGGCTACGAGACGAACACAGCACCGACGAGGACGACGCGAAGCGACGAGGACGAAGCCAAGCGACGAGGACGACGCGAAGCAACGAGAAGGACGAACGACACGAACCAACCATGAATCCCTTCGTCCCGATCATACCAATATTCTACATCTACTACCGGAACAGGCACGGACGCGTACGGCGCAGAAGGTAAGTCAGACACCAACCACAAAACACATACAACACGTACACGACACATCACACACATACACTGGGAATCTGAATATACTTACACCAGCAACAGCAGCACCATAGGGGCGGGATGCCCATCACCAATGCCACATATGCACACAGGGGCCTGAATGCGCGCCACCACCCCAACCCAGGGGGCTGGATGCCAACCACCACAACCACCCTCAACCAGGGGGGCAGGATGCCTACCACTACTACCACCCTCAACCAGGGGGGCAGGATGCCTACCACTACTACCACCCTCAACCAGGGGGGCAGGATGCCTACCACTACTACCACCCTCACCCAGGGGGGCAGGATGCCCACCACTACTACCACCCTTAGCCAGGGGGCTGGATGCCTACCACCACCCTTAGCCAGGGGGGCTGGATGCCCACCACTACTACCACCCTTAGCCAGGGGGCAGGATGCCTACCACTACTACCACCCTCACCCAGGGGGGCAGGATGCCCACCACTACTACCACCCTTAGCCAGGGGGCTGGATGCCTACCACCACCCTTAGCCAGGGGGGCTGGATGCCTACCACTACTACCACCCCCACCCAGGGGGCAGGATGCCTACCACTACTACCACCCTCACCCAGGGGGGCAGGATGCCCACCACTACTACCACCCTTAGCCAGGGGGCTGGATGCCTACCACTACTACCACCCTCAACCAGGGGGGCAGGATGCCCACCACTACTACCACCCTTAGCCAGGGGGCTGGATGCCTACCACTACTACCACCCTCAACCAGGGGGGGCAGGATGCCTACCACTACTACCACCCTTAGCCAGGGGGGCAGGATGCCCACCACTACTACCACCCTTAGCCAGGGGGGCTGGATGCCTACCACCACCCTTAGCCAGGGGGGCTGGATGCCTACCACTACTACCACCCCCACCCAGGGGGCAGGATGCCTACCACTACTACCACCCTCACCCAGGGGGGCAGGATGCCTACCACTACTACCACCCTCAACCAGGGGGCAGGATGCCTACCACTACTACCACCCTCAACCAGGGGGGCAGGATGCCTACCACTACTACCACCCTCACCCAGGGGGGCAGGATGCCCACCACTACTACCACCCTTAGCCAGGGGGGCTGGATGCCTACCACCACCCTTAGCCAGGGGGCTGGATGCCCACCACTACTACCACCCTTAGCCAGGGGGCTGGATGCCTACCACTACTACCACCCCCACTCATAGGATGGACAATGCATGACACAACAAGCACACCACAACCTAGGGAATGCAAGATTAAGACATCCCCCCACCACCATGACAAGCGTGTGAGCAGGCTGTGTCAAATGCCTACAACACCGAACATGACATTGAACATACAATGTGACCCCTAGCACATGTGCCACACATATATGTGTGTGGCACCCACAATGCAAGCAGCCCATGACCATTGTGGCAATGGGGCCTAAACCCCCATCATCACAGTGACCAAAAGGCAAGTGTGGGGTCCATAGCTGAAGCACATTTTGACCATTGTGGCAATGGGGCCTAAACCCCCATCATCACAGTGACCAAAAGGTAAGTGTGGGGTCCATAGCTGAAGCACATTTTGACCATTGTGGCAATGGGGTCTAAACCCCCATCATCACAGTAACCAAAAGGCAAGTGTGGGGTCCATAGCTGAAGCACATTTTGACCATTGTGGCAATGGGGCCTAAACCCCCATCATCACAGTGACCAAAAGGTAAGTGTGGGGTCCATAGCTGAAGCACATTTTGACCATTGTGGCAATGGGGTCTAAACCCCCATCATCACAGTGACCAAAAGGTAAGTGTGGGGTCCATAGCTGAAGCACAGTTTGACCATTGTGGCAATGGGGTCTAAACCCCCATCATCACAGTGACCAAAAGGCAAGTGTGGGGTCCATAGCTGAAGCACATTTTGACCATTGTGGCAATGGGGTCTACACCCTCATCATCACAGTGACCAAAAGGTAATTGTTGACAAAGAAAGAGCTGCAACTGCCAAACTGCATGGATCATTCCTGGTCACAGAACCAAAAACTCATCTGTGGCAAAGTAGTGTATGTGTCCCATTGCAACATAAATTGGGGGAGCCAAATACTGCAGTGCAAATGAAACATTCCTTTGGCCATGTGCAGACAAACAACACCCATGGTGGCTGAGACCGTCAACAGTCATCAATGACACAATGACAGAAGTGACCATCAGAATGCAGAACCACATATTTGCACCAATGGGCACACAAATGCAGATACCCTGTGGAGACAGCAGATGTGAGGTGAACAGATACCATACCATGGCAGCAATGGGACACACAAACCATGATCACTGTGCTGACCGATGACCTAGGAGTCCCAGGGACAGCAGGGGAAACACACCAAACAACATACAGCCAATGGCACACCCAAGATATGCCAATGCAGTGGTGCAGATGCACAAACACTAACAGGCAGACCAACACTGTCATCATACACAGCAGGTGAGGGGTGGGGGTGCCAGTGTCCCCAGGCAACAACACAACACATGAGGAGAGCTGAATACCAATCATACAGATGTGCATACACTGCCACACTAAGGTAACTCATGGATCCAAATCCCCTATGTGGGCAAGCAGGCATTGACAGGTGAGAGGGAGCACAAAACACACATGTCACACAGGCACGTAGGAACAACAACTGACACAGCAAGTCACAGACACACCACAGCACCACCCCCAGGGCCCCCACAATGTGGTGACCCTGGGCTGAAGAAAAATACCACTGTGATGACAAAGCTAAATGTCGTTCACACTGTGAACCACAGTCAGGTGTCCTGAGCAACTAACTACCATCACACCTACACAAGCACAAATCAATCAGCATGGCCAGTAAGCCAAGGCCAACATGGAGGCAGGGGACTAGCCGGGCAACAACTCTCATCTGCACACACTCAAGACCACACCCCTCGACCTCCAACAATGTGCAGCAGTGAAGTACACATGCACTGGTGACATTGCACATGCACCCATTACTATTCCAGGGTGGTGGGTGGGAACCAAGGTGTAGAAACACATCACACATGGACACTCAACAAGACTCCTGAATGTCTGACACACTGCACACTACGCTGTACATGGACATGACGGCAATACCACACCGACCAATGGGATCCCAGCCACAGTCACACACCAATGAAGAAGCCAAGGTCACCCACAAAGAACACACATAGACAACAACCAACATTGCAGCCCGGACCCTAAGGAGTGCCAGCAGTCACACACACAACGTGTCACAATCACTGAAAGATAACACAAACTGGAAATCACATGACAGGGGCAAACAACAAGTGCCAAAGGGAAACCTGACTGTGACCCATCTGCGTCAGCACACAAACTCTGCCCTGACAGCAAACACACCTATGGGTGACACCCTGATGACCAGTAATGTGCCATGCACCCACATCACAGAGAACACAGGGAGAAGACTTTGGGGGAACATAGCTCAAGTCAGCAAGCATCACAAACAGGTACAACACTAGGGATCACAGCATGCGCAGATGAATGGAAGTGAACACACAGACATGCACATACAACACACACCTTGGGCGCAGGCAATGTCACACGTGTACACACTGCCATGAGGGGACTCCACTCCTGTGTGAGGAAAGCTGTGCCATATGTTGCCTCAGTAGGGCCCCATCATGTCAGCTGAGCACTTGGTCACACAATCAACAATTAGCAGCAAATGAGGGCTCCCATCACATCAGCCTGGTCATGGATGTGCCAACGGAATCATCAGCACAGATCCAACACACTTGTATAGCAATGTTGCACTGACTACACGGATGAGTCCCTCCCCATTGATGCCCAAACCTGCATGTCCACTGGAGATGGCAACACGGTCAGGGAAGTAGACAAAAGCAACGATGGCAGGCACAACAGATGTGCAGGGGTGGAAGCCACAGATGTGAAATTGCCAATGTAAGTAGGAAACCCATTGCCAAATACTGAACACATGACACCCTCAGATGCTGCTATTGATGACATGGATACACCACATGATAGGACACATTCCCCCTGGACCACATGGGTTCCTGCACAGTAACACTTCATAATCATGAGACCAGATATCACCATCACTGCAGCAAGGGCATGGTTAGCTGCACCAACAACATGTACATCTGAAGCATGAGCACTAGAGAAAAGAAAGTTGCTTTATTCAGCATATGTGTTGAGGCCAAACGAAGTCCTGAAAAAGAGCAAAGGCCAATGGCCAGTCCATTGTCAAAGTTCAAACAGGGTGACACTGGCAGATGTCACCCTACGCATGCCTGCACAATACCAGGGACAATCCACTAGGAGGGGCAACCGGGGGGCAGGCCAGGCACCGCAGGGACAGGATCAGGGCTCACCAGGGGGAGTCAGGGAAGGGGTGGTGGGTGCTGGACAGCCACTGACAACTGCAGTGGAGGTGTCTGACATGGTGTGTGCCGGCACAACTGGGGGGCATGACACAGATGTCGTGGGTGCCGGCACAACTGCAGTGGACCCTGCAGATGGGGTGGACAGGTCCGCCACTGCAGTGCCCAAGTCAGACAGGGCGGTAGTGGACTCCACTGCAGTGCCTACCTCCAGGGGAGGAGAATGGGGAACAGGCAAGGTGGGTTGGACAGAGGGGGAGGACACCCTCACCACATCAGTGGCACAGACAAGCGCAGCGGGGGGTGTGGTGCTGGGAGAGCAAGTGGCAGGGGGAGAAGGCCGGAGCATCTTGGGGATGGTATATCTGTGGGTGGGGGAACCTGGGGCAGGGTGTGGTGGGGGCACCTGTGCAGTGGGGGCCTGAGGGATGGAGGACGGAGACCTTGTGCCTGAGCTGCAGGGCGGTGGCGGGGTCTTGCTCTTAGCACTCCGGGGGACTTGCGGGTGGGGGCCTCAGTCCGTCTGCGCCTGGGGGAGGGTGTCCGGGGGCGAGGGGCACTCTGCTCCGTGTGGGTGGGCTTCCTCTTCCCCCGGGATGCTGGAGCAGCTTCATCGGTGGGGAAGAGGCTGAGGTCACAGAGGAAGAGCTGCTGTGACTTTGGGGTTGCAGGTGAGGCAAGGGAGGGTGCTTTGGAGGGAGAGGGAACTGAGGACTGCGCAGTGCATGTGGATGCGTGTGTGTGTTCCAGGGCCCCATCCCCTGTGAGTCTGGCTTCAGTCCCCTGAATGTGCTTGCGTGTGCGTTTTGTCATTGGCGTGTGTGTCAGTGTGCTGGATGTGTGTGTGCTGGTGTGTGCCAGTGTGTGTGTGCCTGGGATGGGTAAGGTGCTGGGGAGTGTGGATGGAGCAGAGGCAGGAGGGGTGAGGGACCGTTTGAGGAGGGACACTGCTGCCGTCAGGGAGGAGTCCATGGACCTATTGCCCCTCTGTAGGTCAGACATGCCCGATGAGATGCCCTCCATGAACGACACCAGCTGAGTCAACAGCGCGGTGTGCGCATGGAGGACACTCAGCATGGCTGTCTGCCCTACATGGAGCTGGCGAAGGAGGTACACAGACTCCTCACTCAGGGCAGCAGGGGACACAGGGGCAGGGGGTGCGGTGCCTGGCCCAAAGGAGACACGCTCCCGGACATGGGAGCCTCCACGGACCTGGGGAATGGGAGCCGATGGGAGGGCGGTGGTGGTGCTGGTGGTGGCGGGGACAGCAACACTAGCTGGGGTGTGGTGGCTGCTGACACCCGCCTCCACAAGGGAGTCATCCTCCGAGTTGCTCTGGTCCTCAGCTGAGGTGGATGCTGCTGAGGACTCCTCGGTGTGGCTCCCCTCGCCCTCCGTGCCACTGGGTCCCTCCGACCACTCCTCGGCTGCTGACCCAGTCTGGCTCTCCGGCTCCTCCTGGTCCGTGGAGCTGTCCCCTTCCGTGGCCGTGGATGTATCTGCAAACAATGGGGAAACAGACAGACATCAGTCACCTGCACATAACGCACACACCACTGTGAGCACAGCACATCACAGAGCAAGCCCTGGCATCATTAGTTGTACATTGCTAAAAGTGCACTAATTGAACAGGAGAAGTCAATTGTCAGTCTGATGCCAAGCATGGCACTCACATCCCACATGGCCTTGCACCCATCTGTCTGGTGTCTGTTGGATTGCAACACCCCAGTGTTGACACATGCACCAAGTACACAGTAGTTGGACAGTGCAGAGGACACGGTGTGGACACATCACAGCTCTTGCCACTGAGTCAGTACAGGTTTACGGATGTAAGGGATGCCCAGAGTCAAATAGGAAATGCATGTGATGCATACCAGCGACAGACACCATGATGCACCCATGTCCTGATAGCCAGCGCCACTATGGTGTGCATGTAGCACATGTCACTCCCCTGCAGGATCACCAATCAGTAGACACATGCCATGGCGGAGGCATGACTGCAAAGTCATACATCACTGTCTCAGTGATGTATGACTTTGCAGCCAGACAACAACACTCTGCACTGTGTCACAATAGTAGGTCATGGGGAATGCAAGTCCTGGAGCTGCACAAGTGCACATGTACATCCCCCCCACAACACATCCTCTTAACCCTCATCTGTCCAGGTCATACCTATTGGACATATGGGAGACCTGTGACACTACCCTACATGTCAGAATACAGGCATTGTGTAAGCAATGGACCCACCCATGATGCCCACCACAGAGTCAGGGAAACAGATGCTGTCTCCCACCTTGAGTCAAGCAAACTGCAAGGACACAGTCCTAAGTGACAGAATTCCCTGCATGTAAGGGCCACACCTGGGTATCAGATGAGGAGTGGGCAGTGCACAATAGAGGGACATGGCTCCTGGACAACATGACTGCTGTACTGTGGCAGTTCAACCTGGCCCGAGGAGGGCACATAACATGTTAGACAGAGTACACAGTGCAGTCTTTGACTCACCCCCTCCTTGCTGCTCTCTGGCCTTCAGCTGCCCATCCAGGTCTGGAAAGACCACCGCCAGGATCCTGAGCATGTGGGGGTCAGGGTCCGTGTTCCGCCCCTCCTGCGAGGAGGCGACAGCTTCAGCTGGACCCGTGCAATCCTCCGGGTCCAGCCCCGAAGGTCCTGCCACCTCTTTTGGCAGTTGCGGATCCGGCGCTGGTAGACCCCCACGGACCGGACAGCCCGGACGATGTCCTTCCAGATCTCATGCTTCCGATGGGCAGAAGCCTGTCAGGATGACAAAGTGATAAGGACATTACTACACATGCAACATATCCGTGCATGACACAGTTGCATATACATGTCGCAATCACAGGGGCACATGGTGTACCCAGGCAGTGCACGGCTGCCCATGGACAGTTTTCCAGAAGTCACTACATGGTATCATAGCATGGGGAGTAAAACCCTGTTCAGAAGCACTGTCACTGCACCATACCTGTCCAGTGCAAGTCACTACACACAATGGGGGGTGACAACTACTCAGTGAGCCTGCTAGCCAGTGGTGTGCTGACTCTCAGCCTTGCTAGTCAGACAAAATGCACATTCAGAAAGGCAGTGCACAGAACACTCACCTGCTCCCCTGGTGTCCCATACAGCTTGCTGTACTGTGGAAGTAGGCTGTCCAGCAGGGCCTGGTTCTCTTCAAGGCTGAAGGCTGGGGCTCTCTCCACAGTACGTGCCATTGCAGGGTCCAGAGGGGCAGAGACAGCAGCAGTGCAGTGGCAGATGTCGTCCTGGAGCATGTAGTGCAGGCAAGTGGGCTCTCAGGGGAACATGCAGCAATATATATGTGCTGGAGAGGCAGATACTGTCCCTTGTGTCCAAAGTGATAGGTCCAAGTCGTTTGCATCTTCTGAATCTGGCCAATCCATGGAATAGCAGCACCAAAACACGCCCACAGCATCCTTCAAATCTTCAACTTCATTACATACATTATTTTGCAACATTGTTGTGGGTGACCAACTGAATTTCCAGCAACCGACTCGTTCGAATATTCAAAAACGCGTCCGTTGCCAGGCAAGCCCATTGTCAATGGGTGCGCACCGATCGGTCCATTGCTGTTCAACGCGCACAGGGGTACAACGCGTACCCGCACACATTGAATGCAATGGGCCGGCCGGAGGCACCGATCGGTCCATTGCTGTTCAACGCGCACAGGGGTACAACGCGTACCCGCACACATTGAATGCAATGGGCCGGCCGGAGGCACCGATCGGTCCATTGCTGTTCAACGCGCACAGGGGTACAACGCGTACCCGCACATTGAATGCAATGGGCCGGCCGGAGGCACCGATCGGTCCATTGCTGTTCAACGCGCACAGGGGTACAACGCGTACCCGCACACATTGAATGCAATGGGCCGGCCGGAGGCACCGATCGGTCCATTGCAGTACAACGCGCACAGGGGTACAACGCGTACCCGACACATTGAATGCAATGGGCCGGCCGGAGGCACCGATCGGTCCATTGCTGTTCAACGCGCACAGGGGTACAACGCGTACCCGCACACATTGAATGCAATGGGCCGGCCGGAGGCACCGATCGGTCCATTGCTGTTCAACGCGCACAGGGGTACAACGCGTACCCGCACACATTGAATGCAATGGGCCGGCCGGAGGCACCGATCGGTCCATTGCAGTACAACGCGCACAGGGGTACAACGCGTACCCGCACACATTGAATGCAATGGGCCGGCCGGAGGCACCGATCGGTCCATTGCTGTTCAACGCGCACAGGGGTACAACGCGTACCCGCACACATTGAATGCAATGGGCCGGCCGGAGGCACCGATCGGTCCATTGCTGTTCAACGCGCACAGGGGTACAACGCGTACCCGCACACATTGAATGCAATGGGCCGGCCGGAGGCACCGATCGGTCCATTGCAGTACAACGCATCACTGTACATGTGACTGGCATATGTCAGCATGCCTGTCTCAGATGGACATATGCCAGCCACAGATAGCTCCCAGGAGTGAGGGGCACACCTACATCACGACAGCCTGTCCAAACCTTATCATAAGGCATGTAAGGCTGCATTTCCTATTGTGTGTATGTTGGTGTACATGTTGTCCTGTGGGTGTCACCTGTGGGCAGCCACCCCCAGGCTGTGCACGTGTTAATGGGGACAGGATCCTGGGTGTTACGTGTACGTGACCACTGTGATGTGCAACTGTTCATATCTGTGCATGTGCCATGGTCACATTTCACAGTGGTGTTTGTGTATGTCATGTCACATACCCCGTGAGTCCCATGTGGGACGGTATGTTTGAGCCAGGGTGTCCCAGTGGCACAATAGTGATGGCCCTCCACAGTCTTTGTGCATGTAGTGTTTACAATGTCTCTGATTTCATGTGCACAATGGGAGACAGTCTCCACATCCACGTTGTGTGTGCATGGACTCTGATGTTGTGCGTGTGTGTCACAGACGTCCATGGCTCTCCTGCCATGGCAAGTGTGGCCACTACCTGTGGGGGTCATGTTTGTTTTGTTGTGGTGTACACATGATACTCCAGGTGATGCCAGTGTCCATGTGGCATTACAGGGTCCCTGGGAATGTGCCTGTCGTTGAGCTGTGGTGCCTGGGGCACATCTGTCCTCACATGTCACTGGGGGGTGACTGTGACACAGCATCATGATATCCAATGGGCCAACCTGGGACAAATTGATGCCACCTGTAGGACCGTGTTGACAGATGTTGGCCATGTATGTACCATAAATGTCGTTCCGGTACTGCACACTTCATGTAGTTGTGCCTCATGATGATGTATGTTGGGATCTTGAGTGTGTTCAATGCCGCATATGTGGGGTGACTGACGATCTTGCTTACTTCTCCTCTGCACTGCAGGGCTCCTGCTGTCCATCGGCCATTCCCAGACCTGGCAACGATGGTGGAACGGGACAGCATCCGACGGTACCGCTTCACCAGGCAGCTGATTGAGGATTTGGCAGTGCAGTTGTCCCCACATTTGCAGCCTGGCCGGCCGTATCCTACAGCGCTGACCCCCAAGGTGAAGGTGATGGCAGCCCTACACTTCTTTGCCACCGGTACCTTCCAACATACTGTGGCGTCTGCTGGTGGGATGTCACAGACCATGTTCAGCCGTGTGCTCCGCGATGTTTTGGCGGCAATGTTGCTCTTCCTGAACCGGTACATCTATTTCCCTAGACTGCGACGACTCACTGACGTGAAGAGTGACTTTTATGCCCTGGGGAGGATGCCGCATGTCATTGGCTCCATTGATGGGACACATGTGGCTTTGGTACCACCACAGGCCCAGGAGCAGGCCTACAGGAACCGCAAGCACTACCACTCGGTCAATGCACTGGTGGTGTGTCTTGCAGACATGACCATCACACACGTGTGTGCCCGTTTCCCTGGTTCAGCACACGATGCCTTTGTGATGAGGAGTAGTCGCATCCCCAGGTTGATGGCACAGATGCAGAACCAGCGTGCCTGGCTTGTCGGTGTGTACTGACTTTGTGCCATTGTGTGTGATCTGATCTGTAGTATTCCGCCCACTTTTCCAAGTCAGCTGATGTGCACTTGTCTGTCCGTAGGTGACTCGGGATACCCCAACATGCCGTGGTTGCTGACACCCCTCAGGAACCCTGTGACACCTGCCCAGATGCGCTACAATGAGGCACATGGTCGGACCAGGAGAGTGATTGAGCGGACCTTTGGTCTCCTGAAGAGCCGCTTCCGCTGCCTGGACAAGACCGGAGGGTCCCTCCCATATGCCCCTGCGAAAGTGTGCAAGATTATCATCGTCTGCTGCATGCTTCACAACCTGGCAGTGCGGAAGGAGTTGCCTCTCATCCAGGATGACGATGACCAACATCCGCCACCTGTGGAGGATCCTGGCCTGGACCACGATGCCAGTGACGATGATGATGATGATGGTGATGGTGATGTCCGCACACAGCTCATCACCAACTTCTTTAGCTGAATGTGAGTATCCTGAGGTGTCATGTGAATGATGTGAGTTGGCATGATGTGTGGGTGGTGCTCTGGTGCTGTTGGAGTGTGTCCATGGGCTACTTGACAGGATGTGTGTTGCGATGTGTGGTGACAGGTGGGCTGTACTCCCCAACAGTGTTGACATGCTAACTTGGTTCTGGGTGGGTATCTTGTAACATGTATTGTGCATGAGTTTTGCTGTTCTGTCCTGTACTGCATTGCTTTTGACTGTGTGTCATTTCTGTCCTTCACAGGGTACTTTCAGATTCGTTTGGTGAACTGTGTCCACCGACGACGTGATTGCACATCCAGGCTGGTAGCTGTTGTGTCCCTACAGGTGATGTGCGCCACACCCATGGACTTCCTTCTGTCTACAGTTGTTGACTGTGTGCCCGCTACCAGGTGGGGTTACCTTGCATCTGTAGTGGTTACGGCATGTTGCTACTGTGTAATAAACCTGTGCTTCACTTAGTGATGTGCGTTGTCTGTGGTCACACATTTGACTGCCATTTGCTTACTGCGCCTGTGGGCTACTTGACTACAACTGGGAATGGGTGTGGTGTCTGTGCATTGCACCGTCTTCCCTGGCAACATCAGTGTAGGCAATGAGTCAGATGGCCTAGGTGTGTATGTGTTGTGTAGCCCTGGTGGTGTGTCTCCCTCATATGTGTCACGTTGCCTGTACTCACATGCCTGTGTTGTCCTTGCTGTTGCAGTTCGCATACACTGTGTAATTTTGCAGTTCATCATCCCCATAACAGCACCCACGTTGGAATCACGACAGAGGCAAGTATGGTGTATTAGTGTGTTTATTGTGATAATAGTGCATAGGATGGATTGTGCTGTACATGAATCTTGCAATCCCAAGTTCCTAGATGAATAGAAAGTCCAGGTAGACAGGATCCCCAGTATCGGGGCCACTGTTGTCTGACACATTGTTCCAACTTATACTCCCCATGCAATGTGTGGGAGTAGTGTTGCCATCAACAGGGTGAACAGTCTGTGCACAAAGGCGAAAATCCAGAACAGGTTCAGGCTTCCTGGGAGTTGCGCTTGGCCATCAGCCTCTCACTTTCCCCTCCTCGGACGACCCCTCTTCTTGGGGGGGCCCTCAAGTGCAGGCTGCTGCGGTGCAGGGGACTCTCCGCCAGAGTCCTCCTCCCTCCCTGTGGCAGTTGCAGTTTGTTCGGTACCAGATGTTGTTGGCACACAGGGAGGTGTGGACTGGTTGCTGTTCATCTGGCGGAGGCATTGTAAAATGTCCCTGTGCACCGCCGTCATCTCATGTAGTACATCCCACTTGGACTCCACGCGGGTCATGTGGGAGTCCACACGTGACATGTGGGAGTCCACACGTGACATGTGTGACTCCACTTGGGACATGTGGGAGTCCAAGCGGGCATGATGGGCAGCCTGCTGCTGTTTAATGTCTCTGAGGAGCCCCACTACCTGGCTGAGCTCTCCGGTGCTGGACTGGTACGCATCAGCTATGCGTACCAGTTGTGGGTCTTCATGCACACCAGCAACGTCTGCAAGCAGCGACCTCTGTCTCCCACCCCTCCCACCACCCCTGCTGACATGTGCAGTGTGTGCAGTTGCACGCACAGATAACCCTGGTCCACCTTGGGGGTTGGTGGTGGTGGTGGTGTCCATGGCCCCAGGTTGGTCCAGGGTCACTGCGCTGGTGTTGTTCCTTATTCTGTCCATGTCGGCAGGGATGGTATTCGTGGTGACAGTCGTTGGAGGGGTGGGTGCAGGGGGTGCAGCTGGTGGACCTGCTGGTGCTGCAGCTGGTGGTCCTGCTGGTGCAGCATGTTGACTTGCACCGGATGTGCCAGGTTGTTCTTCATCGTCCGAGGAGGACAGAGGCTGTACGACGCCAGTGAGCTCGGCATCCTCTTGAGCCTGGGACTGGGACTCCTCAGCGTCTGCTGCTGTGTCCCTATCATCACCTGTTTTTGGGAGACACAAACAATGTATGTCATGTTTCTGCAGGCATCAGTGGTTGACACACCTGACAGTTGTGACTGTGCCTCGGGGTGCGGGCCTGTACATTGTATTGTCCTAAGTTGTCACAGTCAGGGGTTGATATTGGTGTGGCACATTGTCCTGCATTATTTGGGCATTTCTATGTATTCTCTGGGGTGTGAACATGGTCTGCATTGATTGTGTTTGGTTGACAGCCAGACCTCCTTCCCACCCACCCACCCACCCAGTCAGTTATCCCACCATGGAACGTGCTTGCATTGCAGGGAGTGTAAGTTGTCTCTCAGGATGTCAGTCAGTGGTGTCCTGCTGTTTGTTGGTGCACAGTTGGCAGCAGGGCCTTGTGCTCCCCACAGCAGTAGCCAGTGTCAGCCATCTTGTGAGTCCTTCTCCACTCCCTGTGATGTGAGCATGGTTCAGGGTGGTGTTGATGGGACAGTTGTGGGGGTGAGCTATGTCTGTGACTACGTCTCCCATCATGCTATTGCCTCCACCCCCTTCCCAGCATGCCCATGCTTCCTTCCTTTTGACTCTGCTTCCCTGTGGGGTGGGCTGGCTGTGCTGACAGGATGGCTGGGAGTGTTGTCCTGGCAGTTGTTTGGCTAAGAGTCCCAAGAGTGTCCCTGTGCTTCACACAACATAACCCAGGGTGGTGGTGCTTTGTGGGATCTTGTGTTAGGATGGAGGGCATTGCATTCTACCAGGTGGGTACTGTGGAGTTTGTGTTGGGGGGGTGTGAGGGGAGGTGCTGGTGACTATAGTCAGTGCTGCAAGTCCCCCTTCCCACCCAGCCAGCCAGATAGCCCACCATGGAACGTGCTTGCATTGCAGGGAGTGGAAGTTGTCTCTCAGGATGTCAGTCAGTGGTGTCCTGCTGTTTGTTGGTGCACAGTTGGCAGCAGGGCCTTGTGCTCCCACAGCAGTAGCCAGTGTCAGCCATCTTGTGAGTCCTTCTCCACTCCCTGTGATGTGAGCATGGTTCAGGGTGGTGTTGATGGGACAGTTGTGGGGGTGAGCTATGTCTGTGACTACGTCTCCCATCATGCTATTGCCTCCACCCCCTTCCCAGCATGCCCATGCTTCCTTCCTTTTGACTCTGCTTCCCTGTGGGGTGGGCTGGCTGTGCTGACAGGATGGCTGGGAGTGTTGTCCTGGCAGTTGTTTGGCTAAGAGTCCCAAGAGTGTCCCTGTGCTTCACACAACATAACCCAGGGTGGTGGTGCTTTGTGGGATCTTGTGTTAGGATGGAGGGCATTGCATTCTACCAGGTGGGTACTGTGGAGTTTGTGTTGGGGGGGGTGTGAGGGGAGGTGCTGGTGACTATAGTCAGTGCTGCAAGTCCCCCTTCCCACCCAGCCAGCCAGATAGCCCACCATGGAACGTGCTTGCATTGCAGGGAGTGGAAGTTGTCTCTCAGGATGTCAGTCAGTGGTGTCCTGCTGTTTGTTGGTGCACAGTTGGCAGCAGGGCCTTGTGCTCCCCACAGCAGTAGCCAGTGTCAGCCATCTTGTGAGTCCTTCTCCACTCCCTGTGATGTGAGCATGGTTCAGGGTGGTGTTGATGGGACAGTTGTGGGGGTGAGCTATGTCTGTGACTATGTCTCCCATCATGCTATTGCCTCCACCCCCTTCCCAGCATGCCCATGCTTCCTTCCTTTTGACTCTGCTTCCCTGTGGGGTGGGCTGGCTGTGCTGACAGGATGGCTGGGAGTGTTGTCCTGGCAGTTGTTTGGCTAAGAGTCCCAAGAGTGTCCCTGTGCTTCACACAACATAACCCAGGGTGGTGGTGCTTTGTGGGATCTTGTGTTAGGATGGAGGGCATTGCATTCTACCAGGTGGGTACTGTGGAGTTTGTGTTGGGGGGGGTGTGAGGGGAGGTGCTGGTGACTATAGTCAGTGCTGCAAGTCCCCCTTCCCACCCAGCCAGCCAGATATCCCACCATGGAACGTGCTTGCATTGCAGGGAGTGGAAGTTGTCTCTCAGGATGTCAGTCAGTGGTGTCCTGCTGTTTGTTGGTGCACAGTTGGCAGCAGGGCCTTGTGCTCCCCACAGCAGTAGCCAGTGTCAGCCATCTTGTGAGTCCTTCTCCACTCCCTGTGATGTGAGCATGGTTCAGGGTGGTGTTGATGGGACAGTTGTGGGGGTGAGCTATGTCTGTGACTACGTCTCCCATCATGCTATTGCCTCCACCCCCTTCCCAGCATGCCCATGCTTCCTTCCTTTTGACTCTGCTTCCCTGTGGGGTGGGCTGGCTGTGCTGACAGGATGGCTGGGAGTGTTGTCCTGGCAGTTGTTTGGCTAAGAGTCCCAAGAGTGTCCCTGTGCTTCACACAACATAACCCAGGGTGGTGGTGCTTTGTGGGATCTTGTGTTAGGATGGAGGGCATTGCATTCTACCAGGTGGGTACTGTGGAGTTTGTGTTGGGGGGTGTGAGGGGAGGTGCTGGTGACTATAGTCAGTGCTGCAAGTCCCCCTTCCCACCCAGCCAGCCAGATAGCCCACCATGGAACGTGCTTGCATTGCAGGGAGTGGAAGTTGTCTCTCAGGATGTCAGTCAGTGGTGTCCTGCTGTTTGTTGGTGCACAGTTGGCAGCAGGGCCTTGTGCTCCCCACAGCAGTAGCCAGTGTCAGCCATCTTGTGAGTCCTTCTCCACTCCCTGTGATGTGAGCATGGTTCAGGGTGGTGTTGATGGGACAGTTGTGGGGGTGAGCTATGTCTGTGACTACGTCTCCCATCATGCTATTGCCTCCACCCCCTTCCCAGCATGCCCATGCTTCCTTCCTTTTGACTCTGCTTCCCTGTGGGGTGGGCTGGCTGTGCTGACAGGATGGCTGGGAGTGTTGTCCTGGCAGTTGTTTGGCTAAGAGTCCCAAGAGTGTCCCTGTGCTTCACACAACATAACCCAGGGTGGTGGTGCTTTGTGGGATCTTGTGTTAGGATGGAGGGCATTGCATTCTACCAGGTGGGTACTGTGGAGTTTGTGTTGGGGGGGTGTGAGGGGAGGTGCTGGTGACTATAGTCAGTGCTGCAAGTCCCCCTTCCCACCCAGCCAGCCAGATAGCCCACCATGGAACGTGCTTGCATTGCAGGGAGTGGAAGTTGTCTCTCAGGATGTCAGTCAGTGGTGTCCTGCTGTTTGTTGGTGCACAGTTGCCAGCAGGGCCTTGTGCTCCCCACAGCAGTAGCCAGTGTCAGCCATCTTGTGAGTCCTTCTCCACTCCCTGTGATGTGAGCATGGTTCAGGGTGGTGTTGATGGGACAGTTGTGGGGGTGAGCTATGTCTGTGACTACGTCTCCCATCATGCTATTGCCTCCACCCCCTTCCCAGCATGCCCATGCTTCCTTCCTTTTGACTCTGCTTCCCTGTGGGGTGGGCTGGCTGTGCTGACAGGATGGCTGGGAGTGTTGTCCTGGCAGTTGTTTGGCTAAGAGTCCCAAGAGTGTCCCTGTGCTTCACACAACATAACCCAGGGTGGTGGTGCTTTGTGGGATCTTGTGTTAGGATGGAGGGCATTGCATTCTACCAGGTGGGTACTGTGGAGTTTGTGTTGGGGGGGTGTGAGGGGAGGTGCTGGTGACTATAGTCAGTGCTGCAAGTCCCCCTTCCCACCCAGCCAGCCAGATAGCCCACCATGGAACGTGCTTGCATTGCAGGGAGTGGAAGTTGTCTCTCAGGATGTCAGTCAGTGGTGTCCTGCTGTTTGTTGGTGCACAGTTGGCAGCAGGGCCTTGTGCTCCCCACAGCAGTAGCCAGTGTCAGCCATCTTGTGAGTCCTTCTCCACTCCCTGTGATGTGCGCATGGTTCATGGTGGTGTTGATGGGACAGTTTTGGGGCGGGCAATATGTGTGACTGCGACTCCCATGATGCTATTGGCTACACTGACTTGGCCAGCATACACAGAATTCCTTCCTTTGAGTGGTCTTCACTGTGTGTTGGTGTTGTTGTGGTGGCTACATGTGTGGATGTGTTTGTTAGTTCTATTTGTGCCACTGCCTAGCTGTAGTTGTGGTTGTGTTTGTACATGTGTTGGCACAGTTGGATGTGACTTTTTTGATGGCATGTGTTGTGTTTATCTGACTGACATACACATTTTGGGATGATTCTGTTCTAGTTGATGTGTAATTGCTATGTGTGCATGGTTTGACTCTCCCCTTGACAGTGATGTGTGTGTTTTGTGGCAGTTTATTGTGTACATTTGTTGTGTACTCACCAGGCTCTGGGATGTTCTCTAGTCCATATACGCTCACTGGCGGAAGGATGGCCCGCACCTTCTCCTCCCAGGGCCTGAGGTATATTGGCTTGGCAGGAGGGCCACTGCCGGTCTGTTGGCTGTTGCTGTAGTCTATCTTCAGCAGGTCCCGTACCCTCCTGCGCACGTCCATACCACCTGTTCTGGATGTCCGTCTTTGTGCGCCGACATGATGATTGTGCGTTCACCCTGTTGATGATCCTCTCCCACATCTTGGTTTTCTGCGACATGGGGGTCTGTTGGACCAGAGTGCCAAACAGCTGTGGCTCCACCCTGAGGATCTCGTCTACCAGGACTTCCAATTCACAATCTAGGAACTTGGGATTCTTCTTGGGGGGCATGGTGATGGGTGGTGATGGTGAGTGATGTGTGTGTTGGTGTGCATTTGAGGGTGTGTGAGTGTGTGTTTTGCTGGGTGTATGTGAGGTAGGTATTTGTTGGTGTGCTGATGGTGTGTGGCTTGTGTGAGGGATGAGCTGTGGGTGTGTGGTTGCTTTCTCTTGGGTGCTGGCAGTGGAATGGCATTTGCAAAGGCTCATGGTAGTGATTTGTGTCCTTTATATAGGTGGAGTTG
This sequence comes from Calotriton arnoldi, assembly GCA_963921515.1. Lineage (NCBI taxonomy): Eukaryota > Metazoa > Chordata > Amphibia > Caudata > Salamandridae > Calotriton > Calotriton arnoldi. Next base: position 440,961 of record CAWUFW010006593.1, on the reverse strand, counting down.
TGGGTGTGTCTTTGTTCTCTGTCCCCACCCCCCCAGTATTTATTGGCTTGGTAATTGCTTGTTTGGCCTTTTTTGGTTGATTTTTCCTTTGTGCTGTTTGTGTATGTTGGAAACGTTCTTGTGACCGAGTCGGACCCTGCATTGGTCTCGTACGGTGTTTTCCGTTTCGTTCACGCTGTGTTTGTGCAGTTTTGTATGCTGCGTACGCGTCGGTCGCGGTGTATTGTATTGCTTCGGCTCGGTTTTGTATGCGTGTCGGTCGTACGGCTTGTCCTCCGTCCGACTCGGTCGTGTTTTCGCGCCTTGCATCGTACTTTGCGGGTTGGAGTTGGCGGGTACGATTCGGTCGGATTTGTTCCGGGTGCGTGTCGGTCGGTTGGATTCGCGTGTTTTTCCGGCCGGATTGCTATTTTCCGAGCGGCTCGGTCGTCGGCTTGGTTTCCTGACGTGTCGGTCGGATTTATCGCGGCTTGCATCGTACTTGGCGTGTCGGGCGCCACTGGTACGTGTCGGTCGGTATTTTTTCCGGATCCGAGTCGGTCGGTGCTTTTTCCGGCCCGAATCGGAATCGACCCCTGAGTGTTTTTAAAAAGTTCACGAGTATAAAATATATATACCAAGGTGTTTTGGTGAATCAGTGGGTGTATGAGTTCCTTTCTGGATGATTCAGTGGGTATGTGACTGACTGCATAAGTGAGTGATTAGGTTGTGAATGTATGAGTGAGTGACTAGGTTGTGTGAATGTTTGTATCAGTCTGTCAATTGATGTCTAAGTTGGTGAGTGGGTACATGAGAGGCTGTATGGATGATTGAATGGTTGTCTGAGTAACTGTATAGATGTATGAGTGTCTGTGTGGGTGGATGAGGGGGTATGTGACTGCCTGCAGAGATGAGTGAGTGGTTGAGTCAGTAGCTGTATGGATGAGTAACTGCATATGTGACAGTCAGTATAGGTGAGTTTTGGAGTATACAAGTGACTGTATGTGTGAGTGAGTGATTGTGAGAGTGGCTGTATGGGAATGGGTGAGTGTGTGCTTGTGTAAGTGACTATATAGGTGAGTGAGTATGTGTTAGTATGTGTATGAATAAATGAGTGGGTGTGTGTATAACTGTATAGGTGAGTAAGTGGCTGTGTGATTGACTCTATGAGTGAGTGAATAGGTATGTGAGTAGCTCTATGGGTGACTGACAGTGTGTGAGTTGCTGTATGGGTGTATGAGTGGATAGATCAGTGGCTGTATTAGTGAGTGAGTTGGTGTATCAGTAGCTATAAGGGTAACTGAGTAGATGTGTGTATAGACCTATAAATCAGTGAGTGGGTGTGTAAGTGTACTGGTATGAGTGTGTCAATGGTTTTGAGAATGGTAGTGTGGAAGTGTATGGGTTAGTAAATGCATCCATTTTTTTTTAAAAATGAAAATAAAAATGCAGGCCTTGGGGGACGGGGTAGATGGGGTGGAATCGGCCCAGTGAAGGGGGGGGGGCTACACAGCCCCCTTCCCTAAAAGAAAATAGAAAATATATTTTTTTTAAAGTCAGCAACTTGCCAGGTGCCCGCCTCCTTTCTCCACCACTCTGCCAACACGCTTCCTGGTGCACTGTCGGTTGGGGGATGAAGTCCCCTTGGATCCAGAGGGTCCTTGGGGGCCAACAAGCCCTCCTGTTACCTCCAGTAAGTCCCACACAGCGGGATTCCTGAGAGGTGTTTGGAGGCCATGCCCGCTTTCTCCACCACTCTGCAAATACGCCTCCTGGAATACTGCTGGTTGGGGGATGAGTACCCTTGCATCCTGAGGGCCTCAGGACTAAAGTGGACTTCTTCCCTCAACCAGTAGTATATCAGGAGGACTTACTGGAGGTAACAGGAGGGGTAGGAGGGGTAGTTGTCCACCAAGGACACTCAAGAGCCAAGGGGACTTCATCCCCCAACTAGTAGAGCACCAGGAGCCGTATTTGCAGAGTGGTGGACAAAGAGGGTGTAACCTCCGACAACCTCTCAGCAATCCTGCTGTGTGGGACTTACTGGAGGTAGCAGGAGGGGTAGTTGTCCCCCAAGGACGTCCTTGGGGGCAGACTATCCCTCTGTTTTAAAAACACACAGTCACTGGATGATATCATCAGTGATGTAATTTGAGATGTCATCAGTGATGTCACTGACCATGTCATGAGTGATATAATATGTGAGGTCATAAGCAGTGCATTGTGGGGGTGCAAGTTATAGTTAGCTCAGCTAACTATAACTGCTGAATTTCTCTGGTTTTGTATGAGTGAAATGTCAGCCCAACTATAACGTCCCTGTAACCTTTGGTTTTTTTCAGTGAATTGCTGAGGTTTTTTCATACTATTTCTTAACTATAATGTCCCTGTAACCTTTGGTTTTTTCAGAAAATTTCTATGGTTTTTCAAAATCAATTTCCTAACTTTTTTTCAGTGAATTTCAATTTTTTTTAAATTGTATTTCATAACTGTAACATCCTTGTATTTATTTTCCTACAATTAGATATTGAACTTTGCATATGCATGGTGCACTGCTTCTTGTTGTATTTGTCACCTATTATTTAAAAAGTACAATAATCATCTTATTTCAAGATATTTGTGGTATTCCCGACAATGTCGTGATTGCCGTGGACACACAGTGAATACCGTGTGTTTTTGACAAAGTGTAAAACACATATATAGACATATTTTACGTAAAGTTTGGATCTAGCTGTTTAGTAAGATATTCATTTAACGTTCCCCTTTGTATACATTTGTTGAAAAAAGTACACCTGAAATGCATTTTCCTTGTTCGCAGTGACACCGGACAGTTGTGACGACGTCGGTGGTTGAGAATACCGCATGTTTTTGACAAAGTGTTAAACACATATATAGGCATGTTTTATTTAAAGTTTGAGTCTAGCTGTTTAAGAAGATATTGATTTAACTTTCCCCATTTTATACATTTATGAAAAAAGTGCATCTGAAATGCATTGTCCTTGTTCGTGGCAACACTGGAGTGTCGCGATGACGTTGGTGGTCACGAATACTGCATGTTTTTGACAAAGTGTAAAACACATATATAGACATGTTTTATTTAAAGTTTGAGTCTAGCTGTTTAGTAAGGTATTGATTTAACTTTTCCCATTGTATACAGTTGTCGAAAATGGGGCATCTGAAATGCATTTTCCTTGTTCGCAGTGACACTGGAAAGTCGCAATGACGTCGGTGGTCTCAAATACTGCTTGTTTTTGAAAAGGTGTAAAACACATATATAGATATGTTTTATTTAACGTTTGAGTCCAGCTTTTTAGTAAGATATTGATTTAACTTTCCCCCCTGCATACATTTGTTGAAAAAAGTACATCTGAAATTAATTTTCCTTGTCCGCGGCGACACTGGAAGTCGCGATGACGTCGATGATCGAGAATACTACGTGTTTTTGGTAAAGTGTAAAACACATATATAGACATATTTACATAACGTTTGACTGTACCTGTTTAGTGACATACTGGTTTAAGTTTATGTTCTCAATGCATCTCTCAAAAAGAGCAGTTCCCAAAAATAGCTTTCCGTTTTCGCAGCAACACTGTAAGACGCGCCGCCGCTGGTACTCGCAAATAGCACGTGACTACCAAATAAAGACTTTTACAGACTTTCCTTTATGAAAGGAAGTACACACCCATTTCTCCCTTCTTGAACTTTTCAGGTACTGGTTAGTTTATTATAGGAGCTGTCCAAAAATGATTTTCAACATTGTGCTTGTTTTTTGCTTTTTTAGCTATTTTTTGCACCCAAAAAATGGCATCAGAACAAACACAGGAAAACCTACAACTGGTTGAAGTTGTTCAAGAGCAGGAGGTCCCAACAGGACAAGAAGAGTCTTCTGATGAAGAACCACCAATGAAGAAACACAATTCCATCTGGTGCATCGAAGACCACAGCTAAATTGGTGAGGTGCAGCATATGTGAGAAGACATTATCTCGAGGCACAGCAAAAAAATATTCATGTGGTACAACAAGAATGTTGTACTACTTGAAAACATACACAAGAAGCAACTTAAAATTGCACAGCGAGAGAGAGAAGGAGAGGGATCATCAGCCTCCAGAACTCCAGCCCCTGTTGACAAAGTTCCAGCTGAAGTGGAGAGAAGATGCAGTAAAATGTCACCAGAACTAAAATGTTTTGCTACCTTCTGCATGGACTGTAACACCACCGTAACAGCTGGGGAGCAGTCTCTAGATGTAATTTTGCAGAATGTGAAAAACCATAATTTTTTATTTCTTTTTGCTTTTTTATTGCAGCACTTCAACCACATCAGTGGTTACAATTATGTTTTTTTCGTTGCCATTTTATTTTTGAAAAAATGCAAAAAAAGTAAATAATGAAAAAAGAATCAGTTCTGAAAAAACAAAAAAACCAGATCTTTTCAGAACCGCCTTTTCTGGTTAGAAAAAGATAATTTGAATGAATGAATGAGTGCATGAGTGGTGTATGGATGTTAGAATGTGTACATGAGTGATGCATGGATGATTGAATTAGTGTATAAGTAGTCCGTGAATCTTAGAATGAGTGCAAGAGTGCTGCCTGGGTGATTCTGTGAGTATATCCGTAGTGCCTGGGTGATTGTATGAGTGCATGGGTAGTGGCTGGGTAATTGTATGAATGCATGGGCACTGCCTGGGTGATTGGATGAGTGCATGGGTAGTGCCAGGGTGATTGGATGACTATATGGGTATCACTTGGGTGATTGGATAGCTGCATGGACAGTGCCTGGGTGATTGAATAAGTGCATGAGTAGTGCCTTGGTGACTTGATGTGTGGATTGGTAGCGCCTGGGTAATTGTATGAGTGCATGGGTAGCACCTGGTTGATTGGATGAGTGCCAGAGTAGTACCTGAGTGATTGTATGTGTTTATGGATAGTGCCTGGGTAATTCTATGACTGCATGCGTAGTGCCTGCTTGATTGATGAATCTATGGGTAGTGCCTGGGTGTTTGGATAAGTGCATGGATAGTATCTGGGTGATTGGATGAATGCATAGGCAGTGCCTCAGTGATTGGATGAGTGCATGCGTACTGCCTGGGTGACTTGATGAGTGCATAAGTAGTGCCTGGGTGCTTGGATAACTGCATGAGTAGTGCTTGGATAATTGGATGAGTGTATGGGTAGTGCCAGGGTCAATGGATGAGTGCATGGGTAGTGTGTGGGAGATTGGATAAGTGCATGGGTAGTGTGTGGGTGATTGGATAAGTGCATGGGTATTGTTTGGGTGATTGGAAGACTGTGTGGGTACTGCATAGGTGATTGCATGAGTGTATGGGTAGTGCCAGGGTGATTGGATGAGTGTATGAGTAGTGCCTGGGTGATTGGATGAGTGTATGAGTAGAGCCTGGGTAATTGTAAGACTGCATGGGTAGTGCCTGGGTGATTGGATGAGTGCCTGGGTAGTGCGTGGGTGATTGGATGACTGCATGAGTAGTGCCTGGTTGATTGGATGAGTGCCTGGGTAGTGCGTGGGTGATTGGATGAGTATATGGGTAGTGCTGGGTGATTGTATGAGTACATCAGTAATACCTCGGTGTTTGGATAAGTGCATAGGTAGTGTGTGGGTGATTGGTTTATTATATGGGTACTACCTGGGTCATTGCCTGAGTGCAGTGTAGTTTCTGCGTGATGGGATGAGTATATGAGTAGTGACTCGATGAATCCATCACTAGAATAGTGATTTGACATACTTAATGTATCCTGATCTGCAAACGCAGTGAAAAAATATAAACAAAGGAAAATGTATTAGGATTTCATTTTCAACATTAGGCAACCAAAACAAGATGCAATATTTTTTCTCCAAAACTTTATTGCAACATAGTAAAATATTTTACTGGTTTTTACTGTTTTCAGCTTTCATACTTCTTCAATTTGAACAGTGGTCTGTATGAAGCATCATCATCAAACTGTAGGGAAAAAACAATCAATGGATTGTAAAAAAAAAAAATATGCACAGTGCATCATTTCAACTATGTGATACTGTGCATTCCACTTACTACAAGTTTGTTAATAGTTTCTTGCTGATAGGTTACTACCGTAATAAAAGCAACTATATATTAAAACTGTTTCTGATATTTTTAGATCTGGTACAAAATGTCTAACAATTATGAAGCTGTCTTCATTTTTGGATATCTTTTTGTAAACATCATCCCTGTTAGGCCAAATGATGTCTCAAATCTTCTTGGTCCTTGTACAAAAACATAAAACTAAGGCCTGGCAGAGCAGGCATAGTGCCTCTACGTGGAGTTGGAAAACAACTCTGTGGAACTTCGCTCCGCTCCTTCCCCTCCCAAAGTAATTATAATGTTTAAAAAAGGCACTTACCTGCCGTGGCTGCCTCCTCCTCGCCATGGCCGCTCTCCTTTCTTGTCCTCGCCATCCTTCTTCTTAGATAACCCCTACGTTGCACGTCTTGCGCATGCACATGCGCACACGTGAGACGTACAACATAGGTAAGTGCCTTTTTTAAACATAATTACTTTGGGAGGGTGGAGGGGCCGGCTAACACCGCTCCGCCATGGAGTTGGAATTTTGCCTAAGCTTCGCGTTTGCAGCAGAACGCGGAGTAGTTGTAACCCCGCCCGGGGTTACATAAAACACAGTAGTGCGTAGAAGTTGCTGTAGCAGAAACAAAGGGGATCATTTTTTTTGTGGTGAAGAGACTTCTTAGATGCAACTTAAGGCTGATGGTATTATAGTACCTCCATTTAGTTTTTACTCTACTAACATAATACAGTCCTGTAATGTTTTATAAATTCCTTTCCCGCAGTTAAAAATAGTCTTTCATTTCTAACAGCTAGCTGTAGACAATACCCCTAATAGACCTAATAATACCTCCGAAACAAATAATCCGTGTACATGGCAACACAATACCACATTTTGTTATCCTAAATTGTCAGTAGAACTTCGGTTGTAGAAATAGCTGATATGAGTTTGGTAATTTTGTATGTAGTCTTGACTTGAATGTCATTTGTATGTCATTGCACTCTGTCCATCCTGTTTGACATTGTACTATATTGTGTAGTATCCAGAGCTTTTTTCACGCCTTCATGAAATATGATTGCTATAGTTGTGAAAGTTCTCTTTGAAATTGAAATTTGTACAGCTATAAAGTTTGTAATTTCAGTTTCTAATTTAGTACTATCCACTCTGCAATGTTGTAGCACGACTATGACATATTTTTCATACCTTTGTAATAACAACGTAGACCTAAGTTCTGATTTGCAGTTTGGTCAGATCATATCTTGATGGGCATTTTTAGTTACATTTTCAAAGGGCACAGCTTTAAAATCTGGTAATATCAAGTAGAGGAATCGTTCTGAATTGATTTCAGTGCTAGACGTGAATTCACAATCTTCACAGTTAATTCATTGATTCTTCTTCCTCTAATAGTCCTAGCATTATAATTATAAATTTTTGAGCATCCTGCTGAAGAGTTTGAGAAAACACCACTGATCCAGTACACTCATCTGTAAGTTTTCTTATTCCAGAAGCAGAAAGTATAATAGTTCTGTCATTTCTTAATTCCTCAAGTAAAGTACATAGTTGTGAAGACGTTCTTTTATCTACTTTTTCTTTAATAGAATTTGTAAAATCAGGCAAATAGTACAGTCCATTTAACACTACATTTGCATAACAGTTCACTCCAGATTTATTATCCAAGTGATAGCCTTCCATTTCCTCATTGTGTTGTAGTTTTCTTTTCTTAGTACCTTGTTGCTTTTCTTTTTCTTCATCTTTCTGTTCAGCTCTACTAGAATGCTTTGATATTTTACGCTTTGGACACATTATCGGTTTTTCAAACACAGCATACTGGCCTAAATGAGGAGCATATTGACCTCTTAACCGACTATACTCCCTTGCACAGCTCACGTCAGCACTTACTTTCTTCTTATCAAAATTCACTAGAAATAAACCAATGTTCTAATTCACAACAAAGCTACATATGACATTCCTTCTTTGAATACACCACTACCAATATTAACAAGAGCTGTATCTACAGTAAACCTTGCGATTTGTGGATAGTTACTGCATACGCTAAAGACACTGGGAATGCTTTCGCTGGACATACAAATCTTTCACAAGTAGGAAACGTACAACACATCTACCAATCTGTTTAACTTCACCAAATTTTATGGCTAAGTATTCCACGTCATTTCTATTTGGATAATTAATACATTTCATAACTTTACCCATTGCGCCATTCACTAGCCCTTCTTCAACATTTAAATTGCAACGTAAAATGACACAATTTTTACAGATACGTAAATGTTTTTCTAATCCTGCAGTTTTGACACAAACTTTTCTAAACTATTCAATTTTGATTGCAGTTTTTCTGCTAGTAGCACTGTAACACCTTGATGTTCTTTTTATCATTTGCTCTAATTTCAATGAACTCTTTTTTTCCCAGTTGCAGTAATTGTTCACTGAATTTACTACACCCCTCAAAGGTTGGCATCAAACAAACAATAGACTTATCTTCCTTAACAAAATTATACATTACTTCTGCAGCTGAAACAATAGTTAGAAACAGATTTTTAATGAGACGGGTTTGTAATGCTCTCTTTCCTTTGTGAGGACTTCTACTCTGATGTCCATTAGTATATCTCCGTATTGAATATCTGATGCTTGGCGCATATTTCTGATTAACTCTTTCTATTCAAAGTTTTCTCAAATGTTTACATTTCCAATACTTCCTAGTGAATTCCTAGTTTCATTATGTAGTAGTGTCTTGAACACAGGTTGTCCTTTGACTGGAGTTAGGTGAAGCAGGTCTCCAAAGACTATTAAGTGTTTTCCTCCAAAAAGCACATCGTAGTTTTTATTATTTGCTGCATTCTTAAATGTTAAAAACTTGCATTAGATTAGAAACCATGCTGACTTCATCAATAATTAGTAGCTTTTATTTCCTTAATACTTTATGACAAGCATCACCAGATAATTTGTTGTATTCTAATTTGTTGTTGTGTTGAACAGGCAACATCAATAATAGATGAAGGGTAACTCCTTTAATATTATGTGCAGCTAGGCCTATTTATGCAGTAACTACACATGACAAAATGGAATCTGTTGTCTTCTGCAGATAACTTGTCAGTACTTTGATCAAGAAGCTTTTTCCAGCTCCAACTTGACCACTTATGTACAATAGAAGTGGTTCATATGTAGAACATGCACACTGTTTTTTCTCATGCAGAAATCCATGTTCTATTTGACCTTTTACTTCATCAAAAGTTTCTTCCTGATCTGTATTCAATTGCTGTATTAGTTGTTCTAGATCCACCGTTTCTAGTCTTGCTTGCTGCATTGTATTCTCCACTTCATTCATGGCTATTGCAACTTCAATTTGAATGATTGGTTATCTAAGAGGATCCTGACTTCCAGGTACTGAATGTTGACTGCTCTAAGAACTCTCTCTTGCTATCTCAACAGCAATTGTTTCTTCTTGTTCAATCTCATCTCTCAACATTTGCAGATACATTAGAAACACAGCGCATTCAATGGTGTCTTTCACAGCGTTGAATGAGTCTTCATAACAGTCAAATTTTCCAAGTAGCTCACTTTCAGCTCGCCATGGCTTGAACAACTGCAGCAGGGCTAAATAGAAAAACTCTCTTTTGTCTGGAGTTTGGCAACTTAGCTTTGATGGTTGATTACATTTCCTTTGTTATGTCTGACCAAGCATCCTTCACATCCATAAACAGCAAATATTCCATCTTCTATGTTTTCACTGACATTAGTTCTGAATGTATAATGTTGAAGTATTTCATACAGGCACGTCCTTTCTAGATGAGGAATACCTGCACTGTATGGCTCAAATTCCGCAAGATTTTGGATTTCAGGAAAAGACTTCAGTACTCTGTTACGAGTATTAGCAAGCCCTAAACTCACCCATAGAGCTCCTCTAGATTTTGAAAACAAACTAGCTGAGCTTAACCGGTATACACTTTCATAAGAGCTGATCTCTCTGTGAGAAAGCATTTTTAAAATAAAACTATACACTTTCTTAGTAAGAGCTTTTCTGTTGAAATCTCCTACCTCATTTCCTTCATCTCGGTTTTCTCTGACTTTTTTATATAAAATGTGACGTACCGAGCAATAGCAATTGACTTATCTGCAACAAACTGTAGATCCATGTTTGCGTTCCACATCTTTAAAATTGTTACGTTTCATATAGAGGCCCTTATATAGACGCGTTCATATATGCTGCATATGGTCATATTCGCATATGCCCTATTATGGTCATAATCGTATATGCCCTATTTTGGTCATAATCGTCTATGCCCTATTATAGTCATGATCTCCTATGCCCTAATATAGGCATGATCTTTCACCTATATTAGTTCCCTACAATACACAACGAGCTCTGAGGGTTGAACGTTATCTAGTCTGTGGTTAGAACACTGCAGGGTTTTTCCCGAACACAGGCCTACAATGTACTCATAAATTATGCATGAGCATTCACCAGCTACATCTCCCGCATAATATGTATGTACAAAGTTCACCCCTGACGTCTTCCTCATGTCTAACAAAGACCAATACAAACCATACTGAGGGACGAGATACTTTAGGGTATAAATACACCACATCTTGCCACGGTAAGATAGAGGGAACCGAGACTTCCATGCTGACACACTGACCAGAGACGCTGAGGCTCCTGCATGCAGTTGCTCCAGCTGACAGCGGTCTAACACAGCCCTTGCGGGGTGTCCAACTCGAGAGCAGGACGGGGTCCCACACTCTTTCTATTCAGGTATGAGGGTTCGACTAAATCCTAGAAGGATTCTTGGCTCTTAGGCTTTTAGACCTACACATATGCTAGGTACACTCAGGTACATCTAGTTAGGCATCGTAGGAGTACGCGCACTTTCATAATCCTTTTATATTCATGTATGTATTCATGATTATTGCAATATGGTAGAACTGTTCTACCCCTTCACTTTTATCGTACTGCTGATAATATATCTCTGCTATTGTATGCTGGTTACTGCAGCACATATATTTTACACTAGAATAACAACTGTTCAATAAATACTTATTGAAACGCCCAGACTGTTTATTCTCTGTAACTCTCTGAGACAAACCGAATAAGTAAGCATGAGTGACTGAGCGAAAAGTAGCATATTGTTTTCCCGATTCTGAGGGATCAGGGTTGTCATGATCTAAGGTGGCCAGAAACTAATCTCTCCCCGATAAGAGGAGGTTCTAGTGGCACTGTGAGCTAGCTAATGCAAATCCGGCTAACATACGTGGTGGGGGTGCACAGAATCAGTCTGCCACCAAGCCCACAGTTTATGTTATCCAAACGCGCAGGTCCTGCTGGGGTACTATAGGAACTACACGACATGGCGCCCAATGTTGGTTGGGTACTTATTTAACAGTAGAATCTGAGTAGTTCAGTCGTGCTGTTCTCAGAGAACCTACTCACAAAACCCCAGAGACGTCTGGAGTGGGTGGGCACAAACCCCGCAACAGCTGAGTAGGCGAGATATCCTATTTATCGGCTGTTGGTTAATCAAGCTTGAAGGACAGTTAGTTCCTAAATTGTGCATAAAACCTTTAACTAAGTTCTCCTGGAAAAGCTTTTCTTTTCAAAATGACTCAGAGCGATGAAGAAAGAGTAGATCTGCATCTCTCAGCCGGAGAACAATTGAAATTGCACCCAAATTCAGACATACGATCACCATGAAACTATTAAAAAATGGGTTTCCACCAAGGGGTGGCGTAGTAGCTCTCGTGATTGAGGCACACAAATCAAATAAAACAGAGGTATTCTATTCATGGGTTACATTCCCAGCAGCAGACGCTGTAACAAAGACATTTTACTACTACATAGAAGGAGATGCAGCAGAGGAATACTGTCCATTCGATGACATAGAGATTCCACTCACTTACCAGGAACACTTATACTGGTTTAAAGGCACCCTACCCCACTTAAGAGCAAGTGTAAGATTAGGCCCGCTCGGAGGAGACAGGGCCACATGGCCAATACTAGCGGCTTACACACCGCATCCTGAAATTGGCACAATGCCACAGCCAGAATTACTCATACAACACAGAGATTTAATTAAAATCTACAGAAACTTGACACAATTCGTCATGAGGACTCTCACAGTTCAATCAACAACAGTTGCAACAAATGGGACCCAATTCCAGGGTACAGCAACTAAAATTACTCCTCAAACAATGGGCAAAATGCCCGCAAAACGTGAACATATACCATTCTGGATAGCTCAGAAAATAACTCAGCTTGAGGCAGTATTCCCGAATACTACCACCTATGATAAACACAGAATACTAACGATCTGCTTGCCCATGGGGATCACACCACAAGTAGAGGACTGCACCTCTTGGGGTTCAGTCTTTGCTGCCATATATACCAGAACACATGGTATCCCGTCATTAGCAGTAGTACCTGACGTATTGAGACAGATACAAAATGAGTACGGAGCAGAACCTGCCCTAAACTTAGGGATGAAGTTACTAAATAACTTTGACCAGGTATCAGCCATAATACTAGCTAACATTAATGGGGAAGCAGCTTCAGTGGCGATCCACCAATGCCTAAGGGAGTTCGGTCCAATAGATCAATACCACGAACTACCCAAAATAATTGAAACTGCATATGCAGAACTAGGCAGAGACAGTCTAGTTGGGAAAGCATTACAACCACAACTGGTGGGCAGTCCTGAAAAGGACAATATAAAGCAGACACCTACTTCTTCTAGAAAGAAGTGGGAAAATAAAAAGCAACAAAAGTCTAAAGACAACAGATCTCAATCCAGAGGTAGGTCTCCTCAACAGGAGCCCTCTGAAAGGAGGTATAACCTCAGGAATAGGGATAATATTAAAAAACCTGACAGGTATCAGGATACTGATACACGTTCCTCTCGTTCCTTTCAGGGCTCATCAAAAAACTCCGAGAGGGAAGGACGGTCAGAGGAGCGTACAAAGTTCAGAGACACGCAACGCGCTGCGGACTACGCACCTAAAAAAGAAGATAAACAAAAACCTCAGTTCAAAAAGAAGAAGGTAGCAGGTCTCAAGATCAGACATGCCCAGAATTCTGAGGACACAGCTTCTGAATGGGGAATGGGCTCTGACGATGCTAGACAGCATGGCAGAAGTAACAATAGCTCACCAGAACCTGAAGGAATTTCTGGTGACAGTGGAGTTGAGTGAGTATATCACGGTGGAAACACCTGATACTCGGTGAGTGTCCCACATAAGTTACATAAGATAACACTCCGGATGGAGGGGGACAAGCCCAGAAAAGTTAAAGGTCTATTTTGGAAAAATCTGTCATCTGGATATGACATCCTATTAGCAGAGCAAGATTGGCCGCTAGCATTCGTCATGGAGTGCCCTAAAGGAGAAAAGGTCATTTTTCGAGCATTTTCCGACCTCGTTCCCATACATTTAAAACATGCTTATGCGCGGGAGTGGGCGGTTGCCCTAGCTCCAGCAATGTACAAAAATCATGCTGGTTGGGATGAGGATTCAACCCACCACGTGATCCCGTTAAAAGTTTCCCCAAATGCTCAAAGGCAATACCCTATAAAGCAGGAAGCTAAAAAAACAAGTCAGGGAGATCCTAGATCAACTTGAATACCAGGGGGTGATTGAAAATTGCACTTCACCTATGAACAATCCTTTGTTCCCCGTATCGAAAGCTGACAACACATATAATTTAGTTTTAGATTACAGACATTTAAACACTTGCACAAAGACATTTGCAGTCCAAAATGCACACAGTGCTGCATTAATGAATAACATTGTGCGACAAAAATACAAAACAACACTTGATATCTCAAATGGATTTTTCTGCCAAAATATAGCACCTGAAAGCAGGTACTTGACCGCCTTCTCAGCGCTAGGGTCCCAACGCAATTTTGTCGACTCCCCCAAGGGTATAAGAATAGCCCAGGGTTGTTTTCAGCAAGGGTAACAGAGTTACTCCAAAATTTGGATGAAGAAGCATTGTCCTATGTAGATGATATTTATCTGACGGACGATGACTTACCGAGGCACTTGACCAGGGTGAGCACCATTATTATGGGATTCGCCTCTGAGAGCTATAAATTTAATTTCAAAAAATCAAAAATTGCCCATCTCAATGTCCTGTTCTTAGGGTATGAGCTGTCAAGTGAAGGGAAAAGCCTACAGCTAACTTTTTAGAAAAGTGTGTGCTGCTCCAACCTCCAAAATCATTAAAGAATTTACAATCAATTCTGGGATTCCTAAATTTTGGTCGAACATACATTTTGGATTACGCAGAAAGAGTAAAACCTTTCTATGACTTAATAAAACCTGATTTTTCAGTCAGGCAATGGACACAGGAACATACAAATGTCATACGTTCACTACAGGAAGACATGATAGCTTCTAAAGATTTACAGACATGCGTAAACGTACGCAACTTAGTGATCCGAGTAATAGTGGGTCAATGCGGGTACACTTATTTAACTTTCAATGAAGGTGAAACGGTACCAATCACATACAAATCACACCTGTACACAAATGCAGAGATGCGTTTTACTTCAATAGAAAAAATCCTGACAGCAGTGCAGACCGCTGTAGCAAGAGAAAGAGCTCTGGCTCAGGGAAAGCGCATAATAGTCGTGACCCCAGTACCAGCCTTAGAGGCTGTTACAAAGGCTAGCATCCCAAATGCGAAAGCCTTACATCCCAGATGGATACAATGGGCTAATTCTCTTACTGCAACGGATGTTGAATACAGATTTGATCCAAGTTTAAAAACACAAGTATTTCTGCAATACGAACAAGAATATCCTCTACCAAATGAGATTTTGCATCTAGATCAGTATGAATACATTATTTACACTGACGGATCTGCTCAACCGGCCATAGGGAGTAAGCAAGCTTACACCGCGGCGTGTGCAATCGTTAAAGGTCGCATGCGCGATGGAACGTTCCATCCCAGGAGCACTAAAACGCAATCTCTAGGAGACTGCACGGCTCAGTTGGCAGAATTAAAAGCACTGACACTGGCACTTGTAAATACGGAACACGAATTCCCCACACTAATTGTGTGTGATTCCTTTTACTGTGTACAGTTGTACAATGAATATTTACGTATTTGGGAACAAAACGGGTTTAAAGACGCAAAATGGTGGCACAATTAAGCATAAAATGCTATGGGAACATGTAGTGGAGTTGAGAAACGAACTACCAAGGGCTCACGTGATACATACACTGACTCATCAGCGTGATGCCGTTCACGTTGAAGGGAATTCATTGGCTGATGAAGCCGCAAAGGGGGCTGTTCGCACGGCTTCCGTAGCTGCAATCACTCGTTCAAAAACGAGAATAGACGGCGAGATTTTGGTAGCTGTCAATGCTTCAAGCAAAGGCAGCACAGCAGTACCTAAAAAATTTCCACTCAAATACTCCTACAAGTTAGATGCACAAAACATTCCATATGCTCAGATTCCTGGAGTGGGGGATAGAGTAATACCAAATATGGATCGTAGGCAAGGCTTAATTCTAGTAGCACACGAGGGTTTGGGTTCTACGCATACAGGCGTTACAGCGACTATTTCTTTACTGAAACAGCGCTACTGGTGGCCAGGGTTAACAAAGCAGACCAAAGACTATGCCTTAAAGTGCGACATCTGCCAGCAGATGAAAGGCTCCACCGTAACACGCCCAGCACAGACACCATTACTAAAATCAGACAAACCTCTCGCATGTGTGTATTTGGACCAGTGCGGACCCTTACAATCAGATGGGGCCAAGAAAAATATCATGGTTGCAGTGGATTCCTGCTCTAGATTCCTATGGGTTTGGCCTCAGCGCTGTGCTGACGCTCTAACTGTTATAAAAGATTTGCGAGTCTTTATTGGTACATACCCAGTTGGCACGTTACATTCTGACCGTGGCCCGGCGTTTAGCTCTCAGGCTTACAAAGAGGACATGGAAGGAATGGGCGTAGCATTGCGTTACTCCTCTCCGTACCATCCTGAGGGAAATTCGGTTGTGGAGAGGAAAAACCGGGACTTGAAGCAGTCTTTAACAGCTAGGGTATTAGGCAAGGGCGGTAGATGGGTCGATCACCTTTATGGGGTCCAAAGAGCAATAAACAATCAGCCAAGAAGCTCTCTAGGGGGTGTCACTCCTTACGAGGTCCTATTTGGGACAAGAATGTGGGTACCTGATCTTGATTGTGAAGGCACAGTGGCAGATGAAAAACCATTTGATATCCGTGATCGTTTGGCTGTTTTACAGGCTCTAAATGAATCCAGGACACAACAAAGCAACGTCCACTTAAAACAGACCGCCACTGAGGAAGTCAAGGCTGTAACGGCAAGACCTGTCTGGATCCCAAAATTCGGGGATCTGGTCAGAGAAAAGATTGCAGAAAAGAAAGAATTCGGACCATCCTACAGAACAGCTGTACCGGTCCTAGCAATCCAAGGCACAAGAACTGTACTTCTGCCGCCTCTTGCCGGAAAAAGGAGAAAAGATTTGTCTCAATCGACTTAATCAAACCACACTATGTGGTCGATACTAAACAGTAGGCCTCGTGGACTCCACAGTAGCAGACGCCCTCCTCTCGCTACAATACAAGAAGTCCAAACAGAAAGACTCATCACGTTTGAAGAGCCACCTGTACGGAATGAAGGACTAAGCAACAATGCTATGGAACTCGTTCCACTTCAACAAGAAGAAAATCAACTTAACAACCAAGTTGCAATCAGATCGACTACAGACATCTACGTCAACATGCCTCGTCAAGAGCAAAATCCAATTTCAACAAATCCCGATGCAATTCCAACAATTGATCGAACTGCTTCTGGCTATTTCATGAACTTTGATTCGTTTTCACTGGATCCAAGCGAGCCGGAAACGATGCCAGCCAAAAAATCACTCAAACAGAAACTCATTGACTTTTTGAACTTTTTTAGAAAGACTTACCTGGTGTCACCTTGGATAGAACTATGGTATATCACTGGGATTCTATTTTTTCTTTTCTGTCTAGGTTTAATTAAAACTTTTAGTATGCATATTAATGGACGATATCTCCAGCAGAGCTCTACAGCCCAAAGAGTCAATTTGATTTTAAAACCACACCAGTCTTCACATCGTGAACCAAGAGACTTGTCTTCAGTGAACATCACAGCATTCCCTATACCGGACTGTATAGTATGGGACAAAATTAATTTTGATATATTCGGTCCGACTGAACTTTTAAAGCTTAAACATGTATTTAAAATTTCTTTAAGTGATATCATTACCTCCAGTACTTTGTCTGATGATTGGGACACTGAAACGGTAAACAATATGATGTCTGATTTAGAAAAAACTGCAGCATTTCCGAACAATGAAATGTTAGAAGGTACTTCAGACTATGATACATTGTACTGTTACTAACATTATGGTCATCATTTCTTGCACAAATCTATAACACCTAGAAATGTATTTGAATACCACCAGTGGGACCACTGCCCAACACCTCCAAAAGGTAGTTCGCAAACTTTTGCACAGAAATTCCCATACTTTTCAGGGTTCAACACATCTGTCCCGAAGTCATTTGATTACAAAGTGGCAACAACATCAGCACAGAAAATTATGTTGACTAACACCAAACAGATTTATTCTGCTTCCTTTATGGCCCAGTTGTCTACACAGGGTTTCGACCTATGGAAGGACACTGTAGATTCAAAATCAATATGGGGTTCTAGGGACTGGCAAGTCCAGGGAACAGAAGTGCTTTTTAGAGCATGCCTCATTCCACAGCAGATAATATTTCTAAATGACACTGTGCAACAGACATCCCGTCTTGGACTAGCCAAGAACAAGGAAATGAACACACCGGGGTTTCCAGCACCATCACAGATGGGTGGGGGGCAGAATTCAACTACACATGGGGTAGGATTAGATGACATTCTCCAGTACAACAGGTCAGATCCCAATTGGACAGAATGGCTGATTTGGGCCATTGACACAAACACATGTCAACAGAGATTCCTAGGTATAACAGAGGGGTTTAGTATCCATAGGCCAGATACACGCTATGTACAAAGACAACACCCAGGGGTAGTGACATCCTATAGTGTTGGGAAGTTGTGCCTTGATTGGCTAGAGACCTCAACACTCACAGAAGTAAAACATCACTTGACCTTACTCACACCTGATGTGGACCTTAGGGATTTCTTGTCAGGCCCAAGGAAAACACGTCAGAAACATTTCATATATGCTGGCATTTACGCCTATTATAATGAAAACTGGAAAATATCCCAACAAGAGGCCGCAGAAAGGATACGGGAAATAGACCGTATTAACCTAGAGAAGGCATTAGCTGTAGTGGATAATGGGTTAACAACTTTGACCTCCAGGATTTACTCCTTAGGCAACATTGTGTCTTCGGCAATCGGCATATTAGAACAGGATCTGACCTTGTTGCAACACGGGCAATCACAGTTACGTTCTATTATGATGTTAAGCTGGACGCTGCAATCTTTGCGTGCAGGCTATGTGCCTTGGCGTTTTCTAAACACCATGTCTCTGTTTTCAGAATACAATCTAACTGATAAGCAGACAGAAATGGCACAAAGGGGAGCCAAATATACAATGCTGCGTATTGAGAAACTGGAAAGGTTACCATTCACTGTAGCCGAATTACCATCAACTGAATGGCTAATTCATGACCAAATCACTCTGCCGGTCACTACGTTTTAGTTTCAATATTGCCTTGAGCAAAGGCAGGCAGGCAAATATGAAAAAATGGGTAAGGGTTACATTAAGGAAACTTGGGAGTTACCATATAGATATCGATGCCGGAATGGGGATCGAGAAGTGTATCTGAGTGGTACAAACTGCAAGAACGCTTTAAGCGGTTCTCTCATGTGTCAGGATATTTCTCTGCACGGAGCATGTAGTGGTTCGGTAGCGAATCTATCTTGCCACATGTCAGGGACCCCAGCGGCCATGATCACGCCGGTTTTCCAGCTGCTCTCGAATGGGAGTTACTTGATGCTAAACGATCAAGGTTGCTGTGGGATGCTTCCGGGCGTCGCCTATCTGGTCACTGTTAACTCTAGGGTTACTTGCTGTATGCAAGTATTGTTTCCGCCACTGAACACAGTCAGGGAGGCGCCGTTATGGCCTTCATTGAATGTTTCCTTCATACAATTTGATACTTTGAGCAGACTGAAAGCCATGCTTTTACAGCAACCCGTGCCCTTAACCTCCGCTCGAGAAACCTTTGAACTTCAAGTTGCAAGGACCTCGACTGAGATACAGGCGCTTATACGTACAAACTGCCCCTTTCATTTCGCAGAAATGGTGGGTCGTATCTTTAACATGTCTGATACGAGCGGTATTGTACACCTATTTAAGACCATAGGGTCAGGACTATTAAGCACCT
Source organism: Calotriton arnoldi (assembly GCA_963921515.1). NCBI lineage: Eukaryota > Metazoa > Chordata > Amphibia > Caudata > Salamandridae > Calotriton > Calotriton arnoldi. The sequence goes on along the minus strand of CAWUFW010006593.1, from coordinate 421,549 downwards.
TTCAGACAGTCCTCGGAGTAATCTCAAATTTTATACACTCCGTATTGGGAAGCGTGTTTGGAGGTCTCCCGCTTATCCTGTTCCTAATTGCAGGAGTCCTGATTGTAATCTTACTGCTACGCAATGGACGGCCCAATTTCCGAGGAAATGGCGAACGTACTCATGGAGCGGAAGTTCCGTGAACGCATGGTACAGCTTCTGGGAATACCGTGCCTAAAAGAACTGAACGCCTCTTGGTTTCTGTCGTTTAGACCAGTCTGGGTGGACTGCATCTTACCTGTTCTTTCGATGCCTGTTTTGCAGAGAAGAATGCACGTTGGATCTCTGTCTAACTCTGTCTAACGTTTCCATCAGATACGCCTCCGGACATGGATGCTATGCTGGACCCCCTAAAAGCCCATGCTCTGCGTTGTCCCCAGCGTCTTCCAATTCTGATGAACGCATTCCTTGAGAATCCACAGGTGCCGTTTGCTCCTGCTGGGTTAGGTGGCTCCTCCACAGGCACTCAGGTAACAACTGCTGCTCAAGCTGCCGCAGCACCGAATGTTGGTAGTGCTGAATTCCATCTATGTGCGATTGACGTTCTCTATGAGGCGTTGGATTTGTCGTCTGCAGTAGCTAATACCGATAATGCTGTATCTCCCAGGACACTTAATCTGGAATTGGCTCATCGCGTCCTGGGAAAGAATTCGGCTTCTCCATTTCGTTTCATAAATAAACGACCTAAATTTGGAACACTTCCTAAATTGACACTTGAGAAAGAATGGCCTTCTGCTTCTAGTAATGCAACTTTTATAAATGAAACAGAATTGACTTTTTTCAAGTGGCAACAAATGAATAGCTGACTTTAACATTTTAATCATTTTTAAATGTCTTTTTAAGACCATGTTTTTAGCTGTTTTTAAGAGAATTTTTAAATTGTCCAGATTTTAAGTATGGTCATTGTCATCCAATTCGAAAGTGGAGTGGGAGTTACGTTTCATATAGAGGTCCTAATATAGACGCTTTCATATATGCCGTATATGGTCATATTCGCATATGCCCTATTGTGGTCATAATCGTATATGCCCTATTTTGGTCATAATCGTCTATGCCCTATTATAGTCATGATCTCCTATGCCCTAATTTAGGCATGATCTTTCACCTACACTAGTTCCCTACAGTACACAATGAGCTCTGAGGGTTGAACGTTATCTAGTCTGTGGTTAGAACACTGCAGGGTTTTTCCCGAACACAGGCCTACAATGTACTCATAAATTATGCATGAGCATGCCCCAGCTACATCTCCCGCATAATATGTATGTACAAAGTTCACCCCTGACGTCTTCATCATGTCTAACAAAGACCACTACAAACCATACTGAGGGACGAGATACTTTAGGGTATAAATACACCACATCTTGCCACGGTAAGATAGAGGGAACCGAGACTTCCGTGCTGACACACTGACCAGAGACGCTGAGGCTCCTGCATGCAGTCGCTCCAGCTGACAGCGGTCTAACACAGCCCTTGCGGGGTGTCCAACTCGAGACCAGGACGGGGTCCCACACTCTCTCTATTCAGGTATGGGGGTTCGACTAAATCCTAGTAGGATTCTGGGCTCTTAGGCTTGTAGACCTACACATATGCTAGGTACACTCAGGTACATCTAGTTAGGCATAGTACGCGCACTTTCATAATGTTTTTATATTCATGTATGTATTCATGATTATTGCAATATGATAGAACTGTTCTACCCCTTCACTTTTATCGTACTGCTGATAATATATCTCTGCTATTGTATGCTGGTTTCTGCAGCACATATATTTTACACTAGAATAACAACTGTTCAATAAATATTTATTGAAACGCCCAGACTGTTTATTCTGTGTAACTCTCTGAGACAAACCGAATAAGTAAGCATGAGTGACTGCGCAAAAAGTAGTGTATTGTTTCTACGATTCTGAGGGATCAGGGTTGTCATGATCTAAGGTGGCCAGAAACTAATCTCTCCCCGATAATAGGAGATTCTCTATATATTTTTACTGAGATCCAAAATATTGAATCAATCAATCAGGGGTTTGTAAAGCGCAGCTATTCACCCATGAGGGTCTCAAGGCGCTGAGGGGGCTGCTGATCCGTTTGGGCATGGAGGTTCAGGCAAAGATCCAGGTCTTGAGATCCTTCTTGAATTGGGTCAGCGACAGGGAATGCCTGAGGTGGAGGGGGCAGGGTTTTTCAGGTCTTAGCTGTGAGGTAAGTGAAGGATCTTCCTACGGTTCTGGTCTTGTGAATCCGTGGAACTGTGGCCAGGGCAAGTTGGGTGGAGTGAAGTTGTCTGGCTGGTACGTGGAATGAGAGGTAGTGGCTCGGATATGCTGGTCCTGATTCTTGGAGAGGTTTGTGGGCATGTGTGAGGAGCTTGAAAGTGATTCTTTTGTTGACTGGGAGCCTGTGAAGTTGTCAGAGGTGTTAAGTGATGTAGCTGCGGCGGGGGATGTCGAGGACCAGTCTGGCTGCAGCGTTTTGGATGTTCTGTGGATTCCTGAGCTGTTCTAGGTGATGCCGATGTAAAGTGTGTTACTGTAGTCGAGTCTGCTGATGATGAGTGCATGGGTGACCCTCTTTCTGGATTCTGTGGGGATCCAACTGAATGCCTTATGGAGCTGGAGGAGCATGTGGAAGCAGGATGAGGATATGACATTGATCTAGTGGTTCATTGTGAGTGAGGTGTCCAGTATGATGCTGAGGTTGCATGCGTGGTCCGTGGGAGTGGGAGGGGTTTCCAGAGTGTCAGGCCACCATGAGTCGTCACAGGCTGTGAGGGCAGGTCCCAGGATGAGTACTTCGGCCTTGTCCAAGTTGAGCTTGAGGCAGCAATCTTTCATCCAGGTAGCAACGGCCTTCATCCCGCTGTGTAAGTTAGTTCTGGTGGCTGTGGGTTCGTTGGTGAGGGAGAGGATCAGCTGGGTGTCGTCAGCATGGGAGATGATGTTGAGTTTGTGGTTTCTGATAATGGCCGAAAGGGGGGCCATGTGGATGTTGAAGAGGGTGGGGCTCAGGGAGGAGCCCTGGGGCACTCTGTAGCTGATCTCCATAGGGAGGAATGGAGGTAGTCTGACTCTCTGTGTTTGGCCGATAAGGAAGGAGTGGATCCAGTTCAGGGCCTTGTCACTGATGCTGGCGTCGTGGAGTCTCGCGATTAGGGGACAGTGGGAGACAGTATTGAAGGTGGCTGAGAGGTCCAGAAGGGTGAGGGCTGTGGTTTCACCGTAGTTGACGAGGGAGCGGATGTCATCAGTGGCGGCGAGGAGTGCGGTATCGGTGCTGTGTTTGCTTCGGAAGCCGGATTGAGAGATGTCCAGGATGTGGTTCTCTTAGATGAACTCTGAGAGCTGGGTGTTGATGGCCTTCTCCATGACCTTGGCTGGGAAGGGGAGGAGGGAGATGGGTCTGAAGTTCTTCAGGTCTGTCGGGTCGGCGGATGGCTTCTTCAGCAGGGGGTTGATCTCGGCATGTTTCCAGTCATGGGGGAAGGTGGCAGTATCGATGGAGCAGTTGGTGGTGCGGTGAAGCTGTGGGGCAATGGAGGTGTCTGCTCTATGGAAGATGTGATAAGGGAAAGGGTCCAAAGGGGCTCCAGAGTGAATGCTCTTAATGGTCTTGAGTGCATCATCTGTGGTAAGTGGAGTGCAGTTGAGCAGGATCTGTTGGGGTGTGGTATGGTTGCGTGTGGTGGTGACAGGTGTTGTGGCAGGGTCTTGGGTGTCAAAGCTGTTGTACATTTGCTTTATCTTGTGGTGCCGAGTTTGTTGCAGAGGTCTTGGGAGGGTGGGACATCTGTGATCTCACTGTTCGGCCTGGCGAACTCCTTGACGATGGCAAAGACCTCTTTGCTGTTATGTGCATTGGCGTTGATTCTGTCTTGGACGGCTGTTTTCTTTGTGGTTTTGAGGAGGAGGCGGTCTGTGTTGACAGCGGTTTTGAAGGGTGAGTGGGTTCCCGGGGAGTTGTTGTTCCTCCATCTCTTCTCGAGTCATCTGCGAGTGCGTCTGGACTCGTGGAGGGCGGCAGTGAACCAGCTGGCTTTCTTGGAGTGTTCCTTGCCTGGTGCTTTCATGAGGGGTACCAGAGTGACGGCGCAGTTGGCAATCCATCGGTGAAGGTTGCGTGCTGAGGTGTTGGCGTCTGTTGATGTCGGCAGTATGGTAGTGCTGAGGAAGGTGGTGAGGTGTTCTTCAGTGACCTTGTTCCAGCTACGACAGGGTGGGCAGTAAGGGCAGTGGTGGATAGTGGGAGTGGTGAAGGAAAAGTGCGAGCAGTGGTGGTTGGTCCAGAGTAGTTCAGTGGTGTGGGTGTAGACGATGTTCCCACTGCATTGAAGATGGGGTCGAGCGTCTGTCTGGCTGCATGGGTCGAGAGGTGAATAGCTGCTTGAGTCTGATGTTGGCGAGGTTCTCTAGTAGGGATGTGGTGTTCTGGTCACGGGTTGTCCAGCTGGAAGTTGAGGTTGCCAAGTAGGATGTAATCGGTGGATGCTAGAGCCTGGGGTGCGATGTGGTTTACGATGCCGTCAGTGAAGGGTGGGCGGGGTCCAGGAGGCCTGTAGACGAGGGTGCCACGGAGGGTGTTGTTGGGGTTGGTCTGGATCTGGAAATGGAGGTGTTCCCTGGTTGTCGTCCGGTCGTTCGAGTGATTGGTCAGACGGAGGGTGTTCTTGTGGATGATGGCGATGCCTCCTCCTGGTCGGTCAGTGCGGTCCTTGCGGGTGATTTTGTAGCCATCTGGGATGGTGGTGGCGATGTCCAGACCTGAGCAGGGGTTGGTCCAGATTTCCAAAAAGAAGGTGATGTTGTGGGAGGAGGCGTCAAGGAGGTCCCAGATTTCTGTGGCATGATTGTGGAGGGATTCGCACATTGAGGAGAATGCTGTTGAGCCGGTCAGGTGCGCTGTTAGTTGGCTGGGCGGTAAGAAGAGGTGGCGTGTTGGGGTGGGTGAGGGTGTCTCTGCAGGTCTTTGGGTGTCCGGTGACAAGAGGTGGCAGGCGGCATGGTGTCCTGTGTTGAGGGCGAGGAGGGTGCTGGCGTCTTAACAGTAGAAGGTCAGAGAACCAGGTTCAGCACAGCAGCTGCCATTAAGTAGTGAGCGGGGGGCTGGACAGCTGGGAAAGGGGAAACGCAGTGAGAGGAACAGTCACTGGAGGCGGGTGGGGCCGCGGGGATCACAGCGTCAAGGGCGACGAAAAGAGCATAAAACAGGAAAAGGAAAGAAAAGCAAAATAAGGCAGAAGAGAAGAGGCAAAAGAGGCAGAGAAAAGCAGTAAAAGAGAGACAGAAGGGCAGTCAAGCAGCAGAGCAGTGACACTCTACCACTAGACACCAGGGATGAGGCGCAGACATGAGTCTGTGGGTGGAGGAGGGCCTCAAACTCCTGACCAGAGGGTCAGCAGCAGCAATGGGGGCAGCAGCAGCTACCAGGTGGAACGGTGCAGTCCACTAGAAGGTCAGTGGACTGCACTTTCACTGTGCAGTGGCTGCCATTAAGAAGGGTGTGAGGGTGCTGGACAGCTGGGAAGGGGGACACGCGGGAGCTGGAAGGGTACTGGAGGGTGGCTGGGCCACGGGGCATTGCAGCCACAAGGGTGACAAAGAGAGCAAAAAACAAGAAAAGAAAAGAAAATCAGAAAAAGGCAGAAGCAGAAGAAAAGGCAAAAGAGGCTGAGAAAAGCAGAAAAAGAGAGACAAAAGGGCAGTCAGGTAGCAGAGCAGCGACGTTCTACCACTAGACCACCAGGGATGAGGTGCAGGCCTGCAGGTGGATGAGGACCTCAAACTCCTGACCGTAGTGTCAGCAGCAGCGAAGGGGGCAGCTACCAGGTGGAGCTGTGCAGTGAAGGGAGATGTCTACTAGAAGGTCATATTGCTTACTGATACATCAATTCATAAATATTCATAAATATTATACATGCTCCAACCATAAATACATCAATAAATACATATTACATAATCAGATACACCCAGGATGGATTAAGAAGATGGTACTAGCTAAAACTCCACATATTATAAATACCCGGAATAGATAAAAATGACTACCCCTTAAAATGAGCGATTACGCATGCATGAAGTGCAAAACAGCAATGAAACATAATCCAGTCATTTGATCTAACCCTTATTCTCATTCAAAAAGCCGCCCCCACAGTTTATCAATTTCTTGACCCCCCCCATTTTGCATTGCATATAACCGTTCATTGTTTCTAACTTGCTTCATTTTTCGCAGCCAATCCCCCATTATGGGGACCGGTTGTGTCCCCCATTTTTGAAGCAAGAGGGATCTGGCCACAGCCATTGCAACATTTAATAATTTTATCCATTTATTGTCCAGACCGTGGGCAGGATCGTACCCCAAATAAAAGCCAGTCTGACCCGCCATTCAGTCTCCAAGGACTGAAATATCTCATTCCAGAATCCCTGGATAAGGGGACACTGATGAATTTATCTTGCCCTTCCTTTGGATTACCAGATACATAGATTGGACTGGACAGAGAGAGTAGGCAGTGGTATTGCTATTATCCTGAAAGATGAATTCAAATGTACTATAACTCAGCTTCATCTCCCAGAATGTGAAAGTCTACAGTTTCACATAGCACTATCCCCTGACCGCACCTTTTCTGGGATACTTATTTATAGACCCCCAGGCACAAGCTGCAGATTCATGGAGGCACTACCTGACTCCTTAATTAGTCTTGCAATGGAGAAATCCCATATGACTATTTTGGGTGATTTTAATTTTCACTTTGATGAACAAGATACCCCTCATATCAAACGGCTGCAAGGAGATTTAGAAGCACTACAATTAACGCAACGTGTGACCTCACCCACGCACGAGAAAGGGCATATACTTGACCTTATTTTTTCTAATGACCCCGAAATCACTGTACTAAAAACTATCCCAGTTGCCTGGTCAGATCACTTTTTAATTAGATTTGGCCTACCCAAACCCGCAAAGCAGGAGAAATCTCAAGCCCAAACGGCAGTAAGGCGTAGTTGGGCTAGATTGGCCCCAGAAACCTGGCAGACGGTCCTAATGGACAACATTCCAAAATTTGCTGGTAATATAGAAGAGAAATATCAGCAATGGGAAGACTGGATTACCCAGTCGGCTGACATGTGTGCCCCCATGAGAACTATTAACAATAAAACTTGCTCTAGAAGAGCACCATGGTACAATGAACAGCTTTTGGAACTGAAAAACAATGTAAGAAACTGGAGAGACTATGGAGAAAGAATTATGATCCAGCTCTAAAATCCAGATACAAGCTGCTAATTAGGGCCTATCATAATGATATCAAGGGTGCGCAAGCTAAATTCTTTGAAGAAAAATATCCCAATCAGCTAATTCCTCAAGGGAATTATTTAGAGTGGTTAAAACGCTAACCAACCCTCATGAAAATACGAAAACCCTCCCGGTTTCAGTCGAAAGGTGTAATGACATAGCTACCTTTTTTCATAAAAAAGTAATAGAAATATATGACCAATTCCCAAAGGATAGTAACTTCAACTCTGATGTAGGCACAGAGGTGGAAGGACTCTTACCTTTCCCAAAATTAGCTTATTTCCCCAGACTTGAGGAAGAAGACGTTCGTAATCTAATAAAAGGTACTAAATCTGGATCACCAATTGATCCAGCCCCGCCCAGATTTTAGCTAAAACACTGGAGACCATTTTACCCTCCATAATGGAAATGCTCAACCTATCATTAGACACAGCTTCGGTGCCAAAAGTTTGGAAGCATGCAATCATTAGGCCTTTACAAAAAAAAAACAATATGGATCCTACTGTCCTTAGCAATCTACGCCCCATCTCACTTTTGCTATTTATCAGCAAACTTTTAGAAAAGCATGTAAACAATACCTTGACTGACTTCCTGAAACTAATGAAATACTGCATCCCACTCAGATGGGTTTCCGTGCCTCCCACAGTACAGAATCAGCACTGTTGGTGGTCACAGAGGAGTTAAAGGCACTTTTGGATGAGGGTGGTTCTGCCGCCATCCTTTTGTTGGACCTCAGTGCAGCATTTGACACCGTAGATCATACCACATTAATGGGGAGACTAAGGGAAATAGGAGTCCATGGCCTTGCCATGGACTGGTTGGCTTCTTTTTTGGAAGACAGGTCCTTCCAAGTGATGGAAGGGGACTGTTTTTCAGACCACCTTCCAATTACATCTGGAGTCCCACAGGGTTCTTCCCTTAGTCCTACCCTATTTAATATTTATGTACGACAGCTGGCTAATATAGCACAGGAAGATTGTGTCTCAGTGGTGTCATATGCTGACGACACTCAGCTGATAGTCTCCCTAACAGATAACGCAAATCAGCAGTTGAGTCACTGTCTGGAGAGAGTGGTAAATTGGATGGCCAATAGCCATCTGAAATTAAATGGCGAGAAAACAGAGATCATGCTATTAGGAAAATCCACTATCCAGGCACCCCTGACACAGTGGCCCCCTGGCATGGGAAACCCACCTATATCCAAACCAGTTATAAAAAATTTAGGGGTCTGGATGGAGAACTCACTCACACGATGGATTGCCAATCCAGGAAACTGTCAGGAATATGTTTCTCCCTGCTTAAAACACTAAGGAAGATTATTGAGGTGATCCCGGAACATCTGAAAAAAAATGGTCATCCAGTCTCTTATAATCTCACGATTGGACTATGAAAACTCACTTTATGTGGGCGCGCCTAAATATGTGACGAAGAGACTACAGGTAGTACAAAATGCGGCAGCAAGACTCCTTCTAAAAATCCCCAAATGCACTTCGACTAAAGAAGCACTGAAACAGCTACACTGGCTCCCTATTGAAACAAGAATAAAGTTTAAATCCCTATGCTTGTCATATAGGACTGTTAACAAAAAAGGCCCAATAAAACTGAGACAAATGTTGTCCAGGTATATCCCGACCAGGCATCTTAGATCAGCTCAGCAACAGCTTCTTAGGACATCGAGAGCCAAAAGAGCCAGGTGGGGGGGAAGATCATTTGCCCACCTGGTACCAAAGATGTGGAATGCCCTCCCATATAAAATAAGAATTCTACCCAACGAAACAGTTTTCAGGAAACATCTCAAAACTTTGCTGTTCCCCTTGTAGACGCACTATGGATAGAGCTTGTAAACAGCACTCTTTAGCGCTGGGAAGCCCTCGGGCAGCCACGCGCTTTACACATTTCTAAACATAAACATAAACATGTGCACCAAGTTGGCAACACACCCATCAGAACAACAAAAACAGTGACTCGGCAGGTTAGGGTTAACTTGTGCAAGAAATTGCAGGGTTCCCTATAGCAGCCATTTACTAAAAAATAACATTCAACGCCAATTGGCTCTTCTTGACACGCAAAAATGTTGTATATTGACTTCATCCCACATCTTAGTTGTTAATTCCAAACCTTCATAGTTTTCCCATTTTTTTGATAGCTTTTTGGGTGAGATTGGAACGCTTAATAGAGGGAAACAATATTTTCCATTCCCCGGGACTGTTATATTCGTTGGCTTTGAATAATGCGAGTACCTTATTTCTACTAAGATTTATCTGGCCTAAATCCAAATTGCTTTATACAACATTCTATAAGAGCTGAGGAGCAGAAAATCGTTTTGAATTACCTCGTGAGAAAGGAGAAAGTCTGATAGTTTCTTAAACCCTACTTTTGCCCATTTTTGGACAATTATTGGTGCCAAATTGACGCCAGACTGCATAACCAGTTCTGACAGAGGTGTTGCGGCATTAATATAAGGAATAGCATATCTTCACAGATTTTAGAACATTGCCTATATGGTGTTCTTTGAAGATCAGCTGCATAAAATAATTCATAAATATTCCTGTGTGGAGCATTACTTTGAACCTGGACATATACTGTGCAAAGTAGGCAAAATAGTAATCCTTAAGATCGGGAAGCGCCAACCCACCTTTTTCCGACCCTTCATATGAAGTGCTTAGTGCTACTCTGGCTGTTTTGTTTTTCCCGGATAAAAGATGTAAACATAGACTCCACCTTTTTAAAAAAGAATGTAGTTAAAACACAAGGAATAGCTGAAAACAGAAAATTAAACAACGGGAGAATAGACATTGTAATCAGGGAGACCCTCCCAAGAATGGTCAAAGGTAGAGAATTCCAGCGTGAGAGTAGATCTTGTACTTTTAAAAGAAGCTGGGAAAAATTAGGATCATATAGATCGTCCATCCGTGATGAGTACTTAATACCCAGATATCTTTTTGCGTGTGAATTTACGCACAAGGCTATATCTGGGTGCAAGACATCTGGGTTGCACCCGCATAATATTATTTCAGTTTTCTTCTTGTTGATTTTATAACCTCCCAATTTCTCATACTGTTCAAAGATCTCAAAGACCTTTTTCTGTATGCCCATACTACTATCCAGAATTAACATGATCTCGTCGGCGTATACCTTTAGCTTCCCCATCTGTGACAGAGGGGTGCGGATGTCAGCATTTTCTCTAATCACTATTGCCAATGGCTCAATAAAAAAGGCAAATTAAATAGGAGATAACGAACACCCCTGCCAGATTCTGCATAAAACCTGTATTTTCCCCACCTCTGGCGCATTTAGAATAATGCTGGCTTCTGCATTATGATACATCCTTTGTATCAACCCCGTGATCTGAGGTAGAATACAGAATCTAAACAAAATAATGTTTCCCAGACCACGAGGTCAAATGCTTTCTCTGCGTCTAGCAGAAGCACCTAGGCAGATGTATCATTAACCGCAAAATAGTCTAATGCTTTGACCAGATAGTGTGTGTTTGTCCCTAACGGCTACCCAGCTATAAAACCATTCTGATCTAAATGGTTTAACTTTGATGCTATTGAGTTAAATCTATTAGCTAATAATTTTGCAATGATTTTATAATCAGTATTTAACAATGTGATTGGACGATATGGAGCCGGATCCTCACTATCCTTCCCCTGTTTTAAAAAGTCATCACATTCCCCTTATAAAATGAGACTGGTATAGGGCCGCCCTCTAACATTGTGTTGGCGACCAGTAAAAATAATCATCTAAAACTTCTACAAAGGTTTTTAAAAATTCTTCAGAGAAACCATCTGGCCCACAGGCTTTACAATTTGGAAGATTCTTAATTACCTCAACCTGTTCTTTTTTAGAAAAAGGTTGATTAATATTGACCCCTCCTTCGGATAGCATTGGAATATTATTATCCGCCAAAAACTTTCCAAGAGAGTCTTTATCAACCAATTGGTTTTGTGTATAGATCCATCTATAATGATCCAACATAGTTTCCCCCACCTTCACTGAATCCTTACTCCTATTTCCAGTGGCAGGACATTTCAATACATCTATTCAAATATTGCCAGCTTGTTTGCGTGCCTGCCAGGCTAAGAATCTCCCAATGAAATTGTTCTCCTCATAAACTTTTTCCTGTAGGCACGATTCAACATTTCACATTTTGTGTAAAACGCCTCCCTTAATGCCTGTTTCGCCTTGTCCATTTTTATTTTATTTAACAAAGATGAGTTCTTAAAAAGGCTTCATAGCTTTGCTGGACATTTCTTTCTAAAGTTTGCTTTTGTAGTTTAGCCTTTTTGGTGTTTTCTGCATCTTTACCTATCACCTTTAAGGCATCCCAGACAATACTAGGGGAAGCGGTCCCATGATTTATTGCCAAGAATGCTTTTATATTCACTTTACAAATTTGCACCCACCCTTCCTCCTGTAAATACTGGGGCATATTAGCAAGGGCACTATCGCCGCTTTAGCAGCACTTTTTGCCGCTAAAGCGGCGATATTCATATCGCCCTATCAGCAAATTGTCTCTAACAGCAGTTAGCGACAGTTTGCGGGCATTAGCGCCCGTTTTTTTACCGCTTTGCATGTCAGCGATATTTATCGCTAATGACATGCAAAGTGGGCGTTCCCGACGAACAAACCTGGGAAACACTCGCTAACAGGCCTATCGCCTATTAGCAAGGTGGCCATGGCCCCAGTTAGCGACGTGAAAATTCGCGCTAACCGGGTCATCGCCATTTATTTAACACCTGCAATTAGCAGGTGTTAGCCATACCTAACATGGGGGTGGATTATGCTGATACGACCACAGGGTCGTATCAGCAAGGTGTTCTCCCTTCTCCATGCAACATCGCTGGTTTTTCAGCGATGTTGGCCCATTTCCCGCTATCGCTGGAATATTCATCGCCATAGCGCTAATCGTTGCTAATACAGCGTTAGCGTGGCGATATATTCCAGCGATAGCCGGCGATAAAAAAAATCACGCTAAGAAGGGTTAGCGATGATTATCGCCTCTTCTTGCTAATATGCCCCACTGTTTGTTAAAAACAAAGCGTCTAGGGTATACTAAGGCTTTCCCCATCTCTAACTCTAGGACGATCATTGCGTGGTCTGAGAAACCATTAGATAAATTTAGTTGTGTGTTAAATACCAGAGACTTTGAGAGAAGAAAAGAACCTATGCAAGAATAACAACAAAATCTTCCTGAAAAGCAAGTATATGTAATTTTTGTAGGAAAGGCCTCCCTTCAAGGATCAATTAATCCCAGAGTTTTCTGGTAGTTTTGCACAGCTTTCAATGTTTTTGGTTTTAACTGCCTCTTTAAATTAGCTGAGGAGTCAATTTATGGATTTTGTAATATATTGTAATCCCCTCCGATAATCACTTCGTCAGTAATAACGACTGGAATAACTCCTCATAGGGCTTAACATTGTCTTCAACTGGGGGGCCGTGGCTAGCAGCCGCTGAAGATGGCGCTGCGCTAGCCGACAGCGCATGAGCCCGATAAATCCGGCATAATCCGTGGCCCAGCAGGCTGATTTCAGGAGCTACTGAGGCGGGGAAGAGGTGGTGACCGTGCGGTGCTTTCAAGCCCCGTGGAAAAGAGCGAGACACGCTGCCTGCGGCCCGCGGCAACAAGATGGCGCCCTCCCGGGACTCTTAAGCGGAGGCACTCCATCGCACCGATCCGCCGCTGCGGAGGAGATCAGCTGCCTCAGACAGGCTTCCACGGCTTTGCTGCTGCTGTCGGAAAGCTTCGGGCCGAGGCGCACGCTCCCTGGCGTGTGGGAGGCGCTGACTGTGATCGGCTGCAAGAATCACGAAGGTCAGTCGAGCTGCGGCCGGGAGACCACGCAGTTCCCCCGGTCCCCGGCCGAGCGTGTTGTGAGCCCGGCACTTGTGGGCGTGCATATTTAATACTGTGGCCTGACTGCGCTCCAGATACTGGACATTGTTTCAGTCGATACCGCGGCCCGAGTGGGTTTCAGCGGCGGCATCCCCTTCCCCCACCGGGCGTACATGTGGGCAGTGCCTCCCGGTCCCGGACAGTGGTGACTGTCGTTACAGCACCGCAAATCCTGCGGAATTCCACCACTCGATGGTGTTGTGGCCCTGGACTGTTGAAGAACGTGAGGCGCTGTAACCTGTATAAAGAGGGGGCCTATCCCTTGCTGACCCCTGAGTGGGGGGTGGACCCAGTGGCCCTGTGGTGGCAGAGGCAAACGGCGGAACAAAATCCTGTACAGCCGGGGGGGGTCCCCCAGGGTGTCAGTGGCTGCAGAGACACCCTCAATCACCAGGCATTACTCCTGACAGCCCACGAAACACGCCATGGGCCGAAATAAAGCTCTGGGGCCTGGACAGGCCAACCAAATCGACAAGTACACGGTGGCCATGGGTCGCGAGGAGGGGGCAACAGGAGGAGGCCGACGACCCATCCTTAAAGGATATCATGAAGGCCATCAGGGAGTTGAAAGGCACTCTGGAGCTGAAGCTTGACTCCGTCACTGAGGAGGTGAACCTCTTGCGCGCTGACCTCCGCAAAATCTCCGAGAAGATCTCCATGGCAGAGGCGGGCATTGGGGTCTACAGTCCAAAACTAAACATCTTGAAGATCAGGTTGCCACTCTCACAAAGAATCAATCGGACATCTACGCCCGACTTGAAGACCAGGAAGGGAGGGCCCGGCGCAACAATATTCGCGTGGTGGGAGTGCCGGAGGGAATGGAGGGACCGTCAATGGACTTGTTCCTGGAGGATCTAATCTTAAATCACCTGAAACCCAAATGCCTATCGAACTTTTTCTCAGTAGAATGTGCTCATAGGGCTCTGGGAGGCAGGCCTCGCCCTGGGGCGCCCCCGCGCACAATCATTGCCCGCATCCTGAACTTCAGGGATAGGGATGCTATCTTGCAAGCGGCACGTATGCATGGTGATCTCCGACACGAGAATGCCACCATCTGTTTTTTTCTGGACTTTGCGCTGCATGTTCAACGCCTCGCTCCTTCGATGCTGTCAAAAAAGCCCTCTGGGAACAAAACGTGAAATACATGATGCTCTTCCCAGCCAGGCTTAAAATTCTAGACGGAGGGAAAGCGTACTTTTTTGATACGCCGGCGGACGCGAGCGACTGGCTGGAGGGCTGGTGAACTGTCTGTCGCAAAGGAGGGCCGCACCGGACCGGGACGGAACAGGGCCGCGAAGAGATCGAACAAGAGACTGAGAGGTCAACGAGTGGCCAGACGCAACGGCAGCGGACAGATAAGTGACCTGTGGGACACTCCTCAACTTGTTGAAACTGAACTACACTCTTATGTGAACACAATCTAGGGAGTCAGTGGGTCCTGGGAGGGAGGCTATGAGACATGGTGCCTCCGGTCACATGGGGCCTGCGACCTTTGTACAGACTACCGCAATGCACGGCCCACCTATCCTTTCCTTGTCTTCCATGTGGGTAGTTGGGCCGCCTCTGTGGTGTGCTATTGAGGGGGGCCTTTGAACTTCACGCTATGGGCTTGTAATCTCCGTCAGCAGACATATACTACTTCATACTGGAGGCTAGTCCACGGCTCCTCATAAATGTTTCTTTCTGCACAGTTTGGGCGACAGGCACTCTGCACATTTGGGAGGTGGGAGGTTGGGGACTCACCCAGCAGGGTTGCAGGGAGGGGGGAGTTGGGTTCATTGTTTATTTTGTTTGGGGGGGAGGGGACACATGCTCGAGACCTTGATATCCAACAGCTACTGGAGGTTGACACAAAGGGTATTGAAATGGGGAGGGAACACCTAATTATTATCGGCCCTACTTGTAACCATGGGAGACCCAGCTAGTATGCAGATATGGACCTGGAACGTGAATGGTCTTGGGAACAAGATCAAACGCACATTAGTTTTGCAACATATTAAGAGGCACTCCCCAGACGTAGTTCTGATCCAGGAATCGCACTTGCGGGGAAGTAAGTGTAAGGCCATAGACCGTTTTGGTTATAAAATGATAGCCCATTCCGGATTCACGTCCGGGACACGGGGGTGGGGATCCTGACGCATAACACACTACCCCTAGTTATAACAGGCACATGGACGGATGATGCAGGATGTTTCGCGGCGGCAGCGGGTAAATGGGAGGGGCGCCTGATTGTACTCTGCTCTTGCTATATGCCGCCGGGTCTCCACTCAGTGATCCTTCCGAAGTTTAGCTCATTCCTAACAGACCTTCCCCTAGGTGTTCTCCTTATTGGTGGGGATACAAACGCAGTCATGGACCCGGAAATGGACCGGTCTGGTTCCCAGACAGGCAGACAAAGGGAACGAAGCCTGGCAGACTTCATTATGGCTGTGGGCATGGTAGACTTGTGGCGGGCACATAACCCCTCATTGAGACACTACACGTTCTACTCGGCACAACATGGGTCCTTCTCCAGGATAGACCATTTCTTTACCCACAACGATAAGGTGGGGGATTTCCTTAATTCCAAACACATGGCACGGGGATTTCGGATCACTCTCCAGTGTGCGTCGCTCTCAGAGGCCCGATTATTGATAGAGCTGCATTCCCGAGGATTGACCGTTGGCATCTCCGGGACCCAACAATTGGAGACAAGCGCCGAGAGGGCTCGGAGCTATACTTTAAAGAAAACAAGGGGTCTGTAGAGTCACACATTACTTTGTGGGAGGCCTACAAGACAGTACTGAGGGGACAGGCACAGGTGCTGATCGGAGCGCAGAAAAAAGAGGAATCCTTGCAGATTCGACAACTGGAGCAGGAAATTAGCCAGATGGAGGGGGATAGTGCAACAGCCTCGAGTGCGGAATTGCGCCATAGGCTGGCCCTGGTGCGTGAACGGCTCGAAGCGGACCTTACGGAGGAAGAGCTGGGTAAAGCTCTGGGCTCCCTTAAATCCGGGAAAGCATCGGGTCCCAATGGACTTCCGGTAGAGATCTATAAAAGGTAGGCCTCGATCATAATACCTCCGCTTCGAGAAATGCTGCTAGAGGTGTGGGAATTCGGGCAACTCCCGTCGGACCAGAGGGCAGCAACGATAGTAGTGTTCTATAAATTCGGAAAGCCACCTGATCAGTGTAGTTCCTACCGCCCTATCTCCCTCATTAATGTGGAGGCCAAGGTCCTCGCCAAGGCCTTGGCGGACAGGTTGGTGTCCGTCATTGCGGAGTTGGTACACGTGGACCAATCGGGGTTCATGCCCAGTAGAAGTACCCGACACAATCTACGGAGACTATACGGGGTGTTGCACATGACTAGTGGAACTGAGACCCAACAGACGGCATTGATGGCGCTGGACACATCAATGGCCTTTGATAGCATCGAGTGGCCCTATCTGTTCATGGTCCTCCAAAGGCTGGGTTTCGGTCTCAACTTCTGTGGTTGGGTTAGACTCTTGTATGAGATGCCCACGGCCCGAGTGCGAGTTAACTGGGCACTATCCAGATCCTTTCGATTGCATAGAGGCACTAGACAGGGGTGCCCCTTGTCCCCACTCCTGTTTGCTCTTGCACTGGAGCCGTTTGCACACTGGATCAGGAGGGATCCCATGATCTGGGGTATAGCGGCACCAGGGAGGTGGGAGGAGCGTATTTCCCTTTACGCCGATGATATTGTTTTGTTTTGCATGACCTTACTACTCAATAGCGCGAGTATTACATATCTTCGAGCTATTCGGTAGCTATTCTGGCTATACTATTAATTGGTCAAAGTCAGTGATTTTTTCACTGTCGGGTCCCCCCCCAGGGTTCCTACATGGTGTTTGGCCCCAGTGGTGTCGGAGGGGTGTCGGAGGGGTTTAAATACTTGGGCGTCTATGTTACGCAAGACCAGAAGGTGTTCCTGGACAGGAATCTTGGACCCCAAATGAGTCGCCTGGGTGCAGATGTAAGTCATTGGCACACTCTACCGCTCTCACTCATGGGTAGGGCGGCTCTCGTTAAAATGATGACATTACCGAGGCTTCTCTATATTCTCCATAATACTCCATACCCGGTCCCCTGACTGTTTAAACGAATAGCACAGGTAGTTAGAACATTGTTGTGGGAGGGTGGCTCCCCGAGAATTGCACTCCACAAGGTACAGAAGGGAGTATACGATGGTGGCCTGGCAATTCCAGACATTAGGCTATACTACTGGGCCTCGCAGCTTCAGGTTATAAATGATTGGGTATATGTAGACGTGGAGGAGCCGGCCTACAGAGTAGATAGAGCCGTCATGCCAGGAGGGAATTGTGAACACCTCTTATATTCTAGGAGATCGCGTCCGGAGTGGCCTTAACACACTAAAGTAGTGCTACAGTGCTGGAGAGAGGCTAGCAAACTTTTAGGATGGGTGGGAAAACTGACCGGTAGGACCCCGTTGTAGATGGGCAATCCATTGCATGAAGTGGCCGCACTGACGGGCTTTAAAGGGTGGAAACTGATAGGTATTGAATATCTGGGGGATGTATGGAAAGGGGATTCCCCCCTCACGTTTGAAGATCTCCAGAGGGAATATAACCTACACCAGTCCCAGAGATACCACCATATGTGACTCCTGCATGCTCTGCGCACCCACATACACAGTAATACCTCGATTCCGGACTACTCCCCGTTAGAAGACAGGCTGCTACTTGACCCCATCACTGAGAAACCGACCTCCACAATATACCGCAAATTGATAAATAATGTACCAGACCCCCTGATTACCCTACGAGAGGCCTGGGTCAAAGATCTTGGTAGCATCGAAGACGAAGAGTGGCAGGAGGCAATTCAGAGCCCTATAGAGATCAAATATGCTTCAGATTTAGACTAGTGCAGCTTAAGATTTTACACCGCACTTATTATCCTCGCACCCACCTATACACATGGGGTAGAATCCCGACAGCGCTGTGTGTCAGGGATGTCAGCGGGAGGGTACCTTCCTGCATATTCTATGGGAATGTCCCGAGATAGTTCGATTCTGGCAGGCAATCACTGATACTATGTCCAGAGTGGTGGGAGAGAGTGTCCCGTTTGATCCAAAGTGGCTTTTATTGATGATCAATGGTGAATCTGACTGGTCCAGATATGTGGGAATATGGTTGTCTCTGGCAGCGGGAATTGCGAAGCGTAATATTGCCACGGGGTGGGAAATGTGATCTTGATTGGTGTCAGCGGGCCGAAGAAACAGTGTATAAAAGTAGGGGATGTGCTAAAAAATGGGAAAGAGTGTGGGCGCCCTGGAGAAAGTACAGAGGGCTGGGTATGGGTGACTAGACTTTTGTTGGATGTGTAAATTTCTTCTTTACTCCCTCATGAACACACTGCTATTGATCTTCTGTGGTCGCTCCACGATGTACTAATGAAAATGTTTTTGTAATGTATGGTCTCTTGAGCTTTGTTAATAAAAAGAGTTTTAAAAAACAACAAAAAGAACATTGTCTTCAACTGGGGCATAAAAGCTTACAAACATGAGATGTCTTGTTTCCACCAAGCAGCTCGGCCAGCACAACTGGACATTTTTATCGCTGGAGAAATTGACCACTTCAGCACCCAACCTCTTTCTCATAACAATTGTGGTGCCCTGGTATGCGGCCTGGGCAGAAGAGAAGCCTCTATATGCTGCCCAGGTTTTAAACATAGAACAGTCCAACAATTTTCTTACTGGGAAATGCGTTTCCTAGACTGATATCACAGACGGGTTTTCAACTGTGATCCAAGTTTCTATTGCCCATAGTTTCTTTTTATTTTTGAGGCAATTAACATTGAATGAAACGACCTTCAAAATATTATTTGTCGTCATCTTCTCTTTCCTGTCCTAATAAAACCCTAAATAAAACGGCTAAACTTTTAATGACCCCATCATGCACATTGGGATCTAGATTACTCGAACTATGGGGCCAATTCCGATCTGGGCCGGAAAACTCTCCGACCGAGCCGGATCCGGTGAGTTTTCCGACCGAGCCGGACCCCAGCAGTCCGACCGAGCGAGTACGATGTGGCCGCTGCTGCCGGACTCGACTCGGTCGGACTCCCATTGAAGGCAATGGGAGCCGGTTGTACAACGCGTACACGGGCTCCCATTGACTCAATGGGCACGTCTCGAACAGGGGGGCCCCATACAGTGGGTACGCATCGGTGCGACTCGCACCACACATGCATGTGTAGGGGGGACCCTTGGGTCCCCCCTGTGTGCGACTCGCGCGGCTACGCATGCAGGGGGGTCTGACACGGAACCCCCAAGTCTGGCTCCGACAGCTCTTCTGAGCCGGACGCTACGAGTCGGTCGGGCTGTTCGAGGCGCGCATCATACTGGCTCGGTCGGGTAATGTCTCCATTGCGTAGTGCGAGCTGTGTCCGTACGAGTCGGTCGGAGCGGTTCGGACCCGGGAACGAGTCGGTCGGCGATTTCGCGTGCGCTCGCATCGTACTTGCTCGCGCGGACGCCCGTACGAATCGGTCGGGAAATAGGCCTCCGAATCGGATCCGGTTAAGCCAAATCCGATTCGGTGCCCTACCGGCCGAGATCGGAATCGGCCCCTATGTATCTACCCTGTACCTCTGGTGTGCCTTTTAAACCCCTCCCTAGCACTCTGTGAGATAATGAAGAGATCAACTCAGTGGCAATGCCTCCCTTCATGTAAGATTAACATTCTGCATTTCTACTATTGGTGCATATAACAATAAATCGCAAATGTTCATCTCTTTTTACTAGCCCTTTCACCCGGTACCTCAACCATGCCCCCCAGCCATTACCTTCCCACCCTCCTTAAGCAGCGGTGAGTGGTTCACCCTTCCATTCACACCTGACATGCTTATCCCCCATAAAAAACTGGCACCCTGACCTTGTGTCAAGATCTTTCAGCCTTCCTACTCAGGTCTGCCCCCGCCAGGACGTTGAAAAAGGGAAAAAGAGATGCAGAGCCTAATGGTAAGATAAAAATTGCTAAGTGCCAATCAAAATAATGGCAAGAACATAATTCAAATAAACAGAATAGTGGTGAATCAACATTGAGGCATGCATCGCTTAACTAAGACTTATTAGAGATTTGCTATAGCAGTCCCTGTGGCTCAGAAATGGATATATGACTAAACAACTACTGCCTAACCCACGACTGCCTTAACCACGAAGGCTAAACAACGAGCATTGCTAAACCACTACTATTTAAATAACGACTTCCTGAAGCACGAAAATTCTTTACATTTCTCTTTACCAAATTACGCCACTATGTACTTTACATTAGGGGTATCCACCATGTTTTTAATTTTAAAATAAAGTTTGTTAAACTTACCTGACTGCAAATTCTCTGTCTTCTCATCACCGGAAGGCACTGCAGTCCGGAAAACAGGGGGAAACGATCTTGCGCATGTATCAGCAGATTCATCAAAAATAGAAGACGGACAAATATTTCAATACAAAGATATTGTAAAGCGTGTGAAAATCAAAAGATTTACATATTTCAATAAAACTTTTTTTGCATATGCTTGAAAATAAAAATATAACACATTATTAATAAATAGATTTTTTTACAGCAGAAATGTGTCTGATTTTATTATTTTTCCCCCAAATTTTTTTTCATATTTATTTATTAAAATATATATATACAGTGTTTGACAATTTTTTATTTATGGTTATATAAATGTAATTTGGTTTTAATTTTTTTTTATACTACTAATTAAATAGCACAGTAATACGAATTTTACCTGGGATTTAAATTACTTTAACACCCATTACCCATAACATTCCTACATCCCATTCAAAGAGTTAAGTAATTTGGTTTCAAAAATAGTCCTGCCTACCTTACAAAGACAGAGCATTCCCAAAGATGCTGTTCCCACGACGAAAGCATGATGAGAGCAGACTGCTTGCCCACACTCCATAGAGTCCACCAGCCAGGAGACAACACTGCCGAATCCGAGTGGGTGGGGGCTTAGAGAATTCCTGGTTGCCCGCCATCCTGATTGCAGCAATGCGAAGAGGAGTGGGTGCCATAAAAAAAGGTGACCTGCAAATCATTGTGCCAGTGCCATAGAGTAATGACAGAGTGATGAGGGGGCGGGGAAACATCCTAAACAACGAAATTGGAACAACGACTTACCTTAACAACGAAGTCAGAACCACGACGAATCTCGAACAACGAAGTCCTAAACCATGACTTTCAACAACCACGAAGACCTAAACCACGACTTCAGGGCAAGCAGAGCTCAGTTCTTCAATACCTTAGCCCCACTCATCAACACTCCATTAAACCAGATCTGGAATGCTTCCCTCTGTTCTGGTACCTTACCCTCTGTGTGGAAACAGGCCCTTTTAGTGCCTATTTTTAAAAAAACGGATGCCGACCACACTGTATATAAAAATTACAGATCAATTTCTCTTCTATCCGCACCAGCTAAAATTCTCGAAAAATTAGTTCAGGAACAACTCTCCAGCCATTTGGAATCCCATAACCTTTTCCATGCCTCTCAGTCCAGCTTCAGATCCGGCTACAGTACCAAGACCGCCGTCCTCGAAGTTTCTGAGACCATCCGCGAATGCATGGATTCAGGCAAGGCAGCCATGCTAGTGCTCCTTGACCTGTCCGCGGCATTCAATACTGTCTCCCATTCTATCCTTCTAGATAGACTAAACCATCTGGGGATTCATGGCACACCCCTGTCTTGGATCCGGTCCTATCTGAGCAGTCGGACCCAACAAGTTTCCCTCCTTCCTTTTGTCTTCGACGAAAAACCCTTGTTATGTGGGGTCCCTCAAGGCTCTGCCTTGAGTCCTCTCCTTTTCAATGTCTACCTCTCCCCCCTTGCGGCTTTGGTTGAATCTTGCGGGGTGAGGGTGATCTCCTACGCCGATTATACCCAACTGGTGTTTTCCTTTGAAGAACACTCTGAGGCGGCATTCTCTAGTTTTAGACTATGCCTGAGCAACATCTCGGCATGGATGTCACTGAATACCCTTAAGCTAAACTCGGATAAAACCTAGGTGCTTTTCTTCAACCAAAAAATCTCCCCTGCCCCGTCACTCTGCTGGCCACCTGAGATGAACCCCCCTCCCAAACCTGTGGACTCGGCTAGGAACCTTGGCTTCCGGTTTGACAATGAGCTGTCGTGTAAAACTCAAATTAGACAGGTGTCCTCCTCCTGTTTCGGGAAGCTTCATATGCTTCGTAAATTTCTCCACTTCCTCCCCTTGGAGTCCTGCCGGACCATAATCTATGCTTTAATTACCTCCCATTGTCAAAGGGATTCTGCACACACAGAGCTATGCACAGGATAATAGGACCTCGGAATATAGTGGTGAGCCAACCTTAGACCTTAGCACCTAAAACCCCAACCCAACTAGCCTTAGCGTCCCATTAGCACCAATGTACCAATGATTAGACAACCCAGAACACGGTATCTCTCTCTCAGGACTCGCAGAGGCAAGAACACTCTTTCGTCACCACTCGTACCTGTCCACAACGTGCGTAAGAAGAGACACAGTATAGGTTAAAATGTTTATTTCAACTTACGTGCTCTAAGATACAGTACACGTGTCAGTACTATAAGCATAATGCATAAGAATAATATAATCAGCATAGTTACAACTCCATAGAATACAAACGGGGAAAGCATCTCATAAAACAGTGGATATATGTCTAACTAACATTACCACCCTCCCCGTGTTGGAAGCTAGTTTGATATAAAAATAGAAGACCTCTGGGCTTTGACTAGCGAACCCCCATACCTCAGTCTCTAGATGCAAAACTACATCAGCAGACAATCACGGCTCTTCTCCCTGGAAAGGTTGTCTCCAAGTGTCTCTAGTGCGGGCTAACTGCAATATTAAAAGCACCCAAATTTCTCCATGGCAGCTGTACATAGTGTTATGTCTAGGTGCGAGGGACTGTCCAAATCAGCAAGAACAAGGAGACGCTGTTATTCGACCTTGTACATGTTGTGCAGGCTGAGCCCAAATCGAACAGGAGAAAAGGTGAGAGACAGACAAAGCAGACAGCGCTAAAATAACTTGGCAAGAGCAGAGGTCGATAGAACAACGGCACAGAGTAACGTGTGCAAAGAAAAGCAGCATGGCAGCCAGGCTTAAGACAATATAGCAAGGCAGGCCACAAACCACAAGACACCCTCCCCTGGACAGTCCATTGGCCAAGACAAAGGACGAAGACAGAGTTCAAAAGGACTGAGCAGAACAGAAACCATCGTCGTGGGCGCTGTGGTAAGGAAAAAAATGTCTGAGAGAGGAAAAATAAAATGTTCACCCAGCGCGGCAGTGCGCAGAGCGCGAAGACCGTGTTAATCCACCAGGGTGTAAGTGCAGAAAAACGCAACACCTTCCAAGAGGACATCATTGGAATCGTCAGAAAACATAGACGCCATCCAGTCCAACAGATCAAAGGAGCAGGAATGTTCCTCAGAGGAGGGAGCATCCAACAGCAATGCGGGACAGCTTGCGTGATATTCAATATAACTGCGTTGTAGGAGATTCTGAGCAGCCGCCCAGATATCCCATTGTGCCAAAATCCCCAGTGCAGCCGCACGCGTCATACAGCCAGCAACGGAACAGTCCTGTTCATGGGCCTCTAAGGGACCCACCAACTGAACAAAATCCGGAACAGACAACGACGAATTGGAGAGGCAATAATCCATGGTCCAGGTGAAAGGACAGCGGATGCAAGACATCACAGGTTGCACGCAAGTGAAATACGCAAAGCGAAAAGAAAGGGTATATGACACACTGATTGTCGCCAATGGCAGAACGCCGAAACCAGCCAGGAGTCGCTCACGGAACAGCTGGAGGCGTTCGGGATCGAGAAGGGCCCATCGGGGAGCAGCCATTGCGCAGAAAACAGACCAACAGCAAGACACCAGCCGCTAAGGCGAGGATCAATGGGAAGCCACCAAAGACGCTGGAAAAAATAGAATGAATGAACGCCGGTATCACACCGAAAATAGTTTGGAAGGTGGATACCAGGCCGGACCCCACAACCTTAAAAAAGTGCACCAGACCCTCAGTGTTTGATGCGTTAAAAATACGATGAATTAACTCCCCGAAATGTTGGGGGAGGTTAGTGTTCAAAAGGGCCTGTATTTCACTGTGGGTACTCGCCACCTGGAGAATGAATGTCTCCCGGGCGGATGTGAGCATAACCTCCTCGTTCAATAATAGTGCCTTTATTCTGCTCAATTTATTGAAATCTGCCTCCATGGTAGGAATGGAAGGCCAAATAGAGTTATCAACGATGTCGTGAGGGGGAGGAAAAAGCACATTCTTGCAGCAGACAACTCTGTGCGAAACCGTGACAATATACGGAATGCCGGCCTTTAGGCCACAACAGTCTTCGTTATTCAAAAGCAAATAGCTACCATTAGCAAGCAAAGTAAAGGTAGGAGAAATAGCAGGAGCAGGAATACCCTTCAGCACACAAGCAAGATTCGGAGCGGAAACGCTACAAGCTCCGTGCAGCTTAATTTTTAATATGTTTACAAATAAGGGAATGACCTACAGTTGAATCGCAAGACTCCCCCGTGAGAAAAACTTCCTTGCCGTCTCGAAGGCATTTATACATGAAAGGCAAGGACCAGAGTTCATGCAGGAAGGCACTACCCAAAGGCTGGTAACGGCCCACAGGATAATGTTTCATGCACGAGCTAAATTCAAACAAGGAAAAAGGTAAATCGATAACCCCATGAACTAGCCACACAGCAGAATCCAGTTCCGCTACAGAGAATGGTAAAGGATCCACTTTCTCGATATGTAACAGAGTGTAAGATGCATCTTTCATGGACATGAACTGCTGTTTTTCAGTCAAATTAAAAGGCAGAAATAAGGCAGTGGTGTTCAAGAAATGCCAAGGAACTTTACCTAATTTAAGGGTTTGCAAAGTCCATGCAAACTGCATAACTGAACGTAATTGATTTTGACCATGGTACAATATAGAAACATCATCTTGTACAATATCAACAACAGAGGACACAATATTCTCTAATGTGTAAATGCGGGAAGACAGGGTATTTATACTATTGTCAACAACAGCAAGCACCTTTTCCAAATTGGCTTGGTCTATTTCCCGAAGACGGGATGCAGCTTCCATTTGTGACAGCTTCCAGAGTTCATTATACGCTTCATAAATTAATCTCTTCGGTCGTGGACCACGAGGTCCCAAGATAAAGTCGGACAGATCAAAATTGCCTGCTATGAGGGACAAATGTTGTTTAACAGAGTCTAGGGACGAATGTTGTAGCCATTGTTTACATAATTTACCAACTGAATACGTGGTGACAGTACGGGAGTCAGAAAATCTCGGATCAGGCTTGTCCTGTCTGTAGCCAGGAACTGAGTCGTGAAAACGCAGTTGGCATGCATTAGATGATACGGGCCATACTAACCAGGATGACTGAACCAGTGCAGAAACATTAAATGAATTGTTCTGAAACAGAGCCTGCAAAGTCGCAAGGGACATATTAAAACGCAAGCTTTCATTGGGAGAGCTCGACAAGGATGGAATGGCTGGCGCGTTTAACTGTTTAGTGGTAGCTAAACCCCAACACGTAGTCTGATAGATGGAAGCATTCAGAAACACAATTTGGGCCGGGATAAGGCAAGCACGGTGCAAAGCATTGATGCCCTGCACCTGCCATGGTTTTGAACCCTAGATTGATTTTAAATCCACTGTGTCCTTCCAGTACTCATAACCACCCACAGCTAAAGCGCTCAAAAAGGAACCCGAATACAGCAATTTGGTGTGGGTCAACATGATTTTCTGAGTGGATGGGGCATTCAATTTAAAATAATAGGACCCAGGGTTTGATCGATTGAAATCAGTGAAATAGGTAAATTTATTTCTAAGAGTCTGGGAGCTACCCGGTAAGGGGTTTGGGCAATGTTCCCATTGGGTGTAGGTAACAGAGCTACGTAGGGCACTCGGTTTGTGGAGAAAATGGTTGCCCCAATGCTGGTAGCAATACAAATCGGCATAATTCGCAGAATTCATATACAAATCCTCAGCATTAAAGGAAGCATAATATTTTAAATCAGCAAACAATGCTTCAACAATGCACATCCCAATCGTCAGAATGAATATTACTTTTTACTACATCACCCATCGAAACTCGAAGGACATTTGGTACATTAATAATTTCTGTCGGTCCATGAATTTGAAAGTTTACCGCATCCCATACGATGCCATCAGCAACTCGAAAAGCTGAAATGTTCACAAACGTGTGGTCACGCTTCATGATGTGAGATGAGGAATGTGGTGCCAAAGTTCCAGCAACACTGTTCACAGCAGAGCGTTCAGGTAAATAGTGACCATGTATGAGTAGAAAAAACACTGTGACAAAGCAAATGGACATGAACAAAAAAATCAAGAAAAGCACCAACCAGATGTATGTCCAGGGCGGAACCAAAAAATTGTCTCTAAACCAGGATACAAAAATACAGAACTTGGACGGGACAATTGAAGAGGTGGAATCCGAGTCAAAGGAATAACGTGTCGGGCTCAGTGGCGTTGTAGGTTTGTGTGCCACAGATTCGGTTGTGGGATAGGTATACTCGTTCTCGTCGATGCAGGGGGAGACAGATGGTTCGAATATATTTTCAGGCAAATCAACCATCTCCATGGTAACATCAGTGACCGTTCGGGCAGGAGGGCCTCGAACACATGTCCGATAAATGGCAGGACAAGAGACCGCTGGTGTAACACTATTCAGGATCGGCCAGATGTTGTAGCTTGACATTTTCCACTGAGATATATCTGTTCTCCTTGCGACCAGGAAGCGGTGGTAAGATGACTGTACGTGTTCCCTTCAAGCCCAGGACTGGAACCGGTGCGCGATAAGAGGGGCCGAATTCTTTTTTGTTCTCCACCTTCTCTCGAACCAGATCACCAATCTTCGGGAGCCAGCCGGCAACCGGAATCTGCAGAGCAGGGTCTGTGGCTGAAGGTAAATGTGCAATTGCAAGTTTGTCTCGGGCTTCTTGTAAGTCCTGTAACATAGTAGAATGGTTATCTACATCAAACTTGACGGATTGCGCCGCCATGTCTAGACCATCAAGGTCAGGCACAAACATTCGTATGCCAAAGAGCATTTCGTATGGGGTCCGCCCACCCAGAGGTCTTCTAGGGAGATTATTAAGTGCACGTTGTACGGTATACAAGTGGGCCAGCCAGTTCCTGCCAGTACCTATAACTCTAGCTGTCAAGGATTGCTTTAAGTCACGGTTCATTCGTTCAACGATAGAGTTGCCCTCAGGCCTATACGGAGACGAAAATTTCACCCGCACCCCCAATGAACCCATTGCGTCCTTGTAAGCCTTAGAGGCAAACGCCGGACCTTGGTCAGAATGGAAGGTGCCGCATGCGAAAATTCCCACAAAGACACGCAAATCCCTGATGACATTTCGAGCGTCAGCACTCCGTTGTGGCCAGACCCAGATGAACCGTGTGCACGAGTCCACTGCCACTAAGATATATTTATAGGCAGTGTCTGAAGAAAATGGACCACAGTGATCCAGGTAAACACACCCAAAGGGTCTGTTAGAAATGCCGAGAGAGGTCTGTGGTGGTCGTGTAACCGTTGAAGGCTTAATCTGTTGACAAACGTCACAGGAAAGCACATAAGTACGGGTGTCTTTACCATGCCACGCCACCAGTAACGCTGCTGCAAGATGGAAACTGTCGCAGACACACCAGCATGAGCCGAAGCCATGCCTTCGTGTGCTGCCGTTATCAAGGAAAGTCTGCGGTCCGCGTTGGGGATCAACCGATCACCAACGTCGGGTATTGTTACATAAGGAGCCTGTTCAAGACCTAACTGATAAGAATATTTGGAAGGAAAACCCCTAGGGTAATTAGCGCCTTCCTTTGTCGCAGCTATAGCTGCCAAGATATTGGTGTCTATTTTAGACATGGATCTAGTAACTGCTGCTACTGTACACGTGACTACTGCTGATCTGGCAGCTTCATCTGCCAAACCGTTACCAACAGCGTGTGCGCCCACCCGCTGATGGCCTAGGGTGTGAACCACCTGTGTGAGTGGAAGACGTTGTTGTAATTCCGCCACTCGAACCCAAAGCATTTTATGCTTGATTGTGCTGCCTTTAGCGTCTCTATAGTCGTTTTGCGACCAAAAGAACAGATTGTTATTGTATGATTGAACACAGTAGTAAGAATCGCACACAATGAGAGTGGTCACATCAGGATTAACGAACTCAAGTGCAAGCACCAAGGCGCGCAGCTCGGCCAATTGTGCAGTACTGTCCCCGAGTGCCTGAGTGTGCACTACAGTGGATTTGAACTTTCCGTTCACAAAGGTACCTGCAACAATGGCACATGCAGCTGAATAAGCATGCTTGGACCCCGTGGCCGGTTGTGCCGAACCATCGGTGTAGATCACACAGTCGTAATCCTCAAGCGGCAGTAAAGACAGAGGAGGAGGATGAACGAATTCATACTGTAAAAACTCCTGAGTCTGAAGAGAAGAATCGAATATGAAAGTGACATCCGGAGACGTCAAAGATGTTGCCCATTGAATCCAACGGGGGTGCAAAGCTTTAGAGTTCGGTACACTTGCTTTTGTCACTGCCTCAAGGGCAGGATATGGTGTTACCACTAGAATGCGTTTTCCCTGTGCCAGTGCGCGCTCCTTTAGAATCGCCATTTGCACTGCTGTCAGAACTTTTTCCACAGATGAAAAGCGCATTTCTGCGGAAGTGTATAGATGTGACTTGTATGCGATGGGTACTGTATCACCTTCGTTAAAGGTTAAGTACGTGAAACCCACTGCCCCCGGAATGATTCTAATCACCAGGTTTGTGTGGTTATCACGCGTCAAAAGATATTTAGACTCAAGAAGATCAGTCTGTAAAGACTGTAGAATGGAGGTATGCTCCGGAAGCCAGCAAGACTTCGAAAAGGTAGGTTGTATCAAGGCAAATAGTGGCTTGATACGCTGGGCGTATTCGGGAATGTATGTACGTCCGAAGTTCAAAAAACCCAGCAAGGACTGAAGCTTCTTCAGATTAGTAGGAGGGCACAGAAGTGCACATTTCTCCAGAAAATGGGGGGCTAAGCCCTTACCTTCATTGTTGAGCTCGTAGCCCAAGAACAAAACGGTAAATTCAGCAATATGAGATTTGGCAAAGTTAAATTTGTAACCTTGAACCGCAAATTCAAGAATAATGCGGTCTACTCGGGTCAGATGCGGGAACAATTCGTCGTCCGTCAGATAAATGTCATCGACGTACGAACATGCATCTGAATCAATGCTGTCTAACAAAGAGACAACACGGGCGGCGAATACTCCTGGACTGTTCTTATAGCCCATAGGTAAACGCCTGAATTTGAATAATTTACCACCGGATGTAAAAGCGCTCCATTGGCCACTCTCCGGGGCTAAGTTGTGCGTGTAGAATCCATTTGAGAGGTCAAGTGTCGTTTTGTATTTTTTACGAACAAGACTGTCTACAAGCACAGAACTGTGGGTGTTTTGCACCGCAAAGGTCCGACAATGAGAGTTCAAATGCCGGTAATCCAAAACTAAGCGGTACGATCCATCGGGTTTAGAAACCGCGAAAAGGGGATTGTTCATAGGTGATACGCAGGTTTCGATTACTCCCTGATATTCCAACTGAGTCAGAATTTCGGAAACGGGGCCTTTGGCTTCACGTTTTATGGGATATTGGGGTTGTGGCTGCGGTAGTGACCGCAAAGGTATTTCATGGGGGGGGAGAATCCTCATCCCAACCCACGTGGTTGCGGTATAACGCAGGAGCCAGGGACACAGCCCACTCAGCTGCAAGAGCCTCCGCTTTGTCCTTAGGGACATGTCGAGAAAAGCTCGGCAGGATTACCTCCTCCCCTTTATGCGCAGCAAGAACGAATGGGGGTGGCCAATCCGCCTCCGCTAACAAAATGTCGTATGAAGAGGTTAGATTTTCCCAAAAAATCCCTTTAATTATACGCTGTATATCACCTTCGATTTGAATGACAATATTAAAAAGTCTGTCAGGGGGTGCCACTCTGGTGTCAGCTGTCTCGACAGTAATGAATGTTTCAGTTGCTGTCGCCTCCATATGAGGACGTAGCGCCTCCCGCACTATGGTAACTTCCGCGGCGCTGTCTAGGAGGGTTACTGCCCACGTCCAATTCAGGAGCCTCGTTCTCACCGTCTGTGGCATATTTCGCTGTTACAGCGGCAACTTTCTTCTTCTGAAATTGTGGTCGAGAACGTTGAAAGTCTTCTGCTTTCCCTCTGACTTGTTGTCGAGGTTGGTCTCGTCCCTGGGGAGCCTCTCGGTCCCTTCCTCTATCCTGGCGGTCTCCTCCACCGGCCTGTGACGTGGTCTGTGCCTGTGAAGAACGAGGAGAACGCGTATCAGGGATCTGAAACCTATCCGGTGATTTAATTCTCGCCCTATCGCGTATATCATAAGTGCGTTCAGAAGAGACTGAAACCGGGGATGCGCCTCTCGACCCCGGCTTCTTTTGTTGCTTACCCTGTTTTTTCAGTCTCCAGCTCTTTTTAGTGAAGACTGGTCTCTCATCTTTTTCAGATTGAGGTTTGGATTGTTGTTGTTGTTGCGATTGTGTTTGCTGTTTTGCAAAAGGCTTATTGCCCAGGCTATTTCTGCCAATAGTTTTGTAAGCCTGGGTAATAATTTTCGGTAATTCGCGAGGCTTGTCCAATTCTGGGACCAAAGCCAAAGCATTCGCTACTTGAAAGTTCACTGCATCGCCCTTGACATTCGCAAGGATCAGCTCAGCTACTACTTCAAACACTCCCACCAGTCTCATCCCTAATTCCACAGCCGCTTCAGGGCCATGTTCATCCTGTACTTTTTTAATTACTGAGGGGAGAACCGTCATGGAAGGAGTACCAAAACACTTAGAATATACTGCTGCGAATACCTTACCCCAGTTGTCGCAGGCTGTCAACTCGGGAATTAAGTCTTTTGGCAAACTAATCGTAAGGATGCGGTGTTTATCCACCGGGGTTGTGTGTGGAAAAACTGCCTCCAACTGGTCAAATTTTTCTGCAAGCCAATAAGGAAAGTCATCCTTATTTTGTGGACGTTTGCCCATCACTGAGTTCACCATTACAGGACTTATGGTCACTCCGCCTGCACCAGCTGGATGGCCTGCAACTCCAGGTGGGGCTCCCTGGATGTTGCCTGTAACATATTGCACTAAGGCTCGATGCACTCGCACCAAAGCCGAATACATGTTGCGCAGTTCCGCGACTGGTATTGTCATATATCGCGGATGTGGGGTGTACCCGGCCAAAACAGGCCAAGTGGCCCCATCAATAGATAAGGGGCCTAAACGAACCGTGGTAGTCGGTTGTGGGAGGGCGCCATCAAACCAAACACGGTGCTGCCGAGCCGTGAGCGGTACTTCAAGATTAGTATAAGGTCGATAGACAGCAGGAACAGCAGTGGGTTCATATTCATGGAACAGATTATCGGTCCCATCCACCGCTGGAAAAGTGATCCAAGAGTAGAACACCTCAAAGTGGAAAGCCGGATCGGCCTGAACCACAAAGACCAGTTCGACTCCCGTATCTGGCACTCCATACACCCGTAAGTGATCCCGGAGTGCTGTGCGGCTATGTGCCGCTATGTTTACACCCGCCATTACGATCGGGGGTGTTCGACAACCTAACAGGAGGCAGCACAAATAGGGTTTTAGTCAAGAAACCTTTTATCAACTTCAAGCTTGAAAGAACCTACAAAAACTTCAATATAGGAGGTATCGCCGTCACACACGCTTCCGGAAGCGTATGTGAGGGGGTTGTGGACAAGCACAAGTACTACTCAAGCGTCTCGCAGATAAGCTGCCCCACTCGTTGGTCGTGCCATGTCATAGGGATTCTGCACACACAGAGCTATGCACAGGATAATAGGACCTCGGAATATAGTGGTGAGCCAACCATAGACCTTAGCACCTAAAACCCCAACCCAACTAGCCTTAGCGTCCCATTAGCACCAATGTACCAATGATTAGACAACCCAGAACACAGTATCTCTCTCTCAGGACTCGCAGAGGCAAGAACACTCTTTCGTCACACTCGTACCTGTCCACAACGTGCGTAAGAAGAGACACAGTATAGGTTAAAATGTTTATTTCAACTTACGTGCTCTAAGATACAGTACACGTGTCAGTACTATAAGCATAATGCATAAGAATAATATAATCAGCATAGTTACAACTCCATAGAATACAAACGGGGAAAGCATCTCATAAAACAGTGGATATATGTCTAACTAACATTACCACCCTCCCCGTGTTGGAAGCTAGTTTATTATAAAAATAGAAGACCTCTGGGCTTTGACTAGCGAACCCCCATACCTCAGTCTCTAGATGCAAAACTACATCAGCAGACAATCACGGCTCTTCTCCCTGGAAAGGTTGTCTCCAAGTGTCTCTAGTGCGGGCTAACTGCAATATTAAAAGCACCCAAATTTCTCCATGGCAGCTGTACATAGTGTTATGTCTAGGTGCAAGGGACTGTCCAAATCAGCAAGAACAAGGAGACGCTGTTATTCGACCTTGTACATGTTGTGCAGGCTGAGCCCAAATCGAACAGGAGAAAAGGTGAGAGACAGACAAAGCAGACAGCGCTAAAATAACTTGGCAAGAGCAGAGGTCGATAGAACAACGGCACAGAGTAACGTGTGCAAAGAAAAGCAGCATGGCAGCCAGGCTTAAGACAATATAGCAAGGCAGGCCACAAACCACAAGACACCATCTTGACTATGCCAACAGTCTCTATCTTGGGGCACCTGCCTACCTGACTAGGCATCTACAGATTGTTCAAAACGCGGCGGCCAATGTAATCTGTAAAATTCCTTTCCGCCACCCGATCTCTCCCCACCTGAGTAAGCTCCACTGGCTTCCGGAAACTAAACGGATTGCATTCAAGGCTCTCACCTTGGCTTTCAGGGCTTTCCAAGGACATGGCCCAGCTTACTTGAGATTGCGACTTAAGCACTATCAACAAAACCGGACCCTCAGATCCAACCATCTCTGTCTCCTTGCTACCCCCCGCTTTCGCAAGTCCAGAATGGGTGGCAGAGCCTTTGCGGTGATCACCTCCAAAATTTGGAACGCACTACCACTTTTCCTTCGCTCCTCTGAGTCAGAACCAATCTTTCAACGTGCCTTAAAGACCTGGCTGTTCACCTGCCCTTAGTCCTCCACTGTGTATCTTCCATCTGCCGTCTGTCTCAGCGCCGGGACACCCCCGTCGGGGGTAGCTGTGCGCTATATAAAATCCCCTAAAAAAAAATCAAGTAGTCCCACTCTAGGGAGTCGGATGCTTTTGTGGCATCCAGGAAGAATGCCACAGCATTTAGTTCCGGGTTTATGTTTTGGATAATTGAGAGCAGGGTACGTAGATTGAGACAGTATTTTAACATCACAATGAATTAAAGACTGGCATCTGTATGACTCCGTATAGTTAGTTGGCTTGCTTGATTTCAGAATGGACACAATAAGGGCCTTGCGGATAGATTGTGATAGGATACCCTCTTGCAACACCTTCTCATACACCTGTTTCAGGAATGGGACTAATATATCTATATATGTTTTGTAGAATTCGGCTGGTAGCCCATCTGGGTCTGAGGCCTTGCCTGACCCCAGCTGCATAATGGCAGCTCTGATCTCATCCTCCTCAAAATCGGCTGCAAGGAACTCCCGTTGCGCATCACTTAGCCAGCCCAATTCTACAGCATCTAGGTAGGAGTCTGCTTCTACCAGGGTGGACCTGTGCATGGAGTATAGTGATAAGTAATACGTTCGACAAGTACGGAGTATTGCTTCCGTGTCTTTCTGCGGCGGCCCGTTTTCATCCCTGACTTCTATAATGTAGTTGGAGCATCTGGGTTTACGAGTTAGTTCTGCCAGTGCTTTCCCCGGCCTTTCTCACTCCTCATAGCTCCTGGCTTTGTAATATTTCCCTCAAATCAAGCATTCCCTCTCTGCTGTGTCGTGAAATTCAGTGAGTGTCTCTCTTATTTCAATCTGTGTCACCTCATCCCCTCCGGCGCTGGATTGTGTCTCCACCGCACATAGGTGTTTTTCGAGACGACCCAGATTCCGTCTGATGTCTTATAATATGCCCCCTGCTTTAGCCATGCATATGCCTCTCATGGTCAGTTTCAATACTTCCCCTACTGTCGCTAGGGATGTCACTGAGTCCATGATGCATTTAAGGAAGTACTCTAATTCTTGACCCAGTTCTACCCTAAAAGGAACATCTAGCAACGCCCTCACAGGGAGTCGCCAGGATGTGTATTTGTACATGTTCCCTGGCGGGAGCAGGCGCATCTATTCTGGGGAATGATCTGAGTATGTGCGCGCTAAGTGTTGTGTATGGGTTACCCAAGCCGCTATTCCCCTGGAGTCCAGCTAAATATCTAGCCAGGACCAACTGGAGTGCACAGTAGAATAATATGTTCCCTCCCTTTGTGTCTGATGGGTGTCTCGCCACGCACATATTAATCGATATTCTTCTTTAATCTGCTGCACCTGGCGTTGGGCCTTAGTGTAGTGCTATGGCTGAGGATGTGAGCGGTCAAGCGCTGGTTGTATGGTGAGGTTAAAGTCTCTTCCCCAGATAATGTGTGAATAGCCTATACTTATAACCACCCCCCATAGCTTGGTAAAAAATGATTCACTGTCTGTATTCGTAGCAATTCATCAGAGTGACTGGTTGTGACGCCAGCTTCCCCCACACCACACAGTACCTTCCCTGCAGATCATTTATAGCTCCCTCTTCTATGTAGGGGGTATTCTTCTTTATGAGGATGGCCGTTCCTCTGTAGTATGTGGAGAAGTATGATGAGAAGTATCTGTGTGACGCCCATTTTGTAGCGAATATGGGTGTGTGTGCAGGGGTTGTGTGTGTTTCCTGCAGCATGGCAATATGTATATGCTGCCTGTCCAAGTATGCCAGGATATATTGCCTCTTACGTGGGTCCCCCAGTCCCCTGATATTCCAAGTTAGAAGGCCCAGGTCTTCTCGCTGCTTATCCCTGTCCATCTGGGTTTAGTCTGCTATGGACTTGTGTTTTTGCATTATGCTTCGGTTTGTTACTATCTTGGACTGATGCTATTTCACTAATTGTGCCTTGAACTGTCCTATGTCTGCCATCCCATCTGCTATCCCCCCACCCTTCTGCCCGCAACGGCTTCCCCAACTCGCCTTGAAACATTTCCCCTCCCGCCCTTGCCCTCGAGGAATCAAACATATCCTAAAATCAATCAAAAAAACCCTTCCTTTACAATGCACATTTTCCGGTTCTGTACTTCCAGTTAGCACATACTTAGAAGGATACAAGAGGAGATCCGGAGTGTCAGCTCCCGCTATAATGAGGGGAATATTAACATAAGGAAAGCTAAAGAAAAAAAGTAGAAGGGAGCAAAGAGCACATCTATAAGAACGTAATCTAAGCAGTATTGTCCTTCGCTCCATCCGTCAAAAGAGGGATCTCCTGTTGGGGCTTGTGGCCTAGGGGTGAAGCGAGACCTCCTTCCAGGCATGACAACCTTTGGTGGAGGGTGTCTGGGACAAAAGTGTTGTGCTCCTGGTGACTCCTTGTCCTTTCATGCTCTGGCATGCCTTCTCCTCGCATTTCAGTTTAGTTATATTATTTTTATTGGCCTAGATTCAGCCATTGTTGGATGATTCTGTATCCGCAACATCTATTTAGAGTTTAAGAGTGCATCGTTTAGGCTTTAGTTCACCTGAGCAGATTGTGATCAGCCTCATCATCTGCTTGTGTGGGTTATTCTTCGTCTTGTCTTGGTGGTGTAGCTCCATTCGCAGTTGGCAAGCTGCCTGTCCGACCAGGGTTTCTAGGCAGAGAGTTTATGAAGTCCATAGCTTGTTGTGGGGTTGCGCAAAAATGTTGTTTATCTTGGTGGGTTATCCTTAGTTTGGCAGGATAGAGCACCAGTAGCGGTCGGTGGTGGGAGTGCCGCAGGGCGCTGACGTGGGGCGGGGGAGGGGCAGGGTGGGGAGTAGTAAACTACGGATTACGGGCGATTACAGGTAAGTACACATATAAATAAATAAAACCAATTTCGTTTCTTGCGCTGCATCACATTTGGCGATGCAACCCGAGAAACGAAATTCGTTTTATTTATTTATATGTGTACTTACCTGTAATCGCCCGTAATCCATAGTTTATTACCCCCCACCCTGCCCCTCCCCCGCCCCACGTCAGCGCCCGTCGGCACTCCCACCACCGACCGCTACTGTAGAGCATGGCATAAGTAACATTTGCCTGCTGTAGTTTTTTTGTTAACTGGTAGGAACTTTTTCCTGGT
This sequence comes from Calotriton arnoldi, assembly GCA_963921515.1. Lineage (NCBI taxonomy): Eukaryota > Metazoa > Chordata > Amphibia > Caudata > Salamandridae > Calotriton > Calotriton arnoldi. The sequence goes on along the minus strand of CAWUFW010006593.1, from coordinate 384,953 downwards.
CTCTTGTACCGCTAGGGTGAAATCAGGGTACAGGGATACGTTATAGCTGTCAAATGTCAATGATTGTTTTTCCCTGGCCTTTCACAAGGCTGTGTCTCGATCTCTGTAATTTAGTAATTTTGCCACGATGGGTCTCGGAGGTGCTCCAGGCGGGGGCCGCACCACTAGTGTTCTGTGCACTCTCTCCTTCACCAGCAGCGGGGAGAAGGCTTCTTTCCCAAAGCAGGCAGTCAGGATGCGTTCCATAAACTCCTCCATTTTCCCCGTATGGCAGACTCAGGCACTCCCAAAATGTGAATATTATTCCTCCTGGACCTAGCCTCCAGGTCTTCATTCTTTGCCGCTATTATCTTTAGGAGGCGATCCATTTCTTTCACTTGTTCGTTTCTCTAGGTAGTGTCATCTTCCAGATCTGAGATTCTGTTTTCCACCTCGCCTATCCTTCCGTCTTGTTTTTTAGGTCTCTGTGTTATAAAGTCCATGCGCGAGCACATAGTATCCATTCTAGACTCAATGGATGTTAGGCTGTGTTTCATTGTCATCAGCAGCTTTTTCATGTTGTCTTCATTTGGCTTCTAGCCTGAGTCTGCACCGTCCATTACTTCTGGGTCTTGCTCCTGGCCGTGTCCCCTTGCCGACTTGCGGGATTCAAAGGACAGTTTGGTTTTCTTACCGTCTAATTTGTCCATTATGCTTGGTATCCAGTTAGCTGACCTTCACGCACTATCTGTGGTCTAGTGGCAAATTGGGCACTGAGCACTTGGGGGGGATGTGTGCTGCTTTGTGTATCTTCTGCTGGATTGCTCTTCTGCATCTAGGATGATGCTGTCCCCACCCTCCTATTCACAGCAATAAAGTATTCCCAGTTTGATCGTAAATTGCCAGATCTGACCAGAGCTTTCAAATGGGTCAAATGCTCTGAATATTGAGGAGAGGAGGGGGGGCAGGGACAGCCCAGCCCCTATGCCGATGCCTTCTTGTCTGTGTGTGGCGTCAGTATTTTCCCCCCGCTTTGTCTGACTGGACCGCTCTGCCCGATTCAAAATGGCGTCTCAGTGCGCTTTAATGTTCCTGCGTGCCTCCGGACCTCTGCTATTCCCCGCTCAGCCCTGCTGCTCAGTGCTCTCCTGGTGGTCTGTTCAACAGCGGGGAGGGTAGACCCCCAGCCACCTGTCTCACGCTTGTATTCAGGCCGTCGGAACATTTTTGCCATGTCTGTTGGCCGGGCAGGTGCTCCAACTCGCTCCCCATGCCTCCATACCTCCTCAGCGGTGCTTGATCGGGAGCTCCGAACAGCCTCCTCCGCTCGGCACAGCCATGAGTTGCCTCCTCAGCTTCACTGTTTACTTTGATCTCCCACGGGGGCTCACTGCGGCTTTCATGTGTGTGGTTTGCCGCTTCTTGTCTTTGCCTGCCTCGGGCCGCGGCCAAGCTCGCTGCTGCCACCAAGGCCTCCCAGGCTGCCCGGCTCTGTAATGAGAGCACACTGCTGTAGCCGTTCGCGCCTGACCGGTTCCTCCACTTCACCTCTTCAGCTCTCACCGTTTTCACATTGTTTTTAGCTTTTCAAAGCTCTCCAGGAGCAGGATAATTCTGTATGTTTGTCCCGGACTGCAGGAGCTTCACTGGAGTGCAGCCATCTTGCTAGCCTGCTCTTTAGTGCCCCTTGTGTAGGATTTTGAAGTAAGAAACCAGCCCTAACCATAAAACTGCATACACAGGTCAATTACTCCAACACATAGGGGCATATTTACGTTCCCTGGCGCATCCCTGCATATCAGCAGGATGCACCAGGGAAAATGCGTCACGCAAGTTTACCCTTGCGCCACGTCCGATGCGCCGCATTTACAATGCGGCGCATTGTGGCATGAGGATAAGCAGATGCGTGACGCATCTGCCGAGCGGAAGGTTGGCGCAGTGCTGAAGTTGTGTCGCAAGCGCGACGCAACTCCAGCACTGTTCCAACCTTCCTATCCCTAACATGGTGCGTCAATCCTTACGCCTGCTTGAAGCAGGCGTAAGGATTTGACGCACCAGCGTCAGAAAAGTGACTGCGTGAAATCTTGTAGATTTCACTACGTCACTTTTCCAAGGCGTACCTGCGCCGGAACGCCCCCCCCTGCGCCGGTACGCCCACATGAAACCTGCCGCAGGTTTCATGTGGCGCAGGGGTTTACTACGTGACGCATCTCCCTAGATGCGTCATGTTGTAAATATAGCGCAACGCGTCGCATGGTTTGCGTCGCCGCTGCGTCACATGCGTGACGCAACGGCGGCGCAAAAGTGGCGCAAGGGGCTTGTAAATATGCCCCACAATGTATAGGTTTTTACTTAGGTATTTCAGATTAAAATGTAGATGGCAGAGTGCATGTACACTTCAGAACAAAAATCTTTATAAGCACATATAGCTCTCTCAAATATTCAAAGGACATATGTTACATATTAGCCACATAGCACCCTGCGCTATGGCCTACCTAGCAGTCCCATAACATGTTTTAGAAAAATGTACCAGTATCTGACTATCTGTTTTGAAAGCTCCTAAAATATCGACATACATTGCTGAATAAATACCCCAGTACCTGTACTATGAATTTGAAACATATCTCTAACTGCCTTCAATACTGCTGCACATATATCTACTTTGTGAGTATCTTAGTGAATATATATGAGTGCTTCTCTTAATCGATGAGTGAGTAAGAGAGAGCCTCTATAATTTAGAAACATGTATGTCACATGCATCAAAGGTGCCATACTTTATATAGTACTTGGCATAACAGTGCCTAGCAGTGTAATATTACATATCTCAATCTGAATATAATTAAAGAACATATATCTCTACCCAGCAATTTCCCAACACCTACATTAAAAAGTATGTAACACATAGCTATCAACTTTGAGAGATTCATAATTCAAATACAGCTACAGTGCATACTTTCCACTTTCAAATATGAGTCCTCTAGTCTTCTTTTATAATGATACAAATAAGACTACAACTCCCAGATTTCAAATAAAAACATTTGTTATGATCTGCACATCATATATGCACATATAAAACTTTGAAATCTTATATTACATTATTTCATATAAGTTTATCCATTACTGTACACTCTTTTCTTTTATCACTTGCAGAATAGAGTAAGGAAATACAAGTGTAATACACACCTCCATGGAAACACATTCTAAACTAACTTGACAGACACCTAGTCTGCACATGAGACAAACTATATCTTAGTTACCTATTAATAGATATATAAAAACACTTACAATTTCAATTACATATCATCCTTTTTTTTAAGTACTTCAAAATCTTTGATCAAAATATGACATTATTATCTACCTTATAAATAATTTTTTTGTTTACGTAGAAATTTAACTAACAAACCAGATTATTGAGTTTGTTGGTAAAATCGCTTCTTTTCTCTCATTAATTAGATGCAATATTCTCATGGTTTGTAAAAACTTAGCACAAGCATGGCATGCCACTCTCATACAAAGCAACCATAAAAGGCAACCTTCTGAACTTTGCATTGTCAGATACTGCAAAGTCAGAGAATAAAAACATTCCTTTCATATTTCATTGTTGTAACTGCATTTCTGAATTGTTACTCTCTGTTAACCCTTTCACTCCTTTGTGTCAATAATCGAGATGTAATCACGATCATTGTGATTAATTTGCGAAAAGAAAAGGAGTCGGAAAACCTACTTTCCTTTATAGTTTTATCTTTTTATCACCACAGTACACTTTTATGCAAAATCCTCACTAGGTAAACTTACATACCTTATAAAACAATTAACCTAAACCTCTTCAATTTGAAAAAATTAATAACTATCTCTTTAACACCCTTCCCCCGATACACCGATACACCCTCTGCAGATTCTCTATAGAAACCACTAGAATCAGTAGGTCACAAGTTCAAAACATATACCAGAAGGGTCGTACTAGTTACAAAATTAACTACAGCAGGTGTGGTTTACTACTCTCTATTACATTTTGTTTCTATTTACCAGACCCAATTAAACATCTATTTGCTAATGATTTCCAAATGCTGCCTACTTTTTTTTCACCTGCATATTCATCAACTGTGATATTCAACTGTAGACCTGTCTTGAATGTTACTCCTCCTTCAAATAGAATGCTTATTGTGTGGCTTGTGGGACAAAGCTATGTCTATAGGGCTGCTAAGGCTGCAAGAACGAGAAATATTACCAGGGACTTGGGTTTGGCTAATGTGGACATTACTTGGATTGGGCAGAGAGGATTAAGTTTCATCAATGGCTGCCTTTGGTTAAAACCATTGTGGATTCACCAGCCCCTGACCTCTTGATTATGCACTCTGGTGGCAATGACCTAGGCACATTAACTGGGGTAGGACTGGAAATCCTAATGAAGGATACCTTTGATGAATTTACTATGCTTTTCCCTTACACTGTCTTGGTGGACTCTAACATATGCCAAAGATAGAGATGGAAGTGGTCTCATCAATTCTGTCCACTGATTGACAAAGCCAGGAAAAATGTTAATAAAACTGTTTCTGCTTTCCTCAGAGACCATAACATGGACTCTATCTACAACAACCACCTGATTTTTAACATTTATGCAATCTATAGAAGTGATGTTCACTTTACAGACGAAAGGAACGGGGTGTTTCTAAGCAACTTGAAACTCTGCATACAGTTTTATTTGTAGCTGTCTTATGCATACTCTCAACACAAAGGCTCTTGTCAGAGCCACCCAAGGGCCTAAAATGTTGTTTGTTTTCTTGTTCAATAATTTTTGGGGGGGATTTTTGAAATGCGCAATGGCTTCGTGATGATCGCGATCACGTCGTGAAGTCACAAAACAAAAACAGACATTCAACGACCACCACCACCACATTCTAAAATTTTACCTTAAAAAATTAATTCTAACTATTACAATACATACGTTACTAGCTACATCACTGTTTAAAAAAAATGTTTGTACACATAGTTTTCTAGTAAGCTTAAAAAAACTGTGTTTGAACCCTACCTTCTGTCTTTGCAATGACGCCGATAGTCGTGATGACTTCAGTAACCTCTACGATCCCGCCTTTTTAAAGAGGTGTAAAACACATATATGCACACATTTTACAGCATTTTAGACACTATAGGTTTATTACTGCACTGTTTAAAGTCATATTTTCATAGGGAGTTTGTATAAAAACAATCTTTTATACTGATTTTCGATTTTCGTGATTGCTCCGAGAGTCGCGATGACGTTGGTAGCAGCGACGATCGTGCCTTTTTTTACTGAAGTGTAAAACACATATATGCACATCGTTAACAGTATTTACACACTAGAGGTTTATTAATGCACTGTTTATTTTCCATTTTCGCAATGATGCCGGGTGCTGCAATAATATCGGTGGCCATGATGATCGCGAAATGAAAAAAATAAAAACACACATTCAATAGCCACCACCACATACAAAACTAATAACTGCAAAATAGATTAGAACCAACACACTAAACACATTACTATCTAAAAGACTCTATAATAGCATGTATAACTACCTTAATATCTCTATAACACAGTGTATAACTCTTTCAATGGAATCTGTGACTGCATGCATCACTGTATCAGTAAGTCTCTCATTCACTGTATAAGTATATATATATTTTTTTTAGGGATCTGTGAGATGGTGCATCAGTTTATCAATGGTTCTGTAACAAACCGTGTGACTGTCTCAGTTCATCTATGACTGGGTGCATCAGTGTCTCAATGGGTCTGTGATTGGTTGTATGAGACTCTCAGTCAATCTCTGAGTAGGTGCATAAGTGCCTTTGTGCATTTGTAAGTAAGTATATGACTGTCTAACTGGATCTGTGAGTGGATATATGAGTGTGTAAGTGGGTGCGTGAGTGAGTGGGTGCATGAGTGTCTGAGTGGGTCTGTGAGTGAGTGTATAAATCTCTTAGTGGGTCAATACTTGGAGTGGGAGTGCCTAAGTGGTTCTGTGAGTGGGTGCATGGGTCTGTGATTAGGTGCGTGCGTCTCTGAGTGTATGAGTGACTGTGTGCATAAGTCTCTGAGTGGGTCTTTGAGTGGGTGTGTGAGTGACTGTATGAGTATGTGAGTAGATCTGTGAGGGGGGTGTATGAGTGTATCTGTGAGTGGGTGTATGAGTGTCTTAGTGGGTCTGTATGTGAGAGCATAAGTCTCTGAGTGGGTGAGTGAATGGGTACATGCATGAGCGTCTCAGTGGGTCTCTGACTGGGAGGGTAAAGTCTGGGTGGGTCTGTGAGTATATGTGGGAGTCTTTGAGTGGGTGCATGTATATCTGAGTGAGTCTGTGAGTGGGTGTGTGCATCTCTGAGTGCATAAGTCTCTAAGAGAGTCCGTGAATGAGTGTGTGAGTGACTGGGTGTGTGACTGGGTATATGAATGTCTGAGTGGATCTGTGACTGGGTGTATGAGTGTCTCAATGTGTCTGTCAGTGGGTCTGTGAGTTTCTCACTGGGTCTGTGAATACATATGTGAGTGAGTCTGTAAGTGGGTGCATGAGTATCTGAGTGGGTCTGTGAGTGGGTGTTAGAGTCTCTAAGTGGGTATGAGACTGTGCGCATAAGTCTATGAGTGGGTCTCTAAGTAGGTGTGTGAATCTCTGAGTGGGTGTGTACATAGGTGTATCACTCTCTGAGTGAGTCTGTACGTGGATGCATGAGTACCCGAATGGGTATGTGAGTGGGTGCATGAGTATCTGACTGGTATGTGACTGGATGTATAAGTGTGTGAGTGGGTATGTGAATGGGTGTAATAGTGTCTGAGTAAGTTTGTGAGTGTGTACATGAGTCTGTGACCAGTGAGTGTGTTCAAATAGACATATTTTTATTTATATTTCCACCAGTATTCACGATGTCGCTGCGATATTCGCAGCACCCCTGTGACGGAGCAGGGGGGCCCGCTGTCACATCGTTGTAACGAATATAGCGCATGATTAAAAATAATCAATTTTGGACACATAACTTGTGTCACTAACACCCCTAGTTCTCAAGCATGGGGTCAGAGTACCTCTACCCTGATCCCCTATGTTAGCTTTGAAAAAAAAATTCAGCCCCCAGAACCGTTCCCGATCAACAAAATGGCAACCTCAAAATCTGTTCAGGTTGCATCCAGCCAATCACAACATTTCAGCTGGAGTGCACATTTGCAATTTACAGCAAAATAGTTGTGACATATCCGCGAACATTGCCAAATCTTGGCAAAATATCTGCTGCCAGAGATATCACTATATTGATTGGCTTAAATTTCTCAAAAACTACTGAATGGATTTGCACCAAATAACAAAAAGCACAATCTGGGTAACAACATCTACCTTTCTGCCAAATTTGGTGTAATTCCGTTCAGCGGTTTGGGCTGTAAATTCGACAACGCGTTCCTATGGGAATTAACATTACAAACGCACCCTTATTTCACATCCTTATTTCTCGGTCTCCACTTGTACGGATACCCCGAAACATTCCCCGACACACAGAACCTACTTTGACACCTTTTTTGGAAGATTTCATGAAGATTGGTCAAATGATGCCAAAGTTATAGGCAAGTTATAGGCAACTCAAAAAATGCTTTTCCTATTGAAACTAGGTCTTAAACGACCGCCAGTAGGTAATAGTTGTGTGTCTGTGTCTGGTGTAAATATATATATATATATATATATATATATATATATATAGTATAGATATATATAAATATATATATATATTATAACTAGTATACATGTTCAACAACCATTAACTCTTACCAACTACTCATACTCACTGGATGATGTCATCAGTGATGTCATTTGATATGTCATCAGTGATGTCACTGACCATGTCATGAATGATGTAATATGTGAGGTCATAAGCAGTGCATTGTGGGGCATAAGTTATAGCTAGCTCAGGTAACTATAACTGCTGAATATCACTGGTTTTGTATTAGTGAAATCTGAGCCTAACTATAACATCCCTGTAACCTTTGGTTTTATAAGTGAATTACAATGTTTTTTTAACTAGTAGTCATGTTTCCAGAGTGGTGGAGAAAAGGGGCAGCTCTTAGGAATCCTGCTGTGTTGGATTTACTGGAGGTAACAGGAGGGCTTCTGGACCCCCAAAAACCCTCAGTACCCAAGAAGACTTCATCCACCAAACATTAGTGTGCCAGGAGGTGTATTTGCAGAGTGATGGAGAAAGGGGCCATGACCTCCGAAGTCCTCTCAGCAATTCCGCTATGTGGGACTCACTGGAGCTAACAGGAGGGCTTGTTGGTACCCAAGGACACTCTAGAGCCAAAGGGAATTCATCCCCAACCAGTTGTACGCCAGGAGGTGCATTTGCAGACTGGTAGAGAAAGGGAGCGTGGCCTCTGAAGTCTGCTCGGCAATCGCGCTCTGTGGTATTTAGTCGAGTTAACAGGAGGACTTGTTTGCCCCCAAGGTTGCTCAGCATCCAAGCGGACTTCATCCCCCAACCAGTTGTGCCACTTTTGGCACCGGGGTCCTCATTCCCTGGGGCTTGGTGCCTATTATAGGGGGAGGTGGCTTGGGGCTCTCCTCCCTCGGCTTCTGTTAGCACTGGGGACCCCAAGGCCTGGCAACATAGCGGAGAGATAAAAATTACTATTCCGACTCAAGTGAGTGCAACTGTAGGGAAAGTGTTGGATAGCGGAGGGGTAAAAATTACTATTCCCACTCCAAAGAGTGCAACAGTAGGGAAAGTGTTGGATAGCGGAGGGGTGAAAATTACTATTTCCACTTCACTGAGTGCAACAGTAGGATAAGTGTTGGATAACGGAGGGGTAAAATGTACTATTCCAACTCCAGTGAGTGCAACAGTAGGGAAAGTGTTGGATAGCGGAGGAGTAAAAATTACTATTCCCTATAAACCCACAACCCGCTATGGAACTAAAAATGCAAAATTCAAATAAAGAAAATTAAATAAATTTTAATTACTTTATAATTAATTGTTAATAGTAATAGTTTTTAATGTAAAAATAAGTTTTAATTGTGTTTTATTATTTAATAGTTTAATTTAAGTGTGTGTAGTTAATTAATGTTTTAGTTTTTTATTAATAATATTTTTTAATTGAGTGTTAATTATGTTAACTATGGAAGTAATTTTAATTTAAAATGTTGAAGTGTGTTGTTAATGGTGTGGTGTTATAGGGTAGGAAATAAAATAAATAAATGTATGTATTAATTAATGTTTTTGTTTGTAAATATTTTCTAGTTTAAAAGAAATATTTTACATAATATTTGTAGGTATCCAACACTTTCCCTACTGTTGCACTCACTGGAGTTGTTATAGCAATTTTTACCCCTCTGCTATCCAACACTTTCCCTGCTGTTGCACTCACTGGAGTGGGAATAGTAATTTTTACCCCTACGCTATCCAACACTTTCCCTACTGTTGCACTCACCGGAGTGGGAATGAAATGTTTTACCCCTCAGCTATCCAACACTTTCCCTACTGTTGCTCTCACTGGATTGGGAATAGTAATTTTTACCCCTCCGCTATCCAACACATTCCCTATTGTTGCACTCACTGGAGTTGGAATAGTACATTTAAGTACTCCGCTATCCAACACTTACCCTACTGTTGCACTAAGTGGAGTGAGAATAGTCATTTTTACCCCTCCGCTTTCCAACACTTTCCCTACTGTTGCACTGACTGTATTGTGAAATTTAAGTTTAAATATTTTTAATGTTTTAATTTATTATAGATTTTTATTTTTTATATTTTAAATCCTTGGTATATATTTTTATTTTTTATATAATTTTTACCTTTTAACATAAATTAGAAATAATAGTTTATTCATTGTTTTAAAGTAAATATATATGTATAAATAATTGTGTTTATCTTTTTATTACGTTTATTTGTTATCTTTTATTAAAATGTATATTAAATTTATTTTATTTTGTTCAAAGTAAATTTAATATGTAATATATTTAATATATATATTTTATTTCATATTTATATAAAGTCGATATTTTATACATCCATATTTTTTACATCCATATTTTTAGTCGAGATTTTTGCACTTACCTGTTTAAGTATAGGAGTCGATATTTTTGTTGTCTATATTTTTTACTCAATATTTTTTAGATCGATATTTATTACATCGATGTTGTGTCAGTGAACCGATGTTGACACGCAGATTAATATATGCATTGAAGAGCGTGGGTCTGAAGGATGATCCCTGGGGGACACCGCAGGTGATCTCCTTGGCTTCAGAGGTGAAAAGTGGGAGATGGATTCTCTAGGTACTTCAGGTGAGGAAGGAGGGGATCCTTCTAAGTGCGTCCCCTTAGATATCGATGTGGTGGAGTCTTTTGATCAGCACATAGTGTGATACGGTGTCGAAAGCTGCTTAGAGGTCGAGGAGGATCAGAGTTGCTGTTTCTCCTCTGTCGAGGAGGGTTCAGATGTCGTTGGTGGCTGCGATCAGGACTGTTTCGGTGTAGCGATTGCTGCGGAAGCCAGATTGGGAGGAGTTGAGAAGCTGGTTTGGCTCCAGGTGTGTCATTAGTTCCTTGTTGATCTTTCCAGTGCCTTCACTAGGAATGGGAGTTCCTGCCCAATACTTTTTTTTCTGAGGTTAAAGATGTGGTGGAAGCATTGGTCTGTGGATCTCCTGAGTGGATTGATTTCATGGTGAAGATGGCGCCCTGGGTAGAGAGGAGGTTCCTGGTGGTCAGTCTGCAGTACGTGTCAGTTGTGATGGTGGTATATCTGTAGAAGAAGTCTGTAGGTGTGGGTTGGGTTAGAAGTTTCTGTATATGGTGGTGATCTAACCAGGAAAGTCAGCGAAGTTGTCGCACAGCTCCTGTAAGGGTATGATGTTGTTGTTGCTGGCAGTTGGGTTAGAGAATTCCTTAATGACATTGAAAAGCTCCTTCGTGTTGTTGGCGCTTGTTTTGATGCAGCCATGTAGTGCTGCCTTCTGAGTTACCCTCTGCAGGTGGTGGTAGTAGTGGGAGGTCTTGGAGTTGTGGGAGGTCTTCAAGGCTGCCCTGTCAGAGGTGTCCCTGCTGGTGTGTCATCTTCTCTCCAGCTGTTTGCTGTCTCATTTTGCTCTTTAAAGCTCTTGTACTAGCTGGCCATTTTGGAGGATTTTCTCTGGATTTTTCTCTTGATGGGGACGATGCTGTTGGTGCATTTGGTGATCCAGGTGTTAAAATTCTTCATTACCTCTTTGAGGTTGGTGACGATAGCCGGGTTGGAGGTGTTGAGGGCATCCATCCAGCTGGTCTCTGAGATTTTGTTCCACCTTCGGTGTGGGGCGCTGGTCATCCCTGAGTCCTGCACTGGCTGCCAGCAACATTTTGCTCATGTTGCTGGCAGGCAATCAGAGCAGAAATCTGAATCCCTCAGGAGTGAGGTAGGCCAAGGGAAATAAAGCTACCTGGGCAAATCAGAACGCTCTATTCTTAAACTGTCGCTCCTGCGCGAGTCTCTGAGATTCTTGCGAGCCCAACCATTTAAATATCTATATTTTTGTTACCCTTAATATCTCCAAAACTACTGAACGGATTTACACCACATCACAAACAGCACAATCTGCAGACAAAGGTCTGGTTTCCTGCAGAATTTGGTGCAATTCTGTTTAGCAGTTTTGCTGTAGACCCTTTTAACGAAGTTTATAAAATACACATGGGGATTTAGCATTTTGGGTTCCCTCTTTTTCTTGGCCCCTGCTTGATGGATCACCCTGAATCATGGCATGCACAAACTAGTAAGACATTAGCACCTTTTTACAAAGTTTTGTGGATATTCCTCAAATGGCGGCAAAGATATTAGCAACACAAAAAAACGCTTTTTCTATGGAAAAGTGATTCTAACTATAACTACCTAGTGGTGCATGCCACTAGGTAATACATATATATATATATATATATATATATATATATATATATATATATATATATATATTCACTGAAAAAACCATAGGTTTCAGACACGTTATAGTTATAAATTAGCATTTAAAAAACCTTTGAAATTCACTGAAAAAACCATAGGTTTTAGGTACAGTTATAGTTACTTGGACATTGCACTCGTACAAAACCCGTGAAATTCCCCCGTTATAGTTAGTTCAGCTAACTATAACTCGCGCCCCCGCAATGCACTGCTGATGATTTCACATATTACATCACTCATGACATGGTCAGTGACATCACTGATGACATCACTGATGACATCACTGATGACATCTCAAATGACATCACTGATGACATCATCCAGTGACTGTGTGTTTCTGTAAAGTTTAAATATTTTTAATATATATAGGAAAAGACGTATTGAAGAATGAGTGGGTGTGTAAGTGTCTGTATGGATGATTTAGTAGGTGCGTGACTGACTCTATAAGTGAGTGATTTAACGTATCTTACTGAATGCATGGGTTAGTGACTAAACTGGGTGAATGTCTGTATCCGTCTGTCTGTTGCTGTGTAAGTGGCTGCATGTGTTTGTGAATAGCTACATGAGTGTCTATATGAGTTATTGAATGCTTGTCTGAGTATCTGTATGGGTGCCTGAGTGTTTGTGTGGGAGGGGTGTGTGCAACTCTGTGCATAGATGTGTGAGTGGGTGATTCACTGGGTGGATGGTTTCAAGAGTGCATCTGTGATAGACTGTATGGGTGGGTAAGTGTGTGTAAGAGTGTGTTAGTGAGTGAATGTATGTCCCAGTGGTACATGTGTGAGTAACTACATATGTGAAAGGCAGTATATATGTGTGTTGGAGTATATAAATAGCTATAAGCAAGAGTGAGTGATTGTGATAGTGGCTGTATGGATGAGTGTGTGCTTGTATCAGTGATTGTATAAGAGCGTAACAATGTGCTACTATTTCTATGAGTAAGTGAGCTGGTGTGTGTATAACTGTATAGGTGAGTAAATGGCAGTGTGTTTAATTATTTGCATGACTGACTAGGTGTGTGAGTATCTCTATGGATGAGTGGCGTTGTTTGAGTGTCTATATAGGAGTAAGAGTGCATATGATAGTCCTGTACTGAGTGACCGTAAGTATGAGTGACTGTACGGGTGAGTGAGTGGATGTGTGTGTGTGTAGACCTAAGAATCAGTGAGTGGGTATGTAGTTATTGGTGTTGGAGTGTCTATGGTTTTGCGAATGGCAGTCTGTAATTTAGAGTGGGTGTATCAAAGGTTATATTAGGGTGTGAGGAGGTGCATCAGATTATCACGTGGATGATGTCATCAGTGATGTCATTTGAGATGTCATCAGTGATGTCATCAGTGATGTCACTGACCATGTCATGAGTGATGTAATATGTGACGTCATCAGCAGTGCATTGCGGGCGCGAGTTATAGTTAGCTGAACTAACTATAACGGGGAATTTCACGGGTTTTGTACGAGTGCAATGTCCAAGTAACTATAACTGTACCTAAAACCTATGGTTTTTTCAGTGAATTTCAAAGGTTTTTAAATGCTAATTTATAACTATAACGTGTCTGAAACCTATGGTTTTTTCAGTGAATTTCAAAGGTTTTTTAAATGCTAATTTGTAACTATAACGTGTCTGAAACCTATGGTTTTTTCAGTGAATTTCAAAGGTTTTTAAAATGCTAAATTCTAACTATAACGTGCCTGAAACCTACGTTTTTTTAGTGAATTTCAAAGGTTTTGTAAATGAAATTTTTTAAATGTATTAATTGTTATATTAATTTTTTTCATACTGATTTACTACATTTTTAGAAACAATTTTTTTTACATATTTTATTTTTTAAATTACATTGTAATTACATTATACATTACATTACAAAAATACTTTCTCAGAATGAATTACTTTAGTTTAAATACTTTGCAGATAGGCAATAGACTTTTAAGTACAGTAGTTACAGTTGTTGCAATGGGCAACACATTTTCAAACACAATGCAACATTCAGCTCAATGTGAATTTCTAGTTAAATGCAATTAGTTACTTTATGGATTACTTTTCTAACCACAGGACTGGATCCTAGATTCAGTCCTGGTACATCTCCTGTAAACAGTTGAGTAAAAGCGTTTTGGTTACAGTCGTGATTTTTAAGGAATATTATTGTATTTTAAAAGTTGACACTTAGAAACTTTTTCTCATAGAATCACCAATGTTATCCTATGGAAGGAAATTCACTTAGCAGGTAAAAACTGTTATCGTTACTTTTTCTTACTCAGTGTTGGATCCTGGATCCAGCACTGGTGCATCTCCTGTAAACAGTTGAAAGAATGCGTTTAAGTCATACAGGCGATTTTTAAGGAATATTTGTAGTTTGTGAAAATCAACACTTTGAAACTTTTTTGCTGAAAACCAGTCAATGTTAGCCTATGAAGGAAATTCAAGTTACCGGTAAGTACGGTTAAAATTACTTTTGAGGATCAGTACTGGGCTGAAAGATGCAGCACTGAGGTCTCTCCTGATAACAGGTGAGTAAATCGGAATTCGTATTTCGGCTGATTTTAGAGGAATATTTTAAAGTTCCAAAACTCCACACTTAGAAGAATTTCCAAGTGAAACCAGTCAATGTTAGCCTATGGAAGGAAATTCAAGTTACTGGTAAGTACGGTTAAAATTACTTTTCAGGACCTGTACTGGGCTGAAAGATGCAGCACTGAGGTCTCTCCTGATAACAGGTGAGTAAATCAGAATTCGGATTTCGGCTGATTTTAGAGGAATATTTGTATGTTTCAAAAATCAACACTTAGAAACTTTTTCAGCAAAAGCAGGCAATGATATCCTATGGAAGGAAATTCAAGTTACTGGTAAGTACGGTTAAAATTACTTTTGAGGATCAGTACTGGGCTGAAAGATGCAGCAATGAGGTCTCTCCTGATAACAGGTGAGTAAATCAGAATTCGTATTTCGGCTGATTTTAGAGGAATATTTTAAAGTTCCAAAACTCCACACTTAGAAGAATTTCCAAGTGAAACCAGTCAATGTTAGCCTATGAAGGAAATTCAAGTTACCGGTAAGTACGGTTAAAATTACTTTTCAGGATCAGTACTGGGCTGAAAGATGCAGCACTGAGGTCTCTCCTGATAACAGGTGAGTAAATCGGAATTCGTATTTTGGCTGATTTTAGAGGAATTTTTTAAAGTTCCAAAACTCCACACTTAGAAGAATTTCCAAGTGAAACCAGTCAATGTTAGCCTATGAAGGAAATTCAAGTTACCGGTAAGTACGGTTAAAATTACTTTTCAGGACCAGTACTGGGCTGAAAGATGCAGCACTGAGGTCTCTCCTGATA
The DNA here is from genome assembly GCA_963921515.1 of Calotriton arnoldi. Taxonomy (NCBI): domain Eukaryota; kingdom Metazoa; phylum Chordata; class Amphibia; order Caudata; family Salamandridae; genus Calotriton; species Calotriton arnoldi. The sequence continues at coordinate 369,714 of CAWUFW010006593.1, read as the reverse complement.
ACAGGTGAGTAAATCGGAATTCGTATTTCGGCTGATTTTAGAGGAATATTTTAAAGTTCCAAAACTCCACACTTAGAAGAATTTCCAAGTGAAACCAGTCAATGTTAGCCTATGGAAGGAAATTCAAGTTACTGGTAAGTACGGTTAAAATTACTTTTCAGGACCAGTACTGGGCTGAAAGATACAGCACTGAGGTCTCTCCTTATAACAGGTGAGTAAATCGGAATTCGTATTTCGGCTGATTTTAGAGGAATATTTGCACAATGGTGAAGGGAGGGCGGGGCCTGAGGTGACATCTGTGCAAACGCGCCCGTGGCGCGTTTTAAGTTGGGGATTAAGTCCCCTTGAATGCTGAGGGTCCCTAGGGGCCAACTAGCCCACCAGGAACCTCCAATATGCGCCAGGGGGCTGCGTTGCAGAGACGTGTAGAGAGGCCACACCCCTTTACACCTCTCTGCAACGCAGGCCTGTGGCGCTTGCTGGAGGTACCTGGTGGGCTAGTTAACCCCAGAGGCCCTCAGGATTGAAGGGGAATTAATTCCCAACTTAAAACGTGCCACAGGGTGTGTTTGCACACATGTCACCTCAGGCCCCGCCTCCCTTCACCACTGTGCTAAACACGCCCGTGGCACATTTTAAGTTGGGGGATAAAGTCCCCTTGAATCCTGAGGGTCCCTGGGATACAACTAGCCCACGAGATACCTCCAGTAAGCGCCACAGAGCTGCGTTGCAGAGAGGTGTAAAAAGGGGCGTTGCCTGGACCACCTCTCTGCAACGCAGCCCTGTGGCGCTTACTGGAGGTACCTGGTGGGCTTGTTCGCCCCCAGGGACCCTCAGGATTGAAGAGGAATTAATTCCCCAACTTTAAACGCACCACAGGGCGTGTTTGCACACATGTCACCTCAGGCCCGCCCCCTCCCTTCACCACTGTGCAAACGCACCCCGTGGCGCGTTTTAAGTTGGGGGATAAAGTCCCCTTGAATCTTGAGGGTCCCTGGGGTCCAACTAGCCCACCAGGTACCTCTAGTAAGCGCCACAGAGCTGCGTTGCAGAGAGGTGTAAAAAGGGGCGTGGCCTGGACCACCTCTCTGCAACGCAGCCCTGTGGCACTTACTGGAGGTACATGGTGGGATAGTTGGCCACCAGGGACCCTCAGGATTGAAGAGGAATTAAGTCCCCAACTTTAAACGCGCCACAGGGCGTGTTTGCACACATGTCACCTCAGGCCCCGCTCCCTCCCTTCACCACTGTGCAAACGTGCCCCATGGCATGTTTTAAGTTGGGGGATAAAGTCCCCTTGAATCCTGAGGGTCCCTGGGGTCCAACTAGCCCACCAGGTACCTCCAGTAAGCGCCACAGAGCTGCGTTGCAGAGAGGTGTAAAAAGGGGCGAGGCCTGGACCACCACTCTGCAAAGCAGCCCTGTGGCGCTTACTGGAGGTACCTGGTGGGCTAGTTGGCCCCCAGAGTCCCCCAGTATTGAAGGGGAATTAATTCCCCAATTTAAAACGCGCCACAGGGCGCGTTTGCAGAGTGTTGCTGGGAGGGGGCGGGACCTCCGCCACAATCGCGTTTTTTTTTTCAGAAGTGGGGCTGTGTGGCCCCTCCTTCTTTTTCCTTTTTTTGGGCCCTGGGGACCCCATCCCCCAGGGCCTGACTCCTTTTAAAAAAAAAAAAAAAAATCTGAACGGGAAGGGGGCCGCGTGGGCCCCCCTCCCGTGGCCAATTCCGGCCCCGGGGACCCCATCCCCTGGGGCATGGCCACATATATTTATGTTTTTTAAGGAGGGGGGCTGCGTGGCCCCCCTCCTGAGGCCTCTATTGGCCCCGGGGACCCCATCCCCCGGGGCCGGCCTTTTTAAAAAAAATGTATTTATTTTTGGGGGGGGAGGGGGGCCACATGGCCCCCCTCCCGGGCCACTTCTAGCCCCAGGGACCCCATCCCCCAGGGCAGGCCCTATCCATTGGGGACCGTGGGGGGAGCCCCAATGCCCCCACGGTCCCGCCTGCTCCCCGCGTCCTGCAGGAGCCGGCATTGCTTTTCCACATGGGGAGCTGCTGACATGCAGCTCCCCGTGTGGAAAAGCAATCTGCTTTGTATTTTGGAAGCGAGAGCAGGTTTCCCTGCTCTCGCTTCCAAAATCCATAGCAAACAGCAGTGTCCTGGGGTGGGCACCCCGGGACACTGCAGGAGCCGGCCCTGGGGGGTGGCGGTCCACATGGCCATCACGGGCTCCAGGAGGGGGGCCGCATGACCCCCCTCCCTTCAGTTTCAAAGCCCCGGGAGGTGGTGGTCCCCGGGGCTCGGGGGTCCGTAACGGACCCCCAAATTTACATACTTAGTGCCCCGGGGAGGTGGCGGTCCCTGGGGCGTGTGGGGCGGCTCGAGCCCCCCCCACACAGGTTCTTTTTTTTTTTTAAAACAAGCCCCGGTGGTGGCGGTACAATATAGCATGCCCCCGGGACTTGGCCCACCCGGGGGCTAAATATTAACAAAGCGCAGGAGCCCGCGCTTCATTTTTTTTATTTTCACGGCAGGATTCGCGGATCCTCCGTGAATTTTGCTGATTTTTTTTTGTTTAAATGCTTTTTTTGGCCATGGGGGTCCTTGTGGGACCCCCTGAGCAGGCCTAGGGGGTCAGGGTGTTTCTACCCTGCCCCCTTTTCTTGTTTTTTAGCGTTTTTTCTACTGTTTTCTTGTGACTCGGTTCTACCGAGTCACAAGATGGCTGCCAACACTTCCTGGTTTGGAGTGTTGACAGCCAATTAGAATAAAGCTTGTGGTCGGGAGGGTCCGCGGATCCACCACGCCTCTAGATATCGAAACTTTTATTTTTTGATTTTCTTAGCAACTACTGAACGAATTTACACCATTTAAAACAAGCATTGGCATAGCCAATAGGTCTCGCCTTTGGGGCCTTATAAGTGTTTAGCCAGAGCTATTGACTTTGCCAATGTCTTCAAGCTGTGCTGTAGAGAAGTGTGGCTGCTGTGCGGCATGCTGAAAAGTTATAATAAAAAAGTGTCAGAAGCATTTTTGTTACTTTATATATGACCAGGAAGGCATTATGTAAAACTGAACGACCATATTAAAAAAAGTATTTACAATAAAAAATTTCCTCAGTTTTCTTTTGTTCTTGCAATGCTGGCAACTTGTTTCTGCCTATTGCAATGGTTGTTTGTTAAAGCTTTTTTTTGAGGGGGCATAAAAAATCGGAGGGTGAAGGTTGGGAACTAGTACCTGTATTATAACACTAGCAGCGGCCAGACGCTAGGGGAGAATCAACAGATGCCAGATTCCGAGAGCAGGCTGAGGTGGTGCTGAGTGATGCTGAGGTGGTAGTGGTAGTGACTGTTGCGGAGACGATGCTGAGGTGATGCTGAATGATACTCAGGTGATGCTGAGTGATACTGCTGTGGTGCTGAGTGATGCTGTGGCGGCCCAGAGCGATGCTGTGGTGGCCCAGAGCGATGCTGTGGCGGCCCAGAGCGATGCTGTGGCAGCCCAGAGCGATGCAGTGGTGGCCCAGAGCGATGCAATGGCGGCCCTGAGCGATGCAGTGGCGGCCCTGAGCGATGCAGTGGCGGCCCTGAGCGATGCAGTGGCGGCCCTGAGCGATGCTGTGGCTGCACTGAGCGATGCTGTGGCTGCACTGAGCGATGCTGTGGTTGCACTGAGCGATGCTGTGGTTGCACTGAGCGATGCTGTGGTTGCACTGAGCGATGCTGTGGTTGCACTGAGCGATGCTGTGGTTGCACTGAGCGATGCTGTGGTTGCACTGAGCGATGCTGTGGTTGCACTGAGCGATGCTGTGGTTGCACTGAGCGATGCTGTGGTTGCGTTGAGTGATGCTGTGATGGCGTTGAGTGATGCTGTGATGGCGTTGAGAGATGTTGTGTTGGTGCCGAGTGATGCTGTGCTGGCTGTGATTGATGCTGTGCTGGCTGTGATTGATGCTGTGGTTACGCTGAGTGATGCTGTGGTGTTGCCGAGTGAGAGATAGAGTGAAGATATAATGCCCAATTCGAGAGGGTGGTGAGAGAGAAAGAGAGAGAAAGGGTGTACATAGAATAAAGAGTGGAGCGGGATAGAGAGAGAGAAAGAAGGGGAGAGAGAGTGAATGAAGGAGTTTGAAAGAGAAACAGATAAAGGGGTGAGAGAATGAAAGGCTAAAAAAGATAGAGAGGGGAGAGTTAATTAAGTAGAGAGAGAATTAGAGAGGGGAGAGAGAGAGAAGGAGAGAGACAATAAGAGTGGGGGGTGTGGAGTTTAAATAGAGTGAAGAAGTGACGCGGAAAAAGTAACCTTAAATATAGCTTTGCGCGAATAAATATAACTAGGGACTGATAAGGGTACACCAGTGTAAAATCTGGGATGTACCTAAGTACTTACCATACCAATTGAGGGGAGGAAGCACAGAAACGGGGGTCCTGATTAGCAGGATCCCAGTCAGACTAGTCAGAAACAGCACAGCACCAGGCAAAAAGTGGGGGTAACCCTAAAAGCAGATCCTACTTTCCTACAGATGCCTATTGGCTTTGTCAGTGCCAAGCCGCTCAGTGCAAATGTGAATGTAATGAAAGACGCAGTTTGTAATTTGATGAAAATTTACACACATATTCAGTAGGGGGGGGACGTGTATTGCTAAAGTGACACGAGGAAGTAGTGAGTTGTGTCTGTGAGAGCAAAGATGGGGGAGCCGGGAGGAGCACTTCTTGTTCGTGTGTCTTGAAATGCCAAGATGGGCGCAGGTTGGCACCACTGGCGTAACGAAACTTGAGGGGGCCACCCTGCAAGGCACGTGGAGGGGCCCCCTCCGGGCTCAATGAGGAGCTTTGCAGCCAGAGTGCTGTGCTGAGGGGGCCCCCTGGAGTTTGCCCCTCCCCCCCGCACCACGGGGGCTGCGGGGGCCTGTGTTACGCCCCTGGTTGGTACTACAATGGACCGGCTGTATGAGCGCGGGAGCTGAATCTGTCTTCAGTGTCTGCATCCAGTGCCATAAAACAATGCCAGAGGCGGACGAAGTGGGGGCATTGTCAGCTTTGTGGTCATAGTCACAACACCCTGTGTGACTAGGGTCGCACAGGATAAGGAACCGATGTTGGTAGCATGGAATCGGCGGGGTACTATGGCCACTTACTGCTTTTTGGTTCCATGAAATTTGTGGCAGCACGACGTAGCTTGTGTGGTGCAGGCATTGGAGCAGATAACAATCTTGGGTGATAGATTATTCTGAGGAAAGTGCTTTATATGTTCGATGCGTGGAGACACCAAGCTAAAGCAGGGCAGAGTATCCGGGCGTTACACCACGGATGCTGCATAGATCTATTGCGGAAAGAAACCTGCATGTATACTGCATGCGCCCGGCATCGCCCGCGACTCCCAGCATGAATATCTAGCACTGCGAAGCGACTTTTGGCGACATGTCAGTGAAGCGCTATATAAAGATACCCGGTTTACAAAATACACACAAGTCCTGAGTTAGCATCTATTCTCTGCTGCTTCATGCGTGTATCCATGCCTCGGCTTAGACATGCAGCGCTAACGAATGGCGCGCCTGAAAACGCTGAGGCGTGTTTGTGCCATGACGAATACATTCCAATAACGTCTTTTTAAACCTCAATGTCTGCTATGTCGTCTTTGTGCACATTCAGTGTTTCTGTGAGGGTCTGTGAAGGGACTGAGTTTATAGGATTACTTTTGTTCTGACAACCCACGGTAGGGGCCCTTAATAAGAATTCCACTGGTGACGGCTTGTGAAAGAGGCAGGATTGGAGAATTCACACAGCGGCAAAGTTTGTCACCTTCGCACAATTCTCCGATGCCAGGGGGCAGGCAGCACAGAATGCAGGGCCAGAAGGAGGTTGAGGTGTGACCGCATTTCTCTGGGATTCACCAGCCATTAAATGTAAACCGAGCCCTGCCATTTCCTGCCTGTGAGGGAGCCGCCGCTGGGGGAAGGGAAGAAAGCCAGGCAGATATGCTGGCCCTGAAATATCTGCCACTTGCCAGGCAGGGGGCATATTCTCGGGCAAGAAAAGTGCTTTTAGCCGATGGGGGAGAAAAACAGACACAAGGGCAGGTAGAACAGGGACAGTGTGGGAGATGAAACAGGGATTGTGGAGGGGTAGGTGGAGGGTGGTGTGAAGGCAGCTTCACGGAGATAGAGGTCGATAGGAAACAAAGCTTTTGAAAACGCTTTGCAAACACACGCTCACATTATGACATAACAAAAAAATGCGAAGGAGATTCAAGATACCTTTCAGCTACCACGTGGAACTAGGAACAATGGCGAAATCAAAACAAGCACAAGCGCACGCCTCACGCGTCAGCAGAGGGAGGGGCGAAAGGAGGGGGCCAGCGCGATTCCCTTGCGGGAGCGAGCGGCAAGGCGCGATAATTAACATATGGCGCCAGCTGCTCGCTCCCGCAAGTGAATCGCCAGACGTGCACGCGTTGCCATTGGAAGCAATGCAACGCGTGCACGTTTTTGCAGGGAAAGCTGTGCCGATTTCTAAAGGTCTCTCCTATGCAGCGCGCATGGCGAGACCTAAAAAGGGCTCTTTCTGAACCAAGGGCTACCTTTTTGCCAAATTTGGTGTAATTCCGTTCAGCAGTTTGAGCTGTAGCCGTGTCTAAAGTTTCCTATGGGAAATTGATTTTCCGACCTCTTTTTTTTTAATTTCTCAGGAACTACTGAACGAATTTACACCATTTAACAAAAAGGGCTCCCAAAACGCGTTTCCCCATGTTAATTTCCATAGGAAACTTTAGACAAAGCTACAGCCCGAACTGCTGAACGGAATTACACCAAATTTGGCAAAAAGGTAGGTCTTGTTTCAGAAAGAGATCTTTTTTTAAATGGTGTAAATCCGTTCAGGAGTTCCTGAGAAATTAGAAAAAGAAAAAATATTGATATCTGTGGGCGCGGTGGGCTCGCGAACCCTCACGAGCACGAGCGTCATTCTCATTGGCTGCCAACACTCCAAACCAGGAAGTGTTGGCGGCCATCTTGTGACTCGGTAACCAAGTCACAAGAAATCAGAAAAAAAAACAAGAAAAGGGGGCAGGGTAGAAACACCCTGACCCCCTAGGCCTGTTCAGGGGGTCCCACAAGGACCCCCAGGGCCAAAAAAAAGCCTTTTTTGTTTTTAAAACGGCAGAATTCGCGTTGGGGTCGTGAATCCTGCCGTGAAAATCTAAAAAAAACAAAGCGTGGGCTCCCGCGCTTTGTTTTAAAAAAGCCCCCGGGGGCAAACATTTATTTATTTGCGGGGGCCCACGGGGGCCCCCGCAGCCCCGGGAGCCGCCACCTCCCGGGGCTATGTAAATTTGAGATGTCATCAGTGATGTCACTGACCATGTCATGAATGATGCAATATGTGACGTCATCAGCAGTGCATTGTGGGGGCGCGAGTTATAGTTAGCTGAACTAACTATAACGGCGGAATTTCTCTGGTTTTGTACAAGTGAAATGTCCAACTAACTATAACGTCCCTAAAACCTATGTTTTTTTCAGTGAATTTCAAAGGTTTTTTTAATGCTAATTTCTAACTATAACGTGCCTGAAACCTATGTTTTTTTCAGTGAATATATATATATATATATATATATATATATATATATATATATATATATCCACGATCCATCCTGCTTCCAAAAGAAGAAGGCACGCACTCGAGGGTTGACAGTATAAAGCATTCTTTATTCTCTCAGGTCTCCCTCAACCCCAAAACTGAAGAGAATGTTTTCAGCTACCTAAGCAGCCTTTCTCAATATATATATATTTATATTAGGGGTGGGTGGGAAATTCTGCTCCGTGGGGGGAGATTTGTCACTCGGCACTCCGCTTGGAGCGCGGAGTTTCAGCAAAATCTACGCTCTGCCGTGTGGTGGAGTTAACCATCACCGCCGCCCAGCCCTAATTACCATGTACAATGTCTATTTCTCCAATGTCCGTGTGAAGCATGTGTACCTGCACTCTTGCATTTTTATACTCCCCATCCTCTGCTATGCCAATGTATACTTTAAACCCATGCACCTTCATGCTGCTCTGCCAACCAAAGCTTGTTCTTCAAACAACTTCGATGTCACAGTGAATCCCCAGCACTGACGTGAAATTCCACAATGAGGAGCCAATGGCATAGATGATCCTATGGAAATCTTCCATGGCTTCCATTCTAACGTTCTTCATATTAAAACTGCTGTTCTTTTCTTCTGCAAACAGTTGTCCAGATAAATTGTGTTCACAGCTCCTACTAAACATTGACAAGCCAACCAGGTGCAACAGATGACCTGAAGACTGAAGCCTCCAGTAGGTTCCCTTTCATGAAATGCCGTGATTTATATTCTGAGCATTGCTGATGTCGCTACCTCAGAGTATACCTCGTGAAGGGGACTAATTGCGGGTGCCCGGAAATGCCTGAACAGTCCAGTGGACATCCACAAAGTGGCGAACATGCATCTCAAGATGGCAACAATATTTATTACCCAGCAAGAAAAATGCAAGGAAGGGCTGCTCTGCATGGGCATCTCATCAATAACAGACAGGCATTGCACAGCAAGAACATGCAGATAACATTCAGATTTGAAATGCACTATAAGATTTGAGCTCACACTGCAATGAATGAACCACTCATTTATCTCTCTATGTATCTTGGTGTTTAGTTTACACAGCATCGAAGCAGAAAAACACAACCTATGCACTTTCCCTGAAAGCTTCTTATATCTGCCAAACTCAGTTGTTGAAATGGGTCTCTCTTTCCTGCTAAATGTATCTAGTTTGGTTGTGAGCAGAAAGTACGTTTCAAAGTTCCCAAAAAATCCAAATGATGATTTCCAGCCCTGTCAAAGGAATGCAGATAATTGCTGTGTTTTGTCACGTAAATCAAATGTGTGGTACATTGGTAAATTAAGAACAGGCATGGGCCACTTCCCCTGTTTGTTCTCTCTCACAAGACTTTATATTTTAAACTGATACATTTGCATTGTCTTCGTTTATGAGGCCCGAAGCGCTTTAGAGTGGAAGAGTAAGTGAGGGTTAAGAATGCCAGATGACTCCCTCTCATCAGGGACAGATGGTTCCAGCCCATAGTATTCTTTTGGTGAGTCATTATTTTCAGGTGTGTTTCTCCAATTGGCTTTGTTGTTAAGTGCCAAGAAGACTACAACCCCCAGAATGCATTAGGCTATTAAAGGTAATCCAAGACAGGAAAATGCTGGAAGCCTTAGTCCTTGCATGTGCCGCTATTCTTTAGGATGGGGGAGGGGCAAGGGGAGTTGTGAGCCTCTAAAGCCCTTTTGGTGGACTTCTAAGGACTACGTGCTTATATCCTTGGAAGGTAGAATGTGGGTTTATAAACCTGGGTGATGGTCTCCAAGCCAATCCCAGCACGCTCCAAGCTGGGCGGCACCCACTATCTTTTAGAGGACGGCCAAAACCAAACATAAAGGGATAGAGCCAAACTAATCACAGTAGCCTGCTCAGCGGCCAATGCTAACAGGCCTTAAGCGCCCTAATCAGTGGCCTCCTTACAAGCTGCAGCTCTGATGGCTGTAGGACATCTGGATGGCATAGTGAGTGAGTGGACCGGGGAGGAGACTGTGGAAGCACTACTGTTGCCTGTCCTGCTAAGTACCCTGCCGGTAGGTGGCACCCTATCGCACCCCATTTTCATTTCCTTTTGGATACCTGTGTCCTCAGGGAGGACTAGGAAGCTTCTTCTTGCTCACACGTGGGCAGTTGTCACAGCTGCGGGCCTTCGCCCTTCTCATTGCCTTCTGTTCCTACCCCTGCCTTGTAAAATGTTTAATAAAGTAAGCATGTCTGTCATCAATGAAAAGTACATGAAGAACCACAAAACTCATGGCATGAACTTACATACAAGTAATTAGCACTTAATGAGATTGCACAAGTGCATATAGCTGACCTATAGCAGATGAGTGAGTGTTTGGTTAAGAGTTGTGAGTGGTTGTATGGATGTGTGAATGGGTATGTAAGTGGTTGTGTGGGTGTGTGAGAGAGTGTGTGAGTGGTTGTATGGATGAGTGAGTGGCTCTGTTGAGAGGCTGTATAGGTGTGAGAGGGTGGGTGTGTGCGTGGCTGGATAGGTGAATAAATGGGTGTGTCAGTAGCTCAATGGGTGAGTGTGTGGCTGTATAAGTGGCTGTGTGAGTGGCTGTATGGCTGAGTGACTTATATAATCACGCTCTCTGAGTGAGTGAGTGGGTGTGTCAGTGGCTCTATGGACATGTCAGTGGTTGTGTAAATACTTGAATGGGTCTGTGAATGGGTATGTGAGTGGATATGTGGGTGTATGAGAGGTTGTCTGGGGTAGTGAGTGGGTGTGTGAGTGGTTCTGTGGATGATGTCATCAGTGATGTCATTTGAGATGTCATAAGTGATGCCACTGACCATGTCATGAGTGATGTAATATATGAGGTCATAAGTAGTGTATTGCAGGGGCATAAGTTATAGTTGGCTCAGGTAACTACATCTGCTGAATTTCACTGGTGTTGTACGAGTGAAATCTGAGCCTAATTATAACAAACCCCAAGCCTTTGTTTTTTTCAGTAAATTTCTAAGGTTTTTTACATTTTATTTCCTACCTATAACGTACCTGTAACTTTGTTTTTTTAAGTGAATTTGTAAGGTTTTTGTTAATTTTATTTCCTAACTGTAGCCACTAACCTTTGGCACTGAGTGTGTGAGTGAGTGCATGAGTGTTTCGGTGGGTGTATGAGTGTCTGAGTAGGTTTGTAAGTGGGTGTGAGAGAGTATGAGTGGGGTTGTAAGTAGCTATATGAGTGTTTGAGTGAGTGTGTGAGTCTCTGATAGGGGTAAGAAGAAAACTCTGTTTCGCCGGCGGTCTGATCAATCCCGCTGTGGGGAACTTACTTGTGGCAACAATAGGTGTTCTTGGCCCCCAATGACCCTCAGCAGCCAAGGTGACTTCATCTCCCAACCAGCAGTGCACCAAGAAGCGCGTTTGCAAAGTGGTTGAGAAAGGGAGCGGGCCCCCGACAAGGTTTGAGTTATCCAGCAGTGGGGGACTTACTTGTGGCAACAATAGGGGCTCTTGGTCTCCAACGGCCCTCAGCAGCTAAGGGGACTTCATCCCCCAACCAGTAGTGTGCCATGAGGTACATTTACTTAGTGTTTGAGATAGGGGGCAGGGCCTCCGATGCGGTCCAAGCAATCCCGCAGTGGAGGGCTTACTTGTGGGTGTTATTAGCTCCGGGATGTGGTGGTCCCTGGGGATCGGGGGGTCTGCGTGGTCCTTCTATTAACCTTTCTTTAGCCCTAGGGATGTGGTGGTCCCTGGGGCTAAATGAGCCTTAGATGGGGGGCTCATGCACCCCTTCCTCTTTTTAAAAAATGACCCTGGGACCTGCCTCCCCCCCCTCGGGGGAAGTATTGAACACAAGCATGGGAGCCGGCACTTGTTTTAAAAAAAACAAATTACCTCAGACTTGCGGATCCAGTGCGTATTTGTGGCAATTTTTTTTTTTTAAAGTGAGTCTTGGGCCTGTTGGTGTCACAGGGGAACCTCACCACCACACCTAGGGGGTCAGGTTATTCCTTTCCCTTTTATTTGAATGTTTCCTTATTGAAGGTCTGTGCTTAGCCTCCGCCCATAGATCCTTATTTGCTCTTCCTTAAATTTCTCAACAACTACTGGATTCTGGAAAGTCGCCCGTTGATGACGTCACACGGTGCTAAGCCGCCCGATCGTTGAGCCTGAGACTCCGAGCCCTGAGTCGGAGCCCTGAACGGGGGCGTTGGATGTTGGAACGAGCCGTGCCCCTGCATACTCCAGCTACCCGAGTCACCCAAGACACCAGCTCTGGTTGCGGCAGGTACAGGCCCCCGGAAGTGTGGAAGTGAGGGAATGTGGCAACAGCAGCATGAGTGCGAGTGCAGCAGCTGTATTCAGCTGCTGCCGAGAGCAAGCCCTAAGCGGTGGCAGGGGTTAGGTCCAGGTGTGGCCTGCGGCACGTCTGGTGAGCCCCACTCGCAACACCGCGAAACGCCGCAAACCACAACTTGTAACCACAACCCACCTGTTCATTGCCATCATGGACCACAGACCACAGCCGGGCAGAGGGCAAACATTAGAGGCTCAAGGATGTGAGTGAGGACGGTGTAAGGCGGTGCAAGGTAGGAGCACAGCTGTGCAGCGGAAACATTGGAGGTACCTGCCGCAGCCTCTACAGCACAAGCCCCTATCAAAGCTCCTTCTGGCCACCTGCCCACTTTGGCCTACATTGCTCAGGAGAGTTGCAAGTATCTGGCTGGCTGCCACCCAATCAAGGGAATTCCCATCGTTCTACTGGATCACTTTGGCTCACTTGGGGGTGACTCATCCACTGCCCCACTGCAGAAGAGTAATAGTGAGGGCAGGACGGCTCATACACTGCTCCCCCTCTACCATCTCCTTGGCCAGAAGCAACTGTAGCAGAGGAGCCTCTGCCTTGGCGCGCTCATGCCCCTCTCCTACTAACTTTCTGAGGCTAAAACCCCAAGCCAACTGAGCGCGAGGGGGAGGCGGTGCCTAAGGGAGGGATCAAACAACTAGTCAACCAGGAGGGCAGCCCTCCGCAGAATGTAGTCACAGCTGTTCACTCACCAGCCTCAACTGACGTAGACGGCATAGCCAGATAACTCAACAGGGAGCAGACCACCCAGGTTGCAAAGAGCAGGCACTGAATACCCAATGAGTTCCAGGAGAACAAGGGTGCCTTTCCCCCAAAGGCCGGAGGGTAAAAAAAGGGAGAAAAGGGAATGCAAGACCCACTACCCAACTTTCCCAACGTAGCTCACAAATGCCACTAATCGAAATTGAGGCGCAATCAAAGGTCAAGCCGAGGCCAGGCATGGAAAGGGCAGCACAGAAATACACAGAATCCTTAAACCAGCCAAAAATCGACACAAAATTCAGTTTTCTGAATGATGCCAGCTCTGCCCTCTTCCCATGCAACGCTGCTCTCGAAGAGATGCAGACCCCACTTCAATCCCTTCAGCTAAAGCAGTCTTCAGACCCTCCACAGCACCAAGAGATGGGCAACCAGTTCAACAGAGACCTCACCTGCACTCTCTCTCCTAAACAGCTTATGATAACCACTACAATACTAACCACTGCGGACCAAACCATTTCACAATGCAGGTACAGAGGCGCCCGAACCCCGCCAATGACCAAGCATCAACAGAATAGCAAATGGCACAACCTACAGCATCCTTACCAGAAACCCCCTCAGCCGATGTGCCCTGGCAGCTATTAACCGAGCCTAATGATGGTGCTCTCCGGGGGCAAAAACTAGGAGAAAATCCGGGCACACACAATCTCAAAGAAGTTTTAAACAGTAAGGGGAGGATGCAGAAATCCCAACCAGAATAACAACCAGAACATCAACCAGAAGAGGACCCAACCTCATTCATTATTGACAGTAAGGCCAGGTGGGTCTCTGTGGTCTGAACTGCAAGAGAAAGTACTCCCACACCATTCTGGGCCAAGTCTCCCACCAGCCTACCCTCGCCCCCCAGCCTCGGGCAGCCCGGAACACCAAGAGGAGGGGCCACGGGCCCTCTCATACTTGGACACACAACAATGGGAGGACATGCTGGCCTCCTACATGCAGGATCGGCCGCATTTGGACTCCCATGAAAACGGATATGGAAGAAACCGAGCAGGACCCGATCCGGACCCCACAGGAGGGACCAACTCTGACACAGATGTTGAGTCACAGTCTGGCACTATGTGGGCCTCTCTCCTGAACACCATGCCACTGTCTGTAGAGGCTCTCCAATATCAATCGGACAACATAGACATTCAGCTGTCCCTACGGAATACTCTGGCATTATTCGTTGCTGATATTGACGAGAAACTGGGGAACTTAACTGCTTCATAAAGAGAGCCCAGTCTGAGGCGCAAATAAATGCAGATGTGGGCCTATCGTGGTCAAACTGTTGACACATTCAGCGCTGTACTCAACGATGTAAAGAAAAAGCCCACAGCCACTTGCAATACACCGTTAACAGTGAAGAGCACCCACACAGAACCAGAACTAGAACTGGGACCAGAAAGCGCTTACAAACCAAACAGCCTTTTACCCCATCTTTGGCCAACTATGAGATCAAGCAGAGACCCCCCCCCCCTGTTACTGAGGCATTAACAATCAGGATCTACCAAAACACCAGGAGCTCTAGCACCTCAGGCACCAGGGCCATCACAACACTTAAGAACTCTCCAAACAGAAACAGGAGTCATCCACATCAAGTAATAGGGGACACCATCACCCCCCTCGCCCCCAGTCCCAATCTATCTAAGCCTAGCCCAGGAGAAGACTTCGATCAAGACTAAGACAATGAACACCAGAGGCATCGGGCAGGAGGAAAATCAGGCAAAGGCTCAGGCTGGGTACTGACAGGCACCAAGAGCTTGTTCAGTATAAGCATTGCCACCTATGCTCAAGACCCAGTTACGGACAAACCCACAGGGAGCAGCTGGCAAGTCTCAGCTCAGGTAAACACACCAGAGGAGATGTTTCCCCTTGAGCAGGCACCCTAAGGCGACTAGGAATTGTCTCAGAACCCATGAAGGCTAGGCCTGAGAACCTTAAAGAGCAGGGGCAAACCCAGCTTAAAGGACAACGAACAGTTATCCAGCACGTCAGTGGGCAATCTTCTTAACAAATCCTTCTCAAAACATGCAGCCTGATGCAAATATCATACTCTTCAAGCCTGAGTACATCTCCAAAGGGAACCATGACTTGCTGAACATAAGAAATATCATGAGGTTATAATCAGCCATCGTAAACCTAGCAGAGTTAACTTCAACTGATCTACTATCAATAGAGTTCATCCGCCTTGCAGCTCCTCCTGAGATCGAAACCACCAAGGCCACCTGGTGAATGGCAACAATCACTCAAAAAGTACTAGCTGAGCATCGCATCTTTGCCCCTGACCAAAACCCAGGATATCCTTCCCCTCTGCTCAGTCCCAGCAACGGCATTGCAGCAGCTAGTCTGACCAGGCATACCAAGTCAGTGCTTAGAGGGGCTCTGGGGCAGTCACCACAAAGGAGGCCGGCACCAAGTGACCAACAACAAAGCTGGCAGGACTGGCAATATATGTGTCTACAACTTTCACAACTTCAGCAATGTTAGTGGATCCTGCATCAAAGGCCACCATTGCGGTCAAGACCACCCTCTCCTTCAAGGGATCCCAGGATGAAGCAGTAAAAGTCAATGCCTACATCCAACCAAAATGCAAAGCAAAAGACTCTGAATATTTAATAGACCAATTACTAAAGTACTTAAGTAAGTTAGACACACCAAACTTCATCCTCTTGGGGGATCTGAATCACCATCTTCTAGGTACGTCGCTGGAGGATGAAGTGAAGAGCTAATCACTATATTGGAACATACAGGCACAAAGTGGGAACTCTCATGGGAAAATGAACAGCAAAAGCAGACATCTACTGTTCAACATTGGATTACACCTTCGTCAGCCTCCCACTGTTCAATTGCATCAATGCATTCCGCTTAGGGGACAAGGGTGACATTGACCATCGACCGCAATAAAAATACACCTATTAGCAACCACATCCCCATTTGACTGCTATGAAGAGGCCCCGGACTCAATTTACATGATTAACTTTAGGAGAATTAAATTTGCGGGAGCAAACATTGACACCCTGTCAGCATCAACAATGGACTTGTTACAAGCGCACACAGGAGCATCAAACAGTCACATAATCAGACGGGAATGCTTTACTGCTAGTCTGGCAGACCTACATACCACATCACCGAAAACAAACCCCCATCAGGACCCCACCATGGGAAGCAGGATCACGAATGGCCAACGGATACAATTAAAAGAAATTAAAAGAGCCATTCATAGCACTCTAAGATCTCTGTGACACAGCTCGGGGAGAACAATCTTCCACACACTCCTCCGACAATCAAAGATCCTCACTCAAAAACCTGAAGTAGGAAATTAACAGAGAGCTGGGCAAAAAGGTCTAAGGGACCAGTTCAATCACAACACCGCACAAAAAAGCAGAAAGCAAGACATTGAGGAAAACGGTGGAGTACTTCACCACAGGAGACCTACTAGAGATGGACAACGTCATATCCACACCGGACGTAGCAGACGCACAGGAGTATGAAGCCATGGTTTTAAGTATACACCTGATAAGGCAGCAAATAGCAAAAGGAAGGAAGGAAGGGGCCCACCAGCGCTTTTCAAACAAAGGGCTTATGACTGGGCTGGAATCCTTGGCCCTCTCTTCCAGGAAGTCAGATGCCTCGGCATAATGCTAGCATCATGGAAAGGCTCAGCGATCTCTCCAATACACAAAAACTGAGATAAGTCTCTACTACAAAACTACAGTTTGGTGGCCTTAATCGACAATGAGGCAAAATATTTTACTGGTACTGTCCTAGCAGGACTTACAACTTGGGCAGTGGAGAAGGCAGTAATTCCATTCAACCAGACAGGATTCTGCAAAACATCGAGTACGACAACAAACATCCTGGCCATCTCACTACTTATACTTATAGATGTGGCAAAGGCCTCTAATCTCCCGGTACACCTTTGCTTCATCAACTACAGCGCAGCCTTTGACCATGTCGATCAGGCAAGGCTGTGGGGTAAGCTGGCCTGCTGGGAATTTTCCTGACCTCTACTAAACATGTTGATACTTCTCCACACGGACAATGGGTACAGGTGAAACTAGGAGCAAGCACACACCTTTCTATGGGAGTACCAGCAACCAAAGGCCTGAAGGAGGGGTGTGTACTCACTTCCACCTTATTTAATCTATTTTTGGCTGACTTGACACAAGAATTCAACATCAGCAACTCCCACACGCCAAAGCTGGGTGGAAAGTCCTTAACCAGTTTCCTGTATGCTGACGATGTAGTTCTGCTCAGTCACAACCAGGTGGGTCTGCAACAGTTCCTCAACAAAATTCAGGATTAAGCTATGGAGAACAGCCTGACGATCAACTATGGAAAAACACGAACAATTACCATCAATAATAATAGAAAAAGACCACGGACTTGGCACTTGGGCAATATACAAATACAATCAGCAGAAGAATATATGTACCTGGGCACCGTTATTGACAAAGAAGGTCTCTTTATCCAACAGAAAAAAGTAATCAAAAGGAAAGGGCTGGCGATTGCAGTAACACTAAAAATCCTCAAATCAAAACTGAGAGGGCCCACTTTAAGTCCCCTTCTCAGGATTGCAAAAGCCAAAATTCTTCCAACGATCACCTATGGCAGCAGATCGATGCAGGGCAGAGACACCAAGATACTGGACAGCACTCTAGTCAAAGCATACAGAGTCATCTTCAGCTTCCCAAATTACACCTCACCAGCTCAGATACGGCCAGAGTTCGGCCTATTAAATCAATCCTTGGCCTGGCATGGAGCTTACACTATCTGCTGGATTAAGATCAGGAATTCCGCGCCAAACACTTAAAACCAACTATTGTGGTACGAATTGCTACAGAGAGATACATTACCCGCAAGAAGCTACCTCCAGAAGTCCCTGGCAACAACTGGGTTATCCCATGTCTGGAACAGGCACATGCCCCATACAGGCTTATAAAAACTGGTATGGAAAGCAATAAAACAGCTTTCACTCGTGTAGGACAAGGTCATTTCTCAGCGCGAGCTCACGTCTGGAAAACCTTAAATAACTACAGAGCTCTCACACCTCAGAAATTTTGTAACCAGGGTACCCTAGATCTATTAAAATAAAATTCCTGGGCCACAGCCTGGGATTAATCCTTTGTGCCTTGAACCTTCCACCTTGGTTGAGGGACTCAGTACACTTCCTGCAGCTTATGCAGCAATGGAACAGAAGACCTGCTGCACTTTCTATGTACTTGTAAGGAGCTGCTGGAGGAAAAAAGGCTGCTGCTCAAGGCTCTTTTTAACCAAAGAGGGGTCCTTTCCCAGAGGTGAGCGGTACTTGCCTGTTTTAGGCCCAAGGACCCATAGCTAAACTGTAGGGTGGTAAAATCTCTCATTCTAGTGGGAAATAAATGCCACCAGCCATGGAAGGTACATGGATGTACTAACCCCCGCAGTTTCTGAGCCGCAAAGACTTGGCACGCTCTGCTCACCAACCCTGCACTAGGTATGATAACACCAATGACACAGTGAGCATTGTTAACAATATATTATCTATCCAACCATCATGCCAGGAGCATTAATTGTTGGTTTATACAACTTTACTGCACAACACTTCACCCTAAGTAAAAGAAAAAGCTGCAGAATAAGTTGCCTAACATTTTTAGGACATTTTATGTACAATTTTATTTCTGTATATCTATGGTTAATGCTTATTGCTTTTTGTCGACGGGATCTTATCTAACTTGCATTAGGAGGGGGTATAAAAGGACAGTGGGAACTTTGATAACAATACACTATCATCCAAAACTATCTGGCCAAGAGCATTACTGGCTGGTTTAAAAAATTATAGCACTTTAAATTTAGGGAAAGTTTCATGACGAGTTGCCAAATATTTTAAACATTTTACTTACTATGTATATTTATTGTTTTAAAAAGCTGCTTGATTGTTATGCACTGGTTTTTATAAACTATGCAATAAACTTGAACTTGAACTCAACAACTACTGAACAGATTTACACTGGATAACTGAAAGCGTGATCTGCAAACCAAAATCTACATTACTGCCAAATTTGATGTAACTCCGTCGAGCGGTTTGGGCTGTAGTCGTGTTCAAAGCTCCTATGGGAATTACATGGGAAATCGTATTTTTTTTCGACCCACCTTTTGTCTCAGCGCCTGCTTGACGGATCACCCCGAAACTTTCCATGCACAACAAGACTTGGTACAGTGATGTTACAGTTAGGAAATAGCATTAAAAAACTAGAAATTCACTTGAAAAAAACAAAAGTTGCAGGGACATTATAGTTAGGAAAAATTCAAAACCTTAGAAATTCACAGAAAAAAACAAAGGCTACAGGGATGTTATAGTTAGGTTCAGATTTTACGCGCACAAAACCATAGAAATTCTGCACCTATGGTTAACTCGAGTAACTATAACTTGTGCACTAAGGTAACTGTAACTCGTGCCCCTGCCATGAACAGCTAATTACCCCACAAATGACATCATTATGTTATCTCCATGACATCATTCATAGTATCACTGCAACATTTGCAGTGAAATTATTAATGAGAAAACTGTGCATGGCGGGGACGCGAGAACACGCTTTACAAAATTACATAGAAAAGTAATATGGTAGTTATCCGCAACTATGTAAACTGCAAAACAAACTAGAATAGTCATTGGATGATGTCATCAGTGAGGTCATCAATGAGGTCATCAATTATACCATTTGAGGTATTATCAGTGATTTCATAAATTATGTCATAGAACATGTCATGAGTAATGTCATGTGAGGTCATAAGCTGTGCATGGTGGGGTGAAAGTTATAGATAGTGTTCTCTGCTTTTACGATCTCACAGGAGTCTCGTGAGACACCCGGGAGAGGACAACATTCCAAGGAAGGAATTTTATTGGTACATATGGATGTCTTTATTTAGCAAAGAAAGATTCCTTCATTGTTGCTGCATTTACCTCACACACCCACATATACACATATACAACTACTCAGACACCCACTCGTATACCTATACAGCCACTCACACACCCACTCAGAGATACACAAAATCACTCATACCCACTCACAGATCCACACAGCAAGTCACATACATATTCACACCCTCACTCACTCACCCACTTACTCACTCACACACCCACTTACACACTCATACAGCCACTCACACATCCACTCAGAGACCCAGAAAACCACTCACATACCCATACAGCCACTCACACACCCACCCTGAGACTCAGAAAACCACTCACATACCCACTTACACACCCACTTACACACTCAAACAGCCACTCACACACCATCTCAGAGACCCAGATAACCACTCACACACCCACTCACAGACCCAGATAACCACTCACACACCCCTCACAGACCCACAAAGCCACTTATACACCCACTCACAGACCCACACAGCCAGTCAGACATGCACTCACATATCCGTTACACACTCACACACCTGTTTATACACCCACACAGCAACTCACACACCCAGTGACACACCCCGGTTACAGGGATGTTATAATTAGGAAATAGCATTAAAAAGACTGTAGTAAAGTACTGAAAAAGTGAAGGTTACAGTGACCTTATAGTTAGGATATAAAACTAAAAAAACTTAGAAATTCACTGAAAACAGCAAAGTTTAAAGGATAATATTGGGTTTTGCTGTATTTAGACCTTTTTGGCTTGCTCTGTATCATCGCTGATTTTCTGTCACCAGAATGTCATCATCAGACTCAGATGAGAACCCTACTCCTGTTTTTGCAACTCAGAAACCTCAGCCACCCAAGGAGTCATTGGTGTTACAGTTTTTTTAAATGAGGCCTGGTGAGGAAAAAATATCAGCTAAACATGCCATATGTAAAATTTTCAAAAAGGAGTTCAGCAGAGGTAGCAGGAACAAGCAATACAGTATGAGTACCACTGGGATGTGACGATATTTGAAGGTTATGCACCCTCAACTCCTTGCTCACGATGAGTTAGCCCATGCTGCAGAAAAACCTGAATATACTATGTCTGAAGAAGTAGTTATTGCTGAAGAGCACAATATTCCTGCTTCTCTTAACAAGGCTCTTCTTTGCTGCTTATGTAAGCAGATAACTATTTCCTCAGAGACAAATTTCCATTTCCGTCCTAAAAAGACAAAATAACCCAAAAGATAAAAGTTACATACAGATCAATAATTGATCACAGTGATAAGATGGCTAAGTTATGTTGAATCCAATCTTCGGGAGGTTGGTCTGCATTAGCTCTATGAGGATCCAAAGATGTGCTGGTCAATATCCAAGAAGGAACTGAAAACTCATCTACTGGTCCACCTACAGGCAAAGAGACACAATATTAATTTTAAACTTTCTACAGTTAGATTGTACTTTGCTGCCCCAAGCAAAAGTCTAACTAATATAAACTCCACGTATCTATCGTTCGTCACGAACCTTCAACATAGATACATTTTAATGAGATTTTGTCTAAATTATATCCCCCCTCATGTTAGGCCATCCAACCAAAACGTATGCGATTACTGCACTCCCTTTTTGCCCTTGCGACAAGCCATCACCCAAGAATGATCTCCATTTTTTATTCTTTTGTAAATTTTATAGTGAAGAATGGAAAAAATTCATTGTTCCCCTTATTCGTAAAATGAATTTTAAACAATGTCGTGTGGCCTTATATTATCTACAGTTATTGTCTGAACCTTTTACCTGTTTCTCTTTGGCCTCCTTTCTCTTATCTGCTTTGAGCAAAAGAAGATCAAACTGTCATTTTGATACTTAATATTCAATTTAAGGCATTGGGTTGTGCAATATTTATGTATACTTACGAGCAAATGTTCTCCTTTTAGCTTATAATTATTAATTATGTTTGAATACTTGTTTTTCAAATTTTTTTGATAATAGCTCTTTTTATTTCTGTAGATATATCTGTAGAATACTTTTTATGCCGATGTTGTGTAGGCGAAATAAGGTTATTTCTGACTGATCACAGTGATACATCAGTATATTTTATAAACATTTCTACTTTTTCACCACAATCACATATTCATATCTAATGCACTAGTAACTTTTTATTCCTTTCTCCTAAAAGATTCCACACCTTCACCCAGTGCACTTTTTTCACAAATAAATTATAACATGCCATCACACCTGACAAGATAAACAGAATATTTAAAGTTACATACTGATCAATAATTGATAACAGTGATACATCACCATACACTGTAAAGCTTTTTACATTTTCAACCACAATCTCATAGTTATATGTACTGTACCATTAACTTCATATTCCTTTCTCTTGAAGAATTCAACACTCTCAACCAGTAATTGTTTTTTGCAATTAAATAATAGCATGCCATCAAACATGGTTCTATCACAGTTTATAGAGTACCACATTCCTTTAGATTGACCTTTTCTAACAATGAGCACAGTGGTTTACTCTAGAATTAGCAATAGCTCAACTCAACCATCTCATAGGGACACAATGCGTACAGTAAGGATCATAAAAACACATGGCCTTGTATTAACAGATTGCATATTTTTTGTTTTATATTTTAACAAACACTGCGTCTTTTACTTACAGCTACATACATATTGAACATTTCATTTTTTTAACATAACATGCAATACTTGGTGATATCTCTCTACATTCTAAAGTCTACCTCTCAAAACCTATATTAAAAAACATGCACCTCTAAAAACAGCTTTTGACTCACTAAGCTTTGTATAGAATAAGTTTACCAACAGTAGTGCACTTACTGACAGGTCTCAGCAAAGTTCACAAATTACCTGAACTTAGAGCAGTTTTCTATAGGCAACTGGAGACACCAGTCTGTCTCAGTTACAAATTCAGTCACTTCTGTTGAGCACAACTCCAACAGGCTTCCTTCTCCCCAAATCATCAAGAACAATGTGAACTATTTCAGTTCTTTACCCAATTCCATTACAACATTTGTTCATCCATGTTATAAGAATGGTAACTATTGGTTGAGCCATGGCCCTTTTTTTCTACTTCTCCCCATTACAATCTCAAAAGACTCTTGCAAGATCGCAGTTGTCCATGTAGCAAGCTTCACTCACTGAGGCTTGTGAGGTCTCTTGCGAGAGTCTCGCAGGATTGCAACAAAATTGTAGGGAAATAGTAGTATGAGGGTCTCCACAGAGACCCATCTCTTACAAGAAAGGTGTGTGTAGTACGGTGTGGTGAAAGACTGGCCCCTCCACAAAGACATCTCTCTCAGATGAAAGCTTTGCGTAGTAGTGTGTGTGGAGTCATTGGCCTCTCCACTGAGACTCCTCTCTTGCATTACGGGCATCCATAGTAGGATGTCTGGGTGGACTGACTTGACTGCTAAGATCTATCTCTTTGATTACAAGTGTACATACTTGAGTTTGGGAAGATTACAACTATACTTAGAAGTGTATGGTCAGAGATTTGCCTCTTCACTTAGACTTCTCTCTTACATCATAGGTGTGTGTACTAGAGTATAGGGAGGGCCTGGACTCTACAGTGAAACCTCTGTCTTGTATGACGGGTGTGCATACTAGAGTTTATGGAGGGGGTGAACTCTCCAGAGACCCCTCTCTCTTGCGTTACAGGTATGTGTAGTAGAGTATAGAGAATAGCTGACCTCTCTGCTGAGACATCATGGTTTGATTTCTCCATGGGAACGAATGTACACCTGTCAGACATTTGTTATGCTAGTTTGTTTTGTTAGTTTATTATTTGTTCCCATCCCGCTTTCCTTGGGAGCATCGATCGGGTAGCAGTGATACAGTATTCCATCAACCATCAGATCTTCTCAGGAGATCACAGGTCCATGCTGCCTTGGCGACCGGACGCAGAGCTAAGAACGTTTTTCACCTAGTCCAGTTCATGACCGAATGCTAAGCCCACATTATTAAGGTCACCCAGACAGTATAACTTCAGAGTCGGTTGATGTATCCACCCTTACTAACACTTTACATGAACTCCAAAGACAGGTGAAGGGGAAACAGCGTTTACATCGCATGCTTTACATCGCATGCCATTACAACGTGGTCGTCACAACGAGCGTGTTGTTACATCGTGAACCATTACATCGCAAGTCATTACAACGAATTGCTGTAGGGGGCAGAAGGTGTTGGATTGTAAATCCAACACCTTTCCTGCTGTTGCACAAACTGAAGTAGGAATAGTAAATTATACTATTCCTAAGTCCAGCGCGCCCCCTACAGCAAGTCGTTGTAACGATTTGCGATGTCTTGTTCACAATGTAACAACGCGGTTGTTGTAACGACCGCGTTGTAATGGCATGGGATGTAAAGCATGCGTAGTAAAGACATATATTCCAGGTGGAGTTGACGCAAGTGGAGAACCAAACTCTGAGATCCCAGATGGTAGGGTTGTTTCAACTTTTCGAATGAGTACAGTCCAAGTTAACTGGCCCCACACCTGCATAAGGGAATAGTTTCAGAGCACTCGCCCTCCTTTGTTATCAGCAGCCACCATGCTAAACCAATTAGCGATTCCAATGCTCCCCCCAGAGCGTTATGTTGGAGACCCGCTGAAACAAAACATTTTCTTGACACAATGTAAACTTCAGTTCCTGTGTCGGCCCCTAGCTTTTCCATCCCCAGAATCAAGAGTTGGCTTTGTGCTCTCCTATCTTTAGGGAGATGCTGCGGCCTGGTCCACCACATTATTGGCTAATGATGATCCACTTCTCTACTCTTTTGATTGCTTTGAGACTGAGTTCCGACGCTGCACCACCACACAAATGGTAGAACACGAACTCCTTGAGCTACAGCAAGGAAGCTGAGACTTCTTAAGCTATTTTCCTCAATTTAACCACCTTGTGGCAGAGGCAGGATGGCCAGAGGCTAAGCTTGTCTCCCTTTTTTATCAGGGCCTCCAAGATGAACATAAAAGACATGTTAGCCCAGGTTGTTGATCTGCCTACCAATTGTGATGCATTGATCACTCTGGTTCTCCAGTTGGACCACAGACTAACAGCATAAATAGGAAAGCAAGAGTGATCCAATCTCGTATCACCATGTGCTGAGACCAGAGTGCAATAGAATGTCGTAGACAGCCCTGAGCCATTGCGGATTGGGATGATTCATCCACCTCTCTCCTCTGCTGAAAAGAAGAAGCAATGTTTGGCCGGGGGGTGGGGGGGACATTTTGTGTGAAATTGCATCAAAAAACCCCAAAAGATGTTTGGAAGCTGAGCAACAACTGGGATGTAGCTGCCAACTGTTTCAAAGTGGCAGCAGAACCCATTACGATGAATGTATCCTTTTGTGGGCCTACTGTGAATTTTGCTAATGTTTCTGTAATGCTTGACTTGGGGGCCACAGTGAATTTTTGCAATTGGTCTTTTGTTCTCATGCTCCATATCCCAATAATATGAAAGGCTTATGTGGAATAGGTGTCTTCAAGCTTACCTCTGGTCCCATCACCCACCAAACCATTAAATTAATCATGGCTGGTGCCGATAACCATTCTGAGATTTGCCAGTTAGATCTGATAGATGTTCCTCAGTATAAGATGATTTTGGGACTTCCTTGGCTGACAGAGCACACTCCTTCTATAGACTGGCATCATAGAACTATCACCTTTCTCTTTGACTAATATCAAGTGTTTTGCACTTTACCCAAGGTCCTGAAACAGAACCCGGGAGTCAGTGCCTCCGCCAACCTACCCGGGGCGGGTATAGCAACTCTAACTATGTCCCCACTCCACGATGCTAACAAGACTTGAGCGAAGTTTTTAGCAAACAGAAGGCAGAAACTCTATCATCCCATAGAGAATTTGGTTGCCAGATACACTTACAACCTGGGGCAAAGATTCCTTGCAGCTGTACTTATGTATTAACAGAAAAAGAGAATGAACATCTAAAGGAATACTTGACCAATTATCTGGTCAATGGTTTCATCAGACCTTCTTAGTCCCTGGTTTTATCACCCTTGTTCTGTGTCCCATAAAATCTGGTGAGTTGCGCCTCTGCATCAACTATGAGGCCTTGAACCAAATAGCTATCAAGAACTGTTGTCTGCTCCCCACAATACCTACAATGCTTCAATAGATCCATTTAGCCTCTGTATTAAGTAAACTAGATCTGCATGAGGCTTATCATTTGGTACAGGTTCACCAAGGGGATGAATGGAAGATGGCCTTTAGGACCAAATATAGGCTTTACGTATACCAGGTGATGCCCTTTGGGGTATGTAATACCCGACCGCCACCAACATTTAGTTGGAGTACATTTGTGGTGGTATATATCGATAGTATTTTGATTTGGTCACTGTGTCCCTCTGAACACATCAACCATGTTCACCTTGTTCTTCGAGCCCTTCAAAATAATGATCTCTTTTCCAAATTAGAGAAATGTGATTTCCAAGTGAGAGTCATCCAATTTGTGGGCCTCATCATCTTCCAGGAGGGCATTAGCATGGATCCCTCTAAAGTACAAGCTGTCTTACAGCGGCCCATTCCAACATGTTTCAAAGAGGTGCAAAGCTTTGCAACATTGTATTGCAGGTTCATCGCAGGGTCTCTCCAATCACCTCACTCCTTCAAAAGTGGAAAATATTCAAGTAGACTCCTGAGTCTGAAGAAGCAACTCACTATGGCCCCCATACTTCAACATCTTGATACCACGCAGCCTTACTATATGGAAGCAGATACTTCCAGCGTGGCTTTGGGGCCATACTTTCTCAACGGCAAACTACATCCTGTAGCCTTCTTTTCACGCAAGTTAATGGATGTTGAAAAAAGTTATACAGTGTTTGATAAGGAACTCTTAGCAGTGAAAGCCGCCTTGCAGGAATGACACCATTACCTCTTCGGTGCCATACAACCAGTAGCAGTTTACACCGATCATCGTAATGTGCAATTTTAAAAATCAGCAAAGGCCTTGTCCCATCGACAGTTACGGTGGTCACTGTTCTTTGCAAATTACTCCTTCATAATTACATTCCAGCCATGGTAGAAGAATGGAAAAGCTGATACTCTGTCTCGACCCCATCAGGAGACTGAGGTCATCAATAAATCACCATCCCTACTTGCCAAAACTAATTTCATCAATTGTATCCTTACCCAATACACAGAGCTGAAGATGGCCCTTACACAAGTCCTCTTACATGTTGACACCCACACCTGGATAACTGTTTACCCCCAGGAAATATTTGGACAAGGGCTGCTTTTTCATGGAAAACAAATATATCTACCCACCGCAGCCTGGGGCAAAAGCAAGCCTTGAGTTGGTGCCACAATTACCCACTATTAGGCCATTTAAGCATGTCTAAGACCCTACAATTTCTGAAAAGAGACTTTTAGTGGGATACCATGTGCAGACATTGTCACCAATATGTGTTGTCCCGTGCAGTTTGCGCCCAAGCCAAGTGCAAAAATAGGAAACCTGCAGGGCTATTGCATCCCCTACCCATTCCCTTTCAACCATATCAGTTTTCTTCAATGGACCTAATTGTCAATTTGCTGAAGGACAAGGGGTTCACCACCTTGCTCATGGTTGTCAACCGTTTATCCAAAATGTGCCATTGCATTCCTACATGAGGAACACCGGATGCCCTACAACCAGCTTCTCTGTTTCTACAACACATTGTCTGTTTACACAGCCTCCCTTCTAGTATAGTCTCGGACCATGGGGTACAGCTCATCTCCCCCTTCTGGCAGGCATTCTGTAAACTATTAGGTATCTCTGTGGAGACTTTTCAACCACTTGTCATCAACAGTCAGATGGGCAGATGGAGTGAAAGAACCAAAACATTGAGCAGTTATTATATTGCTTCATCACGGAACAGGAACAATGGGTAGAGTTAGTCTGGCTAACTGAGTTTTGCCATAACAACACTGTTAGTTCATCATCCAGGATTTCACCCTTCTATGTCCTTTAAGGTTCTCATCCCAGTTTCCTTCTTAAACTCCCTCTAAAACTTCTCGGATAATGAACAACATTAGTTAATATGTGAAACCCTGACCACTTTGCAGGCATTTCTATCTCAGGCCCAAGCAGCAGGACAAAAGATTTGCGGATTGAAAGAGAGGACCTGCCCCTGACTATTCAATAGGCCAAAAGATATGGCTTTTTACCAGACACCTGCACCTCAAGGGACCCTGATGATTTCTGACATGCTTTAGAGGCCTATTCCCCATCACCAAACTGTATGGGAAAACAGTGGTGTACCTACAATTACCCAACACCATAACCATTCCCCCACTTTTCCTGAATCACTAATCAAATCTGTCCATCCCAATATACGTTTCCAAATGCCCCCAGTGCCTATTACCTTCCAAGGACACCAAGAACATGAGGTATGTTCTGTCATAGACTTACGATTAATGCAAGGTAAACTTTTTTAGTTCCTTTAAGTGGAAAAGTATAGTCCCCATGAGAGAACCTTGGAGCCGGCTTCACACGTCCACGCCCCTCAGCTACTTCCCCTGTTCCATGATTGTGATGAATCAGGACCTGTTTGCAGTGCCCCCCCTCAGTTGCCTCCATTTTGACCACTAAATGCTGGTTTTCTGACTCTGACTGTGCCCTGGGCTCTGCTAACCAGACCCAGGGCCAGTGCACTATTTTAAAAGTATATGGTAATTTGGTATAATTACAATTGTCAATGGCAGACATCGGTAAGTTCCAAGTAGATAATAAGGCAAGGGGGTTCAAACTACCTATGAGTCCCTAGTATATACTAGGGCAGGGAGATTTTGAGTCCCAGTACATTTTCTGCACTGGAGTGTGCACTACTGTGGTGCCTGCTGTCACTTTAAAAGCCAGAAATGCCTTGCAGGCTACTTTTAAATTTAAATTATATGCAAATTCGACTTTGGATTTAAATGTACATCCAAAGTGTTAATCTACCTTATTTTTACATATAAGCCACCCTAAGGTCTCCCCTAGGTGCCCCAAGGGTAGTGTGCCCTGTAACTATAAGCAGGGACATTATAAAGGATGTTCTATAAGCCCTGGTGAGAGACAAATTATCAAGTTCGTTTTTCCACATTGTAATGAACGGCTTCATAGGCTAACATTGTAATATTTTATTTAAATATAAATATTGTTAGGAGCCAAAGGAAAATACACTTCAAGGTATCAAATTAATAGTTAAGATAAATCCAGCCACTGGTAGATTCATACTAACTATGTCAGAAAATAAGTTATTAAACTTTCTTCTCTGTGAGCCAAAATACAGACTTTCATCTGCTCTCTCCTGATCGGCCAGCCTCTGCCCAGGCTGGCCAAGCTGCTCTAATGAGGTGTGGAAAGCCCTGTTAGAGAGACAATGGATTTCCTGTGAGCGGAGAAGTACAAGCTGCAGAGTAGATGACAGGAAGAGGGTGAGGGGTAGCCAAATTGGTCTTCAAAAGGGAAAATTACACTTTAGGTTAGAGCAGGCTCTTCCCCGAATCCTGCCACTCCCAGCCACACAGGAGTCCTTGTAATTAGATTATGGAGAAGGTTGGAAGGGGAGTGTTTAGGAAAATTGGCCATACCAGTAGGTTGAGTTAGCCAGATGTAGCTACCCTGGAGAGACGTTCTCCATGTTGGATTTTGAGAGAATGGTGCTTTCTGGGACAACAATGTGCCACCTGGGTGGCACCCTGCATCCCATTGGTCAGGGTTGCCCCTCCTGCTTGACATTCAGCAGCACTGGATAAATATGGAAGAGCTGCATAGCTCCTCAGATCTGCTGCCTGAAGAGACAAGAAGAAGAAGGACTGCCCTGCTGAGTCCCTGGCCTGCACCAAGGGGACTACACTCACCAGGACTGCACCTGCTGCACACTGCGGGACTCAGCACCAGAACTTTGCCTGACTCTGAAACTTTAAGGAGTTGACTCCCTGCGAGCTACAGGTAAACAGAGCCTACCTTCTTCATCTCCAACAAGAGCCCTGCAGTGCGTTCAGTGGACTTTTAAGGATTTGGCCAGGTGCATTGTGGGAATTGTAGTCCAGACATCCCAAGGACCATCTAGGAGATTCCAGACCCTTGGATTTGTGTTTTGGATACTTTGGACCCTCAAGAGGAACTTCAGTAAGAAGTTTTAGAAGTTTGGAGCAACTTTTGGAAACCACGTTGAGAGTCAAGCTGGCTACCTTCAACTGACCCGGCCTGGATTTCAGGTTCGTCCCGCTGAAATCTCTGGAGCTCCAGACTTCCAGGATTGGACCTGGGCCTCACAGAAACTCAAGCCGGCGTACCCGCATCCAATCCGGCCTGAAAAAGTGCCTTGCTTGACATTGAGGAAAAAAGCTTCCAAAAAATGACTATATGAATGTAAATTTTGGACCGAAGCCTCCCGCTTAGTGTATCTGACATGGGCTCTATCGCGGTTGGCCTCAAACTTTGAGTTTGTACCGGTCAAGCGTGAACAGATGTCCCAAAGTGACACAATATGTTTTTAAGCACTGGAAAGTGTAAATTCATATCTCCGGTTCCCTACGTTGAATGTTTGTAGTTTTAGTGTCTATTTGTTCAGAAAAATATAACCTATTTTTATAAATTGGAGTTGGATTTTTATTGTGTGTTGTCTTATTTATTTAATGTACTGATGTTTTTAAATGCTTTACACACCTATCTCCTAAGTTACTTCTGCCTGCTCGTTGCTAACTACCAAGGGTTAAGCAAGGGAATAATTTATTGAGACCTTGACTGGCCATTTTATCATGTTTGTCGCTTAATTACTAGTGGTAAGTCACTACATATCTCTTCTTATAATCCACTTTCCAACAACGATCACTATCCCACCAAGCCTGGCCCGGTCCCCGGGAGGGAAGTCCTATCAGGAAGACCTCCCTGGTGCGCAACGCTCCCATGTGCAATACTCCAGTGTGCCAAACTCCACTGTTGCCAGGATTCAAGGATTACTCACCCACTTGCTCATTGACCCCTTCTCGTGCTAGTCAGCAGTGTGGTGACAGCGTCTCCTATGACACTAGACTTGGGGTATGATGTATAGTGGCTATAATCCTCATTAATGCATTGAGGAGGAAGGTATGCATGGTTTCAAGTTCCTTGCTCCATAAATCTCCTTAAACATCCGACGCCGAGGTATTACCACATTGATGGCTTTGTGGACGACCTGCTCCTGGTTGGTGTCACCAATCAGACATTTGATGGCCCTTTGAGGCTGGGGCTGTGCTAATCGCCTTCTCGCCGCCCTTCGAGTTTGGGGCTGCACCAGGGACCTCCCAGCAATTATACCCCACTCAGGAAGTGCTTTAGGGGATTTTGTGCCCGTGCAGTCGGTTGGATTAGCGTTTTTCATCAGGCAATTCAGATAAGTGATCCTTATTATCGGCGCTCTGGGGTCTGCTTCAACTGCCACAGCCTGAACTATTACTAGATTGATGGTTTATTTATACCAAAATTGTCTGTGGCTGTGATATATACCATTGTTTGAAGTATCGGGTCAAGGACATAATATTCAGGGATTTCCAAACTTGGCTAACCTGATGATTAATACTGTCATGTACAGTATGCATGTGTGATGATGTAAACACAAGTCGATATACTATGCCCAGTATGCATGTGTGATGATGTAAGCACAAATCAAGTTTACTCTGTCCAGTGTGTATGTGTGATGATGGAAACACAAGTCAATTTTACTCTTTAGTGTGCATTTGTGATAATGTAAACACAAGTTGATTTTATTCCCAGTGTGCTTGTGTGTTAAGATAGAGAGGTTTGATTTCTCTACAGTTCTTACCAGCTAATTTAAGGGAATACCATCTGTGTGATCAGGCTTTTTTCCTTGTGATGTAACACGGGTGTTTCTAAGCTCATCCAAGGCAACCATACTCTAACAGGGGAGCAGTGATCATCATTCAGCCAGGACCTACCTGCCATTTCCCCTCTGTGAGACATTGATTGACTGCGGTAGAGTGAGTGTGAATTGGGATTTCCCACCAGTAGTTGCTCTGCAAGCAGGTTTGTGTGCAAAGTGTGAATCCGGGGCAAGGCTGGCAACCTCATGGTTTGATTTCTCCATTGGCATGAACGTGCACCTGTCTGACAGTCGTTATTTTACTATGCTTTGTTAGTTTATTGTTTGTTCCCAACCCCCTTCCCTTATGAGCTTCGGTCAGGTAGCGGTGATACAGTATTCTACTGCCCCTTAGAAGTTCTTGGTAGATCGTAGGTCCATGCTGCCCCTGAGACCAGATGCAGAGCAAAGATCGCATTCCACCTAGGATAGTTCTTGGCACCATCAACTTTACATCCAAGAAGGCCACCTCTTTCTCACTAATATTACTCATAAAACATAAATTCAAATAATTTATGTTTTGCAGATACAGAGCTCCCTTCCTAGATCAAAACAATGTTGTCAATAAAACGGACTTACAGAATTATATGGTTAGTCCATTTTTCCAGGGATGGCCCATTGAGTACTTATTCCTCACACCAGCCCATGAGCAAATTAGCATAGCTGGGGTCAAAGCATGGGGTCGCCATTCCTTGATGTTATTTCTTCTTTTCGATAAACATTCAAACCAACTTCTTGTGCATATAAGCCCTTCTCTATTATTGTGAGGTCATCTTTTCTCATGCCTAATAATAGGGCTGCTTTTAGCACCTGTGCATTGATTATCAAACTAGCTAAATGGGCAACTCTATTTTTGGGTGAATACAGCTAGGTCCTATAGTGTTGGGTATTATGGGTATGCAAAATTTCTCCAACTTAAAAGGAAGGCACCCTAAAAGAAAGTGGGTTAACTTCCCCCAAATTAGAATACAAGACTAACATCATTTCCATATTCTTTATTTCAAATCTTTTTTCAGTTTATACTCATAATATACCTTAAAAGTGCATCGATACACTCAAACATGAATATCTATAATTAATTAATGATAGATTTATAATTTACATTTTCAAGATGGGCAAGATGCTTTCTTAAAGACAAGTCAAGTCAACTCAAAATCAGTTTTATTCGATTTCATGTTTCGATAGGCCTAAAAGCATACATAATTAAATACATTTGCCAATATTGCTGGTATCATAGATAAAATCCAAGATTAAAAACATGTGATAGAACAAAAATATAATACACACACTAGTGTCAAATATATGTAGAGTAAAAAGAAAAAGCGCAATATATACTGGCACAACTAATAATATTCATACACCAGCTTGTCATACAGAGAGTTTTCCTTTCTGTTGTAGCACCCTGATAAAAAGGGAAACAGCATGATAAATATAATCAGCCTCAAGGCTACATAAAAACTTATTGGCTTCCTGATGCATTATAAAATTCTTTGATAGTAAAACTGGACGTAAAATACATTTCCTAATTACACTACATAATCCACAAAATAAAATAGTATTGTACTGACACTCCGTCACATGTCAACATCTAGGGAGTCTATTAGACCACACGTCTCTTTTTGGGATAGCTACAAGATGATGTAAGATAAAATCTTTTCTGAACATCTGTTACCACCACAAGATAGCCCTGCAACCCGGATTGTAAAGACCCTTCCAAGTATTTAGTTGCTGAGACTTTCTGCCTTTCTTTAATTTCTCTCTCGGCCGCTCGCTTATGGGTAAAGATGGCTTTTAGTTCTTTCTCACCAAACTGTAATATACATAGCTGCCAAGGTTTCAGGTTGCTATGTGTGATATTTTCATAATTTCGGGGAAATGATGAGTCTCATTTCAATGACTATGAGTGACACTTTCTCTCGAGCAAAAATCAAGCAATGAAGACAAGGGAAACTCATAAATATCAGAAATTACACCCATTTGAGCAACAAGAAATTCTAAGAAGATCTTAAAAGTGCTTTAAAGCAGCAGAAATGGAAGGTCACTAACCTAGTGCCCTTGTAACCTGATCGTACTGTTAAAGAAATGTGTAACCATGATATAGATAGGCAGACAGTTACTGCAATCAATGAAGAGGAGCTGTAACTTTACTTACAGTACAGGCTGAATGATGACATGCTGCACTCCTCTAAAAGTAAAATAAATAAGATAAGTGACACAACTTTGTGCAGACTGACTGTTGCACACAGGCTAGTGACAGCAAAGCAGAGCTCAGCACCTGTAACTTTACTTACATTACAGGCTGATTGATGATATGTGGCGCTCCTCTAAAAGTAAAATAAATAAGTGATACACCTTTGTGCAGACTGGCTGCTGCAGACAGACTAGTGACTGCAATGCAGAGCTCAGCACCTGTAACTTTACTTACATTACAGGCTGATTGATGACTCACGGTGCTCCTCTATAAAGTAATTTGTAAATTCAATTAGGTTCGATGAGTGACACTTGTCAGAGAGGGACATGAAGGACTAGCCTTGCATATTCCAACTTAATTGCCATCTCTAACACAAGTTCTAGATTTCGATCCTCATTTTCAGCAGCTGCTTAGTGATAGCCCTTACTGTCGACTCTTTCAAATCATTTGAGAGATCGCTTCATAATGGCTGCTCCATGTATTATGGCTCTCCTTCTTTTACTGTAGTGACAGAAGGTGCAGGATCCTGGGATGGCTGAGAGGTCACCCTCCTTTCCTGTGCCTTTCGGAGTTGATCACCATTCCATTCTTCAATATTTCCCTCAAAGCACCGGTTGTCTTCTTTCACATAGTCACTTAAATCAGGAGGCAAGGTATATATTCCATTAAGCACCTGACCGGTTTCCTTGTCAAATTCATCTTGTATTAAGTAATGTTCTTTAGCATTAATGTACATTAAACAGTAGGCACTGGCATTTCTGTATCCATCAAAAGACTCTGGCCAGCCGATACATCCACCGGCCAGTGCCGCAGCCATGGTCCAGAGGACTAGACTCACGCGGCATTCATGGCTCCAGGCACTGGACTGCAGTGCAAAGGGGCCAGTCTGCACTGC
Source organism: Calotriton arnoldi (assembly GCA_963921515.1). Taxonomy (NCBI): domain Eukaryota; kingdom Metazoa; phylum Chordata; class Amphibia; order Caudata; family Salamandridae; genus Calotriton; species Calotriton arnoldi. The sequence continues at coordinate 335,199 of CAWUFW010006593.1, read as the reverse complement.
TAAGGCACCACACCACCACTCCGGTGGCCGGGCCATGCTGCACAACGCAATGGGAGCTACAGCAGCAGCGAGCTGCGCTGGCTGCCAAAGTTAAACTGTGCCACACTGCCCTCAGCCTATAGGTGTGTGTATCACAGACAGTGTGTCCCAGCAGGCTGTGTAGGCAGTAGGGATTGGGCAATGACTTTTGTGACGTCCTGAGTGAGTCAAATGTGCCCGCCTTGGTGTTGGGTGAATGTTTTACATTGTAGCCAGCTGAGCCAGCCCCCAAGCCTGCCGCAAGCAGCACGCGCTGCTGAAGAGCAGCTTTGCTCTCTCAGTGTGGTACGAATTAGGAGTGCTCCTCTACGGCTTGCTGAGGAGGCGCTTTAAATGTGTGACAATGCATTTCAGTGCGGTGATGCGATCACCACTCTGAAATGCGTAGTCTAATGCCTAATGCGTGGTACTTGGCAGGGATGTAATATATTCGCTGGGTTCTTAATCTGAAGATCCCCATCAATTTCCTTACTTAACCTACTAACATAACCAGCCAGGGGATTTTATAACAATGCTAGAGAGCAAGGCAGTCTCTAATTACTTCTCTTGAGAATGTCTTGCCTGGTTTACTCCAGATATTGTAACAACCTGTTATCACACTCAAATCAATTATATCCTCCACAAAGGTTGAACTTAATTCTCTATGAGTGATGATAGTAGGTATGGTAAGTGGTACAGCAAGGAGCCTAATAAAAAAGGAATTTTCATGGGTTTGCAAAATGTTGTGCCCCCTTGCCCCCCAGAGAGTTGCTCCATAGGTGGCTGTTGGAATGCATTTACGCCTTTAGTGTTGCAGCATTTCACGAATAGGTTTATTGCCAACTTTACTTGCAAACCTAAAAACGGCCTTGTTGGATTTAGCCAGTTTTGATTTTGCTAATTCTAAGTGGGCGTTTTAGGAGCTGGAGCTTGAAAAAAGTATGCCCAGATAAGAAAAATTCCTTACTTCTAATAATTTATGATCTCTAACAAAACGTGATTTCTTTTTGGCTCTACCTCTTCCACACACCATAGTAAAGGTCTTGGACAACTTTAGTTTAAGGTTTTTGTGCTCCATAAATGCGACAAAACCATTGATCAGTTTTTGAAGACCATTTGCGGTTCTAGACATTAACACTGCATCGTCAGCATTTAGGAGCACCGGGGTGGATCGAGGTCCAGTCCTTGATACATCAGCATCTACCTCTTGAAGCTCCCTGTCAATCCCATTCACATAAAGGGAAAAAAGGGAGGAAGCTATAACACAGCCGTGCCTTATCCTTCTTTTAACACTAAATCTAGGGGTGCACTCCACCCCCAGTCGAAATCGTACACGTGGGGTCATTGAAGAATAAATATGAGATAGATGAATGACAATATCCATGGGGGCACCCATATCAATCAAGGTTTTCCATAAGGTTGAATTATTCACTAAATCAAAGGCACTAGAGAAGTCTATGAGGCAGAGATAAATAAAAGCCTGCTTCGCTAATGTATATTTACTAACTATGAGATGGAGATTTATACATTGCTCCATGGTCCCTATGTCCTTCCTCAAGCCATATTGGGTATCAGCCAACACATGGTTCTCCACAATCCAGACATCCAATCGATCTAGGATAATTCTCCCCAAAAGTTTAGCCGAGGGGTCCAGGAGGGATATCGGGTGGGAACACTTAGGATCCCCCCTGTCTCCTTTTTTAAATAGGGGGACGATGACAGATTCAGTCCAAGTTTGAGGAATGGACCCACGGCCTGCCATGTGTAAAACATTTGTAAGAACTGGTCTAATTAAAGGGCAATACTGCAAAGCAACTATATATATATATATATATATATATTATCTACTGGCGGTCGCCAGTAGATAGTTATAGTTAGGACCTATTTTCCATAGGAAATCCGCAACATTCTATTTGCAATAACGTTGGCGCCGGTTGACGAATCTTCGCGAAAGTTTCCAACTTGTTGGGGCGCTCTGGTCCGCTCCTATCCTGAAAGTCTCGGGGTGATTCGTCAAGCGGGGGCCGAGAAAAAAGGGGGTCCCAAAACATGTTTTCCCCATTCATTTTTCCATAGGGACCTTTCATCGCAGCTACAGCCCGAACTGCTGAACGGAATTACACCAAATTTGGCAAAGAGGTAGCCCTTGGTTCAGTGTCATGCCTTTTGCTTAAATGGTGTAAATCCGTTCAGTAGTTTCTGAGAAATTTGAAAAAGAAAACACATATATATCTGGGCGGAGCCTAACCACACATGTCATCGTGAGATCTGATTGGCTGTCAGCACTTCATCCTGGAATTGCTGGCAGCCATCTTGGGACCAATATAAATGATAGTACCCCATTGAAATGCATTGTAGTGAATCGAAGATTTTGAGGGTTACCAAAAGGAGAACTATAAAGGGTGATAACAGACTTTAGTTACATTAGAATTCATTTGTTGATGGTACCATACTAATTTCAGGAATTGTGGTGTGTTCTAAGGTGATTTTACCCTGTGAAAAACCTTCTGCTGGGATATCATGAATCATGTTTGAGAGAAAACTATTTTCACATGCTTGTCCCATACAGTTTTGGAAGGTGCTCCAGAAGCTAAAATGAGAGCATATTTTCTGTAAATTCACATTATCTTTCTCAGTCATGTGAGAATGAAGTCTGACATTCTCAGTAAAACATGTACATCCAACAAGGGCAGAGACTGTCAGTTGATTCCTTTGTGTTCACTGCAGCTTCCCAGAGTGTTCTAAAGAACAACTAGAGTGCTAACAGCCTTACTTATGACAAAATTATGACACACCTGAAGCCATCTTGATTGGAATAAACTGGTAACACTTAAAACATTTAATTTAAAAAGGAACAAATTGATGGGGTTCATTTTATCATAGAAATGATGGTTAGTGCTGTAGAAAGAAAAATTAGGACATGTTTTAAGTGAGATGTCAAATATCTTCCTGTTATATTTCAACAGGAGCAGCCTGTCAGTTGATGCCTTTGTGCTCTACTGCAGCTTCCCAGAGTGTTCTAAAGAACAACTAGAGTGCTAACAGCCTTACTTATGACAAAATTATGGCACACCTGAAGCCATCTTGATTGGAATAAACTGGTAACACTTAAAACATTTAATTTAAAAAGGAACAAAATGATGGGGTTCATTTTGTCATAGAAATTATGGTTAGTGCTGTAGAAAGAAAAATTAGGACATGTTTTAAGTGAGATCTCAAATATCTTCCTGTTATATTTCAACAGGAGCAGCCTGTCAGTTGATGCCTTTGTGTTCTACTGCAGCTTCCCAGAGTGTTCTAAAGAACAACTAGAGTGCTAACAGCCTTACTTATGACACAATTATGGCACACCTGAAGCCATCTTGATTGGAATAAACTGGTAACACTTAAAACATTTAATTTAAAAAGGAACAAAATGATGGGGTTCATTTTGTCATAGAAATTATGGTTAGTGCTGTAGAAAGAAAAATTAGGACTGTTTCAAGTGTGATCTCAAATATCTTCCTGTTATATTTCAACAGGAGCAGCCTGTCAGTTGATGCCTTTGTGTTCTACTGCAGCTTCCCAGAGTGTTCTAAAGAACAACTAGAGTGCTAACAGTCTTACTTATGACAAAATTATGGCACACCTGAAGCCATCTTGATTGGAATAAACTGGTAACTCTTAAAACATTTAATTTAAAAAGGAACAAAATGAGGGGGTTCATTTTGTCATAGAAATTATGGTTAGTGCTGTAGAAAGAAAAATTAGTGCTAAAACACTACCCCCAGCACGACACCCTACATTACCCAAACATAACTGCACTACCCTAAACCCTAAAACACTACCACCAGCACGACTCCCTACACTACCCAAACACCACTGCACTACACTAAACCCTAAATATACCCCCAGCATGACCTCCCACACTACACAAACACCACTGCACTACCCTAAACCCTAAAACACTACCCCCAGCACGACCCCCTACACTACCCAAACACCACTGCACTACCCTAAACCCTAAAACACTAACCCCAGCATGACCCCCTACACTACCCAAACACCACTGCACTACCCTATACCCTAAAACACGACCCCCTACACTACACAAACACGACTGCACTACCATAAACCTTAAAACACTACCCACAGCATGACCCACTTCACTACATAAACACCACTGCACTAACATAAACCCTAAAACACTATCCCCAGCACAACTCCCTACACTACCCAACACCACTGCACTACCCTAAACCCTAAATCTACCCCCAGCAAGACCCCTACACTACCCAAACACCACTGCACTACCCTAAACCATAAAACACTACTCCCAGCATGACCCCCTATACTACACAAACACCACTGCACTACCCTAAACCGTAAAACACTACCCCCAGCACGACTCCCTACACTACCCAACACCACTGCACTACCCTAAACCCTAAATCTACCCCCAGCACGACCCCTACACTACCCAAACACCACTGCACTACCCTAAACCATAAAACACTACCCCCAGCATGACCCCTACACTACACAAACACCACTGCACTACCCTAAACCCTAAAACACTACCACCAGCATGACCCCTATACTACTCAAACACCCCTGCACTACCCTAAACCCTAAAACACTACCACAGCACGGCCCCCTACACTACCCATACACCACTGCACTATCCTAAACCCTAAAACACTACCCCCAGCATGACCCCCTACACTACTGCACTACCCTAAACCCTAAAACACTACCCCCAGCACGACCCCCTACACTACCCAACACCACTGCACTACCCTAAACCCTAAAACACTACCCCCAGCATGACTCCCTGCACTACCCAAACACCACTGCACTACCCTAAACCCTAAATCTACCCCCACCACGACCCCTACACTACCCAAACACCACTGCACTACCCTAAACCATAAAACACTACTCCCAGCATGACCCCCTACACTACACAAACACCACTGCACTACCCTAAACCCTAAAACACTACCATCAGAATGACCCCCTACACTACTCAAACACCACTGCACTACCCTAAACCCTAAAACACTACCCCCAGCACGACCCCCTACACTACTGCACTACCCTAAAACACTACCCCCTGCACGACCCCCTACACTACCCAAACACCACTGCACTACCCTATACCCTAAAACACGACCCCCTACACTACACAAACACGACTCCACTACCCTAAACCCTAAAACACTAACCTCAGCATGACCCCCTTCACTACAAAAACACCACTGCACTGCCCTAAACCCTAAAACACTACCCTAGCACTACCCCTACACTACCCAAACACCACTGCACTAACATAAACCCTAAAACACTACCCCCAGCACAACCCCTACACTACACAAACACCACTGCACTACCCTAAACCCTAAAACACTACCCCCAGCACGACTCCCTACACTACCCAAACACCACTGCACTACCCTAAACTCTAAATCTACCCCCAGCACGACCCCTACACTACCCAAACACCACTGCACTACCCTAAACCATAAAACACTACCCCCAGCATGACCCCCTACACTACACAAACACCACTGCACTACCCTAAACCCTAAAACACTACCCCCAGCACGACTCCCTACACTACCCAAACACCACTGCACTACCCTAAACTCTAAATCTACCCCCAGCACGACCCCTACACTACCCAAACACCACTGCACTACCCTAAACCATAAAACACTACCCCCAGCATGACCCCTACACTACACAAACACCACTGCACTACCCTAAACCCTAAAACACTACCCCCAGCACGACTCCCTACACTACCCAAACACCACTGCACTACCCTATACCCTAAAACACGACCCCCTACACTACACAAACACGACTCCACTACCCTAAACCCTAAAACACTACCCACAGCATGACCCCTTCACTACAAAAACACCACTGCACTGCCCTAAACCCTAAAACACTACCCTAGCACTACCCCTACACTACCCAAACACCACTGCACTAACATAAACCCTAAAACACTACCCCCAGCACAACCCCCTACACTACACAAACACCACTGCACTACCCTTAACCCTAAAACACTACCCCCAGCATGACTCCCTACACTACCCAAACACCACTGCACTACCCTAAACTCTAAATCTACCCCCAGCACGACCCCTACACTACCCAAACACCACTGCACTACCCTAAACCATAAAACACTACCCCCAGCATGACCCCTACACTACACAAACACCACTGCACTACCCTAAACCCTAAAACACTACCCCCAGCACGACTCCCTACACTACCCAAACACCACTGCACTACCCTAAACTCTAAATCTACCCCCAGCACGACCCCTACACTACCCAAACACCACTGCACTACCCTAAACCATAAAACACTACCCCCAGCATGACCCCTACACTACCCAAACACCACTGCATTACCCTAAACCCTAAAACACTACCCCCAGCACGACTCCCTACACTACCCAAACACCACTGCACTACCCTATACCCTAAAACACGACCCCCTACACTACACAAACACGACTCCACTACCCTAAACCCTAAAACACTACCCACAGCATGACCCCCTTCACTACAAAAACACGACTGCACTGCCCTAAACCCTAAAACACTACCCTAGCACTACCCCTACACTACCCAAACACCACTGCACTAACATAAACCCTAAAACACTACCCCCAGCACAACCCCCTACACTACACAAACACCACTGCACTACCCTTAACCCTAAAACACTACCCCCAGCATGACTCCCTACACTACCCAAACACCACTGCACTACCCTAAACTCTAAATCTACCCCTAGCACGACCCCTACACTACCCAAACACCACTGCACTACCCTAAACCATAAAACACTACCCCCAGCATGACCCCTACACTACACAAACACCACTGCACTACCCTAAACCCTAAAACACTACCCCCAGCACGACTCCCTACACTACCCAAACACCACTGCACTACCCTAAACTCTAAATCTACCCCCAGCACGACCCCTACACTACCCAAACACCACTGCACTACCCTAAACCATAAAACACTACCCCCAGCATGACCCCCGTTTATTTGATTAATTAGGAGGAAGGAATGTGTTTTTTTTACCGAAAAGTGCATTCCCGGCTGTTGTATTGTGAAAGTGTCCGCGTGGCCTGGTTTCACTTCCGGTGAGAGAGTGGAACAGTCTGTTTGGATCTAAAGGAGTTCTGTTGTTGGACGGGGCCGGCGCGACATGTCATCAGAAAACATAGATAATGGAAAGCGTCCTCCCTGAAGTGTGGAGCAGTGCCATGAGAGGTCAACGAGTGTGCGTCCCACCGCAGTATGACCGTACCGCGTGACCCATGTGCCGCCTCCAGGGTACGGAAGGCAGAAGTGGCATCTAATTCTACATTTTGGTACTAGGGCATTTTAACTTCGTTGTTCCTGCCAGATACAAAGAGAAGATCCTGTGTTATTCAGTGCCCTCGTTGCCTTTTTTGTGCGTTGTGGTGCTTGTCACTTCGCTGCCCCGCCGGTGCACACGGCTGGGCACCCCACCTCGTGTGCCATCTGCAGGGCCTCTGCCCTCGGATCACTGGTTTCGGTTTCTGGAGTGGCAACATAAACAGTTGCTCCCAAAGGACTAGCCTGAACACTTAGGTGAATATCCCCTGCACCAGCATTCCACGGAAATTCTTTCCTAGCTCTCCCATGTCAACGAGCACGGCTCCGCTCGCGACTCCGTATGACGTCATCGGAGCCATAAGAGGACCTCGTCGGGGTGCTGACGTCAGTTCCACCCATTTTTTCCGTGCCACCGAGGCAAACAGGAGACCGAGACATTTTCACATGTATACATAGTATAATAAATATATATATATTCACTGAAAAAACCATAGGTTTCAGGCACGTTATAGTTAGAAATTAGCATTTAAAAAACCTTAGAAATTCACTGAAAAAACCATAGGTTTCAGGCACGTTATAGTTAGAAATTAGCATTTAAAAAACCTTAGAAATTCACTGAAAAAACCATAGGTTTCAGGGGCGTTATAGTTAGTTGGACATTTCCATCATACAAAACCATAGAAATTCCCCCGTTATAGTTAGTTCAGCTAACTATAACTCGCGTGCCTGCAATGCACTGCTGATGACATCACATATTACATCACTCATGACATGGTCAGTGACATCACTCATGACATCACTGATGACATCTCAAATGACATCATCCAGTGAATGTGTGTTTTTCTGAAAATTAAATATGTTTTATATATGTATATCTCAAGGTCGATGGAAGAATAAATGGGTATATAAGTGTCTAAATGGATGATTTTTTTTGTAAAATTGATTGTATAACTGACTAAGTGTATCTTAGTGAATACATGGGTTAGTGAGTAATGTTTAAATATGAAAATATCTGTATCAGTCTCTCACTTTGTGTATAAGTGGCTGCATGGGTTGGTGAGTAGCTACATGAGTGTCTATATGGGTTATTAGTTGGTTTTTGAGTATCATTATGAGTGTCTGAGTGTCTGTATGGTTTGGTGGGGGTATTACTTAGTGCATAGATGCATGAATGAGTGACTCACTGTTTGTATGTGTTGAGGACAGCATGTGTGCAGTGTATAGGTGGATGGGTGTGTTAGTGAGTGAATGACTGTCTCAATAGTGTCTTTATGAGTAACTACATATGTTTTAAACTAGTATATGTGAGTATTGGTGTATATAAGTGAGTATATGTGAGAGTGAGAGATTGGAAGAGTTCCTGTACAAATAAGTAGGTGTTTCTATAAGTGATTGTTTAAGAGAGTAAGTATGTGTAAGTTTCTGTAGAAGTAAGTGTGGTAGTGTGTGTGTATAACTGTATATGCAAGTAAATGGATGTTTGATACTTTGTTTGCATGTGTGACTATGTGTGTGAGTAACTCTATGGATGAGTGGCGGTGTGTAACAGGATGTATAGGTGTATGAGTACATATGATGAGTGAGTACATATATGAGTGACTGTATAGGGACTGTTGGTGAATGAGTGGATGTGTGTGTAGATCTTGGAATTACTGAATAGGTGTGTTGTAACTGGTATTGGTATGTCCATTGTTTTGAAAATGTTAGTTTGTATTTTTGAGTGTGTGTATCAAAGGTTATATTAGGGTGAGAGGAGGTCTGCCACTCTATCACAAGGATGATGTCATCCATCAGTGATGTCATCAGTGATGTCATTTGAGATGTCATCAGTGATGTCATCAGTGATGTCACTGACCATGTCATGAGTGATGTAATATGTGACGTCATCAGCAGTGCATTGCGAGGCGCGCGAGTTATAGTTAGCTGAACTAACTATAACGGGGGAATTTCTATGGTTTTGTACGATGGAAATGTCCAACTAACTATAACGCCCCTGAAACCTATGGTTTTTTCAGTGAATTTCTAAGGTTTTTTAAATGCTAATTTCTAACTATAACGTGCCTGAAACCTATGGTTTTTTCAGTGAATATATATATATATATATATATAGTTAAAGGTATGGTACAACATAAAATACTAGTCATTTAATTGAAGATTGGTTGATTATTCAAATTTTCAAGATAAGACGGTTTCTTTCAGACAGTGCTTTTAGAACAAAGGTTATTACTGAAAAGCAAACATATACTTCCTCTAGTTTGCATAAATACAAGAAGGCTTCTCTAAAATCAGTACTTTTTTATTATTTAAAAAGAGAGGTTTTAAAAAAATATATCCTTTGATTTATAAACATTTTTCAAAAAAGTGTCAAATGCAATGTGGTAAGTCTGGATTTTCAATCACAGGGACAGTACGGTCTATCCTTACTTCATTTGCTCATCTTTGGTAATGCCACCATAACAAGCACACTGCCCGGATGAAAATGTCTTGAGATGTATTGATATTGTGTATTAGCGACAGTATAGATACATTTGCATGCTATGTAGGGTAGACAGATAACTACTAACCAATATTTTTATTTGTTCCACTGAGCTTCTAAAGCCCTCTCTAATATTAACAAGCATCACTTTTAATTTGCTAATTTGATTCAGGATTATCAATCAGAGCAGAATTATTAAGCAAAGTCAGGACATCTCTAATATGTGAGATCCACAGTATTTTGTCAGAAGTGCCAAGTATCAAACATTCCTCAATGATTACCTTAGTAAAGTTTGTTTCTGTGTTACTCCACATTGCATGCCAGAGGAGGATGAGCTTTACATATAAAGGAATCCTCAATATATGATAATCCTAACCATTATGTGCAATGCAATAAATGTTGGTGTTGACTGTGTTATTGCAAGTAGTTGGCATATAAAAAGATTTTATTGCATTTTCAAAGAAAAAGTATTTCCAAATCCACATAGACCACCCTTATAGGTTGCAGCAGATAGGCAGTTCGATTTATAAATAGCTACCATTTCTCTAAATGGTTTGCTACCATGTTTTGCAGCAAACCTAAACACGCCCTCAGAGGGCCGTGTCAAATTTTGCCAACAACTTTGAATATGTTTGCCCCAGGTACCACTAGAGGTAAAATGCGTACCCAAATATAAAAAGATGAAGCTCCCAATATAGGTACGCCTTTAAGTTTCAAATTTCAATGCACCTTTAATATCATGAGAACGTGTCTTAGGGGTTCCCTTACTATAGACCATTGTAAAAACTTTTTAAGATTGACCTTCAGGTCTCTATCCTTCATAAATGCATTGAAATGGTCAATAAAATGTTGTAATGCAGTCCAAGACAGGAACACCGCATCATCTGCAAATAGTAAACTGGGGACCGGCCCAGAACCTATTTTGGGGAAATCTGCATGCATTGCCTTAAGCTCTCTATCTACAACTTTAATATAAAGGCAAAAAAGGATTGGTACATGGACTCATCCCTGATGTAACCCTTTTGCTACCCTTGTTGTGGGGGTACATTGCCCATTGAGTCCATAGCGTACCCTAGCAGTTAAATTTGCCAGTACTTATGATGGTTAACAAGATCAAACCCTCTGCTTAGATCCAAAAAGCAAAGATGCCCAACTATACTTTCCTCTAACTAGATTCAAGTTTTGGCATTGCTTCATAATACCCATTCCTCTCCTGAACCTGTAACATGATTCTGTGAGTATGGAGTTTTTTTCTGACCACAACTCCAACCTGTCTAAGATGACCCTATCCATAATTGTTGCTGATGAGTCCAGTAGAGATATCAGTCGCTAGTATTTGAGGTTACTCTTGTTGCCTTTCTTAAATATCAGAACAATTATTCAAGTTTTGGGGAAGACCCAAGTCCTGCCACGTTAAAACCAAAGTTAGAACTGGCCCCCAGAGAGGGATAAAGCTCATTTAAACATCTACGGGCACACTGTCTGGGCATGTGTCCTTGCCTTAAGTTCTTTTCTAAATGGCAGAAATTAAGTCATTCAAGGTAGCTGTGACAGTATCTGCCATGATACTTGATAATGATAACTCACTGCCATCTATTCTGGAACACTCAATTGTAGGATTAAAAATCAGGGAGGAATGATCATTTCAATCTTGAGCAGAGACCGATGAAAGTGTTTGTGGGGCTGAGCAGGATGGTATCAGTGGTGTAACTATTGACAGGAACCCCTCAATATAGAAGTTACTTTTGCCCATGTGTCTTGCTCACACATAATCTGCGTTGCTGCAGTGTAATTTAATAATTCTGAGGAGTACAACTTACTTTGGATCTCTGCAGCATTCCATGTGGTTATTATAAAAGAGACATTTGCCAAGGATTTATGAGTACTTGTGCAATGCTCTGGGCAGAAATTATCAATATGATGATTTCCGATAGGAATTTCATTATTGCCGCAAGGGCCATAGAAATCTCTTGCTGTGTGGGATCTGCAAGTTAGTCTGTATCGTTCGAGGGATCAAAGAGTGCAAACATGTTAAATAAAATTATATTGGCCATGTTACTTTGGAGCCTTACCCTACCCATCATATTGTGGTTCACTTCATTGTCTAAATATTGCTCAGGTTCATAAAAGTAACCCAGTGGTGCGGCTTCAACTCCGCCCCCCATGATGGCATATGGCACTTAGGGTTGGATGGAACTCACAGAGCTTCACCCTGTGGAATTCCGCGCATTTACATTAAAACTCCTTGAGATTCTGCAGAGTTCCGCGAGCAAGCGGAAGTCAGTATGTTGCTTTGGTTTCACTGATTTTTAGCGCCGGTAGCTTGTTCCATGCTGCAAAATCCACATGAACGGCACCATGTGGCGCACCAGAGGGTGCTGCTTCTTTGTGGCTGCTCAAAAAGATTTTCAAATAGAGCAGCAACTTTATTACTGCGAACGGTTGTAACCTGCTGCGACCGCCCGTGTTGAGAAAATTCTCACTTGGTGCCATTGTAGTGCCCAAAAACTGTGCTAGGGGGTGCTAATTTTTGCTTATCAACTTAACCTTGGTGAGCCACACTCGAGAAAAACTCTGCCATGGTGCAGTTGGCGGAGTTTTGCCAGAACTCCGCACTACAAGTGTAACTCAGTGTGGGCAAAACTCTACAAACTCTGCTGGCAGAGAGGAATTTATCACCCACCCCTGGTGGTACTCATGTGGTGGACAGCTCTGATAGGAGCTTATTTAAAAACCAGGGGAACAAGAGATAATAACAGCACAATCACCCTCGCTAGTTTCCTTGATCTTCCAATCCACTTTACTTTCCTCACCATTATAATTTCATTATGTAGATGCTGTGTACTGCGTGCCAGCCAATGGACCACCAAATATTTTAGTGCCCAACAGTTCTCAATTAGGTTAAGGTTTTGTGATAGTAACCCTTTCAAAATTACCACATAAGGCATGGCTTCAGGTGTTATCTGTAGCATATCACGCTGGCAAGTTTTGAAACTCCTAAAGAAACTGCAGAACATCCAGAACGCCTCCTCCAGACTCATCCCGAACATACCCCGCAGCAGCCACATCACTGGTCACCTGAGAGACCTCCACTGGCTCCCGATCAACTGAAGAATTACCTTCAAGCTCCTCACGCAGGCCTACAAAGCCCTCCACATCACTAGATCCCAACCACCCTCAGCATCTTAAGACCCTAACGGGTGAGTAGTCACACTTTACAAGAATCCTGATTCATTGATTGATTGAAAACCCTGTTCTGCACCATCTACCATACAGCTAGGCCCTTTCGGTGTGCCATTGGGGTGATTGACATGTTTTTTATTGCATTCAGCAGCACATTCTCCCCCCATCTGACTCATTACAGATGTCATTGGTATGTGGAGTTTTTGATGGCATTCCCTTTAAATGTTTGACTACTCTTTTGCCCTTTTGTTCTAGAGTCACCATTGATGAGGTTACTTAGCGTTGCTTGATGTTATACACCTCATTACAGTAGTTTTTTCTTAGTTATACTCGCCATCATATTTGTTAATACATTCTCAAATGAGTCTATTTTGCTTTTGGCACCTTAACTGATTTAACGTATATTTCAAAACAACAAAATTTTATACTCACACTTTTTTATCATTGAGTCAAAATCTTCACTAATATTTGTGGTTGTTCATTAAGAGTCCCATTTACCAGTAGGGAGAGTGCCATATTTATTTGATTCTTGCTGGGTTTGCTTTGTTTTTGGACTTGTTTCCCTGGTTTGTTCCCTTTTCTTTTTAGCTGGTGGAGTTGTAGCAACATAAGTAGGGGAGAGAGTAATAATTTCAAGTGGAACAGTTGAAACAGACTGATTTTTGTTACTTTTAAGGTTCAAAGGAGTAGCTGATATCACTTAAGAAAGCTTTGCTACACCTACTGTGATGTTGCTTGGTAATTTATTAAGGACATAATTTGCCGCACATTGGGTAGCCACAAGTTTCTCTTCAGTGCTTAGGATTTCATTATTATTTAGACCCATATCATCAGAAAGATAATGAGTGATAATAATAGATGCCAAAACGTTCTTACCGGCAGTAACCTGCATTGTTTTCCTTTTTCCCATCGGAAATTATTTTGAACAGAAAATGGTCGTAATTTCCACAAGTGCCAGCTATCCTGAACCAAGTGTCAGAAGGGTTGGCCAGCCCAGCATTGTTTTGGGCTAGGACAGGCACATGACTGGGTGCATCCTGCACAGCATGTGTACAAGGTGCCTCAGATGCAGTGCTGTCGCCAAACCCTGCTTCCTGCTGGACAAAGAGAGTAAGGGGAAGTATGAGCATTGTATTTTGAACCGCCAGCCACCAAACGTGTCCGATAAGCGACCCGCAGTGTGGGTGTTAAAGGCACCTTAAAAGCACTGCTGCTGCTGCCAAGCTCTGCCTCCTCCTGGAGACAGAAAGCAAGGGAAAGTGTGGTTTGCCCCTCAGCTGCCAACAGTGTCCGATATGCAATTATTCACTTTCTGAGTGTGAGGAGATGGGGTGAATTATATGGTGTGGTTGTGTGACCTCACCCTATAATACACTTACTAATACCTTTAGGGCCCCTTAGGTTTCGTATGTCAAACCTCCATCTCGCCCTGGGTAGCTGGTGCTCTGAGCAGTAGGGCTTACACAAAGGAACAAGTGTAAAGCATTTAAACAGCACCAAAACAATTGTAGACAAAATTGACAGGACAACAAAGAAATCTGACATCAGTTTTTAGAAATAGACTGCATTTTTATGTATTTTTAGAAACCACAATAAAAACGATTCACAGGAGGGTTCTGGAGATATAGAATTTGCAAGGTATAGTAAATGAAAGCATTTAGCTCAACCACAAACAAGGATTGGCAAATTCAACAAATTCGACACTTTTAAACTTTTTCACTAAAAGATTTGGGCTAGGTACAAAGCAGTCACTTGGGGTCAGATTAGGCAAGCAGCTCCAGTGGGGGACCGGCAAAGTACTCAGAAACAGTTACCTCAGCAAGTGACGCAGTCTTCAGTCAGCTCCAGGCACTTTTATCCTTTGCATGGCTTTCCTATGGAACTGGTCCTCATGCAAGGAATGAAGGACGCTAAAGATGCTCTAACATGCTGTAGATGCAATGCGGTTAATGGGGGTCTGGCTGCGACTACTCCTTGGTCCATGAAGGAGGTGGGGTGATTCTGGTTACAGGGTCGACATCCCTCGAAGTCCTTTTGATGCTGGCAGAAGTCCAGTCACCACTAGACTATAGTTCGTCCAGTATTGAGGTCACAGGCCAATCTTTTCTGGGTCAATAAATCATCCTCTGGAGGTTCTAGCTTCACTCCAACTCCACTCCTGGGTTCAGTGAACTCAGGTGCAACATTATGCATCAGGTGTGGGTCCCTGGTATTGCACAGCAGCAGTTGATGACAGGTTGAAGACTTTGAGCTGACTAACTGCCCCAGCATGCATCTACAGCTGTTGTGTGCCTGTGCTGCAAGCATGATGCCAGACAGCTGGTCCTTGGAGTCTCTTGACTTTAGCTGGGCTCTGGAAACGACTCCCCCTGAGCAGGACATGGCAGGCACAGCCCCTTTCCTTTGATAGTTGCCAGGTGCAGCAGGTTCAGTCCACAACGGTGCAGCCTCTCTTTGCTCGTTCCATGGTGCAGCAGGGCATTCCTTTCTTCCAGTCCAGTTGACATCTGAGTTTGGGGTACCAGAAGTGTCCAAGTTTTTTTTGCCCTCAGGGAGGGTGTGGTTGGTAGCCAATGGACTACCAGGTTCCCTCCTACCTGATGACCACTTCCTGCAAAGTGCAGCAAATGGGAATCCCAGGATGCACCATTCTGTCCTCTTCCAATATCGCACGACTCCTGTCCTGGCATGTGGAGCTCCCTAGTCCAACCCAGAGGTTTGCCTACCAAGGGGTATCTGCCCCTGAAAAACCAGTTTGGCAACTGGTTTCTCCTCTGCTGTACCTAGTGCCAGCCTGTTCTGCCTGAGCAATGGAGCAGCTGCTCTCCCAAGTGTTACCCATTTGCCCTTCATAAGTGGCTTCTCCTTTGAAGCTCACCTTTTCGGCCAAGACCTTTATGGCTTCCTACAGGAGGGAGGTGACACCTACCTCCAGATCAGGTCCCTATTGTATTCTATAGTGGGAGTAGTCCTTTATGGGGACATGGGACTAAAGACAACAAAGTGGCAACTTTGCTAATGTTGCACGCTGCAACTTGTTACATTCATTTTGACTTGAGAATCAATTCGGACTCAATGTAACAAGTTGGTTGATACCTTTTTGATCTTGCAAGACACTTTGCCACAACTTTTCCTGTCTCCTTAAAGAGGTTCTTGCAATCCTTGAAACAGTCCTCTGGAGTTCAACACACTTGAGAATTACTTGGGTGATAAGAGACTTCTTTTCTAGGTGTCTACCTATACGGATTTCTAGTGTCTCAACTTCTACAACTGTATGATATTGCTAAACACAAGGGGCACAATTCACAAAGGTAAACTGAGATGAAAGTCTATTTTTATGACTTTCGATATTCACAAAGGGCATTTATGAGTAGTAAAGGTAGACGTTTGTCTCAGGTTTGGTCTTGGTTAAACTTAAGACAAAAACTTAAGTTTAACTGAGACAAAAGTCTAACTTTACTACTCGTAAATGCACTTTGTGAATACCGAAAGTCGTAAAGTTAGACTTTCATCTCAGTTTACTTTTGTGAATCGGGCCCAATGTCTGGATCCTTCCTCTGGGAACCAATGTGAGGAAATGTAGTGTGTTATATGGTAGGGTTGTGCAACCGCACGTGTTAAACAATTTACCAACCCTTTCAGGACCATTAGGTTTCGTTGGTCAAATCTTTAGCTCTACTCTGGGTAGCTGTGGCTCTGAGTAGTAAGGCTTACTCAAAGGAACAAGTGTTCAGCATTTAAACACCACCAAAATGATTGAACTAAAAAAATTGACAGGACACCAAAGAAATCGGACACCAATTTATAAAAATAGACTGTATTTTTACATACAAGTGGGATGGCCCAATTTGATAGCAGTGTTCCAGAGTTAGCACAGTTGAGGGGTCAGCGTGTAACTGTATACTTGCCAAATGAGCAACCAAGCCTTTCCACAGAAGAAGTGACAGTTTTCTGTTTTTACGATCAGAATATGTAAAATAAATGTTCTGCCCATGAGGTATGTTGTGCCCTGCCTTGGGACTCAATAGGCATGCCACGGTGGTCATTTGCACGTATACCAAGGGGAAGTCTGGCTTTGCCATTACTTTAAATGTCAAAGTTGGGCTGGTAGTTTAGACTGCTCTTTCAGCCTGCAAATGGCAGCCTTGGAGTTGCATTGTACTCAAGTCACACCCAGGGTGCAGCACAACCAGTGCTGCAGTCCCCGGGGGTGATCCTCTATCTTACATGTCCAGGGTATCCTGGGTACCATTTACTAGGGATTTACAGGTAAGCTAGCTTAGCCAATTGGGTATGAGGCAATTCGACATATCTGATTAAAGGTAAGGTCACAGGCACTGAGGTTTGGTTAGCATACCTCAGTGCACTCTCAGAGTCGAAAAACCAGCAGCATCAGTCTAAAAACATGGGGGTGACCATATAAAAAGAGGCATTTCCTTACACTGAGCATTCACAAAACGGTTCTAGCACTTTCCATATGTTGCAGTATGCACAAATCGTTAACTAATATCCCTTTACTATATTCAAATCATTATAACAAATTCTGCATTTCTTTGAACCTGCTCGAAAATGGGAGGATGTAGGAGTACCAGAGCGAGTTTGTATAGTAAGGATGTGCCACTCAGGCATTCACATTGTCATGCTCACACAATGACTATTCGACCTCATGTATTCATTAATAGAAAGTGCCATATATATATATATTCACTGAAAAAACCATAGGTTTCAGGGGCGTTATAGTTAGTTGGACATTTCCATCGTACAAAACCATAGAAATTCCCCCGTTATAGTTAGTTCAGCTAACTATAACTCGCGCGCCCGCAATGCACTGCTGATGACGTCACATATTACATCACTCATGACATGGTCAGTGACATCACTCATGACATCACTGATGACATCTCAAATGACATCACTGATGACATCACTGATGGATGACATCATCCTTGTGATAGAGTGGCAGACCTCCTCTCACCCTAATATAACCTTTGATACACACACTCAAAAATACAAACTAACATTTTCAAAACAATGGACATACCAATACCAGTTACAACACACCTATTCAGTAATTCCAAGATCTACACACACATCCACTCATTCACCAACAGTCCCTATACAGTCACTCATACATGTACTCACTCATCATATGTACTCATACACCTATACATCCTGTTACACACCGCCACTCATCCATAGAATTACTCACACACATAGTCACACATGCAAACAAAGTATCAAACATCCATTTACTTGCATATACAGTTATACACACACACTACCACACTTACTTCTACAGAAACTTACACATACTTACTCTCTTAAACAATCACTTATAGAAACACCTACTTATTTGTACAGGAACTCTTCCAATCTCTCACTCTCACATATACTCACTTATATACACCAATACTCACATATACTAGTTTAAAACATATGTAGTTACTCATAAAGACACTATTGAGACAGTCATTCACTCACTAACATACCCATACACATACTCATCCACCTATACAGTCCTGCACACATGCTGTCTTCAACACATACAAACAGTGAGTCACTCATTCATGCATCTATGCACTAAGTAATACCCCCACCAAACCATACAGACACTCAGACACTCATAATGATACTCAAAAACCAACTAATAACCCATATAGACACTCATGTAGCTACTCACCAACCCATGCAGCCACTTATACACAAAGTGAGAGACTGATACAGATATTTTCATATTTAAACATTACTCACTAACCCATGTATTCACTAAGATACACTTAGTCAGTTATTCAATCAATTTTACAAAAAAAATCATCCATTTAGACACTTATATACCCATTTATTCTTCCATCGACCTTGAGATATACATATATAAAACATATTTAATTTTCAGAAAAACACACATTCACTGGATGATGTCATTTGAGATGTCATCAGTGATGTCATGAGTGATGTCACTGACCATGTCATGAGTGATGTAATATGTGACGTCATCAGCAGTGCATTGCGGGCGCGCGAATTATAGTTAGCTGAACTAACTATAACGGGGAATTTCTATGGTTTTGTACGATGGAAATGTCCAACTAACTATAACGCCCCTGAAACCTATGGTTTTTTCAGTGAATTTCTAAGGTTTTTTAAATGCTAATTTCTAACTATAACGTGCCCGAAACCTATGGTTTTTTCAGTGAATTTCTAAGGTTTTTTAAATGCTAATTTCTAACTATAACGTGCCTGAAACCTATGGTTTTTTCAGTGAATATATATATATTTATTATACTATGTATACATGTGAAAATGTCTTGGTCCCCTGTTTGCCTCGGTGGCACGGAAAAAATGGGTGGAACTGATGTCAGCACCCCGACGAGGTCCTCTTATGGCTCCGATGACGTCATACGGAGTCGCGAGCGGAGCCGTGCTCGTTGACGTGGGAGAGCTAGGAAAGAATTTCCGTGGAATGCTGGTGCAGGGGATATTCACCTAAGTGTTCAGGCTAGTCCTTTGGGAGCAACTGTTTATGTTGCCACTCCAGAAACCGAAACCAGTGATCCGAGGGCAGAGGCCCTGCAGATGGCACACGAGGTGGGGTGCCCAGCCGTGTGCACCGGCGGGGCAGCGAAGTGACAAGCACCACAACCCACAAAAAAGGCAACAAGGGCACTGAATAACACAGGATCTTCTCTTTGTATCTGGCAGGAACAACGAAGTTAAAATGCCCTAGTACCAAAATGTAGAATTAGATGCCGCTTCTGCCTTCCATACCCTGGAGGCGGCACATGGGTCACGCGGTACGGTCATACTGCGGTGGGACGCACACTCGTTGACCTCTCATGGCACTGCTGCACACTTCAGGGAGGACGCTTTCCATTATCTATGTTTTCTGATGACATGTCGCGCCGGCCCCGTCCAACAACAGAACTCCTTTAGATCCAAACAGACTCTTCCACTCTCTCACCGGAAGTGAAACCAGGCCACGCGGACACTTTCACAATACAACAGCCGGGAATGCACTTTTCGGTAAAAAAAACACATTCCTTCCTCCTAATTAATCAAATAAACGTCTCACTGAAGAACAGGGGCCAGCTTCGATCGGTAAACAGCCGTTACAACGACTTTTTTACTTTGCTATACCATTACAACGCATGCATTACCACGCATGCGTTGTACATCACGAAGTCATTACTACGCATTTTTTTAGAACGCATGGTCATTTACCACGGATGCCTTTACAACGAATTTTGTTGTAAAGGTATGTATGGTAAATGACCATGTGTTCTAAAAAACATGTAGACGATCCATGTCGTTGTAAGGAAACAGAGGCTGTTCCATTTCCTCACAACAACGTGCACCGCCCCTCAGAGATGACGTGAAGCAGGAACCATGAGGAGAGGAACCATGAGGAGTGAGAGGTAAGGGGGATTGGGCATGGGGTGGGGGTTTCTTTTCTAGGGTTTAGGGCAGTGCAGTGGTGTTTGGGTAGTGTAGGGGGTCGTGCTGGGGGTAGTGTTTTAGGGTTTAGGGTAGTGCAGTAGTGTAGGGGGTCGTGCTGGGGGTAGTGTTTTAGGGTAGTGCAGTCGTGTATGGGTAGTGTATGGGGTCATGCTGGGGTAGTGTTTTAGGGTTTAGGGTAGTGCAGTGGTGTTTGAGTAGTGTAGGGGGTCATGCTGGTGGTAGTGTTAGGGTTTAGGGTAGTGCAGTGGTGTTTGTGTAGTGTAGGGGGTCATGCTGGGGGTAGTGTTTTATGGTTTAGGGTAGTACAGTGGTGTTTGGGTAGTGTAGGGGTCGTGCTGGGGGTAGATTTAGAGTTTAGGGTAGTGCAGTGGTGTTTGGGTAGTGTAGGGAGTCGTGTAGGGAGTCGTGCTGGGGGTAGTGTTTTAGGGTTTAGGGTAGTGCAGTGGTGTTTGTGTAGTGTAGGGGGTTGTGCTGGGGGTAGTGTTTTAGGGTTTATGTTAGTGCAGTGGTGTTTGGGTAGTGTAGGGGTAGTGCTAGGGTAGTGTTTTAGGGTTTAGGGAAGTGCAGTGGTGTTTTTGTAGTGAAGGGGGTCATGCTGTGGGTAGTGTTTTAGGGTTTAGGGTAGTGGAGTCGTGTTTGTGTAGTGTAGGGGGTCGTGTTTTAGGATATAGGGTAGTGCAGTGGTGTTTGGGTAGTGTAGGGGGTCGTGCAGGGGGTAGTGTTTTAGGGTTTAGGGTAGTGCAGTGGTGTTTGAGTAGTGTAGGGGGTCATTCTGGTGGTAGTGTTTTAGGGTTTAGGGTAGTGCAGTGGTGTTTGTGTAGTGTAGGGGGTCATGCTGGGGGTAGTGTTTTATGGTTTAGGGTAGTGCAGTGGTGTTTGGGTAGTGTAGGGGTCGTGCTGGGGGTAGATTTAGGGTTTAGGGTAGTGCAGTGGTGTTTGGGTAGTGCAGGGAGTCGTGCTGGGGGTAGTGTTTTAGGGTTTAGGGTAGTGCAGTGGTGTTTGGGTTGTGTAGGGGGTCGTGCTGGGGGTAGTGTTTTAGGGTTTAGGGTAGTGCAGTAGTGTAGGGGGTCATGTTTTAGGGTTTAGGGTAGTGCAGTGGTGTATGGGTAGTGTAGGGGGTCGTGCTGGGGTAGTGTTTTAGGGTTTAGGGAGTGCAGTGGTGTTTGAGTAGTGTAGGGGGTCATGCTGGTGGTAGTGTTTTAGGGTTTAGGGTAGTGCAGTGGTGTTTGTGTAGTGTAGGGGGTCATGCTGGGGGTAGTGTTTTATGGTTTAGGGTAGTGCAGTGGTGTTTGGGTAGTGTTGGGGTCGTGCTGGGGGTAGATTTAGGGTTTAGGGTAGTGCAGTGGTGTTGGGTAGTGTAGGGAGTCGTGCTGGGGGTAGTGTTTTACAGTTTAGGGTAGTGCAGTGGTGTTTGTGTAGTGTAGGGGGTCATGCTGGGAGTAGTGTTTTATGGTTTTGGGTAGTGCAGTGGTGTTTGGGTAGTGTAGGGGTCGTGCTGGGGGTAGATTTAGGGTTTAGGGTAGTGCAGTGGTGTTGGGTAGTGTAGGGAGTCGTGCTGGGGGTAGTGTTTTAGGGTTTATGTTAGTGCAGTGGTGTTTATGTAGTGAAGGGGGTCATGCTGTGGGTAGTGTTTTAGGGTTTAGGGTAGTGCAGTCGTGTTTGTGTAGTGTAGGGGGTCGTGTTTTAGGGTATAGGGTAGTGCAGTGGTGTTTGGGTAGTGTAGGGGGTCATGCTGGGGTTAGTGTTTTAGGGTTTAGGGTAGTGCAGTGGTGTTTGGGTAGTGTAGGGGGTCGTGCTGGGGGTAGTGTTTTAGGGTTTAGGGTAGTGCAGTGGTGTTTGTGTAGTGTGGGAGGTCATGCTGGGGGTATATTTAGGGTTTAATGTAGTGCAGTGGTGTTTGGGTAGTGTAGGGAGTCGTGCTGGTGGTAGTGTTTTAGGGTTTAGGGTAGTGCAGTTATGTTTGGGTAGTGTAGGGTGTCGTGCTGGGGGTAGTGTTTTAGCACTAATTTTTCTTTCTACAGCACTAACCATAATTTCTATGACAAAATGAACCCCCTCATTTTGTTCCTTTTTAAATTAAATGTTTTAAGAGTTACCAGTTTATTCCAATCAAGATGGCTTCAGGTGTGCCATAATTTTGTCATAAGTAAGACTGTTAGCACTCTAGTTGTTCTTTAGAACACTCTGGGAAGCTGCAGTAGAACACAAAGGCATCAACTGACAGGAAGCTCCTGTTGAAATATAACAGGAAGATATTTGAGATCTCACTTAAAACATGTCCTAATTTTTCTTTCTACAGCACTAACCATAATTTCTATGACAAAATGAACCCCATCATTTTGTTCCTTTTTAAATTAAATGTTTTAAGTGTTACCAGTTTATTCCAATCAAGATGGCTTCAGGTGTGCCATAATTTTGTCATAAGTAAGGCTGTTAGCACTCTAGTTGTTCTTTAGAACACTCTGGGAAGCTGCAGTAGAACACAAAGGCATCAACTGACAGGCTGCTCCTGTTGAAATATAACAGGAAGATATTTGAGATCTCACTTAAAACATGTCCTAATTTTTCTTTCTACAGCACTAACCATAATTTCTATGACAAAATGAACCCCATCATTTTGCTCCTTTTTAAATTAAATGTTTTAAGTGTTACCAGTTTATTACAATCAAGATGGCTTCAGGTGTGCCATAATTTTGTCATAAGTAAGGCTGTTAGCACTCTAGTTGTTCTTTAGAACACTCTGGGAAGCTGCAGTAGAACACAAAGGAATCAACTGACAGTCTCTGCCCTTGTTGGATGTACATGTTTTACTGAGAATGTCAGACTTCATTCTCACATGACTGAGAAAGATAATGTGAATTTACAGAAAATATGCTCTCATTTTAGCTTCTGGAGCACCTTCCAAAACTGTATGGGACAAGCATGTGAAAATAGTTTTCTCTCAAACATGATTCATGATATCCCAGCAGAAGGTTTTTCACAGGGTAAAATCACCTTAGAACACACCACAATTCCTGAAATTAGTATGGTACCATCAACAAATGAATTCTAATGTAACTAAAGTCTGTTATCACCCTTTATAGTTCTCCTTTTGGTAATCCTCAAAATCTTCGATTCACTACAATGCATTTCAATGGGGTACTATCATTTATATTGGTCCCAAGATGGCTGCCAGCAATTCCAGGATGAAGTGCTGACAGCCAATCAGATCTCACGATGACATGTGTGGTTAGGCTCCGCCCAGATATATATGTGTTTTCTTTTTCAAATTTCTCAGAAACTACTGAACGGATTTACACCATTTAAGCAAAAGGCACGACACTGAACCAAGGGCTACCTCTTTGCCAAATTTGGTGTAATTCCGTCTCAGCAGTTCGGGCTGTAGCTACGATGAAAGGTCCCTATGGAAAAATGAATGGGGAAAACACGTTTTGGGACCCCCCTTTTTTCTCGGCCCCCGCTTGACGAATCACCCCGAGACTTTCAGGATAGGAGTGGACCGGAGCGCCCCAACAAGTTGGAAACTTTCGCGAAGATTCGTCAACCGGCGCCAACGTTATTGCAAATAGAATGTTGCGGATTTCCTATGGAAAATAGGTCCTAACTATAACTATCTACTGGCGACCGCAAGTAGATAATATATATATATTTATATATATATATATATATATATATATATATATATATATATATATATATATATACAAAAAGAGTGCACTTTGGACCAAGAGCTACCTTTATGCCAAATGTGGTGTAATTCCGTTCAGCAGTTCGGGCTGTAGCTGCAACAAAAGTTTCCTATGGAAATTAACATTGAGACAATGCGTTTTGGGACCCCCCTTTTTTCTCAGACCCCGCTTGACGAATCACCCCAAAACTTTCAAGACAGGAGCTGACCGAAGCGCCCCATTAGTTTTGAATATTTAACGAAGATTCATCAAACAGCGTCAAAGATATTGGCAAATCAAAAAACGCTTTTCCTAAGGAAACTAGGTCGTAACTATAACTGCCTATTGGCGACCACCAGTAGGTAGTATATATATATATTTTGGGGTGATTCGTCAAGCGGGGTCTGAGAAAAAAGGGGGGTCCCAAAACGCATTGTCTCAATGTTAATTTCCAAAGGAAACTTTTGTTGCAGCTACAGCCCGAACTGCTGAACGGAATTACACCACATTTGGCAGAAAGGTAGCTCTTGGTCCAAAGTGCACTCTTTTTGTTAAATAGTGTAAATCCGTTCAGTAGTTCCTGAGAAATTCATATATTTAGAAATATTATTATCTGGTGACCGCAGTGGTTCCGCGAACCTTCCCGATCTCGAGCTTGACTCTGATTGGCTGCCAACAGTTCCAACCAGGAAGTGTTGGTAGCCATCTTGTGACTCGGTTGAACTGAGTCACAAGTAAAAAGGTAAAAAAACAAGAAAAGGGGGCAGGGTAGAAACACCCTGACCCCCTAGGCCTGCTCAGGGGGTCCCACAGAGACCCCGAGGGCCAGAAAAAGCATTTTTTTAACAAAAAAATTAAAAAGCGAGGGCTCCCGCGCTTCATTCTCTTGAAGCTCCCAATTATTTATTTATTTATTTAATAAAGTGCGGGGGCTCCTGCCCCTCATGCTGCACCGGGGACCACCACCTCCTCAGGGCTTGTTTTAAAAATTAAGTGTGGGGGGTTCAAGCCCCCCCACACTGCCCCGGGGACCACCACCTCCCGGGGCATACATTATTCAAATATGGGGGTCCGTTGGGGACCCCTGGACCTGGGGACCGCCACCCCCAAGGCCGGCTTCAGCAATGTCCTGAGATGCCCGCCCCTGGAGATTACAGTTTGCTACGGCAGGGGCGGAAGCACCATAGCAAACACTCCATGAAGTGAAGCAGAATTGCTTTTGGGCAAAGGGAGCTGCATGTCAGCAGCTTCCTTTGCCCAAAAGCAATGCCGGCTCCCGCAGGAGGCGGGGAGCCAGCAGGGATAGCAGGGGCATTGGGGTTTCCCCCGCGGTCCCCAACGTCATGGCCATGCCCCGGGGGGATGGGGTCCCCGGGCCAAAAATGGACCGGGACGGGGGCCACTCGGCCCCCCTCCCTTTATTAAAAAAATTGAATGGCTAGGCCCCGGGGGATGGGGTCCCTGAGGCCGAAATCAGCCTCGGGAGGGGGGCCATGCGGCCCACCTCCTTTAGAAAAAAACATGAATAAAAAAATGGCCAAGCCCCGGGGGATGGGGTCCCCGGGGCTGAAAATGGCCTCAGGAGGGGGGCTGCGTGCCCCCCCTTTAAATATAGATTTTTTTTAAAAAAATAGGAATGGCCATTCCCCGGGGGATGGGGTCCCCCTTCCCTTTAAAAAACAAAGGTCTATAATAAATGGCTCAGGTACCGGGGGATGGGGTCCCCAGGCCCAAAAGGGTCAAGGGAAGGGGGGCCACTCAGCCCCCTTCCTAAAATAAAATTTTAAAAAATAAAACAGCAACCTGCCAGAGGCCCGCCCCCTCCCTGCACCACTCTGGCATGCTCTGGGTTGGGGGATGAAGTCCCCTTCACTGGTGAGGGTCCTTAGGGGCCAACTAGCCCACCAGGTACCTCCAGTAAGCCCCACACAGTGGGATTACTGAGAGGTAGTCCAAGGCCACACCCCTTTTTACAACACTCTGCAAACATGCCTTTTGGCACACCGGTGTTGGGGCGATGACTTTCTCTTGTATCCTGAGGACCTCAGGACTGGAGTGGACTTCATCCCCCAAGCAGCAGTGCGCCAGGAGGTATGTTTTCAGAGTGGTGTAAAAAGGGGGCGTGGCCTCTGACCACTCTCAGCAATCCAGCTGTGTGGGGCGTACTAGATGTAACAGGAGGGCTAGTTGGCCCCCAAGGACCCTCAGGAGGCAAGGGGACTTCATCCCTCAACCAAGAGTGTGCCAGGGAGTGGTGGGCAAAGGGGGCATGGCCTGCCATGAGAACTTAGCAATCCTGCTGAGTGGGACTTACTGGAGGTAATAGGAGGGGTAGTTGGACCCCAAGGATGTCCTTGCTGGCCAACTACCCCTCCTGTTACCTCCAGTACGTCCCACACAGTGGGATTGCTAAGAGGTCTTTGGAGGCCTCGCCCCCCTTTCTCCACCACTCTGCAAACGCACCTCTTGGCACACTACTGGTTGGGGGATGAAGTCCAATTTACTCCTGAGGGACTTTGGGGGCCAAGAAGCCCTCCCTGTACCTCCTGTAAATCCTATGCAGCTGAATTCCTGTTCCCTCTTTCTGCACCTCTCTTGCCTGTTTCTGCAACTCTCTTGACTCTTTATGCAGTTCTCTTGCCTGTTTCTGCACCTCACTTGCCTCTTTCTGCACCTTGCTTGCCTCTTTCTGCACCTCTGCTGCTTCCTTTTTCACTTCTCTTGCCTCTTTCTGCAACCCTCTTACCTCTTTCTGCATCTGTTGCTTGTGTATGCACTTCTCTTGCTTCTTTCTGCAACTTTCTTGCTTCTTTCTGCACCCGTTTCCTCTTTCTTTACTTGTATTCCCTCTTTCTGCACCTCTCTTGTTTCTTTGTGCACTTCTGTTGCCTCTTTCTGCACCTCTCTTGCTTCTGTCTGCACTTCTCTTTCCTCTTTCTGCAATTCTGTTGCTTCTTTCTGCACTTCTATTGCCTCTTTCTGCATATCTGTTCCTTCTTTCTGCACTTCTCTTGCCTCTTTCTGCACCTGTTACTTCTGTCAGCACTTCTCTAGCCTCTTTCAGCACCCCTGTTCCCTCTTTCTGCACATCTCTTGCCTGTTTCTGCACCTCTCTTGCCTCTTTCTACACCCCTGCTCCCTCTTTCTGCACCTCTTTTGCCTGTTTCTGCAACTCTCTTGCCTGTTTCTGCAGTTCTCTTGCCTGTTTCTGTACCTCACTTGCCTCTTTCTGTACCTCTCTTGCCTCTTTCTGCACCTCTCTTGCCTCTTTCTGCACCGCTGTTGCTTCTTTCAGCACTTCTCTTGCCTTTCAGCTCTTCTCTTGCCTGTTTCTGCACCTCTCTTGCCTGTTTCTGCACCTCTGTTGCTTCTTTCTGTACCCCTCTTGCCTCTTTCTGCACCTCTGTTCCTTCATACAGCACTTCTTATGCTTCTTTCTGCACCTTTCTTGCTTCTTTCTACACCTCTCTTGCATCTTTCTGCAGCCCTCTTCCCTCTTTCTGCACCTCTTTCTGCACCCCTCTTCCCTCTTTCTGCACCTCTTTCCTCTTTCTGCAGTTCCCTTGCCTCTTTCTGCACATCTGTTGTTTCTTTCTGCACTACACTTGCTTTTTTATGCACCTCTCTTGTTTCTTTCTGCAACTCTCTTGTCTCTTTCATCACTTCTCTTGCTTCTTTCTGCACCTCT
Source organism: Calotriton arnoldi (assembly GCA_963921515.1). NCBI lineage: Eukaryota > Metazoa > Chordata > Amphibia > Caudata > Salamandridae > Calotriton > Calotriton arnoldi. The sequence goes on along the minus strand of CAWUFW010006593.1, from coordinate 307,332 downwards.
GTTGCTTCTTTCAGCACTACTCATGCCTCTTTCTGCACTTCTCTTGCCCGTTTCTGCACCTTTCTTGCCTCTTTCTGCACCTCTGTTTCTTCTTTCTGCACCCCTCTTGCCTCTTTCTGTACCCCTTATCCCTCTTTCTGCACCTCTCGTGCCTCTTTCTGCACCCATGTTCCCTCGTTCTGCACATCTCTTGCCTGTTTCTGCACCTCTCTTGCGTCTTTCTGCACTTATCTTGCCTCTTTCTGCATCTCTGTTGCTTCTTTCTGCACCTCTCTTGTCTCTTTCTACATTTCTGTTGCTTCTTTCTGCACTTCTCTTGCCCCTTTCTGCAAATCTGTTCCTTCTTTCTGCACTTCTCTTGCCTCTTTCAGTAGCCCTGTTCCCTCTTTTTGCGCATCTCTTGCCTGTTTCTGCACCTCTCTTGCCTCTTTCTGCACCCCTGTTCCCTCTTTCTGCACCTCTCTTGTCTGTTTCTGAAACTCTCTTGCGTCTTTCTGCAGTTCTCTTGCCTGTTACTGCACCCCACTTGCCTACTTCTGCACCTAGCTAGCCTCTTTCTGCACCTCTGTTGCTTCTTTCTGCACTTCTCTTGCCTCTTTCTGCATTTCTGTTGCTTCTTTCTGCATTTCGCTTGCCTCTTTCTATGTTTCTGTTGCTTCTTTCTGCACTTCTCTTGCCTCTTTCGGCATCTCTGTTGGTTGTGTATCCACTTCTCTTGCTTCTTTCTGCACCTCTCTTGCTTCTTTCTGCACCTCTCTTGCTTCTTTCTGCACCCGTTTCCTCTTTCTGCACTTGTATTCCCTCTTTCTGCACCTCTTTTGTTTCTCTGTGCACTTCTGTTGCCTCTTTCTGCATCTCTCTTGCTTCTGTCTGCACTTCTCTTGCCTCTTTCTGCAAATCTGTTGCTTCTTTCTGCACTTCTATTGCCTCTTTCTGCATATCTATTCCTTCTTTCAGCACTTCTCTAGCCTCTTTCAGCACCCCTGTTCCCTCTTTCAGCACCCCTGTTCCCTCTTTCTGCACATCTCTTGCCTGTTTCTGCACTTCTCTTGCCTCTTTCTGCACCTCTTTTGCCTGTTTCTGCAACACTCTTCCCTCTTTCTGCAGTTCTCTTGCCTGTTTCTGTACCTCACTTGCCTCTTTCTGCACCTCTCTTGCCTCTTTCTGCAGTTCTCTTGCCTGTTTCTGCATCTCTGTTGCTTCTTTCAGCACTTCCTTTGCCTCTTCCTGCTCCTCTCTTGCCTCTTTCTGCACCTCTCTTGCCTCTTTCTGCACCTCTGTTTCCTCTTTCTGCACTTCTCTTGCCTCTTTCTGCAAATCTGTTCCTTCTATCTGCACTTCTCTTGCCTCTTTCTGCACTACTGTTCCTTCATTCAGCACTTCTCATGCTTCTTTCTGCACCTTTCTTGCTTCTTTCTGCACCCCTCTTGCCTCTTTCTGCACCCCTCTTGCCTCTTTCTGCAGCCCTCTTCCCTCTTTCTGCAACTCTCTTGCCTCTTTCTCCACCCCGCTTCCCTCTTTATGCACCTCTTTCCTCTTTCTGCAGTTCCCTTGCCTCTTTCTGCATATCTGTTGCTTCTTTCTGTACTTCACTTGCTTTTTTATGCACCTCCCTTGTTTCTTTCTGCAACTCTCTTGTCTCTTTTATCACTTCTCTTGCTTCTTTCTGCACCTCTGTTGCTTCTTTCAGCACGTCTCTTGCCTCTTTCTATACTTCTCTTGCCTGTTTCTGTACCTTTCTTACCTCTTTCTGCACCTCTGTTGCTACTTTCTGCACCACTCTTCCCTCTTTCTCCACCCCTCTTGCCTCTTTCTGTATCCCTCTTCCTTCTTTCTGCACCTCTCTTGCCTCTTTCTGCACCCATGTTCCCTCTTTCTGCACATCTCTTGCCTGTTTCTGCACCTCTCTTGCGTCTTGCTGCACTTCTCTTGCCTCTTTCTGCATTTCTGTTGCTTCTTTATGCACTTCTCTTGCCTCTTTCTGCATCTCTGTTGCTTGTTTATGTACTTATCTTGCTTCTTTCTGCACCTCTCTTGTATCTTTCTGCACCCGTTTCCTCTTTCTGCACCTCTCTTGTCTCTTTGTGCACTTCTGTTGCCTCTTTCTGGCACCTCTGTTGCTTCTTTATGTACTTCTCTTGCCTCTTTCTGCAAATCTGTTCCTTCTTTCTGCACTTCTCTTGCCTCTCTCTGCACCTCTGTTACTTCTTTTAGCACTTCTCTAGCCTCTTTCAGCACCCCTGTTCCCTCTTTCTGCATATCTCTTGCCTGTTTCTGTACTTCTCTTGCCTCTTTCTGCACCCCGTTTCCTCTTTCTGCACCTCTCTTGCCTCTTTCTGCAGTTCTCCTGCCTGTTTGTGCACCTCACTTGCCTCTTTCTGTACCTCGCTTGCCTCTTTCTGCACCTCTGTTGCTTCTTTCAGCACTTCTCTTGTCTCTTTCTGCATTTCTCTTGCCTGTTTCTGCACCTCTCTTGCCTATTTCTGCACCTCTGTTGCTTCGTTCTGCACCCCTTTTGCCTCTTTCTATACCCCTCTTGCCTCTTTCTGCACCTCTGTTCCTTCACTCTGCACTTCTCTTGCTTCTTTCTGCACCTTTCTTGCTTCTTTCTGCACCCCTCCTGCCTCTTTCTACAGCCCTCTTTCCTCTTTCTGCACCTCTCTTGCCTCTTTCTGCACCTCTCTTACCTCTTTCTGCACTACTGTTCCCTCTTAATGCACCTCTCTTTCCTCTTTCTGCAGTTCCCTTGCCTCTTTCTGCACATCTGTTGCTTCTTTCTGCACTTCACTTGCTTTTTCCTGCATATCTCTTGCTTCTTTCTACAACCCTCTTGCCTCTTTCTGTACCTCTTTTGCTTTTTTCTGCGCTTCTTTTGCTTCTTTCTGTACTTCTCTTGCTTCTTTCTACACCCCTCTTGCCTCTTTCTGCACCCCTCTTCCTGTACCTCTCTTGCCTCTTTCTGCTCCTCTCTTTCCTCTTTCTGCACTTCTCTTGCCTCTTTCTGTACTTCTCTTGCCTCGCTCTATACTTCTCTTGCCTCTTCCTGCACATTTGTTACTCTTTCTGTACCTTTCTTGTTTTTTTCTGCACTTCTCTTCCTTCTTTCTCTACTTCTCTCACCTCTTTCTGTACTCAAATTGGAAGTGCAAGCTGTCTAGTTTAAAGGTCTGCTTGATCTCGTGACTGTGGTATATGTCCACTTGTACATGTATTCTCACATGTGTTATGCATCTGAAGATGGTAGCTTAAAAAGTGGGTAGCTTCTCCTATAGGTGGTCAAATCTTCCCAGTTCTGCTCTGTCATTCGGTTGCACAGGCAGACATGTCTTATATATATATAGGTGTTATAGAGCCCCTCAAATATACTATTGAATACCCATGTGCCCTGTATTATGAGCAGAAAGAAATACACACACCTTTTGTACACAAATTTACAGAGTATGCTGTTTGAAACACAGGTATTCAAGAATTTGTATGTGTATTTTTATGTAACATGTCAATAGGTAAAAGCAGAGACACAAGCATGCATACCTTCACAAACTTGGTCAGACTTACAACAGTGATATGGTTAGGATTGCTGTTTTACATTTGGTAGGCCTAACAGTCTGAGCAGTCGATGAATAGTGAACCTTCAAGAGAAAAGTGAGGACATCTTGGGAGAAGGATTAGTGATTAGGCTACTTTGTATGGGTCTGTGGAAAGGTAAATTCGAAGTAGGCCTCTTTCTGCACCTCTGTTGCTGCTTTCTGCATTTCTCTTGCTTCTTTCTGCACCTTTCTTCCTCTTTCTGGACTTCTGTTGCCTCTTTCTGCATTTTTCTTGCTTCTTTCTGCACCTTCCTTCCTCTTTCTGCACCTCTCTTGCAACTTTCTGCACTTCTCTTGCTTCTTTCTGCGCCTTTCTTCCTCTTTCTGTACATGTCCTACCTATGTAGGCATAGATTGAAATTAGCATTTAGAAAACCCTAGAAATTCACTGCAAAAAACACAGGTTTCAGGGACATTATAGTTAGTATTAGCATTTAAAAAACCTTAGAAATTCACTGAAAAAACCACAGGTTTCAGGGCTGTTATAGGTGGGAATTAGCATTTAAAAAACCTTAGATATTCACTGAAAAAAACACAGATTTCAGGGACGTTACAGTGAGGCTTACATTTCACTTGTACAAAACCAGAGAAATTCAGCTGTTATAGTTAGCTGAACTAACTATAACTCACGCCCCGCAATGCACTGCTGAAGACGTCACATATTACATCACTCATGACATGGTCAGTGACATCACTGATGACATCATCCAGTGACTGAGTATTTCTAAAAAGTTTAAGAATGTTATATATATATATACCATTAATAACACAAGAAAAACCATAGGTCTATTAAAACTAAGCATCAGCAACAACAAGCTAGTCTGAATTGATTAAAGGAGTCCTCTTAAAGAGGATAGAATCCCATCACCCACCAAGGTGGCATGCTTCATCATTTGGGATCTCCTCTTAGTTGCAATCCCTAGTGCAACTAAGGGCTGCAACCTTCTCAACAGAGGAAGGGAGCTCACGGATGTTTTCAAAAATAGTGTAAGATGGAATATACTATGATCCCAAAATGTGGAGCCTGAAATATTTCCAAAGGTGATGGTTTGCAGTGCATGTGAAGAGTGTGTGTAAAAAGTGATTTTCTAAAATTGGCTACCAGGACACAGAACAATTTTAATAGGCGCTATCCTGGTGTCAAGAATAAAACAGTGCGTATGCAGTTTCCAACAAATAACTGCAAAAGTCCAAAGAAATGGCAGGTCTACATGTTTCAGCCTATAGATCTACTCCGATCCAGGCTTTCATCAGGACCTAAAGATAGAATCGCTACTGCAAATAGTGTGCTTAGTGCAAAATAAAATAGAGTCTCAATAAGAGTAGTTGGTCCGATACAACCTACATTCACCTGTGAGTCCAAAACTTGGCCAACTGTCACAGGAGTATTGGACACAATCCCGTCTTTATGCGGGTGCACTCCTCACCTCACCTGGCATCCGCTCAGGAAGTGAGGCACCGCTCTGTCCGTCGGTACCCCGGGCCGGACGTGAGCTGGAAGGGGAGGTCACCTCCCCTTCCAGCTCACGTTGGCCAAGTTTTGGACTCACAGGTGAATGTAGGTTGTATCGGACCAACTACTCTTATTGAGACTCTATTTTATTTTGCACTAAGCACACTATTTGCAGTAGCGATTCTATCTTTAGGTCCTGATGAAAGCCTGGATCGGAGTAGATCTATAGGCTGAAACATGTAGACCTGCCATTTCTTTGGACTTTTGCAGTTATTTGTTGGAAACTGCATACGTACTGTTTTATTCTTGACACCAGGATAGCGCCTATTAAAATTGTTCTGTGTCCTGGTAGCCAATTTTAGAAAATCACTTTTTACACACACTCTTCACATGCACTGCAAACCATCACCTTTGGAAATATTTCGGGCTCCACATTTTGGGATCATAGTATATTCCATCTTACACTATTTTTGAAAACATCCGTGAGCTCCCTTCCTCTGTTGAGAAGGTTGCAGCCCTTAGTTGCACTAGGGATTGCAACTAAGAGGAGATCCCAAATGATGAAGCATGCCACCTTGGTGGGTGATGGGATTCTATCCTCTTTAAGAGGACTCCTTTAATCAATTCAGACTAGCTTGTTGTTGCTGATGCTTAGTTTTGATAGACCTATGGTTTTTCTTGTGTTATTAATGGTTTAGATTGGGGATAAAATTCCGTTTGGTCTTTAAATACTTCTCCCTAGGACCCCCTGTTTAAATAATTTTGTGATATATATATATATATACACCAATGTGTATTGAAGAATAAGTGGGTGTATGAGTGTCTGAATGGATGATTTAGTGGGTGCGTGACTGACTGTATAAGTGAGTGATTAAACATGTCTTAGTGAATGCATGGGTGAATGACTAATCTTTTTTATTTATTCACTTTTTTAAAGTTTTATATAGTGCAAACTAGACCCGAGACATCGGGTATCAGAGCGCTTTACATGAGCACCAGTTTTGTTACACAAGGACACATTCATTTTTGTTAGGCACGGGGAGATTAAGTGATTTGCCCAGAATCACAGGATGTTGAGCATCGTTGCCGAGATTCGAACCCGGTTCCCTAGCTTCGAGGTCGACCTCTAGCCGTAAGGCTACATCCTCTCCCCAATCTGTGTGAATGTCTGTATCAGTCTGTCAGTTGGTGTGTAAGTGGCTGCATGGGTTGGTTAGTAGCTACATGATTGGTTGTCTGAGTACCTGTATGGGTGCCTGAGTGTCTTTGTGGGTGGGTGAGGGGGTGTGTGACTCCCTGCATGGTTGTGTGAATGGGTGATTCACTGGGTGTATGGGTTTATGAATACATCTGTGAGGGGCTGTATGGGTGAGTGAGTGTGCGTATGGCTGTGTTGGTGAGTGAATGGATGTCTCAGTGGTATATGTGTGAGTAACTACATATGTGAAAAGGCAGTATATGTGAGTGTTCGAGTATATAAGTGACTATATGTGAGAGTGAGTGATTGTGAGAGTGGCTGTATGGATAAGTGTGTGCTTGTGTCAGTGATTGTAGAAGAGAGTAAGTATGTGTTAGTATCTGCATGAATAAGTGAGGTGGTGTGTGTACAACTGTATAGGTGAGTAAATGGCAGTATGATTGATTCTTTGGGTGACTGACTAGGTGTGTGAGTAACTATGGGTAAGTGGTGGTGTGTGAGTGTCTGTATGGGTGTATGAGTGTATATATCAGTGGCTGTATTGATGAGTGACTGGGTGTATGAGTGACTCTATGGGTGAGTGAGTAGATGTGTGAATAGACCTATGAATCAGTGAGTGGGTATGTACTAACTGGTACTGGTGTGTCTATGGTTTCGAGAATGGTAGTCTGTATTTTAGAGTGGGTGTATGAAAGGTTATATTAGGGTGTGAGGAAGTGAGGAAGTGCATCAGAGATTAAGTGGATGATGTCATCAGTGATGTCATTTGAGATGTAATCAGTGACATCAGTGATGTCATCAGTGATGTCACTGACCATGTCATGAGTGATGTAATGTGTGACGTCATCAGCAGTGCATTGCGGGGGCGCGAATTATTGTTAGCTCAGCTAACTATAACGGCTGAATTTCTCTGGTTTTGTACGAGTGAAATGTCAGCCTAACTATAACGTCCCTGAAACCTCTGTTTTTTTTCAGTGAATATCTAAGGTTTTTTAAATGCTAATTCCTAACTATAACGTCCCTGAAACCTGTGTTTTATTTTGTATTATTATTTGGATAAATTTTCCTTTTTCACATTTGATTAGGGTTTCACTGGTACATGGTTTAAGTTTAAGATCGTGGATATAGAAATTGGCAACACTGGAAGGGAGGGGTGAAGCCACTGGGCAACTGATGATGAATAATGTAACATCTTTTCAGATAACATATGTTTTTGTCCTGCAAAGACCTAAATTACATAGCACAAAATTGGACACTGGCCAGAATCATGAAGTAGGGATTATGAACTACTTAGTATGATTTTCTTTAATTTGTGCTTTAGTCATCACCATAATGCATTATAAAACATTTATCAACTCACACGAATTATTGTGGAATGTTAATTTGTACTTTATATATATATACAATTTGGAATGTGTATAATTGTATAATCATTTTTTGACATTAACCATGACTGTGTGGACGAGTCTGTCTTCTCTCCAGGAAACGTATCATGTTATTGTAAACTTCCCATGAGTCTATCTTTCATCTTAACTATTGTTTACCCACTGTTTTTATAGAAAATAGAGCATTTCCATGTGTGGACAGTGACTCTGACAAAGACCGTTCTGGTCAAAACGCGTCAGTCCATTAAATTTCTTTTCCTGAAATTCTGGAGTGCGGGTTTCTCTTTGCGCAGCTGTGCGAGGCTTCTGAAATAAAAAAATAAAAATAAAAATATATATATATATATATATATATATATATATATGTATATTATATAATACTATATCATAATATTATGCTCATCCACCAGCAAATGACTACATAATATAAAAGTAAGTTATTTAGCCTCAGTCTTTATCAGATCTCTGACACCAAAAACCATATGGAGGAATCCCATCATCTTCTGCCTTTGCATATGGAAGTTGGAATGACACAGCTATTGACAACTTGGAGATTTGTTCCTTCTGCATTTACAGTTTTCAAGCACAGAACATGCTGAGACACAGTTGGAATTTTTATAAGCTCTTGTTTTTCCTCTTTAATAACCTATATCTGAAGTCGTCCTCTCGGATTTCCTTGGTGGTTCATATTTTCCAAGACAAGCATCAACATATAAAGAAACACAAGGCCATATTTCTTTGAAGTAGCTTGTCTACTATAAAAGACTTTCAATTGCTGTCTTCCATTTTAGTCATGAGACCAGTTATATTTGAATAAAGCAACTTATTGGAATTGCCCTCAGATGCAAACACCTAAGTTACATCACCCAGGTCTCAGTGAGTAGATTCGTTAACTTAGGGGATTTTGGGGCACAGTCCAAGAAGTCTCTTGATTGGAGGAAAGGTAATACACAAATCATTCCCATGTATTTACTGTGCATGACTAATTTTCAGAGCTATCTCATTTGCAGTGCTATTTCACACAAGTGAATGAGAGACTGCTGGGATATTCAATGCTGCATGTGGCTATGACATCCACTCCAAGCTAAGCTGAATATTTGGGTAACTGGTGTACATCAGGGTTATGATGTACAGAGATTTTCCTAAGGGTTATTCTGCACTATATTAAGCGAGCTGCAGTTAACTATATTTTTTACCCTTGTGTGTAATTAATTTCCATCATACTTTTTTTCTTTCTCTGTAGACGAGCAACTCAGGCATCAAGGGTAAGGTATTCCAGAAGCATTATATTTACATTTGTTATTCAAATATCTTACTGCTCTAGACCAGCAACTCATGCATTAAAGGTAAGGTATTCCAGAAGCATCATATTTACATTTGTTTTTCAAATATGTTACTGCTCTAGATCTTATGTGTATGCATATTTTATTGACGTACTCTCAGACACCTCTATACAAAACATAATTGCTCCTCCGCTGTTACCATCCCAAAAATGTGCAGTACCAATTTTACCACTAAATATAATGATGGGTCAGGGGTTTGTGGCCAAGGATGTATGGAGTCAGACATATGAATGCCGCGCTCTGGCATTTGAGGCCCACAAAGGCGGTTATCCTGAACCCCTGGAGCCCAAAGTAAGCTGATATGGTGGCCGGAGGTGCAGGAGTCCTGGTGACGCCAGCAGCAGCCATGCCGCTGGTGAGTCGAAGGTGCAGGGAGACATGTGAGGAAGAGTGGAGCTGGGCTGCAGCCAATGAAAATGTCAGCTGTCACGAGGAACTCAGCCTGAGTGGACCCACGTGAGCCATAGCAGAAGTGGCGAGGAACCTGATAGGAGTTTCGCCTGGGAAACCAGAGCCCTGGAGACACCGACAGGGCTGTGTGACTGGGGAGCCAGTGTTGCAGGAGCAGTCCATGAAAGAAAGGAACTGTGGTGAGACAAGAGTGTGGTGGAGGAGCAGGGGGTAAGAGGGAACTGGAGAGCGCAGCTGCACCCAGGCATCCTGCCTCAACTCTCGCAGCAAAAAGGCCCTGAGGAAGAGACAGAGATGGCGAGGAGCACTGGAGGGGCCCTCAATCCCTCACAAGCAGAATAGCATAGGCCACTGGCATGCATGGGGAACACTCAGGAGTTCATAAATACCTGGTGCTCCAAGACTCCAGTTGGGGTGCAGGGGAGCCGGTAAAGATGGGGATAGCCCAGAGGCCAGAGAGACAGACTTGAGACAGAAGGACAGTAGTGTGGGTGATTTTGTCTGGGGTGTTTCACCTGGGCCTGCTCATGGGAGGCACACCTCCTAGCCTATGCTCTGTCCCCTATTATGGAATTGTGAGACCGACCCCCAGTGAGCCGGCAGTGGTCAGGGGGTGCTTGCTGCCGGGTGGCATGGTGGCGCTCGTCGGTGGCATCTCAGAATAGTTGCTGCATGCAGGCACCTTTGTGGGAGCATTCAGTGGAAGCCCACCCCTTGTGCATGGCAATCTCTGTGTTCTTGGAGAAAATCCACCAGGGTGCACCAGCTGGAGAATGCTGCCCAAAATGGAATACCTGGGTGCTGAGCAGTGGCAGCGGTTGCTGATACGAGCCTAGAGGCCCACACGGGAGCAATACTGGCAGCCATTAAAGACATAAAAATGGTCCTAGAGCTGAAAATTGATACAGTGGACCAGGATGTAAGCCTCCAGAGGGCCGACCACAGATGGCTGATGGATAGAGTGGTGGAAATGGAGTCTGTCCTCGCCCAAGTAGGACCAACAACATCAGATTGTTCTGTCTGTGTGCGAGCACTGGAAAAGGAGGCACCCCGACCGAGAGAATAAATGATGGTGAAAGGCAATCTTGCTGCATAAATGCACAACAGTAGGAACCCTGGAGAAAGCAGAAGGCCTCAGCATAAAAATATTCCTTGAGGAGATGTAGTCCTCGATGATGCTGGGGAGGGGTCAAAACATTTAAATGGATTACGCTGGAAACGATTGTGAGAAAGCTTGGCAGCCGAGTCAGCAGGGGCTTAAGCAGTGCCGGAAATATATCCAATAGTGAAAGTCTCAAAACAGTCTCTCTCTGATGAGGGGATCTCTGAACAGGAAGTAAATTGAGAGGAACCTTCTTCACCAGTGGTCACGCCAATGACATCAGAGGAGATCATTTAACTGGGCGCACAGTGAACTGACTGCGTGCACATGACAGGTCGGGCTGCTTAGGCGGCCACTGGCATGACAGCCTGCAACAGACTTTGATTTCCTGATTGGGCCGAACCCTGCAACTCTTGGTTACAGAGTATTATTCTCAATGTTCACATTTCGATTCTTTGATGTGAAGGGGCTAGAAACACCTTGGGCATTGGAAAGGCGGGTAGTTCTAAACCTGCAGCACACAAATATGGGTGATGGTTTGGGGGAAAGGGGACGATTGAGATCTGCAAAGTTGTTTACATATATCCACCACTACCACAAAATAGGCAGAGGAGAACGCTACTGAGTAACACATGGCAGGTCCCTAGACCCACCACACTGCGAAGGGGCTGACCCTTAAGCTGCTCTCCTGGAATGTGAGCAGCATGGGTAGTAAATTGAAGCAGGGAATAATAGCAAAATATCTGAATAGATGAAACCTTGGCCTGGTCCTGTTACAGGAGACACACCTGGTGGGAAATAAGTGCAGATTTCTTAACCATTGTGTTAGACCTTTCATTCTAGGTATGGTTTCCCCTGACTTTTTGCCTTCAGACCTCCTGTCTTTACTGTTTTTGCTGACTTTGCTTTAGCTAGCTTTAGGAATCTGAGCACTTTACCACTTCTAACCAGTGCTAAAGTGCATGTGCTCTTTACTTAAAGCATGGTAACATTGGCATATCCTCAATTGCCATATTTAATTTACTTATAAGTCCATAGTAAAGCGCACTACCTGTGCCGAGGGCCTGTAAATTAAATGCTACTATTGGGCCTGCAGCACTGATTGTGCCACTCACTTAAATAGCACTTTAAACTTGTCTCAGGCTTGCAATTGCATAGTCTGAGTCTGCAGTTTTAAACTGCCCTGTCGATCTGGCAAATTAACTTACTTGCAAGGCCCAAACCTTCCTTTTTATTAGATATAGGACACCTCTAAGCTGGCCCTGGGCAGGGTGCAGCATATTTAAAAAAGTAGGAAATGTTCTTTTAAAGTTTTACATGTCCTGGTAGTGAAATGTTCCTAAATTCGTTTTTTACTGTTGCAAAGCCTATGTTTCACAATGGCTAACATTGGGATTGCCTTATTATAAGTGTAATTTCCAATTGAGAAGAGATGGGACTCCTACATTTGGTGTTTCTGGAATCACAATTTTAAAACACAACTTATGATGAAGTTGGATTTTAAATTGTAATTCTGAAAATGCCACTTTTAGAAAGATGCTAAAAGAACAGATGATGGACGGAATGCTGAATAAATCAAACATTCACGCCCAGTCATAGATCTTGGTTAAATCCATCATTTTGTGTTCACCACTCCACCCAAGTTTGGACTCAGCCATATGCGAATCAGTCTTGACCCTGCTCCCCATGGGAACAGTTCAGCCCAAACTACCAGGCCAGGTCCTGCCTGGACCGGAAATAAGCATCCTGTTATTTGTTTTGGGGTATCACTCCTCATCAGCCAGGCTAGCTTGAATCCAGTGGCACAGTGAGCACAGGACCATTGTCTGGGCATACCTTTCCCACTTAGAGCGACAAATGAAAAAGAACAGATGATGGATGGAACGCTGAACAAATCAAACATTCACCCCAGTCACAGATCTGAGTTAAATCTATTGTTTTTTTGTTCACCATGCCACCCCAGTTATAGCCCAGCCATATGCAAATCAGTCTTGACCCTGCTCCTCATGGGAATAAGGCAGCCCGAACTGTCAGGCCAGGTCCTCCCTGGTGCGGAAACAAACACCCTGGGACTGGTTTCGGGGTATCACCCCTCATCAGCCAGGCTACATTGAATCCAGTGGCAGGGTCAACACAAGGCCCACATCTGGGTATACCCTGCCCACTGAGGGTGATCAATGCCAAAAGAACAGACGATGGACAGACTGCTGAACAAATCAAACATTCACCACCAGCCAGAGATATAGGTTAAATCCATAGATTTTTTGCTCACCACAGTTTGGACCCAGCCATATGCAAATCTGTCTTGACCCTGCCCTCCATTCCAACCGTCCAGACTGAACTGCCAGGCCAGGTCCTCCATGGACTGGAAACAAGCATCCTGGGATAGGTTTCATGGTATCACCCCTCATCAGTCAGACTAGCTTGAATTTAGTGGCAAAGTGAGCACTGGACCCACGTCTGGTCATACTTTTTCCACTTAGGGCAACAAATGCAAAAATAACAAATTATGGACGTAATGCTGAACAATCAAACATTCACTCACAGTCATATATCTGGGCAAAATCTATTGTTTTTTTGCTCACCACGCCACCCAGTTTGGACCGAGCCATATGCAATTCAGTCTTGACCGTGCTCCACATGGGAACAGTCTAGCCCGAACTGCCAGGCCAGGTCCTCCCTGGACCGGATACAAGGATCCTGGGACCGCTTTCGGAGTATCACCCCTCATCAGTCAGGCTTACTTGAATCCATTGGCACAGTGAGCACAGAATCCACGTCTTCTGTACATATCCTTCACTCTTAGGGTGACAAATGCAAAAAGAACAGATGATGGACGGAATGCTGAACACATCAAACATTCACCTCCAGTCACAGATCTGGGTTAAATCCATATATAATTTTTTTAATTGCTCAGTATGTTACCCCAGTTTGGACGAAGCCATATGCAAATCAGTCTCGACCCTGCTCCCCATGGGAACAGTCCAGCCTGTACCACCAGGCCAGGTCTTCCCTGGACTGAAAATAAGCATCCTGGTTTTGAGGTATCAGCCCTTATCAGCCAGGCTAGCTTGAATCCACAGGCACAGTGAGCACGAGACGCATGTCTCGGCATACCCTTCCCACTTAGGGCGACAAATGCAAAAAGAACAAATGATGGCTGGGCCCAAACTGGAATGGCATGGCGAGCAAAACAAAAAAGAAAACCTGATGGATTTAACCCAGATCTGTGAATGGGGGTGAATGTTTGGTTTGTTTAGCATTCCGTCCATCATGTGTTCTTTTTACTTTTAGAAATTTGGAATTTTCCTACTGTAACCATTTGGTGCCTTTTGATGTCTCTGAATACACGTCTGGGGTGGATGACAGCTGGCTTTGTTCATTCCCTCTAAATAGCCACACACAAAGGGAGCTTAGGTGTGACTGATGGGCCATCCACATCCTAATGGGCCATCCTGGGCAGGATGGAATGGAGGAGCTAACACTTACAGCTGAAATGGCTCTGTCCTGTACCCAAACAAAGGGCTGTGTACCCCCTGTAGTGAATCTGGATCCAGGGCAGGAAAGGCAGGGACTTGTGTACTACAAAGGCATCCCTTTGTCTCCCCCACTTCAAAGGCTTAACTGGATAACAGTTCTTGACCTCTGGCACCACCAACTCAGAACACTTCTGGAACTGAAGACATTGCTGGAGGGACTGCTACTGTGCTGAATTGCTTTGTTGTGTTGGCTTGCTGCCTGCTACCCTTTTGCCTGGGAGTGAGAAGTACTGGACCTATATCTCTAAATCCCAGGACCTAAGTATCTCTAAGGGCTTTTTGGCTTGCCTCCTGTTTTTTGAAGTCTCAGGGATATCAAAGTGTTCTCTCTTCAACCTGCAAACAGCACCTGAACTCTTTCTGCTTTGAGCCCTGCTCTGCCAAGTAGCACCAATCCAGTCCTGGACCCTTGGAAGTGAATTTAAAGTACTGCATCTGCCAAAACCCAAGCATCGACATTTTTGCGTCAATTGGAATTGTAACATCCCAGCCGTTGCGGGAACCAGATCTATGCATCGCACTTGGAACCACCACATCACCTCCGAAACCACTGCTTCAGATCTGACGCTTTGCCACCACTGTTTGTAGAAGATGGACACATCACCTATACAGCAGGGAGACACCCGGTGCATCACAATTAGAACTGCTGTACCTCGAACCCGACACATCACTCACAAATCGGACGCATCACCACTGTTGCATGGAGAAATCTGGTGCATCACCCCAGCTGTGTTGGGATCACCGACGTATCTCGTTGTTTGCAACCAGGATTAAGGTACTTTTGCTCAGTGGGCCTGCCGTGGATCCTGTATATGGCCCACGCTCCTTCGTGGTCAGTCTGAACTCTTCACTTTGTCCCAGTCCAGCGTGATCAGTTAAGCTATTATTTGCATTTAATCTTTGAAAATTAATATCTTTCCTTTTACCTATTGGATTTTTGTCATTTGGGTATTGCTTTAATTATCTATTTTTCTAAACTGGTTTGGAGTCTTTTTGTAGTATTTTCACTGTGTTACTGCTTGATGTATTGCATAAATACTTTACACATTGCCTCTTAAGTTAAGCCTGACTGTCCTGTGCCAAGCTACCAACGGGTGAGCACAGGTTTATATAAAGTGTGTTAGTGACTTACCCTGACTAGGATTGTGGTTCCTGCTTGGACAGGGTGCCTACCTCTGCCAACCAGAAACCCAATTTCTAACGCGTGGCCTCTACCGCCTATTGGTTCATGCAGGTTTCAAAGCAGAGTCCTGGTGACAGGGATCCTAATCTGTAGGTCCCTGCCATTGCAGGTCCCGAAAAACTGGGTAGATCCCCAGGGGTGTTATACTGCAGTGCATGGGCAGTAGAATACACTAACCCTGACAATACATCTGGTACCTCCCGCCATGTCTACAGGTGGCAAGGCTGGACAAACTAGCTGAGTGGATAATGGAAGTTCTCCAGTATTGGGGTATCTTTCATAGATTCACATGCTCGAATCATTCCCCGTCGTCGGAGTGGGAGTCCCACGGTACATAAATATAGTAATAAATATGCATGAAATAGCCATAACATAGGTAAATTAGAACCAGGAAGTAAAATAGCTAGAAGTTAATAGGAAAAAATCTTCCACATTCATGACTCGTCCAAGTCATTATATATAGTCCAAACTACAGCCAATCAGGTGACAGCACCCTCCAGAATGTTCTCCCCAGAGGCTCAGGCTCTCAGATTTTCTACTGCACGTCGTGTGAAGGGAGGTTTCTTCAGAATTTCTTCATTTCATGATGTCTTCTTCTAAGAAATCTCTCTTTCGACCTTGTGAGTCTTGTGGGAAGCTCCGGCTGTTTTCTGAAGACCCCCACAAGAAGTGCAATTATTGCTTGTACCCGGACCACCAGGTGAGAGACTGCAAAATCTGCAGAACTTTCCCTCAAAAGGCTCTGAGGGACAGAGAGGGACGTCTACTTCTGTGGCTACAGAAGATTAAGGATCAAGACAACCCTTTATCTGAGGTTGGAAGTGTTTCCTCTGTCAGGACTGCTGCCTCTAGGAAGAGGACTAGCGACACAGATTTGACTTCTCCTGGGGCTAAGGTGTTGAAAAAGCAGCACACCTCTAAGAGTGCTGTGTTGCCTTCTGCTTCCAAAAAGGCTCCTCCACCTAGTAAGGGTAAAACTCTACCCTCTACACCCCCGAGAAAGTCTGTGAAATCTCAGGCGTCTAAACCTTCTTCTGACAGAGATTTACCTCAAAAACGGGGTCCCTCGTCGACGAGCTCGACGACGACGTCTTCGTCGACGAAGCCTGCCGTCGCCGCGACGACGTCTACTGCAACCTTCTCGTCTCCAAAGCCTCAGATGATACTGTTGTCGGCTTCTTCCCCATCGACGCTGGTGTCCGTCTCAGTGACCACGTCAGTCACTGCCTTCTCGTCGACGAAGAGATTGAAGTCTACCGTCGACGTCCCTCCATCGACGAAGAGTAAGAAGACCTCGTCGACGATTGTTTCGCCGACGGCGATTGCCTTGTCGACGGTTCCCTCGTCGACGGTTGCCTCGTCGACAGTTGCCTCGTCTACGCCCGCCTCATCGGCGACTACCTCGTCGACGGCTGCTTCGTCGACGTTGCTATCTTCCTGCACTGATCTTCAGGTTTGGTCGTCATCTACAGCCACAGCATCCTCAAAGACATCTGCGGTGCTGTCTACACCATTGCCACCGTCGACGACAGCGCCTTCCTTGCTTCAAAGGCGTGGATCTTCCTTGGAGGTTCTCTCTCCAGCTCACACATCACCCAGCAGAGTTCCTCCCGCGTTGCCCGAGCAGTTGCTGGATTATGGGACAGATGAGGATGAATCTGAAGAGGATGACTGATTCCGTCCTGCCAGGAGCCCTTCAGAGCTCTTCATTAAATATCAAGACGTAGATCAAGAAGAAGACTACTACCCTGATACCGCTCCAGAGCCAAACCCTACGGCACAATTGCCTCTATCACTTCATCTGCAGTACATGTTAGATGATTATTACCGCCGATTTCCACCATCTGAATCGGCTTCTTCTGTCCCACCAACACCCGTTCCTCAATCTTCAACAGTGTTGAGGTCGCCCAGACCAGTTTCTCCGGTACCTTCAATGTCGCATCATCAGGAAGCTCACACCACGGATGATGACAGGGAGGAAGGAGAATTGGATGACAGGTCACTTCGAGTAAGGCTCCTGTTGACTCACCTCCAGTTGACATCGGATGTTTTCATGTTCTGATGGAAACAGCAGCACAAAGGTTCATTCTTCCCATGGAAACACGGAAGGATGATTGTTTCCTTTACGATTTTAAAGGCCAGCCAAGGAAGCAAGTGCGTACTATCCCTATTATTGATTTTATTTGGCAGGAAGGACTGAAAGTCATGCGGACTCCTGCCTTCATTCCGGTGGTCCTACCTCGCCTTGAAAAGAAATACAAGGCACCGGATAATTCACCAGCTTGTCTAATAGGTCAGCCTAAGCCAGATTCAGTTATCGCCAAAGCAGCGCAGCGCCGAGCACGGAATCCCTCCTCTCCATTGTCAGCTCCCCCGGATCGGGATGGGAGACATCTAGACGCAATTGGAAAAAAGGTTTCGACCATGGCGGCCACTAC
This sequence comes from Calotriton arnoldi, assembly GCA_963921515.1. Taxonomy (NCBI): domain Eukaryota; kingdom Metazoa; phylum Chordata; class Amphibia; order Caudata; family Salamandridae; genus Calotriton; species Calotriton arnoldi. Next base: position 289,693 of record CAWUFW010006593.1, on the reverse strand, counting down.
TGTCCGTGCAGCTAACTCACTGGCCATCTTAGGCTGATATGATAGGCAGATGTGGTCGGACATCTCCCCCTACATCGACATGTTACCTGAGCCCTCAAAGGCAGAAGCGCTCAAGATCCTCCAGGAGGGAGAACGAATCTCGGCTGAGATCATTGATTCTGCTGTGGATGTTGCGTCCACGGGTTTTCGGCAACTGGCAGGGGCTGCTGTCCTGCGGCGACAGGGCTGGTTGAAGTCCACATCTTTTCGTCAGGAAGTTCAGACGAAGATAATCGATATGCCTTTTGACGGAGAGTCTCTTTTTGGCCAGCATATTGACGATGCCCTGCAAGCCATTAAAAAGTATACCGAGACAGCAAGATCTCTCGGTACTCTTCAGTTTCGAAAACAACCTTTTCGTGGCGCTAGAGGCCGTGGATCCTTCTCCACCCGAGGAGGCTATAATCAGTCGAGGCAATACCAGTCCTATCAGGGTAACCAACGCTACTCTTCGCAACGACAACAATCCTTCAGGCAGCAACCAACTACGTCTTATGGGCAAAACAGAAATAAGTCATCCTACCGGGGAAGGAACACGTCTAAAAAACAGTGACAACTGCCACCTGCCACCTGCTCTACCACTCAATTTTACAAAAGTTGGAGGAAGAATCTCCCGTTTTTACTCAACCTGGTCTGCTATAACTACAGACAAATGGGTCTTGGACATTGTGGCCAGAGGCCACGTTCTAGAGTTTACCAAGCTTCCTCCGAATTCTCCTCCCAAAGGTCCGCCTCCAGCTCATCTCACAGAGTTTTTCTCCCAGATAAATTTGATGTTAAAAAAGGGAGCGATCGAAATGGTTCCAAAGTTGCAAGGAGGCACCGGTTTCTACTCCAGATTTTTTCTAATAAAAAAGAAATCGGGAGAATGGCACCCCATCTTGGATCTTCGTTCTCTAAACAAATATCTAAAAAAAAGTCCTTTCGGATGTTGACTCTACAAGAAGTCCTTCAACTCCTCTCTGCGGGGGATCACATGACCACCCTCGACCTCCAAGATGCTTACTTTCATGTCCCGATTTTACACAGACACAGAAAGTTCTTGAGGTTCAGAGTAGCTGGCAGGGACTTCCAGCTCAAAGTCCTTCCCTTCGGACTACGTTCCGCGCCCCGTGTCTTCACCAAAGTTTTGGCACCGGTGGCGGCACACGTTCGACTAGAAGGAATTCAAATTTTTCCTTATTTAGACTGCCTTATCAAGGCGAATTCTTACGCAGTCGTAAACATCCATACTCAGAAATGCCTGTCACTTTTCCAGTCTCTGGGTCTCTCCATCAATCTGGACAAGTCTCAACTCATCCCATCACAAACAAGAACGTTCTTAGGAGCCACCATAGACACTCTACGGACACAAGCCTTTGTCTCAAATGAAAGACAACAAAAGCTGTGCAAGCTTGCCCAACTAATACGCTCAAAAAGGTGCGTTTCTGTCCGACAGTTCAAGTCACTTCTAGGGATGCTCTCATCCTGTATTCCTTTGGTCCCCAACTGTCGCCTCAAGATGAGACCCCTGCAAGAGGAGCTCAACAAGCAATGGCTACAGGTCTCAGGGTCCTTCGAAGATCTCATCCGCATCACTCCTCAGATGCGGAAGGCATTACTCTGGTGGACTTGCAAAAGGAACGTGGCAGCAGGCCTCTCATTCCTAGTGGAAGCTCCAAGTTTCGTCATCACCATGGATGCCTCCCTCGAAGGGTGGGGAGCACACCTTCAAGGACTAACAGTCAACGGCAAATGGGATGCTCATCAAAGGACTTGGCATATCAGTCTCTTAGAGTTGCTAGCGATCTTCCTAGCCCTAAAATCCTTTTCGCACCATCATTCTAGGAGCAGCAGTGTTGATCCGGATAGACAACACAACAAGTATGCACTACCTAAACAAACAAGGAGGGACAAGATCCACTCTGCTGTCCCAGCAAGCCCAGCAAATTTGGGATTGGGCGATCCGACATCAAATAACTATGGCAGCAGTCCATGTTCCGGGAGTATCCAACATCCTAGCGGACTCCCTCAGCAGGTCGACAGTGTCCAATCACTAGTGGGAGCTCCATCAACCAACCTTGGATCGTATATTTCAGAAGTGGGGTCGACCCGATCTGGACTTGTTCGCGACCAGTCTGAACCGAAAATGCCCATTCTATGGAAGTTGGCTTCCCCAACAAGACTCGTGCGGGAATGCGTTTTTGATGAATTGGTCGCAGATCTATGCCTATGCTTTTCCGCCGATACCGCTGGTTCCCAGGGTTCTCCGTAAAATGAAGAAGGAGCCTTGTCGTCTTCTCCTCATAGCTCCCAGGTGGCCTCGCCAGTTTTAGTTTACCAAACTCCTCCTTCTATCCGAATGCGATCCTATTCAGTTGCAACCAATACCGAATCTCCTGTCCATCCACAACGGGCAGATCTGCCATCCGGATCCTGCATCTCTGCGTTTAGCAGCCTGGCGCCTGAGCACCTTGAATTTGCTCACTTAGACATTCCTTCGGAGTGTAGGGAAGTCTTAGCTAATGCTAGAGCGCCCTCCACAATAAAAACCTACATGCTCAAATGGAAACGCTTTTGCCTCTGGTGTCAAGCCGCCAACATTCATCCAATCCGTGCAACACTGGAACAATTATTGCCTTTCTTTCTACATTTGGCAAAGTCAGGACTTTCCCATTCTACTCTTAAAGTATTCTTAGCGGCTATCTCACGATTCCGACAAGATGGTTCACATTCTCTTTATTCCTCTCGGATCATTCAACAATTCTTCAAAGGATTGTTTCGTATGTTTCCTCCCATCCGGCGTCCACCTCCACCCTGGCATCTTAACATTGTTCTGTCACAACTCATGCGACACTCCTTTGAACCTATTCACAGAGCTGACTTAAAGTTTGTATCGTGGAAGATGTGTCTGCTGTTGGCTCTCACATCAGCCAGGTGAGTCAGTGACATTCAAGCCTTCACTATTAAACCGCCTTTCCTCCAATTCACTAAGGACTCGTTAGTGCTCCGCACTAACCCCATTTTTATGCCTAAAGTACCTTCTGATTTCCATCTCAATGAACCTGTGGTTTTAAAGACTTTCTTTCCTAATCCTCAATCACCTGCGGAAAGGGCTTTACATACCCTTGATGTCAAACGATGTCTAAAATTTTATTTGCAAAGGACATCCTCAATACGAAAATCTGATCAGCTTTTCATTGTATACGGAAAGATGCGCAAAGGGCACCCAATAACCAAACAGACCATAGTTCGTTGGATTTCTGCTGCAATCTCTTTCTGTCATCAGCAAGCGGGTAGACCGCTACAAGCCACTCCGAGAGCTCATTCAACTAGAGCAATCTCTTCTTCTACTGCTCTCTTTGCTGGTGTGCCTCTTCATCAAATCCGCAGAGCTGCAACATGGTCCAGCAGGCACACTTTTACCAAGCACTACTGTCTGGAAGCTGCCAGCAATGCAGACATGTCTGTGGGACAAACGGTTCTCCGTAATCTTTTTAAATAAGGTGAGCCTCTGTTTGTCCCTCCTCCTCTATGATGCATTCTTATATACATATATTTTATAATTCTATATATATATTTATATGTCGATACAGATATACATATGCGTATTTTATCTGGTCTTGGTTTATGTTTCTATGTATATTTCTATATACTTATATATATGTATATATATATATATATATATATATATATATATATATATATATGTATTTCTTTGATGATCTCACAAGCATCATTATGGAATTACTGCTTTCTACTCTGATTCGAGCATGTGAATCTATGAAAGATACCCCAATACTGGAGAAGAACAAAAGTTACTTACCTGTAAACTGTGGTTCTCCAGTATTGGTATCTTTCATAGATTCACATGCGACCCACCCACCTCCCCTCAGAGGCTCTTCTATGCTCTTTTACTCTTTTATCACACTTGTGCAGGAAAATCTGAGAGCCTGAGCCTCTGGGAAGAACATTCTGGAGGGTGCTGTCACCTGATTGGCTGTAGTTTGGACTATATATAATGACTTGGACAAGTCATGAAAGTGGAAGATTTTTTCCTATTAACTTCTAGCTATTTTACTTCCTGGTTCTAATTTACCTATGTTATGGCTATTTCATGCATATTTATTGCTATTTTTATGTACCGTGGGACTCCCACTCTGACGACGGGGAATGATTCGAGCATGTGAATCTATGAAAGATACCAATACTGGAGAACCACAGTTTACAGGTAAGTAACTTTTGTTCTTGTTCTGGTGGTAGGTGGTGACTTGAACCTCACTTTACAGAGAGGCATACACCGGGTTACCTTTACCGGAGGGCCACCCAAATTGGATACATGTATACAAATCTTCACGGAAGCAACAGGGGTAACGGACCTATGGTGGGTGACACACTCTCGACAAATGCAATATTCCTAAGCCTCTAACTCCATGTGTTCCATGTCCAGACTTGACTATCTACTGGTACCTAGACACAGGGTGGAGAGTTTAGTGACTCAAGGTACCTGCCAGTAGGTACATTGGATCACTACTCTATAGTGGCTACATTACAGATAGCGCTGAACCAAGGACGGGTGTGCTGGATACTAGAACCCTGGGACCTGATGGACTGGAATTCTCAAAGGTCCATAGCTCAAGAAACGGGTCATTACTTCTGGAAAAACACTGGGTTGGTGGGCTCCAATGTAGACTTATTGGGAGCCTATAAAATTGTCATGAGGGGGCATCTGATAGCCCATATTGAGGGGAAAAGGAAATAGCTAGGGAAAGTCTAAAGAGAGTTGTAGGAACAACTAGTGTGGAAAGAGGCAGAGTACATAGACTCCCCTACGGGAGACCGGGCGCAGTGGATAGAGCTGCTACAAGAGAAGTATTGAGTCCAGGCTAACCAAGAGGCAAGAATATTATTCCGCAACAAGCAAGTCTGGCTTTATGAGGTGGACAATAAGGCAGGGAAGCTATTGGTTTGACTTGGCCACTGGGAAGAAGGAAAGATAGTGTCAACAGCGGCGGGCATCGCTCAGGCCTTTGTAGATCAACTGAGTCGATTATACCAGTCTAGGGCAGGAGAGGGGCTGGCCACTTTTTAGGTGTTCTTCTGGTTCCACAACTGGGTTGGATGCAAGAACAATCCTAGAGGCAGAGATAACTGAGGCCAAAATATCTTAAGGCGGGACCCAATTAAAAATGAAAAAGTCCCTGGACCCGAACGGGTTACCGGCTGAATATTACAAATTCTTGAAATCTAAAATAGTGGGAACCCTCAATGCCATGCTTGGTGTGGCCAGGGATGAAGGGATATTACCCAAATACATTCGGCAGTCCACAATGTACACATCCACAAGGAAGGGGAGCCCCCAGAGGAGTGTGCCTCCTACAGGCTGATGTCTCTATTAAATGTGGAAATGAAAATCCTGGCCAAGATCTTGGCGAACCACCTAGTATAGGTGGTGGATAGTCTTATTGCATCAGATCAATCTAGTTTTATGCCTACAAGGGTGATGAGACACAATTTGAGGAGACTATTTGGATGCCTGGCATGCAAAAAACAAATAAAAGAGCCAGCTATACTCCTTGCCCTGGATGCTGAAAATGTTCAACTCAGTGCAATGGCAATACCTGATGGCAGTCTTAGGCAAGATATGTTTTGGCATGTTTTTCTTAGAATGGATATAGTTACTATATAGAGATCCACTGGCAAGAATCCAGGTCAATGGTACAGTCTTGTGTGAATCGAAATTGGGCAGAGTCCTGCATCAAGGTTGTCCACTATTCCCTTTGATCTTTGCTGCTGTATTTGAATGTCTGGCTAAGTGTATATTGAGGGGATACGCTTTTTGGAATTGGATACGCTGCTTTGTGGATTGAGGTAGGACAAAGACTGGGAAGACATGATCTCGCTATATGTGGTCGACATGCTTCTCTTGCTGGTGGACCCCAAGAACCTGGTCTTGAAGATCCTAGAGGTGCTCGGGAAGTACAAGGGTATTTTCATCAACTGGAGTAAATCAGTTGCCTACCCCTTGATGGGTTGGGTGCGAAGGAGTGACTGGAAATGCCTCCTTAAGTCGGAACAAATATGCTTTACATGCTTGGGTATGTTTCTGAATGCAGATCATGACAGATTCCTCCGTGACAATTTAGAGGGAAAACTGGATGGGTACAGGAATGATCTGAGACACTGGTGGAAGTTCCCACTGTCTACGCTGAATAGGGCGGCCCAATATAAAATTATGTACTTGCCCACATTCCCCTATGTACTACAATGGGAATACCCCATTCGAGGTCCCGGTCAGGTTTTTCCAGTTATGGGACAGGAGTTCACCAAGATTAGCCTTCTCTTACCCAGAAAGCCCAATGATAGTGGAGTGGCCCTCCCAAATCTACGATTATACTATTGAGCATCACAGTCATTGATGGTTAATGATTGGGCCTTTGCGACAAGGCAGGACCGCTCCCACTAGTGAGGCTGGGTATATGGGGAGACCAATTCATGGATAGATATATGCAACTCTTCTGTAATGTTGCACTAATGGTGGCTGGCATGACATGGTCCATAATCGGGAAACTGTGTGGCCTCCGGCACCAGCCAAGTGGGAGTCACACAGTAATTGGTGCAGGAGATCTGAAGAGTTGGTATACAAATCTTGCCTCTGCCCTTGTAAATTTTGAAAGGTCTTGTGCCCAAGAAAAAACATGGAAGAAGATGGGTAATGAGAAGGGGCTAGAGTTGAGTCATTATGGTGGTACTCCGGCTGGCCTGATGCGAGATAGACCGAGATTTCAGCCAGACCTGGCAGGATACTGGGGAGATTCTAGGAGAGACTAATTGCTTGGTGCACTATATCAAAGATAAACATGCATGTGAGCTTGGATGTTAAATTGTAAACTGCGGACCTCGATGTTACAACTGGTAATTGTTCATTTTTGTTTGTAAGCATCTGTTTTATTGCAAAACTAATAAACAGAGCTATAAAAAAAGACAATAGGGAATGCTAGAAGTTGGCAGATGCAGGCATCTACCAAAAAGCAACAAGTTAAACTCTGATTTCACCTACCCTATTAGAGGTGGAGGAACCACCAGGTTTCCAACAGAGGAGCATTAATTGGCTTTGACGTTTGAAAACTTTGACCAACTGCTTGTCCTCCACAGAGCTCTCACAATCGCACTCTCCTAAATGAAAAAAGCTACAGGGCACCTTACATCTAAACAATAATACCTAACTGAAAATAATTGCTGATTAAATTTGCTTTTTTTCATGGCCTATTCTACTTCTCTGTCTGTGCTCACACATTGGTATTTATTATTTCCCTGATGCCAGACCCTATCTCTCCCTCAGCATGTTACCAATACTTTCGCACATTGAACACTTCCTTATTTCAATACCAAGCCTCTCCCCACTACTTTTATCTCCTAGTCTAGGCTCTCTGAACTTTTATCATCACTCCCAGTGGCAAGTCCCATTAAATCAGCAGTATCTTTTCATTTTCCCACATTCCTGTCATGAATGTCAGTTCACCAAAATGCCAGCCAAAGGTATTGAATACCACATGGAACAGGCATGGGTCAAGCATTTCACAGATATTTTTAACCTAAGAAATAGAAGCGACAGGCTTTTACCTCCAAATGACTGTTTTGTTTTGCAGGCAGACCTTTAAAACATTAGTAAGACCATTACGGTAGAGGAAGTCCGCACAGTGAATTTATGTTCTGCCACGGGGAAAGTGCCAGGATCAGATGGGCCTCCATCTGAGCATTTCAAATATAATCTTGACTCTGGGCCCCCCTGGTAACACATTTTTTTAGAGCGACTATTATGAAGGGACCTCCAGAGATTTCGAGGTATTCTATAGTAGCACCCATATTTAAGAAAGGACAAAGAGATTTGCCCTTCAATCAGAGGCCAATCTCGCTGCTGGATGCTTCAGCTAAAATATTTGGCAGGGTCATTTTAGCAAAACTAGAAGATTGGGTGGTGGACTTCTTTACTGAAGTGCAATATGGATTTCGCCCAGGTTTGGGAACAACAGACCCAGCCTTGAACCTTACATTGATCTTAGGTAAATATGTCAAGGCCAGGAGAGGAACCCTTCACATGGCGTATATGGACCTCTCCTGTGCCTTAGACTTAGTGGACAGGGATATCCTATAGGACATTCTAGATCGGGCATGGGTTGAACCCGTATTGTTACACATTCTACAATGTTTATGTGAAGATACTCATATGAGGGTTCGGTATTCCCAACAAGGAGAGTGTACTCCCCCCATTCAGGTTAAACGAGTTGTCAAGCAAGGTTGCATTTTAGCCCTTTTTTAGTTTTGAGCTTTTATAAAATACCTAAGAACCCTTATTAACAACATGCACCTGTGACGTCCCTAAATAGACTCTAATTTAGTTCCTGTTTTATTGTTTGCTGATGACACAGTATTAATTGCACAAACCGCGAATGGGCTGCAATCACTTTGAAAGGGTTTTGACCAGGGCAAACCCAATAGGTCTAGCCTTTGAGATCTATTGGCTCCGAGGAAAGATGGAGTGTGACTAACTGCCGCTACGCCTACCGTCTCTCTCTGGATAGATCATCAGCTCGATGTGCGACTGCTCGACCTGGGACCTGACGCAGCAAACTTGTTGCTGAGTGCACTGCTGCGGGCAGCGCTGCAGTGGTTTTTGTGGACGCTCCCTCCTGCTGACTACTTTTGAAATACCGGGACTGGGGCAGGCGGTTACGTTGGCCCCGGGTAAAACCGCTGAATCACCTAATGGCGCTGAGAGGAGGCAAGGCAGGGAAAGCCCAGACTGCCAGCAGCAGAATTTCAAGCGGTGGAGCGGCATCGTGGGCGGGCGGCCAGCCGGCGGAGATCAGTGGAGCTGTGGGTGAGTTGAGACATTGTGGCAGTATAGGAAAGGAGAAACACGAAACTGGAGTAAAGAAGACAGCAACCAAGCCGACGGTACACGTAGAGGGGGGCCCAGCACAACCCACTGTTGCTTCTATGTGTGCCTGTCTATCAGCTGACCCGCAAAGAAACAGCTCTAATACCAGAGGTGGGGGGATAAGAATACAGTAAAGGAGGCTGTGGGCAGTGGAGGGGCAGCTGCAATTGAACTCTGTAACTTGGTGTATGGTGGAGTTGATGGCTCCATCTCCCCCGATGTTATACCGGCCCCCTGCTCTGAGAACTCTTCTGAAATTGAAGAAAAAAGCCATCTAGTCGCAGAGGAGTCCATGACACAAGCAATAGAGGCTTGAGGCAGCTGTTCGAATGAAGGGAGGTCCGGGGAAAGTAAGGCTTGATACCCCGTTGAGTGCTAGGCCCTCTAACTCTTTACGGCAGTATAGAGGGGAGTTGTCTCCTGATCTGCCAGGCGAGACGTTTTTCTCATTAACAGATGATTCAGACTCTTCTGGGCAGGAAAATACACTCTCAAGCAGCGGGCCCTTACATACTCCGGTGGTATCACCTCCATTGATGATGTTCAAATGACGCGTAGGAAGAAATCCGATAAGAAGAAAAAGAGGAAAGATAGCCAGAAGCGGAGTGCTGGTAAACAGCTAAAATGGGATTACGGTGATACCAAACTGGTTTCCCAGGAAGAGGAAGCTGGCGCAAGCCCAAAGGAAGGCTTAAATGTAGATAATTTCAGAAAAGGAGAGGAACCCTTAATCGCCCAAAGGACTAGGGTAAAACTGTAAATAACAAAGAATACGTCCTCTGGGATTTGTTTAAAGATTTTGGCACAAATAATCACACTTAACCAATCCAGCTGCATCCACACCACAATTATTCATAAAGGACACCGCCAACCTAATGGCTACAGTAAATTGGCACAGATATTCATACAAGGTCAATAGTGTTTGCCATTTACTAAGTTCATTTATTGCAGTAAGTATAAAAAACCAGAAAAAAACGTAATTAAAAACATTTGTATTAAACAATAATTGTGGTGTGGATGCAGCTGGATTGGTTAAGTGTGATTAGGTGTGCACAAATCTTTAAACAAATCCCAGAGGACGTCTTCTTTGTTATTAAATGTAGACAAACAGTCTAAAGAACCCACACTGACGGCTTTATTTACATCCATTAAACAGATGCAAGAAGACATTAGGAAAGGCACAGAGCAAGAGTTCCTTCTAAAAAGGTACAAGCTTGGATTCGTAAAATAAATAAAACATGTGGGGAAATTGCTGAGTGACTGACCTCTGTGGAGACACGGACTGAGGTTTTAGAAGCTGAAGTTGAATCCTTGAAATCACAAAGCACTGGCCAAGGCGAGGCTATGTCGGATGTAATGTTCAAACTGGAAGAACAGGAAAACCGACAGAGAAGAAATAACTTACGCTTTTTAGGGATTCCGGAGGGAGTGGAAGGCAGCAAACCTAGAGTCTACATAGTGGGTCTCATTTATGAAAAGTGATGCATCGCTGCGTGAAAACAGAGATGCGTCACTTTTCATTGCGCCCTCCTTTCAACATGATGGATGCGTCATATTTACTGTATGACACATTATGTTGCAAGGAATGACAGATATGTCAGTTTTACTGACGTATCTGTCTGCGCAAAAATGACGCATTGCTGAAGTTGTGTCGGAAGTGTGACGCATCTCCAGCAATGTAGGGGGGAGGGCTCTGACTATAGCACTGCGTCACCCTTACGGCTGCTATGAGGCAGGCGTATGTTTTGACGCATTTGCGTCCTAGAAGTGGCGCAGTGAAATCTAATAGATTTCACTATGTCACTTCTACGAGGCTTACTTGCATGGGAACGCCCCCCCCCCTAAATACATTATACCTTACGCAGGTATAATGTAGCTCAGGGGTTTACAAAATGACACATGTGCTTAGATGTGTCACTTTGTAAATAGGGCGCAACAGGGGGCATGTTTTATGCCACTGATGCGTCACAAAAAGTGACTCAACGACGGCACAAAATTGTCGAGTGCCTTCCTTGATCAACTAAGGTCACCGAGAAAATCGTCAACAAACAACTGACCCGCTACCTCGAGGAGAACAACATCCTGGACCCTTCCCAGTCCGGCTTCCGCAGCAACCACAGCACCGAAACCGCCCTCATCGCCGCCACCGATGACATCAGGACCCTGCTAGACAACGGAGAAACAGCAGCCCTCATCCTCCTGGACCTATCAGCCGCCTTCGACACGGTCTGCCACCACACACTACGAACACGCCTTCACGACGCCGGGATCCAAGAGAAGGCCCTGGACTGGACCACATCCTTCCTTTCCGGCAGAACACAAAGCGTCCGCCTCGCCCCCTTCCGATCCAAGGCCACCAAGATCATCTGCGGCGTACCCCAAGGCTCCTCCCTCAGCCCAACGCTGTTCAACATCTACATGGCACCCCTCGCCCACGTCGCCCGACAGCACAACCTCAACATCATCATTGATTGATTGATTGGTGGGGGGCTTCCTTGGTGCAATACACAACACTTCTGAGTGTAGACAGTAATAGGGAGAGTTCAAAATATCCCTCCCCCTTCAAATTGCTGATTGGCCCCAAAGCCTGGGGGTGCTATGACGTCAACTAGATTATGGCTATTACAAAAGGGTGCGCTTTAAGACGCTGCTCATGGCCTTTAAGGTATGTACCTCTGTACGCTGCCTACTAGGGCTGGGGAGGCTGAATTATTATACCCCACTTTGGCAAAATAAGAACTTGCCTGATATTTTTAACAACCATTATTTTAATAGTTGGATAAAGTCTGGAATGATATACCTAGGTTGTTTTTATACTCCTTGGGGCACAATAACATATGATGAATTGAGAGCGAAATTTGGTCTTACTAATAGAGAATTTTTTTAATACCTTCAGATTAGAGACTATTTGCAGAGGAAGGGGGGGGGAGCGGAAAGATTTGAGAAGTGTGAACTTATGGAGAAAATGACACAATCTGCCCCACCCCATATTTGGGACTCTGTATAAATGTCATAATGAATATATGAAAGACGATCTGGAAAAGTGCTGCAAGAAGTGGCACAGGATTCTAGACATTACAGGCACTGCTTTTCAAAGGGCTTTTTCAAATACCTTAACAATCCTAATGCCGGCCAAACTTCAAACACAGTATTATAAAACTTGTTTTGAGCTCTTTTACACTCCTTATTGGATTGCTAAATGGGGTGAGGGAAAAGGTGTGCATTGCCCGCGCTGTGCGCTGTGTAGAGAAGATTTAGTTCATATGTTTGCCAGATGTGAAGACCTTGGGTCACTAATCAAAGAGATCCATGAATTTTTTAGGAAGAAACTATGGGCCTAACTTCTGTGAATACCGAAATGAGTAAGTGCCTTCTGTGAATACCAAAATGAGTAAGTGTATTCTGTGAATACCAAAAAGTACTAACTTTACGTTTTTGACGTAAGTTAGTTCTGTGAATCAGGCCCTATTACTGCAGGTCGATGTAACCCCTCCGTTAATAATACTGGGTATAATGAATCTGGAAGTAAAGGATGGAGGGGCTTTTGCCAGTATAGCAATGGCGGTGTTTAGATTATGCATTGCCTCAGCTTGGTTAGACCCTACCCCTCCCATATTTCAACAATGGTTAGCTGGATTATTGGTGACCTATAACCTAGAAAAAGCTATATATATGCGAAAGGGACATAAGGCTAGAAAGAAAGGGATTGGAATTTGGAAATGCCTTGCCAACTGGGTGGAGCATTCGGACGTCTAAACTGCTTCTGCATTTTATGAATATATTATGCTGCTCTATAAATAAAAGGAAGGCCCGATAGCCACACCAACACTGTAGCTGTTATATAGACGGTGCTATCATACTCTAAAACCTGCTGCTAAAAGAATGGGCAGTGAACAGGATCGAATAACTGGGCTGTGAAACTGCACTTGCACTTTGGGAATTCTCTATGCTGCTATATAAATGCTGTAAGAAAAGTAGATTTAAGAATGGCCGTTAAGCATAATAGCACCAATTGTTGTATTCCCTGCACTATGACACTTTGAATCTGCTGCTAAAGGATGAAATGAAATAAGAGGTGACTCTTTTTAGCTAAGTGTTTTAGATATGTAATTAGAATTTATATTGTTTTCCACTCTGGATGGTGACTTTCTATACTATTAATGAAATCCATGTTATATATATACCGCTCCTAATGCACTTTTGACTTTACTGTTAAGAGAGGAACTGAAATAAGCTAAACATCTTAGCTGTATAATAGAATGCCACAGTGCCTATGAGATTCTTGTAATGTATGAAAATGAAGGGAAGGGTGGGGGAGGGCAAGGGGTTATATAAAAAAGACGGGGAGGGAAAGAGAAACTATTTTCTTTTTCTTATTCAATAAAAAAGTTTTTTTTTAAAAGAAAGGGTTTTGACCAACTTAAGCAGGAGCTGAAGCTCATGGCGAACCATAAGAAATCCTATGTAATGACTTCTGGCCCAAAATATATCCGCTCAAAGAAATTCTTTATTGGGGTAACTGAAATTTTAAAGACTAAAGATTTTAATTATAGAGGCCTCATGTTTAACGAGAATTTGCACTGGGATAGATTAATTACCCAGAGAAAACAGGGAATGGAAGCTTCTTTCGCAACAATTTCTAGTTTCGCCAGAAAGTTGGGACATAAGCCATTTGCAGAAATGGTCATGCTGTACAAGAGCAAAGTTCTCAGTGTGGGCACATATGCAGATGGAGCCTGGGGGTATACTTCAAATAAGTCCCTGCAGAGTGTAGAAAACACATTTTTGAACAGGCTACTAGGGACCTCAAAAGCTACCCCAAGTTTCTTTACTCATAATGAACTTGGGTTAGGGTTCTTGGAGAACAGGGTAGGCCTTGCCCCAATCCAATTATGGACAAAGATTTGGTCTACTGAAGAATTAGGTTTTACTCTAAGTAAAGTTAAGGATTGCCTTGTGCAGAATAACATGTTAACGATCCTTGGCTCAGGTACATTAAAAATACTCTGTGTGACATAGGATTGATTGAGTACTTCATGGATCCTGTAAAGATTCCCCCTCTTTTGAAGAACCAAGTAAAGGAAAAGTTTATTGCACACAAGGAGGAGGCTAGCCTTGTAAATATGCTTGACTCTGTTATAGTTCAGTCATATGTTTAATTGCTAACTACAGAAGGGATGGACCCTTACCTGGCATGGGTTAACAAATCGGAGCTCAGGTTTTATCTCACTCGGCTCCAAGTGAACAAGATTCACTTTTTAGTGGCTTTTGATGTGCCTGGTACCTGCTTTCCAAGGTTACCACGTTTTCCCTCTGATGGGAGATCCCTCAGTCTACTAAGCATTTTATGCTGTTTTGCTTTCAATAATCAATTTTTAGGTCACAGTTTCTCTGACCTATATTAAGTGGGAGATCTTTCAAATATCATCAGGTGGCCTTACTTTTACTTCAACCCCTTGATACTCTGGCCATGTGTTACTCAATTTTGAAGTTGATCACACAGGCATTGAAAATGAGTAGAAAATATGCAGTGTAATTTGAGTGATGTTAGTATTTTATTATTGAAGTATACCTGGTGATAGCCCTTTTTATGATGAGTTTTATGAAATGTTCCTTTTTTATTAGCCATGACTTTTTATTCTCTGTATCTTGTAATGGAGGAGTATAGTAATTCTGTGATTGATGTGTTATAGTTTTTATTTCAATAAGATGCCTTTTGACCCTGTGTTATTGTGATTTTTGCTACACTTTTATGGTCGATTGACTGAATAAAGTTGTTTTACTGACTGCCAGTGATAGCAACTGTGACATCACAAGCCTTTGGCCCATAATGACGTCACAGGATTTATTTCTCAACTCTCTCTTTCCCACTCAAAGTGCGCTTCGTCAGTAGAATCTGCTACCTCTATCCACCACTAAATGACGTCCATGATTCGTATTTAGTTATCTCATTTATGTAAACTCTGCCTGGACACTGCACAAGAGCTGATGGAAGCCCAACCACTTTTAAAACGCTGAGAAGTGACTGAAGAATTATCTGAGTAACTACTGTCCTTCTAGGAAAAATACCTTATTTACTCATTCCATCTCTTTTACTGAATGCGTATAATTGTTATCTCATGAACTTGTAGTGCAAAAATATTTCCTGTGAGTAAGAGGATTCTGGTGAACAGGAACATTCTGGTTTTGTACCAGTTCAAAGAAGACTTCAGGAGATTTCCACTCTGTCTTACCCTGATTCCATCTTCACCAAAGAGGATTCAAATTTTGTTAAATTAATTGGTCGTTTTAGGTTGTGAGATGCCCCCTCCGTTCACAAGAAATGTACATATTTTGTATCAGGATTACTGTATGCCATGTGTTCTTAACTGGTAAAATGGAGCTACTGTGCCCAATTCACAAAGAAAAGTAGAAAAGTGCAAGCAAAGTTCTATGACTCCATCTGATTGTATTTTGCACTTTGTTTTGCTATTCAGAAAATGTGTAATAGTGCTTGTGGACCCCCCATGACATGTCACCAATGGTTGTCATGAGAAAACTTAAACAACCAGAAGGACACCTTACCAGCACCACAGGTTGAAACAGAGCGAGATGGTTCTCAAAATTAGATATTAACTTGGGATACCATCAGCTGCTGCTAGATGAAGCTTGCAGCTATATAATCACATTCTTGATGTTTGTAGGCCTACACTGGTACAACTGCCTTTGCTTTGGAATATCCTCAGTGGCTGAAGATTTTCAAAATGTCATCAAGCAAGCATTGGCTGGATTAGAGGTGTTCCAAATGTCGGTGATGACATCTTAATCCATTCAAAAACAACTACAGACCACTGCAAAAGACTAAGAACCAAACCACAGAGAATTTGCGATTGTGGCCTCATGCTTCATTGTCACACATGTGAGTTTCTGACAGACAGCATAAACTATGCGTCAGTGCTTAATTTGTAAAATAATAAGTGCCAGGGCCCTGACCAGGAAGACACTGCATTTTGCACCTTACCCATTGCCCCGTCATTGCTGCCAGTGACGGTACCAAAACAACTATTAACTATCTCTCTTGTCTGCAAGTGCGACAGTTAAGATTTTTCCAGGTCCCCAAAGCTAAAGGAATGGCTGGGGAGGCAGGTTTTGATAACTTTTTTATGTATATTGTATTTATAAACAACCATTGTTCTGCTCCTCTCTAAAGTAGATGAGCAGGGCCACCATGTGGCAGACTCTCATAAGTGTGGTGTTGACAATTAAGTACCAGTCCGAGTACCGGAAACCAATTAAGTATGGGTGCTCAGCACCAGAAACCAATTAAGTGGTGATGCTGAGCACCGGAAACCACCGGCATAAATTAAGCGTTGAGTTTTCCCAACAATTGGGTAGTGTGAATCCACAGAGAGCAAGAGGCATTAAAAAGCAAAAGCTCCACAGTGTGTGAAATTAGAAGCTTTCTAAACATGGCCAATTATGGCAGGTGCTTCATCCCTCATTTGGCCACCCTAACAGAACCTCTGAGGCAGCTTATCAAAGCTCAACACTCTTGAATGTGGTCAGATGCCCAACAAAAATTTTTCTTTAAAGTGAAAGAGGCACCCCTACAGAATGCCATCATGAAATACTTTAACTCCACGTTATAAATTGAAATGTTGGTTTATGTCATCCCGGTCAGCCTGGGAGCAGTACTGCTCGAAATACCATAAAAATTAGGCGAGGGCTTTGAAGCAGAGAGCTATTTGAAGTTGAGCCCATATATACACAGATTTATGTGGTATTGCTCACACTTGCATTTATATTTTTTCGGCTAAGGCTTTTGTGTGGCCACAGACCAAAATCCCCTGGTACCCTCTATTCACAGGTTCATACCACCATCTCCCACAAGGATCAAAAAGTAAGTGGTAGTGCAATGCATAATTACTGATTCATTAGTGATATACTCCCCAGATGTCACTAAAAGACAAAGTGACTCAGCTGATGGGCCAGGATCACCAAGGCATCATCAAAATCATTGCCCAATTAAGATAAAAAGGTGTAGTTCCACAACATGGACATAGTGGCTGAAAACATGGTCAATGGTTGCCACCTGTGCCAGACCACAGGAAGTAATGAATGGTTAGCTCCAGTCAACCTCAAAGATACCTGTGAGATGGCATGGCCAATATTGCTATATATTTCTGTCCCCACCCCAATTGACAAATACTCGTTGTCATAGACACATACACTAAATTCTCCATTATGGAAATTATTTAAATGACTTAGTTTGAGCATGTTTACCAGAAGCTGGACAAGATCATTGCTGTTTACCTATGGAATGTCTTAATTAAAAAAAATGGACTCCCAATCCAGGGAGTATTACTCATACCAAGACAAAGAAGACCAAGTGAGACTCAATCATCGAAATATCACACCCTGCTGTCTGCAGGCCAGTGAGAAACTTGAGAAGTTAATGCACATGCTGACCAAAACGAGGCAAATATGCGTAGAACAGGAGACAAAATAGAATGTATCATGCCTCCATTTTTTTGTGTGTATTAGGGCATCCCAACTGCACCACCAGGTGCACTCCAGCAACACCACTGTTCCACTGACCAGTGAGGGACAGCATTCGTGTAGCTCTGAAATAGGTTTGGGAGGGCTTAAATCATCACTGCACCCAGCAGAGCGGAATCAGTAATATTTACCTGAAAGAAAAGAGAAGTATAGCATCATTCAAGCTGGACCTGAAAAAAATTGATGAAGGACAGTCCCAAAGAGGAAAACTCAAAACCTCTTTTGAGATAGAATCATGGTCACAGCTAAGAGGGACCACAAATTGGTAATTCCCTATACCTTCCTATGCAAGCAATTATAAGAACCCCATTGAGGTGAAGATCACTCACCACATTTCAAGAGCTCACCTGACCAAAGATATGGATTGAGAAGTGGCTGAAAACGGTGGCTAGGACACTGATCAAATCTTGGCATTGCTTTTACCAACCATAACCACCATTCACCCAGCCACCACCACCCTCACGTCCCAAGGAGACGTGGTGGAGCTTAGACGAGGAGAATTCTGATAGAAGCTTTAGTAAAACCCAAGACTGTCACAGGGACATCAGCACTATGGGCCCAATTCACAAAGGTAAACTTAGACGTGTGGTCTAAGCCTAGACCAAGCATTGAAGTTTACGACTTTGGCAATTCACAAAGGGCATTTGCGAGTACTATCTTTACATCCGCACTCGGTTCGGATCCCTGCCCCGAGTGTGGACATAAAGATAGCACTTGTAAATGTCCTTTGTGAATTCCCAAAGTTGTAAACTTAGACGTTTGGTGTAAGTTTAGACCAAACGTCTATGTTTACGACTTTGGGAATTCACAAAGGGCATTTACGAGTACTATCTTTACGTTTGCCCTCGGGCCTGATGTCTGCCCTATGTGAATTCGCCAAGGTGTAAACTTAGACGTTTGGTCTAAATTTAGACCAAATGTCTAAGTTTACATTTGTGAATCGGGCCCTATATATGGTAGTCTGGATGAAAGTGAATGCATGAAGTTAATGTTTAGTTATTATAATCTGAGTTGGGAACTCGGACATTCCTGAACCGCAGCTCTGAGGCATCCAATTACTCTACTCCAAAACATGGGCCAGAGTCAAACTTGACAACAAGTCATCAGTCTCCATCAAGATTACGATAGAGCAAGGAGTCAAACAAGGGTGTGCTTTGGACCCAGCCCTCTTTAACTTATTGATGAGCGACATGGTCCCTGCCCTGGATGCGATTGTCAGTGATGCACCAAATTTGGGACATCGTCCTATCACTTCCTTTGTTTACGCTGAAAATGTTGTTCTCCTGAGCCAAACAGCAAGGGAGTTACAAAGGCTACTCAATGTCTTACTCGAACATAGCACCACAAACAGCATGACCGTGAATTTACAAAAGACCAATGTTTTGATCTTTGGGCGGAAAACAAACTTGGAACATGGTCCTTTAACAAAAGCCGTCTGTCTGGAGCCCTCAGATACATGTATCTCGGATGCTGGCTACATGAGAAGGGGGGGGCACTTAACTCACGAGAACTCCCTAAAACCAAAGGCTGTATCTCTACAATTTGCATTCTAAACCATCTTCAAACATACAAAGCAACCTACTCTAGAACCTTTACTGAGGATAGTAAAAATCAAACTCATCCCCACGATGGTATATGGCTCAGAAGCTTTACCCGGGAAACTGGGCACTTTCCTGAAAAAATCCCAGAGCCTGGTGTTTAGAGCACTATTTAAACTCCCAAACCATTCTGCGGCTGCTAAGATCCATTTGGAATTCATGTTATGCAATTAAGCCCTGGTACAGAAGGTTTGCACTCTTAAATACCTACACGCTACGCATGCTGCTAAAATAGGAACATTTTATTTGGCAGGAAGTATCCGCAATGAGCAATCATGTCCCTCAAAACCCTTGGATTCTTCCCTTTCATGAAGCTCTGAAACTCAAAACAGCCACAGCTCTTTGGAATCAAAATTATCCACACCAACATTTTTTTAAAGTGTTAAACAAAGATTTTCACAAAGAATCATTCAAACAGGATTGCGGGGCTGTCATGGCCAGAAAGCATGCACAGCTCATACTGAAAAGCTACAACAAAAGAGAGGTCCAAAAATATCTTACAGACACTTTCTCTGTTCACTGTAAAATCAAGTACTGCCTTATCAGGATGGGAAACTTCACATCGCTAGATCTTTTATCTCCCTGGTCAACTCGTCCAGCTACCAACAAGTGTCAGCTCTGCGGACAACATCAGGAATGCTTACATCATCTTCTCTGCATCTGCCCAGCACTAATTGATGACCGCAGAAAATTCCTTCGACAATCATTGATCGAATAAGGAACTCGAACAATTCAGGCATCCTTGGATTTCCTTCTGAATGATTCTTATCCTCAAGCAATCTGTGGCCTGGTCAAACTCTTGACCAAAATTGACAAAATGCTAAGAGCCTCTACTTCACCAGTAACTCCTCTTGGAACATAAGCTGCTACATACGACTCTCTCTACAATAAGCCTCTCCACTTTAGGAATTAGCAGGTGCAAATTAACATCTCCTCGCCTGCACCTTTGATTAAACACAAATGCATGCAGCACTTTCCCAGTTGACTTCCCAGAATCGATCCACTGGTAACTAAACACGCACTCTCACCAAAGCGATATATCAGCACCTGAATGGCACTAACCATCATATCTAACCGAAATACCTTTCATTGACACATAACATGACACTCCCAATACGTACTCGGCTGCAACAGTCTTCGATTTGCCACCCACCTGTTGGTATTATTTTCAAATTCTCAAAAGTCTAATAAACCTTACAAAGGTGCTTTTTTGGGGGGACCAAAATGGCAGAAACCATGTACTCTTAAACCTAATCTAACCTTGTCAGACCTAATTTTGGTCTATTACATATCCACCTTTCTAATAGCCCTGGCCTCTTTGCACATTGTTTTAAGTTTCTTGGGAAAAAACGGAGCCCACTATGTAGACAGGGCTTAGAACCCACCTTACGTATCTTTATAGGCCTTTCAGCACTTTCACCAGCACTGACCTTGCATGCCCCCTAAACTCCAACGAACGAGCCTCGCCCCCCTCCCCCCGACTGGAAAGAGATGATTCCCAACTGAGTCAAACAATGCATGTCAGGAATCAGCCACTAGCCCTAATATTTCAAATAAGACTTGGGCAACAGCCTGTTATCTTGTGGACTGAAGCCTTCTTTTTATAATCATGCACTGATATAAATCACACTGCAACTAGTGCTATGGCAGTGTCTGACATTTTATTCAGCTACGCCGTTTTACATGTGTTATTTGTTTGTAATGACATTTTAAAACCATACTGAAATGTTTGCTATGACAGCATCTGGCACCACATTAACCTGTCTTGTTTCATATGTTTTTATCTGTTTGCAATGGCTTTAATTAGCAGCGCAGTAATAAATAAACTTGAAACTTGAAAACTTGAGTTGGGAAGAGAAGCACTTATGTCTAAAGACATGATTGTATCCACAAAATCCAATGCCCTGCGGGGTGAAACATATCAATAATAGGGAGCTGGCATGCTCAAGCCCTGTCAGTCCTAAATGAAAACCAGTATGTGTGCGCATTTACTTCTGCACAGCCTCAATAGCCCTTTCTTGCCGATCCACAACTGTGACTGAAATCCGACAGTGATAAACTCATGGAACCACTTAATTCATTAAGCAGTTGAAGGTTCAATCAATCAATCAGGGAATTGTGAAGTGCGCTACTCACCAGTGAGGGTCTCAAGGCGCTGGAGGGGGGTGGGGCGGGGGAGCAGCTCCGGTCAGTCGAAGAGCCAGGTCTTGAGGGTCTTCCTGAAGATGTGCAGAGTGGGTGCGCGTCTGATGTTGATCGGGAGCTCGTTCCAGGTCTTTGCTGCGACGTAGGAGAAGGCTCTTCCACCTGTTCTGGCTCTGTGGATGCGCGGGGTTTCAGCGAGAGCGGCGGATTGGAGGTTTCTCTTGGGTACGTGGAAAGCGATTCTTTCATTGAGATATTGGGGTCTGATGTTGTGGAGGCATTTGTACGCGTGGGTGAGTATCACGAAGGTTACTCTTTTCTCGAAGGTTACTTCTTACTGTTAATTATTACAGCTCTTAAACACACTACAATTCCCACAATCCTGCACCCCAGGCAAGAACTGACTCAAATACAAGCAACCAGTCCATCATAGAAATCGAGCTAATTACAAATTCTTTATACACCCATGTAGACTACAAGCTGAGTGTAAAGTGAAAAAAACATGACCGAAACAGTCCAAGTAGGAGCAACATTAGAGCCTCCTGGCCTCTGCACATTTCCTCATGCCGTGCTTTTTAGTCCCAAGTTCTTTCGGATTCGATCTTAGATTGTTGCTTGGTTAGCAGCCATTTTTGCTAGAATTGATCAGAAAACATATGTTAGCCAGAAATCCTAAAGTCTTAATTAATATCAAGACTCTCCTTCACTACTGGCTAGAAGAATCTGCAATTTTATTATAGACAGAATGCTCATATTATGCAAAGCACATCAACAAGTTATTACTGCACAATTTGCAGGCTTACAATAGAATGTTTAAAAAGTTGATACCCAAGACCAGTGTTTCCCAAACTGTGGGTTGTGGTGATTTTTGGTGGGTCACGAAAGTCCACACAATAAATAAAAATGTATTTAAATTCTGTATGTTTCTTTCCATATTTTCTTCTTGTCAAAGACAGAGGCAAAATGTCAGGCTATGTCTTCTGACAAATTTCTGCTATTTTTTAACAAACCCCTCTCACTTTGCAGGCAGTGAAAGAAAAGTAAAGCGAATTATTTGACAATCTTCCTGGGCTACATAGTGTGAAATGAAAGGCTAGAGGATGTCACTTTTTGTTACACACAGCAAAAAGTAAATACATGTAAATGAAATCTACACATTCAGCAGTTAGGAAAGCAAACATGAACCATATTTTTTTTAATAATTCTGAAGTGTGATAGAAACAAAGGTTTTAATAGGATCAAAGCAAATCGATGCAATTGGTGATGCTCAAAAGATGAATATTCAGTGAGACCTGATTTCCACACATTATCATTCATGTGCAAAATATTTTTATCAGTAAAACTGTATGTCTGTGCAAATTTAGTAGCTATTCCAATGGCAACTGTGTTGTCTGCAAATGGCAGTGCGCTGCCATACGATGCTTTAGTTACATAAAACAATTATCTGCCTCTTGTATATTAAAGCTAGGTGGGGCCCAAAGCTTGTCATTGTAAAAAGTGTTTTGTGGATCTAAATAGTTTGGAAAGTTCAGAGGGGGCTTGGCCCACTGGGGAATGCAGTATATGTAGGTCCTGTCTGCTCTGCTCCATTCCTGGTGAAGCTTTCTTAGTCCCAAGTTCCTTCGGATTCCATCTTAGATTGTTGCTTGGTTAGCAGCCATTTTTGCTAGAATTGATCGGAAAACATATGTTAGCCAGAAATCTAAGGTCTTAATTAATATCACTACTGTAAAAAGTGTTTTGTGGATCTAAATAGTTTGGAAAGTTCAGAGGGGGCTTGGCCCACTGGGGGAATGTAGTATATGCAGGTCCTGTCTGCTCTGCTCCATTCCTGGTGAATTAGCACTGCAAAAGATCCATCTCCCTTCTGGGCAGCTCCTTGGAGAGGCTCACAAAGCAGCCCGCTTACCTTGACTCTGATTGGGCTCTTTGTGTGAAGTGGTGGCATGATAGTCTCAGAGATGGAGTCAGCGACCTGAGGTCTGTGGTGGTGCCGTCTTGGGTGATCGTCGCTGGCATTGGGAAGTGGCCTGCATTCTCCCACAGCAACTCTGGGACAGTGGAGGATCATTGGTGGGGGATCAGGTGGATCTTCACCTCCCCACTGGTGAGTCTGGTAAGTGGAGACTGCACCCCTGACACAGATGGCCATGATGGAGCTCCCAAACTGTGCTCTGCACCACTCGGTACGCGTAAGTGACAGCGGGGCTGGCAGGGTGCTTCAGCCCACCTAAGATTGCACTCCAAGGGACCCAGCAGTACGATAGCACTCCCAAAAAGCGGGGCTCAGCTCTCTAGAGAGCTTACTCAGGGGGCTTTAACTTTCCTGATTTTGGAGAAGAAATGGAACTCTTGGAAAACCCGCTTCTTAGTGACCGTTCACTAGTACTGCCTCCACAATAATCTTGACATAGATACTGGAACAGTGACACAACCCTACCTCAGCGGTGCTCTTTGACAGTGGACATCCCTTGAAATGCGAAATTATATCTAACAGAACTCAAAGAGACACCTGAATAAGAGACATGGTCACCCTAAAGGTGGACGACCTGATAAACATGAAGCAGATACTAGCCCACCTTCAGTATAACACTTCTTTTTTTATTTTAAAACTTTTATTTATGTAGTTGTAAATGGCACAATCATCACTTCTTTGTACATATCAAATATTGTAAATACAGTCCACACATTATACATTCTTTGTTGTCTCTGTTTACAATGTAGTAGCGTTCGCACCTTGCCGCTTGCGTGTATAGTGTTACAAGAATTAGTGTCATTTGCATTATGTTATTCCAATTCTTGAATCACTAGTGGCAATTCACAGATATCCCCTCTATAGGTGTTCCAGCCTCCCCATTTTTTCATCCATTTTTTAGGACAGCCCCTGTGAATGTATACGGTCCTTTCCGCCACCATGGCCGTGTCCATATCCCTGCACCATTCTGTGAGTGTGGGGGTGATTGCTACACCCCAGCGTTTAGCAATATTCCTCTTGGCCAACATGATACCCAGGGTCGCCCAGGTCTGCAATGTCGAGTTGAGATCTGTCGCTTCCCAAATATTGAGTAAACAGCATTTGGGCTTTGCAGGAACTAGATTCCCACTCACCCTCGTGATAATGGACATAACTGATTTCCAATATGTCGTTATTACAGGGCATGCCCATATCGTATGAAAGAATGTACCAACCTCTCCACATTGCCGAAGACAGAGCTGGGTGTCAACTTTCCCAATCTTATAAAGAGTAGTTCTAGCATAGTAGATTCTATGGAAGATCTTGAGCTGCACTAGGCGTAATTTGGATGCAATCGCCACTTCTCTAGGTGACGCTAGTGCCTCCTGCCAATCAGTATCATCTAACTCTCCTAGGTCTACCTGCCACTTGTCTTTGAGCTTCTGCACGGGGTCTGGCGTGTTGTTAATAATCTTCCGATAGGTCATAGAGATTGCTTTCTTTTCCATATGATCCGTTAGTAGCCTATCCTCTAGCAGGGAGGCCTCGGGTAGAGTGGTGTCAGGGGGAATTGCCGCTTCAAGGGCATGTTTAACCTGGCGGTAGCGGAATTGCTCCGTTGGTGCCATCTCATACTGAGTCTAGAGCCGTGTAAATGGGATCACCTTTCCCCGCACCCAAAGATCCCCTACCTTGGATATTCCAATATTGTCCCAGTAAATAAAGCCTTTGCTTTTACCCAATCTTCCCAGCCTGTCCGTGACCCAGAGGGGTGTTGCTTGTGTGATCCTGTTGTGCCACCCTAGCTTTTTTTGCACTATATTCCATACCTGGAGTGTGTGGTTTGTGGGGCCCATTAGGGTCCGGGTCTTGTTATATAGCGCCCGGTATAGCCCCTCCTCTCCCAACTTTCATCAGTCGAGGGTATAAGCTGGGTCCGTGTATGGGACATGAATCCAGTGGTTAATCACAATCAATTGGGAGGCCCAATAGTATGTTTGTATGTTCGGGAGTGCGATGCCCCCATCATACCAGGTGCGATATAGTTTCGTCATAGCTATGCAAGCTGGTTTATTGTCCCAAAGGAGTTTAGTGACTTCTGCCTCAATGGCACGGAAGTAGGAATGTGGGACCAAGAAAGGTGCATTTTGGAGGGCATAAAGGAACCTTGGGAGCGCCATAATTTTGAAAAGCGCCGCCTTTCCCAGGAGCGACAGTGGCAGCGACTGCCATTGCTTGGTATCTCTTTGCAGCCGTTTCAAAGGGGCTTGAAGATTCAGAGTCATAAATATTTCTGGGTCATGGGTGACGTGAATTCCTAAATATTTGAAAGTGCCCTCGACAATTGTTATATCGCAGCCCGCCGGGAGTATTGGTGGGGGACCTTTCAGAACATAAAGCACTGATTTTGTCCAATTAATCGTGTACCCTGAGTATCGTCCATATGAGCCACAGATATCTAACAGGCGGGATAGGGAGCGTCTAGGAGAGGCCATATATAGGAGGATATCGTCCGCATATAAGGATATACGATCCTCACATCCCTCAGTCCATCGAAGCCTGCGGATGACCGGGTCCTGTCGCACCCAGGCCGCCAGAGGCTCCAGCACCAGGGCGAAGAGAAGCGACGACAGCGGGCAGCCCTGTCTCATGCCTCGGTGCAGCAGAAACTCTCTGGATCTATGCCCATTGGCCACTACGTGGGCCAGGGGAGCAGTGTATAGCACCCTAATCCAGGAGCAGAATTTTGGTCCGAACCCCAATTTCACGAGACCAGCGAAGAGAAAGGGCAACTCGACCGTGTCAAAGGCCATGCGCGCGTCCAAGGACCGCACAATGGCTTCTTCTTGGATAGTATGCTTGCGGCTTAACACATTATGGAGGCGTCTCAGATTTAAGGCTGTATTCCTCCCAGGCATAAACCCGGATTGATCCGGATGTATTAACGTTGCTAGGTGCGGCGTGAGCCTATTGGCCAGGGTCTTGGCCAGTATCTTGGCCTCAGCGTTGATCAGCGATATGGGCCTGTAGGAGGAACACTCCTGCGCGGGTTTGCCGGGTTTGTGGATGGCCACTATTGTCGCCGTTCTTTGGTCTCGGGGTAGTTCCCCCCTGTCCAAGCTGGCCTCATACATAGCTACGAGATATGGTGTGAGTGTCGTTGTATTACGTTTGTACCACTCTATGGGAATACTGTTTGGGCCCATTGCCTTTCCTGACTGAAGTTTACCGATTGCTGTCGCAATTTCTTCCGTGGAGAGTTCTGCCTCTAATAATTGAGACTCCTTCTCCGCAAGTTTTGGAAGTTTGATATCACGGAGGAACTCCTCTGCATCCTCTTGTGTTATTTTGAGTGCGGAAGTGTAAACCTGTTCGTAGTGATGTGCTGGGAGGTCTACTATGCCTTGGGGATTCCATGTGGTGTCACCCGTGGGAAGTTGTAGTTCTGCGATCCACCTATCTACCTTTTCCCGCTTATCAAGCCAGGCCAATAGCCTGCCGGCCTTATCACCTCTTTCATATATAGTGTGCTGGGTATTAGAGAGTCGAGTCTTCGCTGCCTCCCAGAGATGGTCTTTATACTCCTGCTTTTTGAGGTGCAATAAGTGAGTGTTCGTATCGGAGGGGTCCTGGCTGTGGGCCCTCTCTAAGTTGTCTACCTCCTGTTCAAGTGTCGCTATTGTCCGGACCTTCTCTCTTTTATGATGGGTTATGAGTGAGACCGCCTGCCCACGGAGCACTGTCTTGTATGCCTCCCAGAGGACAAGTGGAGAAGAGACTGAAGGTGCATTTTCGCTAAAATAGTATTTGGTAGTCAGTCAGTCCTTTCCAGATCGCAGGGGTCTTGAGGTATCTGGGGAATATACGGCGCTGCGCTGTGGTATGCCAGGTGTATAAAGCGCTGACCGGGGAGTGATCAGAGATGCCTCTTGGTAAATGTGCAACAGTTAGGAAGTTTCCAAGTTCGGCTGCCGGTGCCAGTATGTGATCTATTCTGGAGAGGCTGTTGTGTGCACCAGAGTGATATGTATATGTTATGTTATGTTATGTTAATCAAACTTATAAAGCGCTCTGTTACCCGAGGGTGTCCTGGCGCTGTGCACTGTATATGTATACTGTCGTGTCCGTGGAAAGCGGGAGTGCCAGATGTCTACCAGGCCTATGGTGTCTAGGAAATCCGTTAGGATAGAGTGTGTCCGGTGTTGTTGTCGAGGGGGTGTGCGGTCTAGAGTGTCATCCAGTGTGGCATTGAAATCGCCTCCTATAATTAAGTTGCCTTGTGGGAGCCGAAGTAGGAATTTGCCGAGCGCCTGAAATGCTAAAGAGTGGAGCGCGGGGGGATGTAGACGGACACTATGTTGAGCATATGACCGTCCCATTGACACGATAGCGCCGCAAAACGGCCCTGGTCGTCTGTGTATGTGTGTTTGATGACAATCGGGTATTGTTTTTTGAGAAGGATTCCCACCCCCCGTGAACCAGATGTAAACTCCGAGTGTACCGCTAGTTTAAAACCCCACCTGTCTAGTGCTTTGCAAGCTGTCCCCGTTAAATGGGTCTCCTGCAGCAGGGTTATTGCTGGTGCCTTACGCTTTAGGTATTGTAGGACTAGTCCTCGCTTGAGCTTATCCCGGAGACCGTTAACATTCCAGGATATAATAGGTAGGTGCTGTGAGTGAGGTGTCACAGGTGTTGTGGAATCAGGGGGCGGCGTCATGGATAGTGTTTGAAACGTGCGCTATACGATCAAAATTGTTTTGTAGCTGTGCACGAACAGCATGAATGGACCTACGATGTGCCATATAACATATGAAAACAGATGAACCCAATAAATCAAAGCTTCCCCAAGAAACCCTCAGACCCTCCCCCCTCCCTGCCTCCCAGCAAGACGGTTTTAGAACTACTCGCCACCCCAACTTTGCAGAGTGCCTAATTCCCATTACCCGGTACCTTCGTAGGGGGAGAGAGAGTTCCCGGAATGTCCCCTCGGGGGCCTTCTCATAGACAGAATTACCCTCCCAGCTTTATTTAAGTGAACATAATGAGATGTCGGAACCCCCTTGTCCGTACAAAGTCTTGCAGGGGACTGCCAGCGATCGACCCTGGATAAGTCCCTGCCTCAGCGGGTCATTGTAGGACCTTGCAGCCCCCTTCCCGTATATGTCAGGATCCCAGCGTCGTGAGTCTTCACTTAGCGCCACCATCCGGACTATGGAACTGGTCCCAGTGCGTCAGCATCTCACTCAGAGGGTGTCAAGTTTGTCTCTAGTTCTCTTTGGGCCGGGTCTCTGACTCTGGCGAGCCAGCCATCAGGTCCATGGGTTGTAGTCTTGTTGTATCACAAGCGGCGTTTCGTCCGGGCTTACCGCAGTGTGGGACCTGTCGCCATCCCTCCAACCAATCCTGTGCTTCCTCTGGGGTGGTGAACCCCATCTTCCCATCCGCCTCCACTCTTAGTTTCGCAGGGAACAACATAGAGTATTTAAGTTCACGGTTCCTGAGTTCCTGCTTCACGGTTATGAAGTTCCGTCGCTGTTTAGCCACAGCCGCTGTGTAGTCTGGGAAGAAAGAGATCACGCTTTGCTGATAGCGGATCGGGGGGGCCGCTCTTGCCGTCTGGAGGATGAGGTCCCGATCCCGAAAGTTGAAAATACATGCTAAGATGGGCCGAGGGGGCGCTCCCGGCCTGGGTCCGCCCCCGGGGACACGGTGGGCCCGCTCGACCGAAAAGTAATTGGAGAGTCCTCTGGGTTGCAGGTGGTTCTTGATCAGGTCCTCCACAAAGAGGTCCACTGCAGGGCCCCCCGTTCCTTCCGGCACTCCCACGATGCGAACGTTATTGCGTCAAGAGCGACCTTCATAATCATCGAGCTTCGCCGCCATGGTCCTGTTGTCTATTTCTAGTTGTTTCACTTGTTTCTTCAGGGTGGCTGTGTCCGTACTTAAGGTGGTTGTTGTCGTTTCCACCTCCGTCACCCAGGAGCTGAGGTTTCTGAAGTCAGCACGGATAAGAGAGAGTTCAGTGGTCACGGTATCTATGCGGGACTCCAGCAAAGTGTGTAACTTATTGAGGGTGGTCATAATGTCCTGTAGCGTGATCTCCTTCCCTGTTGTGGGCTCCCTAGTTGCTGCCTCGTCAGCCTCGGCACGGTCGAGTGGATCTTTGTCCGATTTGGAGAAAGCATATTTCTCAAGTTTATTTTGTTGGGTCACTCACTGGCCACGGCCCCCCATCGCGTCCCACTCTGCAGCCACAACCAGTGGTCGCCGGTCACCTGGTGGTTGTACTCACCGCCGCCTGCCTGTGCTGCCTCGTGGCGCACGCGGCCTGTCGGGTTTCCTACTAACCGGTGGATGTCACCGCGTTTCTGTTGTGGGGTAACAACGTGGGCCGTTTACTGGTCTAGTCGCGGAGTTTGTAGGGTTGCTCCCCCTTGGGTGAACTGCAGTCCTTGCACACAGGAGCCCCAAAACGGGTCGGTCCGTAGGCCGTGAGAGGAGAGGAAGGGGCCGCCCCGCCTCAAAGTGATTGGGTGCACGGGCCCCCGCAGACGCGTGGCTCCAGTGTCTGCTCGCGTTCCTGTTTAGTGGGCCGGTTGTGTTGTGTGGCCCCCACTACTACCTGTTACAAAGTGGGCCCCTGTTGGATCCCGGTGCTCCTGGGGCCATGCCGCCGCGCCGTGGCTAATCGTGCCGCCGGTCTCTACCGCGTGCAGGGAGGCCCTCGTGGGTTGCTAAGTTCAGGCCACAAGCTGCTCCGAGGCATCTGTTGCTCCCAGTGCTGCAGGAAGCCACTCCACCAGTACGCCACTGTACAAGCGTGCGCACCTACCCCAGTGTGGGCGCTGATGTGGGCTTGTGTCCCGGGCTGTTGGTGTGTGCGGCCGGCGAGACCCCCCGCGTCCAACTCCTCGTGGGTCCCGTCACACGGCTGGAAGTGCAGGCAGAAACTCTGGAGCCCCAGGGAGAGGGCCGCTATGTCGGGGGAACAGCTCAGGGCGCACTCTGCCACTCGGCGCCGCCGAGCTCTTGATGTCTGGCGTGTCCGCCGGGCAAAGCACTCACTTTACCCCCCGGTCGCGGCGTAGCTCCAGGCCGCGTCTCGACCACCACGACAGAATCTTGCCGGATCAGCAGCTGTGAATGCGGCGATCAGCCCGATAGGTGCGGGACGGGCTCCGACGTTCCCGCTGGTGGTTGTAGCTGGGTTAGAGCGCGGATAATATAGTCGGATTTGAGTTTAGGCCTCCGGAGGTCCAGAGCTCTTCTAGGCAGCGGCCATCATCATCGGCTGCCGGCCACGCCCCCAGTAGATGACACTTCTGTTAACCTAGGACCCACTATCTTCGAAACCCTCCTGAAAGAAATAAGGGATGAAATCGGAATAATCTGAACAGATCTCAAGGAATACATTAGGGACATTCAGAAGGACGTAGCGGTGCTCAGTAACCAAGTGGGAGACCTGAAGCAGACAGTAGATTAACGTGCAGAGGTGGTCCATGGCATAGAAGGTGGACTTGCTATGCTGGAAGAGCTTTATGTCGACCTCGAGCTGAAACAAGCAGACCTTGAAAACTGGTCACACAGCAACAATATTAGAATTTGAGACCTGCCTCCTGGAGCAGAAGGAACAGATCTACAAGCCTACGTACAACGGCTGCTCCACCAAATCCATAACTGCCCTAAGGAACCCCCTATACAACTGGACTGAACGCATACAACCAACCCTGGGGGCTAATGCAAAGAAGCTCCAACGACATCCTCACAAGAGTGCATTTCTACAATGAGAGATGGACATTATGACTAAAGTTCGATCATCCCCTCTGTTCTGTTTGAGGGCCACAAACTGTCCCTTTATAACGACCTATCTACAGCTATATTCTCAATGAATACTTTTTATGAAGCCGGTCACTGACTTTCTTTCCTCCTGGGATGTCTAATACCAATGGGGTCATCCATTTCACCTTTTTTCATATAAAGAAGGCCAGTGTTATTGTCACTGACAAATATACACAGCCAGCCTTTCCAGTGAAGACCAAATTCCAGTTTGCGCCCCCCAATAAGAATTGGACAGGCAGAGTGTTTCAATGGTGTATTTCAGAGTATGTAAGTGGATTGTATAACCAGTAACAAATACAAGAATGCACTGTAAATGCTGTTGATAG
Organism: Calotriton arnoldi; assembly: GCA_963921515.1. Classification (NCBI taxonomy): domain Eukaryota; kingdom Metazoa; phylum Chordata; class Amphibia; order Caudata; family Salamandridae; genus Calotriton; species Calotriton arnoldi. The sequence goes on along the minus strand of CAWUFW010006593.1, from coordinate 258,334 downwards.
AATGATAAGGAAAATTGACATATGCAGGCAATAGCGCATTTTGTAGATTGCTACTTTCTAGGGGGGAATCAGTTGCCCACAAATCCTAGCAGCAAGCTAGTTTGTGCGAGATTATGAAATCTTGGTGGGTATTTGGAAACTGAGAGTGTATAAGAACCACTTCCTTTGACCTCACCCTTGCTAGGCAATCTGTGCCTAACAAGACAGTCCTCTGTGTCTCAGCTCCCGCCTGCCAACCACATGGTGATGCTCCACTTACCTGTCCTGACTTCACAGAGGGAGTTTCAATGCTGAACGGTCTTCTTCTCAGCCGCATTCCGAAGATCTTAAAGACAAAGAAAGAAAGAAGAATTGACGCTAAGTAAGCCTGGGCGTAGTTCGCGAAGTAGTGCTACGCGAAGCTACGCAAAGTGCAGTTCGCACTACGCGAGCTACGCGTAGCACTACGCGAACTGCGTAGTGCGCTGTTCGCAATGATTGCACAGTGCCGGATGCTTGTCCGCACTGTGCAATCATTGAAAACGGCATCTTGCACAGTGCGTGCTGTCGTTTACTGCCGCCGAGTAGATTTTTACTCGAGCGGCAGCTTTCAACGCGGACTGGTAGTTTCTCATCGCGAGCGGTCGCGAGCATACGCGACCACTCGCAATGAGAAACCTGACCTCCCCGCGTTGAGAATCTCGCCGGAGGTTTGTTTTCACGCTCGCGATCGGCAACTTGATGTTGCTGATCGCGAACGAGGAAAAAGTCTCGCCGGATGTCATTTTGCTTGCTCGCGGTCGCCAACTTGACGTTGAGGACCGCGAGCAAGCAAAAATGACCGCTGCACTACGCTACGCTACGTGTGTTTGCACTGTGCTACGTGCAATTCGCGTTGTGCAAAGTAGCGCAAACTTCGCAAACTACGCGAGCGTAGCGTAGTGCTTTGCCCAGGGTTAACGCTAAGTGCAACTTATTGAAAGCATGCGTGCGCATGACTAACAATGTATCAGTGATTGTGATGGAAGAATAATGATCTGTGCTAGCAAGTGAGTGAACCTATCCCTCGAAAGCATACTAACTACGAACAATCATAATGCATTGAGCTTGTGGGAGCTAGAAGGAGATTGACCACCCCTCCACATCATTATCCCAGGGGTACTTGTATATATATCCTCTGTCACAATAGCACATGGGTAAGATAGTTATGCTCTTCGAATGCTCACTAGGTTCTTCCCTCAACAATATTTTGCACCAAACACTGCAAAGAAAGCTGGGGTGGCCACGTTCTCTAGAAAAACGTTAAAAGGTGAGGTGTTAGAAGTACATCCAGATAATTCTGGCAAATCCCTGGGCATCGTTTTTAAAATAGACTGTGCATCTTTATGTTACTGAATGTATAAGCACCCAATACACCACAGGAGGTGCTCTTGAAGAAGGCTATCTCCTTGGGATTACCATAACCTAAGGAGGTCATATTAGTGGGAGGAGATTTACATTTAGTTATGGATAACACAACCAATAGAGAACTATCCTGACATGACAATACAGGCATGGGGAGATGGTGCTAGGAGATAGATGGAAGGATTTTCACAAAAAATAGAGATTATACATTTTATTCCATGGCTCACAAATCCAATGCAGGTTTAGACTTTTTAACTGTTTGACAGGCTGATGGGATCTTTGGAATCAATAGACAATGGATGAATGGCTTTCTCTGATCATGCCCCTTACCTTTTCCACTACAAAGGGGACTTCCCAGACACATCTACCTTCATAGTTATGGGACTCTCTCGAAGCATACCTGTGGGGTACATGGTGACTTGAGAATTGTGAAAATTACAGGAGACCCTATGACAGGCTGAACTAGCACATAAATGCTCCCCCTCCACTAGAAATGTGCTCAAGGTGTCCACACTTCAGGCTCAGTTAAAGCCAGTTCACTGGGACAAGGAGCAGTATTCTTAGCCAGTACCAAACAGAAGAATTAATCTCAGGCAAAACGTGGAACTTATTAGCTGCACAGTTATGCTCCCAAAGTAGCCATGATAGGATTAAAGAAATTGTTTTTCCCTCGGCTGAAGCAGCCACGAAAGACACTGCTATTGTAGCTGCCTTCAAAGACTTTTATCAAACTCTTAATTCCAGAGACCCTTCAAGGCTGTAGAAAGTCACTGAATATATTGATACTCACCTCCATTACTACCTACTGCACACATGGCGAAGCTCTCTGGAGGCATCATTACCGTGGATAAAGTGATCACGGCCATTGCCAAGCTAAAACATAAGAACGTGCCAGGCCTGGATGGCTACCCAGCAAACTTTTATAAAAACCTCCTGTAACACATTGGATTCTCTAATCATCCGTCTCTTTAACGAAGTAGGTAAAGGGGATTTTGGCTACAAGTCTGGGGCCTTTGCTGCCAACTATAATTGACCAGACAAATGAGATTTCATTCCGGACTGGCAGTATGGAGAAAACATCAAGAAGCTCCTTGATATTTTGAAACATTTCCAAAGAAATACCAAAATGTTTCTACTTTTATCTCTAGATGTGGAAAAGGCGTTCAACAGGGAGGACTGGTTTTACATGAACGGGGTACTAGAAAAACTGGATTTGGGCCCTAAAAGAAAGTGCCCTTTTTGTATGGTCACCCTCACACTTTTGTTTCCCAATGCAGATAGTTATCACTCTGAAAGTGCACTGCTGCCTGCTATCAAGGCCCCAGTGTCAGTGCACTCTCCCTAAAAAGGATGTATGTCAACTGGTAACCCCAATTGGTAAGGACTTTAACCCCCTTATAAGTCCCTGAAAAGTGGTACAGGTGGTACACAGGACATGGCCGTTAAAGAGGTCCCCAGGGCCTGAAGCACTGATTGTGCCACCCTGAGTGACCAAAGTAAAGAGATGACAGCAGGCCTGCCACTGCAGACTGCAGGAGCAGTGCAAACTGATCCAACTTGACTTTGCCCTCACCATGAGTTGCAAGGTCAAAGCACTACTTTTAATGTATGTCAATAACCAGTAAGGTGGGCCTCCTGGGCCAAGGAAGCTGGGTGCATTATATTAAAGGTGTGGACAAATAGGTGCAAGCTTATATGTTCCTAAAGTAGCCTCTTTCCATTAAGGGCTACTATAAGTGTTTAGGGGGCCATGGGATAACATGGGCAGGCACCCGTGCACTCGAGGTTGCCAGCTCTATTATGGTCCCACTAAAAGTCATATTTGTAAAGCGCAGCATGTCACCTGAGAGGGTATCCAGGTGCTGGCTGAAGGTCTCAGGTGAAAAGCCAGGTCTTGAGCCCCTTCCTGAAGTCGGTCAGTGAGGGTGAGGTGTGGAAGTGGAGGGGTAGGGTGTTCCAGGCTTTGACAGTGAGTTGTGAGAAGGAGTGTCCTCCGGCACGGCAGATGCGTGGGATCTATGCAAGGGATTGGGGTGTGGAGTGGAGGTTCCTGGGGGTCGGTGGAAGTGCTGATATTGGTTAATGTAGGCGGGTTCTTGGTCATGGAGGACTTTGTAGGCATGTGTCAGGAGCTAGAACTGACATCTCTTCTGGACCGGGAGCCAGTGGAGGTCTTTTAGCTGCTGGGTGATTTTGATTCTCTTAGGCAGGTTGAGAATAAGTCTGGTTGCTGCGTTTTGGATCATCTGTAGTCTTTGTATGATTTTGTTGGTGGGGCCTGCATAGAGTCTGCTGCTGTAGTCCATGCCGCTGGTGATGAGGGCCTGTGTTACAATCTTCCTGGTGTTGATGTGGAGCCACTTGAAGATTTTGCAGAGCATGTTGAATGTGTGGAAGCAGGCAGAGGAGACAGCGTTGATCTGACGTTTCATTGAGAGTTTGCTGTCAAGGATGATGCCCATGTTGCGGGCGTGGTCTTTTGACATGTGGGTGGGTCCGAGATCCGACGGCTAGCAGGAGTCGTTCCAGAGGGCGGTGTGTTTGCCGAAGATGAGGACTTCTGTCTTGTCTGCATTGAGCTTGAGGCAGTTGTCCTTCATCGAGGCTGAGACATTCTTCATACAGTTGTGGAAGTTTGTCTTTGTCGAGGTAGGGTCAGCTGAGAGCGATAGGACGAGCCGGTTGTTGTCGGGGTAGAAGATGATGTTGATGTTCTATGATCTGACAGTCTGCATGTGGTGTCATATAAATGTTGAAGAGCGTTGGACTGAGGATGAGCCTTGGGGCACGCCGCAGATGTTGTGCTTGGCTTGCGATATGAAAGGAGGGAGTCGGGCTCTCTAGGTGCATCTCGTGAGAAAGGATGCCATCCATCTGAGCGCATTGTCTGTTATACCAATCTGGTATAGGCAGTTGATGAGTGTCTGGTGAGAACCCGTGTTGAAGGCTGCGAAGACGTCAAGTAGAATCAGAGAGGCTGATTCTCCTCTATTAAGTACGGTGCAGATGCCATCACTTGTGGTGATCAGGGCTGTCTCAATGCTGTGGTTGGTTCAGAAGCTTGATTGGGAGGGGTCCAGTAAGTTATTACTCTCCAGGTGTTCAGTGAGTTGGAGGTTGATGGCCTTTTCCAGGACTTTGGCAGGAACAGGAGAAGTGAGATGGAATGGTAGTTCTGGAGTTTGATGGGGTCTGCCAAGGGTTTCTTTACAAGGGCGCTGACCTTGGTGTGTTTCCAGGGTCGGGAAATGTGGTAGTGGTTAATGAGGCGTTGAGCATGGTGGTGAGTTGGCAGCAGCTCTCATCTCTTCTGAGGTTAAAGATTCAGTGGGAGCAGGGGTCATACGGTGCCCCTGAGTGGATGGAATTCATAAGGGTGGCTGTGTTCTTTATGCTGAGCTGTTTCCAAGCAGAGAGTGGGAAGTCGGCGGTGGTGGTCGATCAGAGCCTGAGGAAGTCAGAGGGTTGGGAATCAAAGTTTTTAGATATGGTTGCTATCTTGTTGTGGATGTCATCAGCGAGAAAATTGCAGAGTTTCTGTAAAGATGAGATGGGGTTTTCGGTGGCTGACAGACAGGTGAACTCTCAGAGGATGGGGAAGAGTTCCTTAGCTTGGTTGGCGCTAGTGTTGATCCGGTGGGTCAAGGCTTCTTTTTTTGTGTCTTTGATCTGTCAATGGTAGCTGTTGAGGGTTGATTTGAAGGTTGCTCTGTCAGTGTGTTTTTTTCTAGTGCGCTGTCTTCTTCGTAGTTGTTTGCAACTGCATTTTGACGTGCTGAGTTCTGGGGTGTACCAGCGGGCCTGTTTGGAGGGTCTGTGCGGTTTGGCAGGTTTGGTTGAGGCGACTTGGTTCGCAGCGTTGGTGATCCAGTCCTGGAAGTTCTGTACTGCCTGGTCCGATTTGGTGATGTCTCTGGGCTGTGTGGTGGTGAGGGCGTCGGTCCATTGTTGCTGCGTAACCTGTCTTGAAGTGTCATGCTTGATATCAAAAAACTTGTCTCACCAAATCTGACTTTTCCCAAAAGTCAGACTTAATGTGACATGCACCCAGGTGGCTACCTTAGAGGTTGCATACCTGGTTGCCCCAGCCTTTCCTGTGCCCTGGCTGACAGCCTGCAGCTGTTGCCAACAAGGCAGGAATCTGACCCCCTGCAAGGAGGTGTGAACACTCGCAGGAGTCAGAACCAAAGCCCTGCCTGGGAAGAAGGTGTCAACTCCCTCCCTGACAGTATGGCTAGTGAAGTGGCACATCAAGGCGGTGAGCTTCAAAGCTCCTCTGATATGCAACCACGCTGCCTCCCAAAAGTGTAAACAACCAACCCCCTGCCCAAGGCACAATTTGCACCTGGGCAGGTGGGAAAATGAGGTAGTCAAGAGTCATACACACCCAGAAACTTAGCCACACCACTAGGGTGTGCTTCTTGGTCTGTACAGCCAAGGATGGGTTCTGTCATTTTTAAAAGCAGCATAAAAGAGAGTTCTGGGTAGAAAAGGTGGCACACACCCCCGGATGTGGTCACCTCATGGGCAGATTAGCCGCTAGCACTAGTAGCACATTGTCTACTTTCACCCACACCCCTAAATCCAGGATTTAAGGGACACCCCTGGCACCAGAACCTCAGATCTACTTGAATTACAACCAAGGACAATAAAAAGACCTGAGTCTGCGATTGCGGGACCTGCACAAAACAAAGGCGTATAACCAGCACCTGTGGCAACCACCCTCCAACTGCATGACTGTGAGTCGTCCCAGACCAGAGGCCTGTTGCCAAAAGAAAGGTGAATCACTCTGCAAGCCAAAGGCAAATCCTGAACTCATGTGAACTAGAAGTACTAGTCCTCTGCAGCCCACAGGTAAAAGCATGCGCCCGGAACCAAAGAATCACTAGCCATCGGGCCAGCTGACCAATAGGGGCAAAAGTAAATGGTCTAGTGCATTGTGGAAAATGTAGTCCTGACCTCCAGCAAGGTTCAGGCGGCTACTGCTTTACTCCAGATTCCAGGACGTCTAAGTATCCGTAAGCTGCGCCTGCTACTGCCAAGGCTTGTTGGTGACCAGTCGGGCTACCTTCATTTGACGCTACACTTCGAAGAAATCCCGCAGCTTCCTCAACCAACTGCCTCAGTGGCCCCGTTATGTTATGTTAAAAAGTACATGTAAAGCGCACGTACACCAGATGGTTTCATGGCGCTGGGTTCAAAGGAGTTCTGCCGCTGAAGGATTTATACATACGCCTGTCGAAAGAGCAAGGTTTTCAAGAGTTTCCTGAATTGAGGGTATGATGTCGTAGACCTAATGTCCTGAGGAAGGGAGTTCCAAAATTGAGGGGCCAGGACCCCGAATCTGATTCACCCCAATTTTTGGCGTTTAAAGGACGGGGTGGCTAGGAGGTTCAGATGGGAAGACCTAAGGTCCCGCGGGGGTGTAACTCTGAACCCGGGTGGAAACGAATACTGGGGAGTTGCCATGGAGTGCTTTAAACGTGGGGCATCCCAACTTGAATGCACTGTGTTCGAATATCGGGAGCCAATGTAGCTTTTCCATAAGAGGGGTGACATGCTGCCGTCTTGGCTGGCGATAAATTAATCTGGCAGCCTGGTTTTGCACCAGTTGTAGTCTTTTAGATTGATAAGCAGGTATACCCAAGTAGAGAGAGTTGGCGTAGTCAATATGGGAGATGACTAGGGCCAAAACTACTTGTGTAAGAGTTTTGGTAGTGAGAAATCTACTGATCTTTCTGAGTTGAAGGAAGCATGTAGAGACCACTGTCCCAATCTGGGATTTCATCGACAATTCACAGTCGATTGTAATGCCAAGGCTTTTAGTGGATCTAGATGGTAGGGGAGGGTTTCCCAGCTCAATCGGCCAAAAGTTAGAATTCCAGGGGTTTGAGGACCCACCACTTAGGATCAGTTTGGTTTTATCTGGGTTTAGTTTTAGGTGGTTATTCTTCATCCATCTACTGATGTGTCGCATGGTAGTTTGAAAATTGGTGATGGAGGTGGCCGACTTGTGAATGTCAAAGATCAGTTGAAGATCGGCAGCGTAATTAAAAGTGCATACCTTCCTTTTGCCTAGAGACTGAACGAAAGGATACAGGTACAGATTAAAAAGGTGCGGCAACAGGGAGGAGCCTGCAGCACCCCACATGTCAATTTAACTTTAGAGGAAGAGAATTTTGTGAGGCGGATGGATTGAGTGCGATCCTCTAAGAAAGAAGTGAGCCACTTAAGGGCTAGGCCCTTTATCCCAGCGTTACTGGCACTGTCCACCAAGAGTTCGTGGTCGACCATTTCAAATGCTGCAGAGAGATCGAGAAGCACCAGGGCCTGCATGGTACCCTTGTCTGCCCCTTTCCTGAGTTCATCGTTGTCGAGATTTTGCATCATTTTCCTCACCCGCACCATCCAAGCAGCAAAACCAACACCTGCAACTCCTACGTTTAGCACCAGGGATAGTCAGAACAGCTCTGCACCCTGGCCATACGAGCCTGGTAAAACTGAACTAACTGCTGTAGCCTGGTCCTGGGACCCACATCACCTTACCCTATAATGGTTCCCAATGAACTCAACTTGCAAGTGACTGAGTGTCACTAGTGTGTTTTCCCATTGACCGCAACGTTATCGTTTTGCAAGAGTTAAATGCACTGATTTATTTTTCATTTTAAAATCCATAGCTCTGGTTATACTCATCTGATTGACTTAGTTTTGGTGTCTGAAATTATATAAAAATCAGCCCTATGTTTATAAATTAGAGTCGGATTTCTTTTAAGTTGTGTCAATTACTTATCGTCCATGTTGGTACTCTGTAATGTATTACACGTTACTCTTGTAAAGACTGACTGCTCTGTGCCACACGACCAGGACTGAGCTAGGAATTTATTAGTGTGATTCCAAAGGACCTATTTGGGCTTACATGAAGGTATTACATAGGGAAGCCTAACCAGCCTCACTACATAATACTCCACTTTCATACAGGACCACAATTTCATCAGTGCGTTACCATTAATTATCAGAAACCCACTGCACTTGTACGTGTGAATGGTACACTGTCACAACCATTTCCCCGCTCATATTTGCACTTACATTGGAGCCCTTTGCCAAAGCTAATAGGAGTTCTGACTGTGTTATGGGAGTTAAAATTGGTTTTGACATATTCAAATTGGCTATGTAATGCTGTCACTACCAACCCCCGAGAGCTCAGTACCTTTGGTCCTGGAATAACTCCAGGCATTCCAAAGCATTTCCAATTTCAAAATCGATATTACTGAATCAGAGGCCCTGCTGTTGCACCCTCTGCCACAGCAGGTGGAGACACTGCAACACCTCGTTCCCATATCCTGGATGGTAGGTCACATATAATATCTGGGAATTAGTAAAGTACCCAACTATATGCAAATTACTCTTGACCCTACTCCATTGGTAAAAGTCCAGCCCAAATAGCCAAGCCAGTTCCTCCCTGAACCGGAACACAAGCAACCCAGGACTGGCTTCATCCTTGTTATCGGCTCATAGCTTGATTTCAGTGACACAGTGTGCACGGGACCCACGTCTGGGCAGCAAATGCCAGCAACTCAAACATCTATGCTACAGGAGGATTTTCTGAAATCCTAGGGACAATTGACTGCACTCATGTACACCTAGTGGGCTCATGTAGATAGGAATACTTGTGCTGACCCCGTAAAATGAAGCACACTATATTCATGCCAGTGCTGTGTGATGTAAACATATGTATACGGAACTGCTGTGTTAGGTGCACTGGATGTAACCATGTCATGATCCTGATAAGAAGCAACATTAGATATACTGTGGTGGCACATCACCCTTAAGCTGCTGGCCAGATAAATCAACCCTTCACCATCAATAGTACAGTGCATTATGGTCCTTGTAATCCACTCTCAATAAATGTCAGCAGTACCATTCGAGAGCTGTTACCCCTTATGACACTGCATTCATGGATCAATGTAAATGTTTGTAACAAATTATTTCAGTCATTATTCACATTCATGATGATTCTCAAGCAAAGCCGGCTTTTTAACAGCCACATGTACCTCCATTACAACTCTCATGTCTCTTACCTTGGATTCCACTGACCTCAAGACCTTCTTTTCTGTCTCCCACTTCAGACATGTTGAGGATGGTCATATGTTTTTCTTCAAATAGCTTGAGGTAGAGCTGCGGTGGATAAATATTGTCAGTTGCCATCCTTTAGTGCTTGTACTTTTCAGATCACTAAAGTAACTAGAATTTCAAGGTTTCAAACCTGTTTTTAATGTTTTCACCATCATGTGGCTATGTTGATTTAGTTATGACTTTGTCTATGATCTCCTTCCACAGGCATGCTTTTGTTCATTTTTGGTGACATCTTTCTCATTAGATGGTACATTAGACTTTCATGGTGTCTTACCATCTTCTTGGTCGGAACTTTCAGCTCAGGATCTGTAAACTTGTACTTCCTCTCTCTGTCTAGTTTCATGATGGAAGAGTCTGGCAGAGTTCTGCTTGTGATGACTGGGTGTCGTCAGAGGATGGCAGTGGATTCTGTTAGTCTTGTTTGTGCTTTGTCCATGCAAAATAAGTGCCTGAACGGTCCCACAGGGAAGAGTTGTTGGTGTACCTTCAGGGTGTCCTAAGGTCCTGTTGTGTGTTGATCTGGCTGTGTCTGTTCTGTAGGGGTTAATTTCCTCACCCCAGGAATTTACAATGCCTGATTATTGGCTCATTCTGATTGTTTATGCATGTGTTATATATTGGGTGCTGTTGCTGTATTTACCACATGCACTAAATAATTCACATTTGATATTAAACACTTGTGCTAAATAACGATTCCAATTTACACAGTAAGAACTCATATTCAGTGTTTTTTAACACATGTTTTTAGAAAACCTTGTGGAGCCAGTATTTACCCTACCTGCTAGTTTGGTGGTATTTACCACCAAACTCATAATCAAGGCTTAAACCTCATTTTCTAATACCCTGGTGTGATGCTCTCCAGTTCTCACATTCAGTTCAGTCTTTTACATCTATTCTCTAATATCTTGGAAGCGATTGATATCCTTAAGTCTGTTTTGATATCTTTATTTTTCTTCTGCCTCTCCCCCTCACTCAATCTGTAGTCATTCTACATTGTGTCCATGCTTTATGATGTAACCTTGATGTCTGCAGGTGCTCTTCATAGTTTATTTCTCTGTAATGTTGCTTCTCTGGTTAGATTCTGCAGCTACAGCTTACCTCATTGTTTTGGTTTCCAGAGACCTTCTGCTGGAAGCTTCAGCAGAGAAAATAAGAAGCCTGGTAAGATTACTCTGCTTAAAGCTAAAAATCTGTCAATTTATACATGTACGGTTGTTTTACGAGTTACAAGGTGTTTATTAGCAAGCATGTGACAGTCAGAGACCTTTACACTCTTTACAGTTCTATTTTCAAGCCTACTGCAGAGTTCATTATAACATTTTGTGAGAGCTTCCTGGTTGACACTGATTCCTTTATGCTTAATTAGAGAAACGTCAAAGTCTGCTTTCACCCCTCTCCATTGTAATTGTGTTTTTTCATTTTAGACCCATAAGAAATTAAGGGCTATATGTATCAAGCCTTTTTCCCGTTTATGGATTGGAAAAAGCCTTTTGGGATGTATCATCTCAAAAGGCCATCGCAAAATAGAGAATTGCAAAATTTGCGATTCTCTATTTTGCGAATGCAATTAAGGAATTGCAAATTGCGATTCCTTAAATGCAATTCTGGAAGCACCAGAAATTTGCTATTTGGCCTTAGGAATTGGAAATTACCACCAACTTCAAGTTGGTGGTAATTTGCGATTTTCTTTAAAAAAGCACTTTTTGATTTATTAAAAGTGCCATATGTCGCACATACATGCCCTTAGGGCATGTATGTGCGCAAATGTGCACACATGCATATTTCAGGGGTGCAACAGGGTGTCCTTTGGCACCCTTGCAACCTTGAAATTGCATTCTCAATTTGCGATTCTCTAATTGGTAATCGCAGATTGAGAATGTCTTCCCATTCATTCCTATGGGCCTCCTAGCCCATAGGAATGAATGGGAAGGTATTCCTTAATTGCGAATCTCAATTTGCGATTCGCAAATAAGGAATATGTAGGATTCTCAAAAATTTTTGCAAATCCTACATACATTGCATTTGCGATTCTCTAATTGCAATTCGCTAAAAATCGCAATTTGAGAATCGCAAAACTCTTATTTGATACCTATGGCCCTAAATCACCCCAATACTGCTGCAAAACTCTCTAATTATATTAAGGCCCAGATTTAAAAAACGTTTTGTATTGGGTTTGCATTACTTTTTTTAAAGCAGATCGACCCAAAACTTGTTGATTTTTAACAAAAACGAATGCAACACAGCGTAATGCTCGGCCTTGCATAACTTTTCATCGGAGAGGCATTTTATGGGTGGTGCATGGCCGTTCCAGTGCATCCACCTACTGCTTCTACCCGAGGCTGGCTTGTTGTTTATTCTGTGCAAATGTGCTGCATTTACATAGAGGAAATAGCCTCAAATGCTAGTTTCGCCCAGGAAGGAACACTGTACTGCTCAAAACTATCCTCACCACAATACAGACACCCTGGTTTAAGGGTGCCAGCATTAGCGCTAGGAGGCACAAAGTGCGCCAGTGCATTTAGAGAGCCAAACTGTGCCATTTCTTTGTAGATATGGCACATTTCTGTTCTGTCCATTTGATATAGTGCAACAGCGCCATGCATTGCATCACCTTTTTGAGGATCAGGGCCTCAGTCACCTATTATGGTAGATCTGTTGAGACCTGAGAATGAATGAAAAATATTAAGCACCAAATACAACCATGTAATATACTGCATGTGGTTATCAGTTATTTAGGTTTGTAAAAGCATTTCTGCATTCGCCATGTAAATACACACACACACATACCCACACGCACACCCACACACACACATATTCACTGAAAAAACACAGGTTTCAGGGACGTTATAGTTAGTTGGACATTTCACTCGTACAAAACCAGAGAAATTAGGCTGTTATAGTTAGTTGAGCTAACTATAACTCACGCCCCGCAAAACACTGCTCATGACGTCACATATTACATCACTCATGACATGGTCAGTGACATCACTGATGACATCACTGATGACATCTCAAATGACATTACTGAGGATATCACTGATGACATCATCCAGTGACTGAGTGTTTCTGAAAAGTTTAAGTATGTTTTATATATGTATATATATATATATATATATATACGCCAAGGTGTATTGACAAATGAGTGGGTGTATAAGTGTCTGAATGGATGATTTAGTAGGTGCGTGACTGACTGTATAAGTTAGTGATTAAACGTGTCTTAGTGAATGCATGGGTGAGTGACCCATCTGTGTGATTGTCTGTATCAGTCTGACAGTTGGTGTGTAAGTGGCTGCATGGATTGGTGAGTAGCTACATGAGTGTCTATATGGGTTAATGATTGGTTGTCTGAGTACCTGTATGGGTGCCTGAGTATCCGTGTGGGTGGGTGGGAGTGTGTAACTCCCTGCATGGATGTATGACTGAGTGATTCAGTGGGTGTATGGGTTCATGAGTGCATCTGCGAGGGGCTGTATGGGTGAGTGAGTGTGCGTATGGCTGTGTTGGTGAGTGAATGGATGTCTCAGTGGTATATGTGTGAGTAACAACATATTTGAAAGGCAGTTTATGTGAGTGTTGAAGTATATAACTGGCTATATATGAGAGTGAGTGATTGTGAGAGTGGCTGTATAGATGAGTGTGTGCTTGTGTCAGTGATTGTATAAGAGAGTAAGTATGCGTTAGTATCTGTATGAATAAGTGAGGTGATGTGTGTATAACTGTATAGGTGAGTAAATGGCAGTGTAATTGACTCTTTGGGTGACTGACTAGGTGTGTGAGTATTTATGTGGATGGGTGGCAGTATGTGAGTGTCTGTATGGGTGTATGAGTGCATATATCAGAGGCTGTATTGATGAGTGACTGTGTGTATGAGTGACTGTATCAGTGAGTGAGTGGATGTCTGTAGACCTATGAATCAGTGAGTGAGTATGTACTGACTGGCATTGGTGTGTCTATGGTTTCAAGAATGGTAGTCTGTATTTTAGAGTGGGTGTATGAAAGGTTATATTAGGGTGGTGTGAGGAGGTGCATCAGATATTAAGTGGATTATGTCATCAGTGATGTCATTTGAGATGTCATCAGTGATGTCACTGACCATGTCATGAGTGATGTGATATGTGACATCATCAGCAGTGCATTACGGGGGCGTGAGTTATAGTTAGCTCAACCAACTATAATGGCTGAATTTCTCTGGTTTTGTATGAGTGAAATGTCCAACTAACTATAACGTCCCTGAAACCTGTGGTTTTTTAGTGCATTTCTAAGGTTTTTTAAATGCTAATTTCAAACTATAACATCCCTGAAACCTATGGTTTTTTCAGTGAATTTCAAAAGTTTTATAAATGCTAATTACTAACTATAACGTCCCTGAAACCTATGGTTTTTTCAGTGAATTTCCAAGGTTTTTTAAATGCTAATTTATAACTATAACGTAGTAGTTGCGTTTGCAGAGTAGTGTAGATAGGGGGCTGGGTCGCCGACCAGCGCTCAGGAATTCTGCTGCGTAGGACTTAGAGGAGGTACCAGGAGGGCTTCTTGGCCCCCAAAGTCCCTCAAGAGAAAAGTGGACTTCATCCTCCAACCCATAGAGTGCCAGGAGGTGCGTTTCCAGAGTGGTGGAGAAAGGGGGCGTGGCCTCCGAAGACCTCTTAGCAATACCACTGTGTGGGACTTACTGGACATAACAGGAGGGGTAGTTGGCCCCCAAGGATGTCCTTGGGGGCCAACTACCCCTCCTATTACCTCCAGTAAGTCCCACACAGCAGCATTGGTAAGTTCTCATAGCAGGCCACTCCCCCTTTGCCCACCATTCTGCAAACACGCTCCCTGGCTCGCTCTTGGATGAGGATTAAAGTCCCCTTCGATGCTGGGGGCCCTAAGGGGCCAACTAGCCTACCTGACATCTCCAGTAAGCCCCAGATAGTGGTATTGCAGAGAGCTACACACAGGCCATGCCCCCTTTCTGCACCGCTCTGCAAACGCGCCTCCTGGCGCACTCTTGGTTGGGAGATGAAGTCCTCTTGCCTCCTGAGGGTCCCTGGGGGCCAACTAGCCCACCAGGTATCTCCAGTAAGCCCCATATAGCTGGATTACTGAGAGTGGTCCGAGGCCACGCCCCCTTTTTACACCACTCTGCAAACGCGCCTCCTGGCGCACTGCTGCTCGGGGGATGAAGTCCACTTTAGTCCTGAGGTCCTCAGGACACATGTGGACCTCATCGCCCCACCAGCAGTGCGCCAAGAGGCGCATTTGCAGAGTGGTGTAAAAAGGGGCATGGCCTCAGACCACCTCTCAGCAATCCCACTGTGTGGGGCTTACTGGAGATAACTGGTGGGCTAGTTGGCCCCTAAGGACCCTTAAGGATCATGGGGACTTAATCCCCCAATGCACAACGTGCCAGGGGGCGCGTTTGCAGTGTGCTGCAGGGAGGGGGCGGGGCCTCCGGGGAGATGGCGTTTTCTTTTTACTTTTTGGGGGGTTAGAAGGGAGGCTGTGTGGCCCCCTTCTCTCAATATTTTCTGGGCCCTGGGGACCCTATCCCCCAGGGCCGGACACTTTTATTTTTTTTTAAACGGGAAGGGGGCTGCGCGGCCCCCCTCCTGAAGCCTTTTTTGCCCCGGGGACCCCATCCCCCGAGGCATTGCCTCATTTATTCATTTATTTATTTTTGTTTTTCGGGAGGGGGGCCACGTGGCCCCCCCTTCCCTGAGCCACTTTTGGCCCAGGGGACTCCATTTCTTGGGGCTGGCCCTCACATTGGGGACCGCAGGGGGAGCCCCAATGCCCCAGAGGTCCCTGCCGGCTCCCCACCTCCTGCGGGAGCCAGCATTGCTTTGGAACAAGGGAAGCTGCTGACATGCAGCTCCCCTTGTCCAAAAGCAACTCTGCTTTGCTTCGTGGAAGCGAGAGTAGGTTTCCTGCTCTCGCTTCCACGAAGCAAAGCAGAAGTTTGCTATAGCAAACTGCAATGTCCCGGGAGTGGGCACCCCGGGCATTGCTGGAGCCGGCCCTGGGGGGTGGCGGTCCCCAGGGCCATAGAGGGCTCCAGGAGGGGGGCTGCTCGGCCCTCCTCCCAACGTGAAAATAGCCCCGGGGAGGAGGTGGGCCCCGGGGCCGGGGGTCCGCAACAGATCCCCACCCTTAATTAAAATAGCGCTGGGGAGGTGGTGGTCCCCGGGGCAGTGTGGGGAGGGGCAGGAGCCCCCCACTCACTTAATACTTCTAATTTAAGCCCCGGGGAGGTGGCAGTCCCTGGGGCTTGGGGGGCCCTGTGGGACCCCCTGACCCGGCCTAGGGGGTCAGGGTGTTTCTGCCCTGCCCTCTTTTCTTTTTTTTTTAACCATTTTCAACCCTTTTTTCTTGTGACTCGCAAGATGGCTGCCAACACTTCTGGGAGTGTTGGCAGCCAATCAGAATGAAGCTCGTGATCAGGGAGGGTTCGCGGATCCACTGCGGTCACCAGATATCGATATTTCATCATTTTTTATTTTCTCTGGAACTACTGAACGAATTTACACCATTTAAAGCAAAGAGTGCACTCTGGACAAAGAGCTATCTTTCTGCCAAATTTGGGGTAATTCCGTTCAGCAGTTCGGGCTGTAGCTGCGACAAAAGTTTCCTATGGAAATTAACATGGAGAAAACACATTTTGGGACCACCCTTTTTTCAAACTTTCAAGACAGGAGCTGACCGGAGCGCCCCATTAGTTTTAAAAATTTCGCGAAGATTCATCAACTGGCGCCAAAGATATTGGCTAAAGAAAAAACGCTTTTCCTATGGAAACTAGGTCCTAACTATAACTACCTACTGGCGACCGCCAGTAGCTAATATATATATCTATATCTATATATAGATCTATATATAGATATAGATATATATATATATAGATATATATCTATATATATATATATATATATAGATACATATATAAATATATATGATGAAAGGTGTAAAATAAATTACAAATTTGTTGAGTTCAAAAAACAAATGTGATCTTGAAGCTACACAGAAAACAAGGGGGAAAATGTCTACTGAGAGATTTAAAACAAAAGCGACTAAGATTTTTCTGTGGTAGAAACAGAAGTGGAGAATTTGTCTCATTGCAAATCCTTCCAATTATTAATTGTTTATGCCTGCTGAGCTGCCATTGGACAGAAAGACTTCATAATTGATTATGTTTCATGGTATCTTCATTGATATTCATATACATGGAATTTCTGATAGATTGTTCTCACCACAGATTCCTCATCTTTTGAATATTACCCAGGCATCTGACTGGATCTAAAATCTTTTCTCAAAGTACTCCTGAACGCTGATAGGTGGTGTTGAGATAGCTCTGCACCGATGTTGTTTCCTTATGGAAGTGGCGTGCAGAGCTGCATATAAACACCATTCAAGCACGCTGAACATTGTTTCCTTTCTTGTTGATAGATACTTCTAACTGCAGATTCCACACCTTTTGAATATACCCCAAATGTCAAACTGGTTTCGGAAATTTTAAAGCAAAAGTCCTGCATGCTGATAAATGATGTCTACCTTCGACAGCTCAAGAGAGCCAAAAACAAAAAAGAAATTACCGCCCCATTTCTTTACTTCCTTGCATGTCCAAAATGTTTTAAAGACTGGCAATGTTTTTAGAAGATAACAACATATTAGACCCTTCTCAAACAGGCCTCAGACCTAGGAATAGTATACAAACCACCTTAATGGTGCTTTTTCGACAATATAAGAATGGAAGTTGATCAGAGCAAAGCAGTTGCCCTGATTCTACTTGATTTGTCGGCAGCATTTGACACTGCTGTGCATGATAAACAACCTCCACGAAGATAGTTGCCACAGAGCTCGTCACTGAGCCCAACACTGTTTAATGTTTATACTGCAGCCCTTGCGAAGCTGGTGCATATGTGGGATTTTAAAATTCGCTCATATGCTGATGACACACAGTTGTCCATCACCCTATGTGAGAAATTTGAAGAAACCAGACAGAACTTCTCTAGCTGCCTAGAGGCGATAGCCTGTTGGATGAGGGCTCATTGTCTGAACTGAACACTGAAAAACAATTTTCCAAGGGGCTACAACATTTGCGATCCATCATGGTGGCCCGGGTCCCTTCGACCTGCCCCCAAACCCAAAAAGTGGTAAGAAACCCGGGTGTCTTGATCGATTAGTCTCTGACAATACATGAGCAAGTCATTGCTACATGAGGCAAATTCTACGGCTTGCGGAAACTTCTTAAAACACTGTTTCACTGGATTCCAGTAGATTGGTGCAGAACAATAGTCCCAGCCCTTGTTGTCAGTAGACTGGACTATGGAAATGACCTTTATTTTGGGATGTCAGACCATCTCTTCTCACGCTTGCAGGTGATTTAAAACATGGCTGCGAAACTCATCTACAACAAAGATAGTTACAGCTCTGCCTCTGCTTGCCTTAAAACTCTTCATTGGCTGCCTATCTGGATGAGGGCTAAATTTAGATTTTGTGCCATGCACACAGGGCTCTTTACAACACCAGTCCAGCGATCCTTCAAGCTAAAATGGAGTTTTGCACTCCTACAAGAAGACTGAGATCTGCTAATCTTGCCCTTGCTAAAACTATACGGGTAAAAAAAGCAAGAGCTGGACGATGCTCTTTCACCCATTTAGCTGCAGGACACTGGAATCTATTCCCTCTAGAGCTTCGTTGCACAAATGACTATCTTAGGGTTAGAAAGATGTACAAAATATGGCTCATTCAAAATTAATTGTTTGCCTATTTGTTCCCTCTCACTGTACTTTTATATATGTTATGCTGTGAGCCATAGCACCATGATATCCCCTTCTGGATGAGTGTTAAAAATGTCGTGTGGCTGCACACCGATGTTGTTCTGCTCCAGAAGTAATGTGTGGAGCCACCTTTAAGTGACACTCTCTCTTCACAAAACTATTATTTAAAAAATTGCAACAAAAAAAATCTAGTGTAGAAGGGAAAAAGTAATCTCCTGAGACTAAAGGTTTCAAACCTTGTATGGACTGTTGCAAGAAATGTCAATGGCAGATCCGTATCAGGTTTGCCTGTTGTTGAAATAAAACTTCAGGGCCTGCAGCAGCTGTCCCTTCACGAATCCTAAAGCCTTATGGGACAGTGGGATGAAAATTTACGTCACAAGCACCAGAAGACCCAGTGGCGTGACCTGTCAAAGTTGAAGGGAAGGTCCCGTTCTTGAAACCTTTCCTGTTACAGATCATTATTACGGTTGAAGTTGTGATTACGTTGAAGATAAAAATAAAAAAATTGAAGGAGGATTTGGTTCTGTCTTGTAACTCTCAAACTCCATTGAATGCGCAATGGTGAGTCCCGGTCTCACTTCTGAACACAATCTCCTTTAGAGCTAATTTTGTCCTTGATCCTGAGGTAGCTTGAATTTCCACCACCATTGTTGACACCGCAGCAAATCCAAGAGTTCTGTCAAGTCATGCTGCATCTTTTCAGCGTACTGCTCACCCCCTCTGATGCATCTCTGGGCCCCAAGGAACCATGAGGACCTCACCAGGGACTGCGCTGGAGGATCTGTGTTCGGGGCCAGCTAGAACCTCTAGACCCACTACAGCCTCCGCATCGGATTCAATGCTGACTCTGATCCTGGAACTATGACCTATGCAAGACCAAGGAACATTTATGCTGATGCTGACGTTGTTGACTCTAGATGACAAAATAAAACTGTTAGAACTGGCACTTTCTGATTGGCTGAGGCAATCCCCCAGCCAGGCAGAGCCCACCACTTGCGCCAGGGGCGGGTAAATACACCAACTGTATAACCTGCACTCACCTTGGGTAGCTTGGCACTGAGCAATCAGGCTTACTACAGAGGCAGTGTGTGAAGCATTGGCACAGTACTCACTCACAATAAGTACTTGGAGAGTCACAAAAGAGACTTAACACATGATGTATGTAAATAGCACACACTTAATAATCAACATAACATGAACATCATGTACTTCTGGGCGAAAATCACATTGACAATTATTTCTAGCAGTACTAGGGCCAGCTGTGTTAGAATGACATCAGTAATATGCACATGTGGAAAAGAGTCGATCCTACACCCTCCCTATACTTAAACAGGTGGGTACCAAAATATCGAAAAAAATATATAAATGTAAAAAATATAGTTGTACAAAATATCGAATTTTATATATATATATATTTTTTTTTCCACACGATTCCAAATAATAACGCACTCTTGGAGATATCAGAGAAAGTGTAGCGTTTAATACTCAGTAGTTACGCGTTTCGACAAACAGTCTTGATCACACACTGAGTTACGAAAAAAAGTGCTTTACATAGTGCAATGCATGGCTAAAAACACAAACAAGGGACTTCCATGCAGCTTGCATGTACTTCCTGTCAGAACACCACTGGTAGCGGCCATCTTAGAGCTATACATTTCATAACGAAAACATGTTAAATCATAATAATAATCAACGTAATAGCTCACAGTTTTATATTTCACGAATGATCAAAATAAATATAATAGCACACAGCTTTCCACACTTGGTGCTTCAAATAACTCTATACTAACTGCCGTACTGGTAGTTACCATTCCCACAGTGGCGGCCATCTTAAAGTTAAACAAATGTTATTGAATACATAATTGTGCGTATTGCATTACATTGCCCAGTAAATGAACAGCCCACAGCTTGATGTTGGGCGTCGCAGACAAACTAAATACGTCTGTAACCTCTAAATCAGGTCCAACTTGTTGTTTATGTGCCTCCATACAAGCAGCATAGTGCCAAAAGGGGAAATAATTGACAGGCAAGGAAAGCAGAGAGTTTACATAATTGTGCGTATTGCATTTCATTGCCCGGTAAGTGAACAGCCCACAGCATAATGTTGGGCGTCGCAGACAAACTAAATACGTCTGTAACCTCTTGATCAGGTCCAACTTGTCATTTATGAGCCTCCATACTAGCGGCTTAGTGCCAAAAGGGGAAATAAATGACGGGCAGGGAAAGCGGAGCGTTGACATCAGGTACACCCATTATCCCCATGTAACCATACTTCCGCCAAAGTGGCTAGGGGCCAAATGGGATAGATGAAGAAGGCCAAAGTGCATGAATAAAATTTGCTCCTAATACAATTATGCAGTGGCTGAGAAGGCTTCAATGAAGAAACCACTGACAGTGGTGAAGTACTACAACCATACTAGCGCCAAGCGGCGATTGGAATGAGTGTGTTAACCACATTACAAAGGTGATAATAAAAACAACGTGGAGCAAGTGAAAAAGTTCTTATCTATTTGGACGTGCACTCCCAGGAACGGGGAAGAAAAGGGTAGGGAACCCGTGAAGTGACCGTCAGCGTACGGTGGGTCCCTTCCTTTCCTCCTGTGAAAGAAGAAAAGAGAAAGAAATTTATGATTAAAATCTCAAGTTTAAACATGTAAAGATATGAGTGCACATAATATACAGTGTCATACATCATGGCTGAAGATACACATCTTCGCAAATCTGGTCAGAAACAACTGTAAAGACAACACACAAATGTTTCAATTCTGTACACCTCATTCTTCAATTAAATGTGTTGCCAATTCTTCGTCAAGGTTATGCCCTGAGGGGTATCTGGCTTCAAGATCAAGGATCCATCTGGACTCCTTCTTCCGCAGTTTTAAATCTCTATTCCCACCTCTCGGCCCTAGCCCTACCTGTTCAATTATGTAGTAGCACAGGAGTGAGCTATTGGACAAATGATAGTCCTGGAAGTGTCTGGCCACAGGGTAGTGTGGGTCTTTGTTATTTATGGCCCGAAGGTGTTCTAACACACGTTTCTTCGCCATCAGGGTGGTGCTGCCTACATATCTCTTCATGCACGGGCATTCCAAAATGTAAATAACATATGATGAACTACATGTTAGGAATTGGTTGATAACAAAATTCCTGTTGGGATCAGGTCTGCTGAATTCCTTAACCATGTGACTGTATCGGCACGCCTTGCAGTGTCCACATGGATAGAATCCTTTGAGAATGTGTATGTGGGTCTTACGTGTTTCAGTTATATCCCCATGTACTAACATGTCCCTAAGGCTTCCCACAATTAACACTATAAAATCTAAATTAAATAAATAAAAATTAATCATTAATTTACTATAATTAAATTACTTCCCACCCTATTCCCCTATAAACCTTCAACCCGCTACAGAACTAAAAAATGCAAAATTTAATTAAAATAAAATAAAATTCATAACTAGTAAAAATTTAACACATATATTAAAAAACATAAACAATACTTATACAAAAAAAGACATCACATACATTTAAAATATAAACTAAAATACATAACACTAATTAAAAAATCGATATTTTAAACATCTATATTTTTGCAAACAATATTAATGACTTCTATATGTTAAAAAATGATATTTCTTACCTTAAATTCGATATTCTTGGCCACAATATTCTTGCTGTTGATATTTCTGAATCACGATATTTCCAACTCAATATTTGTGTAAGTCGTCATTTCCAACTCGATATTCTGTTGTGCAGGCATCAATGAGTAAGGTCAAACCCAATGCCATCCTTACCACACCACCAGCAAGGATTCAAACCACATCAAAACCTTTGGGAAGTGCATGTTTTCACAAGTCAGTTTGAAATAAAATTTGGTCAATGCCTACTGCCTCCTGGGGCATTCTACCCATGCTTTGGGGCTCCTTCACACAAATCCTGCCTAGTGTGCCAGACGACTTATGCTCCATAAAGGGAAAGTTTACTATCCGCTGTGGCTTAGATGCTACTGATTGTCTAGGTAGGGAAATAGGCACCGGTGTGACTCTTACGAGGCATGCCTGAATGAGGTCTATAGGCTTCTCTAGCAATGTCCAATCCACATTAATGGACATGCCTCTCACCTTTTTGGTGAGAAGGCAGAATTGGCCCTTGAATGCTTTAAGGAAAGTGGGACCATGATGTACTCCTTGGGCCTGTCTACCTCACAATGTCACCTGCACAAACAGTTCTACCCCCTCCGTGGCTGTGAGAAGGGCTTGCAATATTGCTAAAAAGTGCAACCAGCCCAGCAAAT
Organism: Calotriton arnoldi; assembly: GCA_963921515.1. Classification (NCBI taxonomy): domain Eukaryota; kingdom Metazoa; phylum Chordata; class Amphibia; order Caudata; family Salamandridae; genus Calotriton; species Calotriton arnoldi. Next base: position 235,762 of record CAWUFW010006593.1, on the reverse strand, counting down.
CCCTCAGCCCTTTTGTGGCCATGGCTGTGGTACCAAAGACCATGTGAACACCAGACGTAGCATGCAGCCCTATCTTCCACTTCAGCTGCCAAACCTGCAAAACCTCTTTCATGAGTTCTTCAAGGTACACAGCCACCCAACTTGAGGCAGGATCCAACATCTTCTGCCAGGGTGGCAGGCAATAACTTTGGACAAGTGGGTTCTTGAAATTGTCCAGCAGGGTTACGCCCTATCATTTCCTGCCTCCCTGTCACACCTTCCCCTATGCTCAGAATGGCTGACAGAGAAGCATCTGTCCCTCATGCAGCCGGAAGTGCAGGCCTTTCTGGACAAAGGAGCCAGAGGGAGGGTGGTGGCATCAGAAATATGCAATGGTGAATACTCCCACTTCTTTCTGGTGCTGAAAAGATGCGTTTGTCCTGTTTTAGATCTTCAACCTCCCAATGCCTTCCTGTGAAAGAACTAAGGGGCCGATTACGATTGCGGAAGGCCCGTCACTGGCAGCCATGCGGTGGCGGTCCTTCCGCAATCGGACCGCGATTTTCCCCCCACCACATTAGGATGGCGGAGGGAATCGAGTTCGAACCGCGGCGGACGCAAAGACCGTCCGCCACGGAACCGCCAAAGGCAATCGTTGCGATTGCCTGGCGGAGTGGTCTGCATCAATGAAACGGTGGCGGTGCCTAGCAGGCACCGTCCGCCAGATAACAATGTTAGTCTCTCAGCCAGCCTTTCCGTGGTGGGTAAACCGCCATTGAAAGGCTGGTGGAGATTGGTTTCAGGGGCCTGTTGCGGCCCCCCTTGTTTTGGGGGGAGGTGTGGGTGCACTGGGGGGGGGGGGTACACATTTCACTGCACCAAGTGGCATGCACCGTGTGGTGCCTGCCACGTAGTGCAGTGAAATGCACAACATGCCATTTTACCTTCACGGAGGGTGCTGCTTTCAGCAGCACCCGCCACAATGTTAAAAAGCAAAATGGGACCGCCACCATGGCGGTCGCATCCTGATTTGGTGTACGGGACCGCCGCATGTATTGTGGACGATCCCAGTCTCCACCACGATGGCGGACGGACTCCAGTCCGTCCGCCATCGTAATCGGCCCCTAAATCAGGATGCTCATGCAATCCCATATCTTGACTGCCCTCAACTTTAGAGACTGGATGGTAATGTTGGACATGCAGAAGGCTTATTTCTACACACCCCTTCTTGTAGCTCCACAGGCACTATCTGCTGTTTGTAGTGGAGCAGGAGCATTTTCAGTTTGCTCTGCTCTGCTTTTTGGCCCCACCAGGGCCCCTTGAGCATGGTTGCAGTGCATCCTCGGAGGTCAGGGGTCCCAATCTACCCCCAACTTAATGACTGGCTGCTGAAGGCCCATCTCAGACCATTGTCACCAACCTACAAACCATGTTGAGCCAGGGTTAACTATCAACATGTCTGAAGTCACACCTGATTCCTTTGTTGATGCTACCATTCATCTGACCCATTCTGTACATGGTGCAGTTTTGTATCCTTCCCCTAGAGCAGAGAGTCCAGGACATTCCAGCCAAGGTCCAGATGTTTGAGAATGATATAAAGTCTAGTTCAAAACGACAGGCACCCCATTATAATCACAGTTCCAGGTCTGTCAGCAGGCCCACATTATCACATTGAACAATGTTAAACATTTGCAGTCAAGAACAAAACAGATCAATTGTCTTCCAAGTAATGCTCCAGATGAGGCAGTAGTGGAGAAAGAGGACACCACAGAGAAACAAGACAGTAGTAGAAATATACATTATGTCTCAAAATACCATAATCCATGCTCCGCCCACAAAGAGAACACTACCCCAGCCTAGAGGTTAACTGCATCCGTTACTCCAACCCTCATTGTATCATATCAGAGTTTCATCTCAAGCAGAAAAAAAAGAACTTGTATTTTTCAACGAAGATATCTTAGTGTAAAATCACCATGGCTTCCCAATGTGGAAGGCAAACTTTTAACACAGATCTCCTTTATTTGTCAGTAATCAAATCTCAATCCAGGATGCTGTCTATGGACACAAAGTGCAGCATTACACTCCCAGCTCACTCTTGTTGCTTCACTCACAGGATCCTAGAGATTGAACAATTATACCTATATTAGAATTAAATCATAGTGTTAGACCAAGTATTCCTGGTCACTTTCAATTAACACTGCTAATTACTAAAGATGGTATAGATGTTGCTTTTGGTGCAGATCTAAAATATTTTCATCCAATTACCTGTGCCATACTTGAGGTCTTCGCCTATACATTCTGTCTAACCACCCCAGGCCGTCAAAACAGATGATCCCATTTCTTTGTAAATATCCACTTGTTCAACCACAGCCAAGTCCTGGGATATAAATATAATGCCTTCCTTTTTAATGTTCTCTTTGTTTGAAGCTAAGACTTCTTTATTGCTCTTGATAAAACACTGAATATCTCCACCTATGTGCTGAACAAGAAATAACTTAAATGATCTTCTTAAACCGAAATGTTATGATCTTTATGCAATATATCATTTTCTTTGTGGATGGTATCACCTCGGAGAGAGTGGGGATTTTCTACAGCCACCTAGAGCCCCTGGATCTGGACTCAACTGTCACTTCCACTACAAGTCATACCAATTTGCACATGCTGCCCATGAAACTATAACTTTCAGTTCCTCTGCATTACACATTATGCTACATTCTGCTGCAATTGAGACTCATTTTTTGGAATCATGCACAACACCAATCTCGCTACTCACACCTCTAAAAACACCGTTCTTCCAGCTATGTACATCCGAGTAGCTTCTTACGTCAACCAACCTGAAAGCGCTTTGGATTTTAGGATGTTGCTACAGCCTACTGCTTTAAGGTGAAGGTATTAGTTTCCTCTGTTGTGAGGTTGCTGCAAACCTGCTTTCATTTCCTGCACCGTTTCCTTTTAAAGAATTATTTGGAAAGGCTTTTAACCTAGTTTATGACTGACCAGATATTTAAATCTTCCCACAAAAGAAGACATTACATTTAGTTGTGGGTAGATGTAGCCCAGAGCAGACAGGCTTAACTTAGGACAAACATGTAAATAATGTTTCAGTACCAAATCAGTTAAAATGTAGATATAACAATACAATACAAATCCCACTCCACTTTCATAAAACCAGAGGATATTTCAATGAATAATAGTACACCAAAATGCAAAAAATCCACTAAGGGGAACCGGAGATAGTAATTTTAAAAGCTGTAGGCAGCTGGTCGAGCTAGACGGGGCGAAGGGTAAGGTTTAAGGTTGAGCGTGATACAGCGTGGGTTGGGTAAGAAGCCCAGGTTGGTCCCGGTCAAAGAGTTACCTTCTGACTTAGAGGATTTTCAAGAAGATGGAGTTCTCAGTGGGACAAGGCAGCACGCTGAATCCGAAGATGGAGTCATCGATGACAGGGAGCCACTGGATGAAGTCTGAATGAAGCTGAGCTCCAAGTGGGAGAAGTTTGGAGTTCTTGCCCAGTAAGCCATTGATGTCAATTGGATTTTGCTGCTAGGTGTCGGGAGCAGTGAAGATTTCTACCGTTGGACTTAGTCTGTTTTCTGAAACCCAGATTCCTTAAGCTGGGCAAGACTGAGAGCTGCAGCTGAAGAAGGTTCAATGTTGTTGGATACTGTGGATTTGCTGCTGTGGAGAAGAAACTAGAGGGTGCTGCGGCAAAGCCAGGTTGACGGTCGATGCACTCTCGGCAGACCAGCTTGCAGGTAAGTCCTGTCCTTCTTTCAGTTCTCCAGGCAGAAATCTTTCAAAACTTTTCTAAGTCCCATGTTTTATAGTTAAGCAGGAGGAGACACTCCTACCCTTTTCTGAAGGCCCCTGGACCAAAGGAACACCATTTGAGGGCCAAAACTTTACTCTGGTAGAAACCACCAGCATTGTTCAAGACAGGTTTGGTTGATACTGGTCAGCTTGTCTCTTCAGGAAAGTGGGCTTCTTGTATATTTTGTGTCCCTGTACCTTAATAGATGGCTAGCTAACTAGCCCTTGAAGCCCAAATTTCTTTCTTGGGTTTAAGAGGGAGCAGGTCCAAACACTGGGGTTTCTCTCCCCAGGTTACAGGTGGCGCACTCCAAAGGGTTCAGAAGGTGCAGTCTTCTGGATTAGCAGTATTTTGAAGAAGATATTGAGGGGTGCCACTTTTAGGCCGGGCTCTAGCTTGTGGGAGGGGGAGACTCCCTGACCAAAATGGAAAAAAGTTCCCAGGGGCACACCTACCCACTGTGACATCACTTCTTGTGGGTTTGGCATCCCTCAGGGCACTGCTCTGCCCAAGTCAGACATGGCACAATGTGTATCCCCTCTGGCATAGCTCTGGGAACACCCTTGGGGCGTGTGTATGGAAATGAGAAACTCACCCTGCAAACCAATTCAGAAACTGGTCTTCACCTGGCTACCCCACCGGGATTAGTACCCCCTTGGCTAGCCGGACGTAAGAAAGGGCAGGCCTATGTGTGAGTTACATCTGCCTGTGACACGGGATGCCCCTTTGAACCTGGACCAGTTGACTAGGATATCCCCCAAGCCATTCTGTTAATAGGAAGTTACACCTTTTCCCACCTAAGGCCCTTTTGTTCTGTTTCCTGAGAGCCATTCACACCTCTTTGCAGAGGGCAATCAGGCTGCCGACTGGCAGTTGGAAAATAACTTTAAAAATGCTACTAGGGGATTAGGCAGGAAAGCTCTAACTTTCTAAAACTTTAATTTAAAGAATAGTATTTTAAATTCCAGGTTGACCATTAGATAGGACTTCAAATTACAATTAAATTGAGTCCTTTAATCATTGTTCTAGCTGTTCCCATATTGAAGTTATACATTATAAGGTGTTATAACATAACCCAGTGCTTTTCTATAGGAGAGCCAGTCTTGCCACAGTGAAAAACGTCTTTGGAGATTTTTCACTACAAGGACATGTAAAACCTAAGTACACAAGCCCTACTTTTTAAAGTACCATGTACCCTGTCCTATGGGCATATAGGGCCGACTTTAGTGGTTACTTATAGGTAATAAAAAGGAAGATTTCGGCCTGGCAAAGGGATTATTTGCCAGGCCGGGTTTGCAGTTTGAAAACTGCCCAGCTAGGCCGCAGTGGCAGGCCTGGAGTCATGTTTGCATGTGTCACTTTAGTTGTGGCAGAATCAGTGCTGCAGTCCACTAGTGACATTTAGCATACAGGCCCAAGGTACATAGAGTACGATATACTGGGGATTTCAAGGTAAGTTAAATATGTCAAGCAAAGATTAGCCAATTGTACATGTTTTTTAGGGGTCAGAGCACATACACTGTGCACTGAATGGCAGTGCCCCAGTGTTAAGAGTCCATACGGCAACAATAAAATCCAGCAAAAATTGAGAGGTAACCATGTAAAAAGGGCATTTGCTTACCATATACAATATGGAGTATCCTTCGTGGTGACTATTTTCCCCATCATCCATCTGCATAGGAAGTGACATCACTGGATTTCCAATGATCCATCTGCATAGGAAGTAACATCACTTGGTTTCCCTTCATTCACCTACACAGGAAATATCATCACTGGTTTCCTGCAAATACTGCATTTAAAAGAAGCCAAGCAAGATGACTCATTTCTCATCATCCATTTGCACAGAAAGTGACGTCACTGGATATCCCATCATCCATATTCATGGGAAGTGGCCTCGGTTGATTTCCCATCATCCATCTGCACAGGAAATGACTTCACTGGTTGGCCAACAAAATAGACTCTAAAAGAAGAAGCCTAGCATGAGGACTCATTTCCCATCATCCATTTGCACAGAAAGTGACAACACTGGATTTTGCATCATCAAATGTGCACAGGAAGTGACATCACTGTATTGCCTATCATCCATCTGTACAAGTAGAGACATCACTGGTTTCCTCCTCAATAGTGTCTTCCACTTAATGGAGTCACACCAAAAGCGAGCCCATCTGTGCTATGCCAGTGCCCACAGCAGAACTTCTGGTCCTCCTCCTACCAACCTTCCCCAGCTGCTACTCCACGTGACCCTCTGTGACCTGCACCCTAGTCCCATCTCACCCAGCACTGAAGGTGAGTTCTCCTGTGCCAGCTGCCATTTCACAGGCACTCTTCCTCACCCAACTCACTCACAACATGCTCCCCACACACCCAAAACATTTAACACACTTGATCAAACACACCTCATCCCTGTCCTGCATACTCCTCAACACTCACTCCCTCACTAGACACCCCACCGAAATTAGGGATCTGACACACAATTGCACACTGGACCTGCTCTTCCTGACCAAAACCTAGCTGACTCCCTCGTTGGGCTCTGTCATCGCCACTCCCCCAATACAAGATCGCAAAACAGGACAGGACAAACAGACCTTGAGGCGGAATTGCTATCATCTTCAAAGAATCCATCCAATGCTTCACCACCTCAGAAAGCACCACCAGCAACATGGAACTTGTAGGCCCATGTTTATCATAGTGTTGGGTCGCCCTTGCACCATGCAATGGGGGTGCAACGGCGACACAACTCTAAAGTCAGATTTATTAGGCCACGAAAGGCTACCTTTCGTGGCCCTGTATGGCTTGATAAATCTGGAGTAACGCAAGGCATCTCAAATAGCTGCCTTGCGTTACTCTACCCCAGGGAAGCATTCCATGGGTGGAGTATTGGTGCTCCCACGCATCCACCCATGGATTTTGACGCATTCCCAGATTTACCATTAGCAGTAGACCTAGGTATGCGTCAAAATGCTATGCTCCACAGGGGAGGCGTAACGAAGAGGAATATCTTTATGTCTCCACGTTTTTTCCTCTTTCTACATGTGCTGCCTCTGAGAATTGTTTTTGTGCAGGAAGGTGCCCACGCTGGAAGTGATGTGCGTGGTGCCTATGTAAGTGCAAGCATGCTGACGTCAGTTCTTTTCTTTCCGTGCCACTCAGCACAGATCCAGAAAGACCTACCCCAGTCATTCTTTGACCGCTCTTTTTTGAAGTTTTTATGAAAATATTTGAGTCTTGTCTTATGGTGTGTCAAGGATGTCTATGAGGAAGGCTGGAATTCAAGCACTGCACCACCTGTCACCGACCTCAACACCAAAACCTACATCGATTGTCACAGCATGCACCCCAAAGCCTTGAGGGGAGGAAGCTCTCAAGCTCCTTGTTGCTTGCCGTTTGACGGCGTGACAGTCAATCCCAGTTGGGAAGTAGGTCCCAGATCGGTCATGGATCCACTAATCTTCATCGTAGTCAACGTTGTCCCCCCTTGGTAAGTCCCACAAGAAGCAGAAGAGTAAGAAGTTGAAGAGGTCTTCAACTTATGTTTCATATAGGTACCCCAATATCGGCTCAGGTATTCACCTAACCTTTCACCTATATTCTCCCTACCATTACACTACATAACCGTTCTTGGGACTGACCTTTTACCTAGTTACGGTACTGCATACAGGACGTGGGGTTTTCCCTGAAAACTAGCCTCATCCATTATGCATGAGGATTCCTGGAAACTCAGCAGGACTACCATCTCCTGCATAATAACTATGTACAAGGGTCATTCCTTCCGTCATCCTAAGTCCGACATGACACAGCATGGTAAAACCCCTGAGGATACCACTTCGGGTATATAAACACCATATCTTGCTGAGGTAGTCGGAGGAGAAAAGGAATTCCATGTCGACACACTGACGCGAGATGCTGAGGTTCCTGCACGCAGACACTCCAGCTCTCAGTGGTCTGACATCCCTTGCGGGGTGTCCATCTCGAGACCAAGACAGGGTCCCACAGTCTCACACTTCAGGTAATGGGGTTGACTTTATCTTAGAGGGATTCTTGGCTTTTAAACTTACATACATTCTAGGTACACTTAGGTACATCTAGTTAGGGTTGCATCGTAGGAGTACGCATTCTTATGTCATGTATTTTATATACCTGCCTGTATTCATTGTTTTAGCACGATGGTAGAAATCTACCATCCTTTTACTCTGTTAGTGCTTATAATCATTTATATCTGTTACTGTCTAATGGTTGTTTCAGCACACCTATTTTACACTAGAATGACGCTGGTACAATAAATGCTTATTGAAAAACGTTCCCAACGTTTATTCTGTGTATCTCTCGAAGACTATGGGGCCGATTCCGATCTCGGCCGGTAGGGCTCCGAATCGGAATCGGCTTTACCGGATCCGATTCGGAGCCCTAATTCCCGACCGAATCGTACGTGCGTCCGGGCAAGCGAGTACGATGCGTGCGCTCGCGAAATCTCCGACCGACTCGATCGCAGGACCCGACCGCTCCGACCGACTCGCACGGGGACGACTCGCACCGCGCAATGGAGACGTTCCCCGGCCAGGTAGCACGATGCGCATCGCGACCGCTCCCGACCGACTCCGCGCAGTCCGGCTCCAAGGAGCTGTCGGAGCCGCACTTTGGGGGTCCGTGTCGGACCCCCTGGAAGCGTAGGCACGCGAGTCGCACACAGGGGGAGCCAAGGGTCCCCCTACACGTGCGTGTACGGTGCGACCCGCATCGACGCGAACACGATGTAGGGGGCGCCCTTGTTCGCATGTGCCCATTGAGTCAATGTGAGCCCGTGTACGCATCGTACGACTGGCTCCCATTGACTTCAATGGAGTCCGACCGAATCAAGTCCGATAGCATACGTGCGCATCGTACTCGTTCGGTCGGACTGCTAGGGTCCGATTCGGTCGGAAATCTCTCCGAGTCCGGCTCGGTCGGAGAGATTTCCGGCCCGAATCGGAATCGGCCCAAAAGTGAGCACGAGTGACTGAGCGAAAAGTGACGCACTGTTTCCACGATCCTGAGGGATCAGGGTTGTCCTGTTCGATAGTTGTCAAGAACTATTCTCTCTTGGTAAGAGGGGTTTCAAGTGGCACTGTGAGCTAGCTGGTATACAGGCTAACATACCCGGTGGGGGTGTCTAGAATCAGTCTGGACTGCAATTCTACAGTGTATGTTGTCTAAATGCGCAGATCCTATATAGGTTTATAGGAACTACACGACATGGCACCCAACGTGGGTTTGGTACTTATTTAACAGTCAAATTTGAGTAGTTCAGTTGTGCTATTCTCAGAGACCCCTACTCACATTTTTACAGAGATGTCTGAAGTGGGAAGGGAACTATCCTCCACAGCTGAGTAGGCATATCCTATGTACTTGCTGTAGGTTTATCAAGCTTGAAGGACAAACAGTTCCTATTGTGCATAAAACCTTATCTCAGTTTCCTTTAAACTCTTCCTTGAGAAACCTTTGTCAAGAATGGCTGATGAAGACCCCGCTGTGCGAGCACAACGTGCTGTAGTCAGGGAGGAAAAAGAGGAAAATGAAATCAACATTTCAGAAAATGTTAGAACTGCCCATACTCAAAAGCTAACAGACTACGGAGTCACAGCTAGGGGTGGGACAGTAACTTTCATGATTGAGGCACACGAATCATATAGAACAGAGGTATTCTGTTCATGGGTTAAATTCCCACAAGCGGATGCACAATCAAATACATTTCATTCTTACACTGAAGATGAAACACCAGAGGAATACTGTCCGTATAAGGACATTGAAGTTCACCTACCAGGAGCACATAAACTGGTTTAAAGGCGCCCTACCCCACACAAAAGACAAAGTAAGACTAGGTCCGCTCGGAAGAGATGGAGAAACTTGGCCAGTCCTAGCAGCTTACACACCACATCCAGACATTGACTCAATGCCAGTGGCAGACTTACATTGACTTCATAAAGAAATAATAAAACTTTACAGAAACCTGACACAGTTTGTGATGAGAACACTCACACTTCAGCCAACAAGGGCTACACAAACAGGACAAATTCAGGGATCTACAACTAAAATAACACCACAAATGCTACACACAGTTACGGGTAAACTGCCCTCTAAACGTGAGCAAATGCCATTCTAGAAAGCTCAAAAAATAACACAGCTAGAGGCAGTATTCCCACACACAAGCCCTCAAGAAAAACACAGAATGCTAACAATCTGCTTGCCAATGGGGATAGCTCCCTAAATAGAGGATTGTACCTCTTGGGGTACAGTTTTCACTGCCATATATACCAGAACACATGGTATCTCGTCATTAGCAGTAATACCAGACGTATTGAGACAAATAAAAACTGAGTATGGAGCAGAACCTGCTCTGAACTTAGGGATGAAATTATTAGGTAATTTTGCGCAGGTATCAGCTATAATATTTGCAAATATAAAAGGGGAGGCAGCAGCAGTGGCAATACGCCAATGCCCTTACAACAGGAACGTGAAATACCTAAAATTATTGAAGAAACCTATGGTGAATTAGGTGGAGATAGTTTAGGAGCTAGAGCAACAAAACCTCAACTCATGGGTGTCCTGAAAAGGATAACACCAAGCAAGCACCTGATTCTTCCAAAAAGAAATAGTATAATAACAACAAAAACCAAAAGTTTAGAGAGAATAGATCTCTCTCAAGGAGTGGGTCTCCTCAAAAGGAGCCCTCCGAAAGGAGGTACAACCTTAGGAAAAGAGATAACATTAAAAAACCTGACAGGTATCAGGATACTGATACACGTTCCTTTCCTTCCTTTCAGGGTTCACCACGATACTCGGAGAGGGAAGGACGGTCAGAACACAGACAAGAAGAGCCTACAAAGTCCAGAAACACTCCACGCACTTCAGATTATATGTCCAGGAAAGAAGAGAAGCCTAAATCAAAACCTCAATTTAAGAAGAAGAAAGTAGCAGGTCTTAAAGTTAGACATGCCCAGAATTCTGAGGACTCAACTTCTGAACGGGAAATGGGCTCTGATGATGCTAGATAGTGCAGCAGAAGTAACAATAGCTTACCAGAACCTGATGGAATTTCTGGTGACAGCGGAGTTGAATGAGCAGATCACGGTGGAAACACCTGATACAAGGGTAAGTGTCCCACATCGGTTACATGAGATAACACTCCAAATGGAGGGGGACAAACATTAAAGGTCTCTTTTGGGAGACCCTGACTTTTGGCTATGACATCCTTTTAGCTGAAAAAGATTGGCTGCCTGAAATTGTTATGAATTGCCCAAAGCGAGAAACAGTAATTTTACCAGCCTTTTCCGACTTCGTTCCAATTTACTTAAAACATACATATGCGCAGGAGTGGGCGGTAGTCCTTGCTCCAGCACTTTATCGCAACCATGTTGGGTGGGATGCTGAGTCACCTCACCATACAATCCCAATAAAAACTACTCCAACTCCACAGAGACAGTACCCAATTAAACAAGAAGGGAGATCAACTTGAATACAAAGGTGTAATTGAAAGTTGCACCTCTCCACCTCTCCAATGAATAATCATTTGTTTCCCATAATAAAACCCGATAATTCATACCGTCTAGTTTTAGAGTACAGACATCTGAACACATGCACTAAAACATTTGCAGTACAGAATGCACACAGTGCCGTATTAATGAATAACATTGTGCGGAAAAAATACAAAACAAAATTAGATATCTCAAATGGATTCTTCTGCCAAAATATAGCGCCTGAAAGCAGGTATTTAACAGCATTCTCCACGCTAGGTTCTCAGCGTCAATTTTGTCGACTCCCCCAAGGGTATAAGAATAGCCCTGAGTTGTTCTCTGCTAGGGTAACAGAGTTACTTCAAAATTTGGATGAAGAGGCATTGTCCTATGTAGATGATATTTATCTGACGGATGATGAGTTAAAGGATCACTTGACCAGGGTGAGCAACATAATTTTGGGGTTCGCTGCTGAGGGCTACAAATATAATTTTTAAAAATCGATAATAGCCCACCTCAATGTCCTATTTTTGGGATACGAGTTATCAAGTGAAGGGAAAAGCCTTGCAGCTAACTTTTTAGAAAAGTGTGCACTGATCCAACCTCCAAAATCACTGAAAAACTTACAATCCATATTGGGATTTTTACATTTTGGCAGAACATACATTTTAGATTACACAGAAAAAGTGAAACCTTGCTACGACTTAATAAGACCTGATTTTTCAGTTAGGCATTGGACACAGGAACACACAGATATCCTTTGTTCTCTTCAAGCTGACATGATAGCTTCAAAACACATGCAGACACGCGTAAATGTCGGCAATCTGGTAATCCATTTTATAGCGGGTCAATCTGGGTACACTTACCTAACCTTCAATGAAGGCGAAACGGTACCGATAGCATACAAATAACACTTGTACACAAACGCTGAAATGCGTTTAGCTTCTACAGAAAAAATCCTGACAGCAGTACAGACCACTGTAGTAAGAGAAAGAGCACTGGCTCAGGGGAAACGAATAATAGTCGTAACTCCGGTACCGGCCTTAGAGGCACTACAAAGGCAAGCGTTCCTAATGCTAAAGCCTTACATCCAAGATGGATACAATGAGCTAATTCTCTCACTTCTATGGATGTAGAATACAGATATGGCCCTAGTCTAAAGACACAGGCATTCCTGCAATATGAACAAGAATATCCTCTCCCAAATGAAATAATGCCTCTAGATCAGTATGAATATGTCATTTACACTGACGGATCTGCTCAGCCGGCAGTAGGAAGTAAACAGCAATACAGCGCCGCTTGTGCGATTGTAAAAGGTCGTATGCAGGATGTAAGTTCCATCCCAGCGATACGAAGACACAGTCTCTAGGAGACTGCATGGCTCAGCTGGCAGAACTAAAAGCCATATTACTGGCACTTATAAATACGGATCGAGAATTCCCCACACTGATTGTGTGCCATTCTTTTTACTGTGTCCAGTCATACAACGAATATCTTCACTACTGGGATTAAAATGGGTTTAAAGACTCAAAAGGGGGGCGTGGCCAAGCCGTCAACCTACATGGCCGCTCGGCTCTGAAGCTCCGGCCGCCGATGCTCACACGCGGTGCTTAATGGCATGGTGAGCCCACCGAAAATCGCCCAGACTGCATCCACCCATGATTTGAAGCTGGGGGCTTAAGATCGGTGCCGGAGATCGGTCCACTGTTGCGGATTCCTGGTTCGTGGGAGGCGTTCCTCGTCGGCTGGGCGGAGCGGTCTGCTCTGCGCTGGAGACCTCATCGGGGAGCATGCTGGGAGAGCCCATGGTTTGATCTCCGTGCTGGGCCCTGCTGCTTTGCATCGACACTGGGCTCCCCCAGGCTCACTGCTTTCGGACCTGTAGCTGCTGCACTGGGCCCTGCTGCCTCTTGGGACTGCCGCACCTCCCGCACGGACCGCCTGGTGAGTGGGGATTGGGGGGGCCGTGGATCGGGTCTCTCACCGGACAATTCTTGCCTAGCCCTGTCCCTCAGTGGTTGAGAGGCGCTTCTGTTTGGTGGCCCCCCGTGTCTCCCCCCCCCTGCCCCCGGATTTTTTTTTTCCCTTCCCCTCGGACTCACCTTCACGCCACTTGCCGGTTCCCTTTGGGCCCCAGCGAGCAGACCGAGTGCCTGCACCCTCTTCACGGTTTCAGCAGGACATTGGGTACGATGGGCCGTGGGGATCCCAGGCAAAGGCGGCTCACCTTCGACAAGCCGGCCGCGGCGGACCGCTCCTCCCACTCCCTAGACCACGACAGTGCCTCTAGTCAGGCGGATCGGCACCCGGCAGGGGAGGGGATGTCGGCCATTTTGGCGGAGCTCCGTGCTGGGTTCCGCGGACTAGATGATCGGCTTGACACCCTCACCTCCCGGCTAGACAGAATGGGAGAGCAACTTGATGGTCATCATACCCGGCTTGGGGAGGCGGAACAGCGCTTATCCGATCAGGAGAACCGGCACCGGGACATGGCGCGCAGGCTGGAACGAACGGAGCGTCTGCTTAAATCTGTCGCCATTAAGAACGAGGACTTGGAGGCCCGGTCCCGGAGGAACAATGTGCGCATAGCGGGACTGGCGAAATCCACCAATATGGGCCGGCCGGAACCATTCATAGAGGACCTGCTGAGGGAGCTGTTTGGGGACGAGCACTTCTCTGCCACATTTGTCGTCGAGAGGGCACACTGGTCCTTGGGTCCCTGCCCGCCACCTGGTCCTCCCCCGCGTCCCATGGTGGTGCGATTGCTCAATTATAGGGACAGGGACACAGTTTTGCGCCTGGCGAGGGAGGCCTCCCCCGTGCAGTATCAGGGGTCGGTCCTCTCATTCTACCCGGACCACACTCTGATGGTCCAGGAGGCCCGCCGGAAATTTGTGGAGGCGAAGTACCAACTCCGCACCCTTGAGTTGAAGTATGCAATGCTCTACCCTGCCAGGCTCAGGGTAATGGTGGACGGTAAGCCTCGCTTCTTTGACAACGCCCCCGATGTCCTGGCTTTCTGCAAACAACGCGCGGGAGAGGCCCGTCGCAGCCCGGCCCGCTCATCAAGGCAATCCTCTCCAGACCATCAGCTGGCCCCCAGCACTGAACTTTTCACTGCAGACTGAGCCTTGTCTGTCTTAGGACTTCATCCTCTTCTGTACAGTGGCTCCTGATGGTTCTTAGTTGTGCTGGGTGCTTATAGACTGGTTCGGCTAGTTGGCTCTAACTGTATTGAGCCGGTGGCTTATCCCTGTTTTATTGCAACACTGGATGTGCGATCAGGGTTTTCTTTTTTTCCCCTTATTCCTTAGGTGGACTACTTCACACCTTACAGTTAACTGGTGGACTCACTGTTTTTTCTTCAATGTTCAGGTCATTTGGGTTGGGGCCAGTCGTTACGGCCTCTCGCGCTTTCTCTGCTTCAAGTTCATGATTCATTCATTCCCAGCGCCTTGAGACCCTCACGGGTGAGTAGTGCACTTTATAAATGCTCTGATTGATTGATTGATTGTTGTGGGCATCGGCTGTCCGAGGCATTGCCTCCCCCCCTCGGATGACTCCGACTATGTTGTTGATGGGGTTTGTTGTTGTTTTTGATTTGTGGGAGTTTCTAGAGAGGGATCCAATTCTCGGGGCCGGCGGGCTCAGGTGTGGGTGGCGGGTCGGAGTTGGGGGGATTCGGGGTATGTGGGGTTGTCTGTCTCATTTTTGGTGGTATTGATGTTTTTTTGTTTTCTGTTATATCGTTGACTGAGTTCCCCGCTCTGGTGGCCTTCGTAAGGCTGATGATATATTGGCTGTGTACGTGTCGATTTGGTTTGCTGTGGTTATGGCGGTGGCCCCTGCAGTGAAAGTTAACATGCTCTCATGGAATGTCAGGGGACTTAATAACCTGAGGAAGTGTAAATTGGTTTTGGCATATCTGAAACGCCACGAGGCCAAGATAGCCTTTTTACAAGAGACTCATCTTCCTCCCCAGGGTTCCCCTCCCTTTGCTTCCTCCTGGGGATCCAACAGGTTCTTCGCCAGCTACAGTACATATTCCCGGGGGGTCTGCACTTTAATTCACAGCTCCCTCCCTTTTTCACTTCAGGATAAAGCAGAAGATACGCAAGGGCGCTATTTACTAATCAAAGGAACGCTCCTGGGCCAAACGGTCCTCCTTCTTAATATCTACGCCCCAAACACTGATGACCCTGTATTTTTTGGTGGCCTGCATACCCTGCTGAATCGCTACGATTGCGACATCCTCTTTTTAGGTGGGGACTTCAACCTCTGGCTTAATCCTGCTCTAGACTCCTCAAACCCTCAGGCGTCCCCTAAGGTTCACTCCATCGCGGTAGTTAATGACCTGATCCACTCTTTGGACCTCCGCGACGTCTGGCGTCGGCACCGCCCGTTGGCCCCCGGCTACACGTTCTACTCAGCGCCCCACTCCACTCACACTCGTATTGATTACGTCTTTGCTACTGCTGCAGGGTGCCGCTGGGTGGAGGGCATGGAAGTACAGCCCCGCACCTTGGGCATGGAAGTACAGCCCCGCACCTTATCAGACCACTCCCCAGTTCTCTTACACTTAAACATTCCTCATTCGGCTGGGTGGGAACAGAGCTGGACCTTTCCAGCCTCGGCCCTGCTGGACGAGGTGTTCCGCTCGGAGGTCCAGGAAGCCATTACGGAGTATTTCGCCCTAAATACTGGCTCTGTGGCCCATTACTCCACTTTATGGGACGCCTTCAAAGTGTTCATTCGGGGAGTTGTCATTTCCAAACAGGCCGGGGTTTTGCGGGCGGTGCGTGGCAGCTTAGATAAAGCAGAAGCCGAATTGGCATTGCTGGACGAATCCTCCCTTGACCCGCAGGTACAGGCTAAGCGCAATTCCCTCTTGCTTGACTTCAATGATCACGCTGACTGGGAGGCCTCCCTGCGCGGTAAATACCAACTGGCTCGGCGCTATGGCGAGGGCGAACGCCCTGGCAGGACGCTGGCTCGTCTGGTGAGCCCCCCAAAGGGGACAGGGCATATCACGTCCATTGAGCGTGCGGACGGTACGTCTGCCACTTCTGACAAGGATATTGTTGCGGAGCTGGTGGCCTACTGTCGGTCCCTTTACTCCACTACGCTTCCCGACAAATTCACGCAACACCTGTCCTATCTGGAGGAAGTGGCTATGGTTTGGCTTACCAAAGACCAAGCCGATTTTTTAGCGCACCCCTTTACGGTTGAGGAAATCTCACTTGCTCTAGATGCACTTTCCGGTTCCACAGCGCCAGGCCTTGATGGACTCTCGGGGGCGTTTTATAAAGCTTACAAGGACAGTTTGGCACCTCAAGTTCTGGAGGTGTTTGCTGAGGCACTAGAATCGGGAGTTCTCCCCCCCCACTATGCGCGAGGCGGCCATCTCCCTACTACTCAAACCGGGGAAAGACCCCTCACATTGCTCGTCTTACCGTCCCATTTCCCTCATCAATTTTGATAATAAAATCCTTGCTAAAACGCTTTCCACACGCCTTTCCTTGCTAATGGATCAAATTTTGTCCCCAGTACAGTCCCGTTTTATACCTCATCGCTCCACTGCACTGAATCTTCGCACGCTATTCTCAGTTATTAATCGCATCGAACCCACAACGCCTGCTGCAGTTGCATTATTGGACGCGGAGAAGGCCTTCGATTCCCTCGAGTGGCCCTTCCTTATGGCATCCTTGCGTAAACTTGGCCTGCCTTCTAATTTTATCGACCTGATTGCCCTGCTGTATTCGTCTCCTACTGCCCGCCTCCGGGTTAATGACTCGTTGTCCCCTCCCATCCCCATTACTCGTGGCACACGTCAGGGGTGCCCCTTGTCCCTGCTTTTATTTATCATAGCGATGGACCCCCTAGTTCGACACCTTCAAGAAAAGCATCTGTTTTGCTGCTTGCAATTCCCTGCTGGACCGCTCTTAATGTCTCTGTATGCAGATGACGTCTTGCTTTTCGTCCGCCATCCCCAAACTAATTTGCAGCCCTTAATCGAAGAGATTGAAAGATTTTGTTCCGTGTCCGGGCTCAAGATTAACTGGGGAAAATCAGTGTTATTTCCTATTACGGATGCAGCGGTGGCAGACGGGACGGAGTATCCATTACAGGTAGCTCAGGAGACTTCGAAATATCTTGGGGTACATCTCCACAGAGACAAAGGCCAGGTTCTACAGCTCAATTACGGGCCGGCTATAGCACATCTCACTATACAAGTGGAGCGTTGGATACAATTACCCCTAATCAAGATATACCGCTTTTCCGACTTTTGTACGTGAATGAGGGTTTTTTATCGGTACACTGCACGAATTTCATAAAACCCTGGTTACTCAGGTCAAGTGATCCATTCCCATTTTGATATCTAATTTACAATTACCCCTATCCATGGCTGGCCGTATCGCACTTATAAAGAATAAAGTATTACCCCGTTTTCTCTATTTTTTTCGCACCATACCCATCCCTCTCACCAATGTCTTTTTCGCTCAATTGCGGGGCCTCCTCATCCGGGTGATATGGGCTGGTCGTAGACCCAGGGTCACATGGGACACCCTTACGCTTCCATATGCGCGAGGGGGTTTGCGGTTCCGGACCCTGAGCTGTATTTCTTGGTGGCGCAAGCTCAATTTGCACACCACTGGTTCCACCCTGACGCCCGGATACCCTACACAAAAACAGACAAGGAACTGGCCGCCCCGACTCCACTTGCGTCTCTGCTCCCGAAGGGCATCCTCCTCGATTCCCAAGACATTCAACCTCTGGCTACTACGTGCTGGGCTTGGCGTAAACTAAATAGGTTATTTGGATCTGGCCCTCTTTACTCCCCCGCCCTCCCACTGACTCACAATCCGTTCCTCCCTCTCACCACCGACAGAGGGGTTTTGGCCACTCTCTCTAAACTGGGGTTGGACACCTTTGGCTCCTTGTTTCCGGATGGCCGGGCACGCAAGTTATCTGACCTGACGCATCTCCCTGGGCTGACTGGCGTAGACTCCCTCAACGTTGCCCGGCTTCAGGGGACGCTTCGGGCCACTTTCTCTACCTTCCCCGGCCCATATGACGACTTCCCTCCGCTTACCCTACTCATTGCGGACAAATCTGGGTCGCACCTGGTCACAAAACTGTATAAGGCCTGCTTGAAACTTCGGGTGGGACGGGACGGGAGGACTAGGGCAGAGATGGGAGGACAATCTTGGGCATCCGCTGACTGACAAGGAATGGGCCTTCTGTCTCGAGCAAACCCACAGGGTGTCTCCCAATCACAGGCATACATTGCTTCATTTTAAATTTGTCCATAGAATCTATATAACCCCTAGCCAACGGGAAAAGTTCGACCCCACTCAACCCACAAATTGCCCTAAGTGTAATGTCTTAGACGCCGATTTTGCACACATGTCCTGGGCTTGTCCTCCTATTTTGGCGTATTGGCAGGAAGTCTTTGCAACACTGGCGCAAATCATAGACACCCCCTTGTACCCTCCCCTAAAATGGGTCTGTTGGGACTGGTTAATCACATTAAACTTTGCTATAGGCGCTTTGCGGCGATAGCGTTACTTCTGGCCAAACGTGAGATTGCTGTCTTGTGGGGGCAAGGCCCGACCAACCAAATCGGCCTGGCTTCGTAGTCTGGCATATTGTAGCGTCCAATCTGAAATATACGCTACGCTTCAGCCCCCAACCTCCAGACCCCGAGACATCTGGTGCGTTTATCGCACGCACCTGCAGCGAACACTCCTTGCTGCGCAGGCTGCAACCACTCCGACTGCCTCCCAAGCTTCTGAGTGAACGGTACGCAAGCTACCTTCGTTATTCGCCAGGTCCTATATCCCCTCCCTACACATGTTTTCACATACAGGCACATTGTGCCACAGCCATTTGGCGTGTTATCTTTAAACACCGACTAGTGTATCTCATGTTTCACATACTGGAACTCTTTAGTCTTCCTCTTTTTCACCTAGCTATATTGGGGTAATTGTTTTATATGATTTCCAATTTTTGTAAGTTATGGTTGTATTTTCGTTGTTTTATTATAATTTTAGTATTTTTATGGTTTTGTGATGTATATTTGATATTTTTATAGTGTATATTTTGTATTTGGATATCGTTTTATTTTTGATATGTCTGTCTTATGTGCTTATATTTTCAATAAAAATAAAAAAATAAAAAGACTCAAAACGTGGCACAATTAAGCATAAAATGCTATGGGAACAGGTAGCTGAGTTTGTAAACTACCAAGAGCTCACGTGATACACACGCTGAGTCATCAACGTGATGGCGTTCACGTTAAAGGGAATTCATTGTCCGATGAAGCCGCAAAGGGGGCAATACGTACTGCTAGCTGGTAAGAACGGAGCCCTCTATGTTCTTTTTAGGTCCTGACGAATGCCCTGGACCCAAGCGGGCCATTAAGGCAGAAACATGTTGACCTCTCACATAACGGATAGGGGACATTAATTCCCCCACATACCGTCACTTGATTTTAATATCATATAGTTACCTTTAACATTAAAAACACGATTAAGATAACTATAATGTTTTTAACCACACTTTTTGTTTATGGGCCCTCACTTAGTTTAGAAGTGCATCCCTGTCGTCAGGTGTATGCCCGCCCTCTATCAAACCAAGGTTTTAGAGGGCGAGGACTGGTCAATGATGAAGCATGACACCAGGTGGTGTGTGAGACCAGTCCGTTACTTTTTGTGAGATGCCTTCACTTACAAATACATCCCAAACCTCGTAGTGGCAATTCAGTTAGGAGCAGCTTTTTGTGGTTAGACTGTTAGTGTTGGAGGCTGCTAGCTCCTAAGACCCCGTGCCTCTCGTTCCCTTCTCCACACAACGTGGGGCTTTTGTGGTTATTGCACCTACACCTGCACAGAAAAATATGCTAACACCAAACAGATATATTCTGCATCCTTTATTTCCCAACTGTCTGAACAGGGTTTAGACTTATGGAAGGACACTATAGACATAAAATCAGTCTGGGGTTCTAAGGAATGGCAAGTTCAGGGAACTGAAGCACTATTTAGAGCGTGCCTCGTGCCACAGCAGATATTTCTGAATGAAACTGTGCAACAGACTTCCTGTCTTGGACTAGCCAAGAACAAGGATTTGAACACACCTCGGATTCCCACACCTTCACACATCAATTTTACATCACGTGGAGGGGATAAAATAGATGACATCATGCAGTACAATACTTCAGACCCCAATTGGAAGGGATGGTTAGTTTGGCCTACAGACACCAACAGATGTCAGTGAAGATTCAAGGGTACCACCGAAGGGTTTAGTATCCCTAGGCCAGATCAATGCTATGTACAAAGAGAACATCCGGGGGTAGTGACATCATACAGTTTCGGGAAGTTGTGCCTCAATTGGCTAAAAACCTTGACACTGTACCAGGTGAAACAGTACTTATCCTTACTCTCAGATGAGGTGGATCTGAGGGATTTTTTATTAGGTCCCCAAAAGCCACGTCAGAAACGTTTCTATTATGCTGTCTATAATGAAATCTGGAAAATCTCTCAACAAGAAGCTGCGGAGAGACTCTATGGAATAGATCAAATTAACCTAGAAAAGGCGTTAGCAGTAGTTGACAATGGTATGATTACATTAACATCCAGGATTTATTTACTGGGCAACTTTGTATCTTCTGCTATAGATATACTAGAACAGGACTTGTCCATACTACAACACAGACAATCTCAACTACGTTCTATTATACTATTAAGCTGGACGCTGCAATCATTGCGCGCTGGTTATGTGCCTTGGCGATTTTTCAACAGCACGTCCCTATTTTCTGCATACAATCTAACTGAGAACCAGATAATGATGGCACAAAGGGGAGCAAAATATACAATGCTGTGTATTGAAAAACTGGACAAATTACCTTTTACTGTGGCAGAAACACCATCCACAGAATGGTTAATCCATGGCCATATAACACTACCGGTCACAACTTTAGAGTTTCAGTATTGCCTTGAACAACAACAGGCGGGCAGATAGGAAGCGATGGGTAGGGAATTCATCAAGGAATCTTGGGAATTACCATACAGATTTCGATGTAGGAATGGGGACATGGAAGTGTTTCCTAGCGGTTCCGACTGTGAGAACTCTTTAAGTGGTTCTCTCATATGCCAGGATATCATGCTACACGGAGCCTGCAATGGTTCAGTTGCTAGCTTATCCTGTCACTTGAAAGGTTCCCCAGCTGCCGTGATTAATCCGGTGTTCAAGTTACTTTTGAATGGGAGTTCCTTGATGCTGAATGATCAAGGTTGTTGTGGGATGCTCCCGGGCATCGCATATCTTGTCACTGTAAGCTCCAGGGTTACTTGTTGTATGCAAGTATTGTTTCCACCGACCCAGACAGTCAGGGAGGCGCCGTTATGACCTTCGTTGAATGTATCCTTTATACGATTTGATACTCTGAGCCGAATGAAAGCCATGCTTTTACAGCAAACCGTGCCCTTAACCTCCACCCGAGAAACTTATGATCTCCAGGTTGCAAGGTCTTCGGCTGAGATACAGGCACTAGTACAGACAAACTGCCCTTTCCATTTCACAGAAATGGTACAACGTATCTTTAACATGCCTGATACGACAGGCATAGTCCACCTATTTAAGACCAAAGGTTCTGGATTGTTTAGCACCTTTCAGACAATACTCGGAGTTATTCCCAACTTCATACACTCCATATTCCGAAGCATTTTTGGAGGGCTTCCGCTGTTCCTGTTCTTAATAGCAGGTATCCTGATTGTCATTTTTCTGCTACACAAAGGACATCCCAGTCACCAAGGAGATGGAAAAAACGCTCCTGGAGCGCGGATACCGTGATCGCATGGTACTCCATCTGGGCACACCTCGCCTTTGTGAACTGAGTGAATCTTGGTTCTTATCATTTAGACCAGTCTGGATCAACTGTATTCTGTCTGACCTTTGATGCCTGTTCTTTGGGCAAGAATGCGTGTAGGACCTCTGTCTAACACATTTATCAGTTGCGCCACCGGACGTTGATGCTTTACTGGACTCAATAACGGCCCATGTTCTGCAGTGTCCTCAGCATATTCCAATGTTGATGTCTGCATTCTTAGAGCCACCACAGGATGCTTCAGGTCCCGTTGGAACGGATGCAGGTTCCTCAACAAATACTCAGGCCTTAGTCGTCACACAGGCATCCCCAGCAGCAGCTGTGGAGAATACGGAGGGACATCTGTGCTCGATTGACCTGATCGGCGAGGTCTTGAAGGGACCGTCGTCTGCGATTGCAGGCAACAGTGATGTTGTGTCTCCCAGCCAGAACACATAAACATTTGGCTCCTCGTGTGCTAGGAAAATTCGGCTTTTTCAAAAACAACCAAATTTGGAATTTTAAACAACACACTTTTTCTAAACTGCAAGGCTTTCAGTCACTCATGGTTCGGACTCTATATATATGAACACATTTAGTACAGACTTCTATCGCATGCAATATGTTTCCTTTTTTTAGCATTTTAAAACGTTTTTACGTTTTTTTAGTATTATTTTTAATGGACTTAATAATAGTTTGTGTACCACATTTCGCTGTACGTTAGAATTTTTAGTATGTCATCCAGTCGGATGAGGAGTGGGTGTTATGTTTCATATAGGTATCCCAATAATAGGCTCAGGTAGTCACCTAACCTTTCACCTATATTCACCCTACCATTACACTACATAACGGTTCTTGGGACTGACCTTTTACCTAGTTACGGTGCTGCATACAGGACATGGGGTTTTCCCTGAAAACTAGCCTCATCCATTATGCATGAGTATTCTTGGAAACTCAGCAGGACTACCATCTCTTGAATAATAATAACTATGTACAAGGGTCATTCCTTCCGTCATCCTAAGTCCGACATGACACAGCAAGGTAGAACCCCTGAGGGTACCACTTCAGGTATATAAACACCATATCTTGCTGAGGTAGCCAGAGGAGAAAAGGACTTCCATGCCGCACACTGGCGCGAGACCCTGAGGTTCCTGCAAGCAGACACTCCAGCTCGCAGTGGTCTGACATCCCTTGCGGGGTGTCCATTTCGAGACCAAGACGGGGTCGCACAGTCTCACACTTCAGGTAATGGAGTTGACTTTATCCTAGAGGGATTCTTGGCTTTTACACCTACCCACATGCTAGGTACACTTAGGTACATCTAGTTAGGGTCGCATCGTTAGAGTATGCATTCTTATGTCATGTATTTTATATCCTTGCCTGTATTCATTGTTTTAGCATGATGGTAGAAATCTACCATCCTTTTACTCTGTTAGTGCTTATAATCATTTATATCTGTTACTGTCTAATGGTTGTTTCAGCACACCTATTTTACACTAGAATCATGCTGGTTCAATAAATGCTTATTGAAAAACGTAAGCACGAGTGACTGAGCGAAAAGTGTCGCACTGTTTCCACGATCCTGAGGGATCAGGGTTGTCATGTTCGATAGTTGCCAAGAACTATTCTCTCCTTAGTAAGAGGGGTTTTTGTGGCACTGTGAGCTAGCTGGTATACAGGCTAACATAACCATGGGGGTGTCTAGAATCAGTCTGGACACCAATCCTACAGTGTATGTTGTATAAACATGCAGATCCTATATAGGTTTATAGGAACTACACAACTCTTCACCCTGTCTGTCAAAGTCATCCGCCGAGATGAGGGAGAGTCGTCACTGGAGGCCTGGTTCCATGATTGAGCCTGCGCCTGGGCCGTCCCAGCATTTCGCAGAATTTCCGGGAGCCAGAGCGACCCCCGCCCAACTTCAAGAATTTTATGATGCCATGGACCTCATATTTGGGTGCCCCACGATGCTGGAGTGCCTATGGGCCCACGGGTTCGGGAGGGGCTCCAACTGGTTCCCCGCTGTCAGGTCCGCCCCACTGCCATTCAGGCCCCTTGGATCCACAGATGGTTCCAGACCAGTGCTGGTTGAGCCACCTCGACCTTTCCTAGCACCAGTCCTGTTGTTGATGCTTCTGGCATCCCCAGCACCTTCCAGCGGCACCGTCCTAAATCTTATCCCCGACTCTGACATGCAGCCAAAGGGGCGTTGCTGACTGGAGCTAAACCCTCCAGACCGGAGCATGAGCCCTATTCCTATTGGCTAGGACTTGGTTAAGATTGGGAGGAGCCACTGGATCCTGAAGAATACCAGCCCCTAGACCCCACTATGGACTGGTGTGAGGATTTGGTGGATGCCAATGGACTGGAGACCTCCCCAGATACTGGCTTGGTCTCTCCTCCTACCCTAGCTATGGACGAGGGAACCTCATCCGCTATGGAGGTGAGGAGGGTGGCTGAGGTCCTGGACCTTAGCCTACCCTTGATGGCAGTCAAAACTAATGCCTTGACAGAGGTGCTTCAGCCGGGAGTTACCCCCTCAGCATCGCTTCTCCCATTTAATGAGGCCCTTACGGCCGTCCTGCTTGGGGTGTGGTCCAGTCCCTGAAAAGGTGGTCCAGGGAACAGGACAATTGCCCACCGCCATCATCCCATCCATAGGTACCAGTTTCCTCACCCAACACACTACCCCACAGAGCTTCACTTCTTGTGTAAATTCTGGTGCATTCCCTACCACCCCACCGGATAGAGAATCCAAAAGGCTGGACACATTGGGCAAGAAAATGTTTTCTCCTGTCAGCCTGGCACTGAGGTCAGTACATACTTCTATTCACTTTGGAATTGAGTTGTGCAGGTGCAGCCTATGGTCTCGGAGGAGGCATGGGCCATACTCTCCCAAGTTATGGCAGACGCAAGAGACGCAACTAAGTTTATGATCCGATGTGGGATGGACACAACCAACTAACTAGGCAGAACGATTTCTTCATCGGTGGTCTTATGGTGCCACGCGTGGCTGAGGACGACTGGCTTTTCAGGGGATGTCCAAGCTTCACTTATGAATATGCCCTTTGATGGCTCCAGTCTCTTTGGAAAGAAGGTGGACTCAGTGCTCGAATGATAGTAGAGGTATGGCCAGGTCTTTGTGCCTTTCCATGGCCCCTCTGCAACCCTACTCTGGCCTTTGCTCCTTTTGTGGCCATGGAAGTGGCTTCCAGCCTTGTCTTCACCTACCCAGCCATGCAAGCTCCACAGCCTCTGGGTGGACGAGGACATGGTAACCACAATCCCCATGGGTTGGACAGCCAGAGGTTAGGGCCCAGTCCACAACCCGCCCGGCAGCCACAGTCTCCAAAACTCTTTAGCTTGCCCTCCAACCATCATGGGCAACCAGAAGGAGGCAGGATATGCCTTCAACTACACCACTGGAGGTCGATAACATTCGACCGCTGGGTTCTCTAGATTGTTTGAAGGGGCTACTCCCTCCCCTTTGTGACTACCCCTCCATCCAGTCCAAAAACTTGTGACAGGCTGATGGAAGCCCATCTCTCCTTACCCCGCCAGGAAGTGGCAGCTCTCTTGGTCAAGGGAGCCATAGAGAGGGTGCTGATGCCAGCCGTCGGTTCTGGTTGTTATTTACGCCACTTTCTGGAGCCCAATAAGGGCAGAGGCCATTGTCCTATTCTAGATCGGAGCCCTCTCATTTTCTTCCTAAAAAAGGAGAAATTAAGAATTCTCATGCTCGCTCAAGTTCTGCGTGCCCTTGTCACGGTAGACTGGTTGGTAGCACTCGACTTGCGGGATGCATAATTCCACATTCCCGTCCTGCCTGCCCACAGGCGGTACCTGCAGTTCACGGTTGGCTACTAGCTCTTTCAGTTCACCATGCTCCATTTTGGCCTACCAGACACCCTTGGGAGTTCACCAATGTGATGGCGGTGGTTGGAGCTCATCTGCGGAGCTCAGGGGTGCCAGTCTTCCCCTATGTTGATGACTGGCTATTGAAAGGCAGGCTTGCCCCAGGCAGTCGTCTGCCACCTCCAGATTATGGCAGACCTCCGACACTCACTGAGGTTCACTATCAATGTGGCAAAGTCACACCAGACTCCCTCTCAGATGCTCCATTTCATCTGAGCTGTTCTGGACACAGTGCAGTTTCAGGCTTATTCTCCCGAATGTGGATTCCAGGATATTCGGGCTATGACACCCATGTTTCAGCCTCTAGCCTGGGTTTTGATGAGACTGATTCTGAGGCTGCTGGGCCATTTGGCCTCCTTCATCCTGCTAGTGACACATGCACGCTGGTATATGCAGGCTCTGCAATGGAACCTGAAGTTCTAGTGCGCACAGCATCAGGGGAACTCTCCAACTTTGTCCAGATCTTGGACGGTATTGCGAAAGATCTGCAATGGTGTTTGACAAACTTCTATTGGGTCAGTGACAGACCCCTTTCCCTTCCCCAACCAGATCTTACAGTAGTGACAGATTTGTCAGTCCTGGGATGGGACAACCTTATGGGAGAGGCGGGGGTCAGAGGCCTCTGGTCTCCGGCGGAATCCGGACTCCACATTAACCTATTTGAGTAATCCAGTTGGAACTGAAAGCCTTTCCACCCTCCATCAAAGGATGACTAGTGCAGGTGTTCACGGACAACACCCCCGCCATGTAGTACTGAAGCAAACAGGGTGAGGTGGGGTTGTGGACCCTTTGTTAAGAGGCCCTGTGTCTCTGGACAAGGCTGGAACTTCAGAGCATATCCCTGGTGGGTCAAAATCTGGTGGGCTATCTGAACACCAGGGCGAATGAACTAAGCCAAAGATGCCTAGCAGATCATGAACGGCATCTCCATCCTGAGGTGGTAGAAGGTCTCTTTCAGCAATTGGGAGAACCTTGGTTAGATCTGTTTGACACCGCCGGGATCGCACAATGTCAGCGATTTTGCGCACAAGAGTTTCCAAGGCAGCTCTCGCTAAGAGACTTTTTTCTTCTTGAGGGGAGCTCAGGCCTTCTATATGCCTTTTTCCTCATTCCATTTCTGCCCAGACTTCTCAAGCATATGAGGAATGACTGGGCCCAAGTCATCCTTGTGTTTCTGGACTGGGCTCGGAGAGTTTGATATGTCAAGCTGTTGAGCATGGCCATCAGTCCTTCGATCAGTCTGCCCCTTTGGGAGGATCTTCTGTCGCAGCAGCAGGACAGGGTTCTCAACCCGAAGCTGTCAACGCTCCACACCTTCATGCATGGAGATTGAGCAGCGACAGTTGACCGCTTCAGACCCTCCTTCTGAAGTCTGCAATGTCATCTTGATAGCCAGGCGTCCCTCTACCACGACAGTATACACCTGCTGTTGGAGCAAGTGTGTGGCATGATGTGCAGAAATATATAACATAACATAACACGTTTATTTGTAAAGCGCACGTTCACCTGTAGGTTTCTTGGTGCTGAATAACAGATGTTTATTGTTACCCAACTCAATGGCACTCATTTTATCGACCTCAGATGGATGAAAGGCTGAGTGGACTCGCCAGGATTTGAACCTGTGACCATGAGGTCGAACACAGCCCCCTGCAGTGGACGCATTAGTCCACTGAGCCACCAGACCCGGGAATACAGATTGACCCCCTTTTATGCCCCACTTTCTCAGGTCCATCTGTTTATTCTTTCTCTTGAGTCTGCTTTGGGCATCTTAAAGGGCTATCTTTCTGCCATCTTTTTGATTGCCAGATCAGCCATCCCTTTTTAAATCTCCTGTTGTAAACAGTTGTTTGAAAGGTCTTCACCACATGTTCCCACCTTCGTCCTTCATCATTCATGCCTCAGTGGGACCTCAAGGTAGTACTCACCTTTCTGATGTGGGCTCATTTTGATCCACTACACAACTGTCCCCTCAGGCTTCTTACAATCACAATGCCTACCTAGTGGCCATAACATCTGCTCAGAGGGTCAGTGAGCTCCAAGATTTGTCATCTAAGCCTCTATACCTTAGCATCTTTCTGGAAAAGCTGGTCATTTGCACTAGAGGTTGCTTCCTTCCAAAGGTGGTCACTCCTATTCATTAAGGCTGATCCATCACCCTGTCTACTTTTTAAACTCTGCAGTATACCTTCAAGGAAGAGGAGCGACTCCACCGACTGGACTCAAAAAGAGTGTTGTCGTTCTACTTTAAGCACATAAAAAAGTCCTCGGTGGACGACCAACTCTGTATGGGGTATGTTGGAGCGAAGAAGGGAAAGATCATGCAGAATCTGACCATCTCCTGATGGATCGTGCACTACATTAAAATCTGCTAGGCATTGGCCAAGAAGCAACCCCCAGAGGGTTTGCGTGCTCATTCCACCAGAGTCAAGGTTGCGACTACTGCATTAGCACGAGGAGTACCGGTCCTTGACCTCTGCCTGGCAGCTTCGTGAGCTTCTCTGCAAACGTTCAGCAAGCACTACCACCGGGACAGTCTGGTCCATCGGGACAAGACTTTACCCATTAGGTTCTGCAGGACTTTTTCATCTGAAATTGTTTTGCAGACCCACTTCTGGGGCAGTATTGCTTGGGTAGCTATTCTAAGGTAAGGTATCTGCAGATAGAAGTTTCTATCAGATGAACAACGTACTTTCCTTTGGTAACGCCTTATCTGGTAAAGACGCTATCTTTCCCGCAAATTCCTTACCAACCCACCCATCCTCATCGCTCTGAGAACGGATTTCTGGAGACAGGGCTGTTCCCCTTTCAGGAACTTGGGGCATATTAGCAAGACCGGCGATAAAATTATCGCCGTTGTAGAGGCAGGAAACTGCCGCTAAAACGGCGATAATGGGCTTGCTAATATGCGTTATAGAATTCAATAGAAGCCAAGGTTAGATGTCCTGCACATCTAACCTGGGCTTCTATTGAATTCTATAACGCATATTAGCAAGCTCATTATCGCCGCTTTAGCGGCAGTTTTCTGCCGCTAAACGGCGATAATTTTATCGCCGGTCTTGCTAATATGCCCCTAGTTTTTTCCACACCAGTGGTAAGTGTTCTTTGTGGCTCCGCACTCCTGGCATGGAAAATCGCAAAAATAAACTGGGGTGGTGCCTATATAGGTACAGTGCAGCCGCAGCCAAGCGGAGTCAAACAGCGGCACCTACTGGCATGCAGTGGTACTGCTCCTGAAAATTTCCAGATCCAGTATGATGCCTAGGGATAATTCTAAGGTAAGGAATCTGCAGCTAGGTAGTGTTGTGTTCCTTAGGACCTCTTCCTCCTAGCTGTTCCTATTCTTTAGCAATAAGATCAGCATCTACTAAACGTTTGATCCCCAACCGGACACTTCCATCTTCATAGCCCTCCTGCTCATCTCTTCCACCAACTACAGAACCACGCCAATCATCAGGGCCCACCATCGCGCTCAATAACCCACAGCAACCATGGAGGCCATACACTCCTGAGAATCCTCAGACCCCTTCTCTCACCACGTCCTCATCAAAAGACTGGACCCCAGCAGCTCAGCCCTTACTCTGTTCTTGAACGGCTCAATCCTCACAGCCACCTACCATGTTCCCTAGAAATGTGCCACAGTATTCCCCATCATCAAGAAACCTGCAGCAAACCTGAAGACGCTAGCCAACTATTAGCCTATCTCCGTGCTACTCTACCCGGCAAAAGTCAATGAAAAGATGATAAACAAATACCTAGCCATTCAACTCACTGAAAACCACCTACTCATCACTCAGTCTGGATTCAGACACAACCACAGTATAGAGACTACTCTCATCACTTCCACAGTTGATATGCAGATGATCATGGACAAAAGTGACACCATGGTCCTCATCCTACTGGATCCTTTTGCGGCCTTTGACACCCTCTCCGACTCCATCCTTATGCAACGACTGTACAAAGCTGGCATCTAAGGTCCTACACTTTGCTGGATTTACTCCTTCTTGACAGAACACAATCAGCCTGTCAGCCTGGCCCCATTCATCTTGGATGCCGTCAACTTCATATGCCGAGTCACACGAGGATCCTCACTCTGCCATATTCTGTTCAACGTCGACATGACTGTACTCACCAGCATCTATTACGCACACGAAATCAACATCATATCATATGCTGACAATACCCATTTCATACTCTCCCTCTCTGACAAGACACCAAACAGCAGGACTAATTTCTCCGCATCAGATGGATGAAAACCATCTGTCTCAAGCTCAACACAGACAAGATGGAAGTAGTAATCTTCAGCAGACACCTCGCTATGGAGCTCCACCTGTTCGCCTGCCTAACTTGGACCCACACCCCTCCAGGGAACACATACAAAGAAACTCGGAATAGTAATCGATAATCAGCTCACAGGGACCGGCAAAGTGACTAAGTCTCCAGCTTCCATGCACTCAAAATGCTCAAGAAGAGCATTCAGATGGCTCCTCGCCAACAATTGCTAAACCTTCACCCCAAGCCCTCTTCAACAGCAAGTTGGATAATGGAAACACCTTCTATAGCAGAATCAACACTCAGCTACCCACAAGACTCCAGACCATACATAACGCAGTGGACAGACTCATCCTCAACCTCCTACCTTGCACTTATATCTCGCACCTCAATCCGGAAACGAGAACTCTTCAAACTCCTCACACGCATACAAAGCCTTACACAACATTGGCCGCATGGACCTCAACAATCTGTAACCTTCCATAAACCTACAGACATCTCCACTCACCCTGACTCCTGCTCTTACATCCTTCTGCTCCACTGAATGCGTAGAGCCAGATCTGGCAGTCCTACATGTAAGAAAAACCAAGAATGGCCTGACTCTGCGCATCAGAGCCTCCTCCTTCATTCTTGAATTTTGTAAGAAACTGAAGACCTGGCTCTTCACCTAGCCCTGACCTTGGGTTGGCCCATACAGCTCCTTCTTCAGCAACAGGATACCCTCCCAGGTAAGTTGTGCGCTATGCAGATGGCAAAAAAATAACAACGTAACATAAAACAAACGGTGTGGCAGTGGTTTCAAAGCTCATATTTCACCACAGAAAACAGCTCTTAACTGTGAAATATTTCCCATAAATCACAGTCTTGAATTCATTTTAGGTCTAGTTCCATCTCTAAGCAAATAAAGTAGTGGTCAACACAGCATTTTCTTTCAGTGCTGGTAAAAAACATAATGCTTGGAGTGGGTCATGATGCCCCTCCCCTCAGTGCTTAATTTGAGCAGGTGCTTTCTGGTGCTCAGCACCGGCACCTAATCCTCAGCACCGGTGCTTATAGCACCAGTTAAGGACACACTCATTTGGAAGGCAGGTGATTTTCCACAGAATCACAGGATGTTGAGCCACGCTGAGACTCGAACCTGGTTCCCCAGCTCCGAAATCAGCAGCTGTAGCCATTAGGCCAAGTCCTCTCCAGAATAATAAGTGCCGGGGCTCTAGTCAGGAGGCAGTTTGCCTCAGCACATTTCTCCTTTGAGCGCTGCCTCCTGAGGAGAGCCCCGGCACTTTTTATTTTACAAATTAACCACTGCCTCCCCTAGTAATATTAAAAAGCGACATATTACATTCTGAACAACTTCATATATGTTCTTTGCTACTGCATTTTTTCTTCGTTTTATTTTTAATAATAAGATATTCAACTAGAACCAGGATGCAAGGGTTGACATATGTCAATAAAATGGCCTTATGACCATTTGGCGAATTTGTTCCATATATAAAATAATTGTAATATGCAATGGGTGAGGGAGTCTTTTTCTCAGGTCAAGCTGGCTCTACTGTTGTAATAAACTGCAACTCGACTTTTGCACTAAACTGATACATTTACAATGTACAATTGCTCTAAATAACATGGTACTTGGTGGTTTAACATAGGTGTGTGTGTTTGAACGAGCGCATCAACATATATAAATAACATAGAAACTTGGCTAACTGTTGCAGAACTTGGGACGATTTGAGTCACATCCTTAAAGATATTTGCTGATGGTTAAGTGCAATGTGCCACTCCTGGAAGCTCAGAAAATGAATATATATTGCAATATGATATTAGTAACTTTAAACTTCATTGCTTTCCCTTCTCATCCACCCACATCCAATGTACAGCATTAAGTTAATAGGCATTGATTGTAATTTGTTTAATTTGTTTTATTTGTTTTATTGTAGCCCCTTAGCATTTAACATGCATTACGAAACAAAGAAAAACTCCCAAGAGAAATCATAAGTAGCTCACTAAGAAGTGTTAAGTCCGTTGCATTGTGTTACCAGATCTCTGTAACTTGCTGCTATGAGGGAAACCATGCTCACTGGATGCATTATAAATACATGTGGCTACATCTGTACTCTTGTGCAGCATCCAGATTCTTTCTATGGGGACTTACCTTTCGGGCATGCATACTATTAAAGACACGTGTAGCAGTAAATGAATTCTCTGATTATTGTGCTGACACCCTCAGCTCTCTTACATGCCCCTGTCCTGAATGTGAAGTCTAAAAAGATTCTCCTTTATTTTTCAGAAGAAGCAACTCCTGATGGAGCAAAACCGCAGTAAGTTGAACCGTATTTCTAGCAGACAGAAGTCAACGCATGAGACTTGTGGGATGGAGGATTTAGCATTTACAGTTACATTTTTTATTAAGGAATAAACTGAAATGAAAACCAGTTTCCTTGAAAAAAATATGACAGAGTACAGTCAAGATAAACAAGCACTGGCAAAGCCAATCGAGGCTGGACTGGCCGTACCGTGTATCGGGCGTTTCCTTGGGAGGCTGGAAGGGTGGTGTGCCGTTTCTTTTTAGTGGGGGCCGGTTTTGTAGCAGTTCAGCAGTTTTAAAAGCACTGCAAAGTTCCTTGAATATTCAGCAGTTTTCTGGCAACAATAAAAGTGTCAAGGTAACACTGGTGTTTAATGAACCTGCTGGAGAGAGATTGGAGTATTTCTAGTGGTAGTTTTGACTCATCTAAAGTAGCGCAGAGGGTTAATATGCTTGCTGTAAAGAACGTGTACCATGCATATCAAAGAACAATATTTTATGTGCATAGCTCGGTGGGTTACTGCTTTTGTCACATAGGTTCTTTTGCTACTGTGCAGTTCATAAGTGACAATCAAAATCTAGCTCAGTGAGCTATGAAGTGCCATCAAAGAGCTGCATGCAAGCTGCATGGTACAGTTTAGAATGTTATGTTTTTTCCCAGTCTTTCATTATCCTGATTTTGCTAAAAATGGTTTGTTCGGGTAGAAATGAATTCTTCTTATTAAAGCCTACCCTAACCATTGTGTTATGTTCTAAGTCCTGAGTTTGTGCTTCTCCAGACCAAGCACTTTAAAAAAGTGCCTACTGGTATGGATAGCATGTGAATCGTACAGCTTATAGTCCCCTTTGCCTTATATAACATTATCTATATGCTGATTTACACATGCATGGCATGATTCATTGGCTCTGTATGTGTGTGATGTAAAGTGCTCCGACACCCTACACTGGTATGAGAGGTGCTATAAAACAAATGAAATACATGCGAGAGAGGAGTTATGGAGAGATGAGAGGCACTGTTGGAGGGTGATAGTGACGGAATCATTGAAGAGCCGAAACAAAGATTGTCGTATCCTAGTGCACAGGAAGGTCATCATTGTCTATGCTTTAACAGCTAATACAATTGAATATATAATGACAAATGTTTTTGGTTTTTTTGATAAACAGATTTTATTGGTTTTAATATCAAGAGTGTAAAATACAATGTGACACACAATTGGCTCATCGAATAAGGTTACATTTGCGAGTGCAAGGCGTTGGCATACAGTAAATACAACACATCCTTACAGTGCATCAGCAACATTGACACCCTCGTCCCAGAATGATACCTTGAAGTTATAGATCCAGCCACTTCCCCCATACTCAGCCATGTTTACGGGGGAAACTCCTGGCCTCATAGAGAGGCCGCTTCTGCAACGCACACCAATCTACTCCATGGTGCCAATGTGAGAGAGTGGGAGGTGAAGAGGACCTCCAACGGGTGGCATTATCCCTCTTCGTGACCATAAGGGGTATCTCCAGGAATGTGACGCAGAGTCTCAGGGCTGCGGCCCAATCAGAAAATCTACGGGCACTGGCACTCCTCGAAACAGAGGGAGGTACAGTAGCATCAGACTGAGGGATAGGGACTGCGTTAAAGTCTCCCCCAATTACGGTCAATCCCTGCGGTAGATCTAGGAGGGCCCTAGAAAGGTCTCTAAAGAAGGCAGTGTGAGCTACAGGAGGATATAATGACAAATGTGTTGTAGAATGTACCATTCACCCCCTACGCCCAAAACTCCCCTTTGTAGTGGTCAGGATCACTCACTATGCACCGTAAGGGGTCTGGTCTATCAAAATTTACCAGGGCTGCTTTGAGTTCCTAGTCCGACCCTGAAGCCAATGGGTATCGCCTTTGTGCCAGGTATTGAGTTTTTTTTACTATGTTTTATGATAGGATATGCTGCTAGGAAGTCTTTTTTTTTAATTTCTGCTGAAGGGAAATTGAAAGTTTGTATTAAAAGTAAGCTTTGTATTTTGTATTTGAAAACTGAAAAGTATTTTTATTTTTTACTGAATACTTGACTGTACCATGCAATATAGAAATATAAATGAGGTAGATAGATATAATGTAAAAGCAACACATGTCAAATAAAGCAGCTAAATCAAGCTGCCGGTTATTGATCTCTTAAATTGCAATGACTTCAGCTTCGGTTTAGAAAGCAAGAGTGCTACACAAGCCCCTTGTAAGATTTTTTTTTCATTACAAAAGATTTCTCAACGTTTCGGCATATTAGTAAAAGCAGCACATACAAAATAAAGCAGCTAAAATCACGCGGCCAGAATTAGATATTTTAAGTTGCAAATGACTCCACCTTTGGGGGCAGATTTACAAGCCCCCTGCGGCACCAATACGTCACTTTTCGTGACGTACTGGTGGCGCAGGGGGCTGCTCCATATTTACAAGGAGAGGAAAAGCCACCCTGCGTGACTTTTACTCTCCTTGTAAATACGGCCCATACACACGCAGCACTTTGCGGTGAAGGGGTGTTCCATGGGTGTTGCTGTGGGTGTTCCCACGCAACACTCATGGAACAAGACACATCTCCAGAATTACGAGAAATCGTAACTCTGGAGATGCGTCTGAAAGCTACGCCACCCTAGAGGTGGCGTAGCGAAGCGCACCGAGGAGAAATGTTTTCATTTCTCCTCGTTTTCCTCTTTCAATGCGTGCTGCATTCTGCAGCACACATTGAAAGAGGAAAATGGTTGTAGTGATTGTTTTTGTGCAGGAAGGTGCCCCTTCCTGCACAAAACAATCTCCCACGACGCAGGCATCCTTGCACCACGGTGTAAGGGTGCCTGCGCCGGCGCATGGCTGCAGTTTGTGCGCCAGCGCAGGGGAAGGACAGAGATGCGACATATTGTTGTAAATATGTCGCATCCCTGTGCTTTCCAAACTAACGCAGCGCGGCGCAGCAAAATGACTTGCTGCGCCGTGCTGCGTTAGTTAATTGTAAATCTGCCCCGGTTTCCAGCATATCGCTCAATCACCACGTTGCTTGTTTATCCCCCGAACAGAATATATAACAAAAGTTACAGCCCATTTGTAAAAGCAACGCATGTAAAATAAAGCAGGTATAGATGCAAATGACTCCAACTTCAGTTTCCAGTGTATCACTCATTCACCAGGTTGCTTTATTGTCCCCAAACAGAATATACAGCAAACGTTACAGCATGTATTTGTAAAAGAAACACATGTAAAATAAAACAGCTAAATCACGCTGCTGGGAATAGATCTCTTAAGTTGCAAATGACTCCAGCTTCGGTTTAGAAAACAACAAAGCTACACAAATAACATGCAGTCGCCAAACACGCTCAATGACAAAGAAAAAAGTAGTGCCATAAAAGGAGGAGGGAAAGTTCAAAGGAAGGAGAACTTGGTCCAAGCTCCACTAAAATAAGAAAACACAAAAAGAGAAAAACAAACACAACAGGAAATAGCATGCTGCAACCAACCGAAAACAAGGAAAACAAAGTGACAAGCATACAAAGAAATGGAAAGTAAGGGCAGGCTGTAAGCTCCTTTTAAGATTTTCTTTTCATTACAAAAGATTTCACAGGCACAGCACAAACACTATGCAGGCGAAACCTAAAAAACAACCATTAATAAGTGAAAGTGAGACACAAAACAAACAGAAAATGCTAACAGTTAAACATTTTAAAACAGATTTGAAAAGTGCCAAATGGTAAAGGGTTCTCTCATGTAATCTGTGGCAAGCACAAAAACAAGAAAACTGTATACATCCTTACTGTAGAGACAAGCGTGGGTACCGAGACCCAAGAGGTCATAGCAGGTGAAAAAATAGTCAGGTGCAAAAAAACGTTTAACACAGGATATTGGATATATTTTTAACATAAATTATTCACTTTTGGTAACTTCTTGTATAAAAAACGGAACAAGTGAAATTTTCACGAATCCAATACAGGGAGCAGTTTGCTACCATGGACACAAATGCTATAAACCCTCTCATAGGACCACCCCGTCTCAGTCATAACAAAGTGAGGGCAAAGCCCTGCCCACTGACAGGCCCCTAACATGCAAGCCCATGAAGACATGGACAAAGGCTCTTCCCTCCCGCCCCACCTCATGTTTTACATTACTGTCACCCACAGGTAAGCAATATGCTGCGTTTATAAATAAACATTTTTGTTTCACTGTTGATTGTGCACCATGTTTGTTGTGTGCACTTCCTACTGTGCTGGGCCAGCGAGTATCGTGTGCCCCATCCGCAGCCGCGCTCTCCGTTCATGTGCAGGGCTGGGGCAGGGAGCTGGATTCAGCGTGCTGCTGCTGGTGGGACATTTGAGAACCGGGAAACAGCGGGACTTTACACCTGGAGTGGTGCGGGTAAGTTCGTGCTTTGCTTTGGGGAGGCAGCATGCTGTTTTTTAGGCAAGTAAAGTCTTGGGGATTGTGAGACTTGATTCCTTAGAAACAGATATAAGTGGTGCCATTAGTACTCATCTGGCTTCTTGCTACGTGAGAGGTGATATCATGGAGTCTTCGCCTGCAAAGGGCAAATCTTTACAAGAAAGTGAAGAATGTTGAAATTTTACAAATATCCAAGACTCAGTTCCAGCAGATGATTAACCAGGTTGTGGATACTGCATGTTCGGATTCACAAGCCAAAAGGATGAAAATGGATATTGATGACGATTTGGAAACAAGAGGAATATATGTGCAGGGAAAGAATTTTCAGGACATGTTAGGCCATATACGGGTTGATTTAGAATTTGAACAGAAAAACCAGGATGAAGAGGGTTATTATGCTTAGGGTTTTTCTGCTCCGGTACTAATGAGTGGGTATCTTGCGCTTCATGATGTGATCAAGGGCATGGTCTGTAGAGAGTGGATAAACAAAATGTACCTAGATTCTTGAGTAAGCGGTACATTAGTAAAACATTTGATGAGAACTTTACTCAAGTGCCCAAAGTAAATGCTATTCTTTCTTCCAGGGCTCCATCCTCTTCAGTGTCCTCAGAGGAATCCACCTTGTCACATGCAGTGGAGAAAAAAGGTTGAATCAGCTCTAAAATAAGCTTATGCCACTTCTAATTTTGGATTGGGAGCAAGTACTTGTGCTGCTAATGTCTCCCAGGTCTTCTTACAGGATTTTTTTTTTTTGATAAACAGACACCAGCCATACATTACGACACCATGAAGACCAGAAATACAATCAATAATCTGCGTGACCCATTCTACAAATACGAATGAATATAAAACAGCATATGTTAGGACATTCACTTTGAGACTAAACCATTCCCCCCAACCACTTCCCCCAGATCCTACGATACTTCTTAGGACACCCACGTGCTTCATACATAGTTTTTTCTTGCGTGGCACACCAGTCGACCCCGGTCCGCCAGCGCCTGACACATGGGGGGTAATTGCATTTCCAGGAGGCCGCTATGTCCCTCTTAGCCACCACCATTGCTGTAGTAAAAAACAACTTATCATTCCTAGACCCATCCAGCCCGTCAGTGATGCCCAGGATCGTGTGTTTCGGGTCATGCGGGACTCCCCACCCCAGTATTTCAGTGAGTTCCTCCTCAATGTCCCCTCAGAACCGCACCAAGCGAGGACAGGCCCATACCATATGGAGAAAATCAGCTGGGTCGTGACCACATCTAGTGCAAGCGGAGGTCGGGCTAAATCCTGCTCGATGAAGGCGTACAGGGGTGAGGTAAGCTGCGTGCAAATAGTAGAGTTGTACCATACGGAGCCTGGCGGAGGCAGTGACCGTCCTGGGGGCCATAAGGGCGTCACGCCAGTCTTCTTCCTCCAGTGTGCCTACCCATTCCTCCCACTGAGCACGTAATCGATCCAGGGAAGTAGGGGTATTATTGATCAGCGTACGGTAGATGCGGGAGATGCCACCCCTCCCCAGGTCCCCCAGCATGATCTGCGCCTCAGGCGGGCTATGGTCAGGGAGCCGTGTGCCTGTTGTGAGGTGTGCGTGAAGAGCATGTCGCAGCTGTAGGTATTTATAGAACTGCGACTGATGTAGGGAGTGGCGGGTTTGAAGGTCTTTGAAGGAGCGCATATGATCTCCCACCCACACGTCACCCAATTGCGAGATTCCTATAAGGTCCCATGATCGGAAACCTTGCAACCCAGAAACCTCCTTAAGCCAGGTCCCTTGCCACAGGGGTGTGCATTGGGTCAGTGTATGTGTCCACTTGGTGTGTCGCAGTGCGGCCCGCCAGGCCAGCAGCGCTGAGCGCGTCACCTCCGGCATTTGGAGCGGGATAGGATCCCCGTACAGCATAGATTGGACCCTGGCCAGACCCAAATCACCCAGCTCAAGCCTGTATGCCGGGTCAGACCAGCCCTCGTTGAACCAGTCGTGTATGGTGAGCAGGTGCGTGGCGAGATAGTATAGATATAAATGGGTCATCTCTAGGCCCCCGTAGAATGAGGGAATCCTGCAGACGTTCAGAGCTATTCTGGCCCTACCTTTCCCCCAGAGGAATTTATTGGCTAAAGTATCCAGTTCGCGAAACCAGGTCCTGGGGAAGCAGAGGGGGGTATTTTGGAGTACGTAGAGGAACCTGGGAAGAATCATCATTTTAAAGAGGGCAACCCTCCCCATGGGGTTCAGGGGCAGTGTTTGCCACTTCTGAAGGTCTGCCTTAGCCCTCTTCATTAGGGAGTAACATTGAGGGCCCAGCTGAGTTCGGGAGTAGAGTCACCCATATCCCCAAGTACTTGAACGATTGGCGATGGAGTGGTATTGTGGACTGCCAATCAAAGCATTCTCGGGACAAGTGGAGGGGGACCAGGACCGATTTGTCGGGGTTTAGCCAGAGGCCCGAAGCCCGTTCAAAGGACTGTAGGATGTGGAGGCAATGGGGGCCTGACCAGGCGGGGTCCGCTAAGTAGATGAGTACATCGTCCGCGTAAAGAGCGATCTTATCGGGTTCAGTGTTGGGCCAACTCCAACCCCTGCACCATCACTCACGATCATATCAAGGTCGCCAGGGGCTCCATCACCAGAGCGAAGAGGAGGGGGGAAAGAGGACATCCCTGCTTCGTTCCCCTGCAGACCGGGAAGGGATCCGACAGGACCCCATTCACCAGGACACGTGCCCTCGGACGGGCGTAAAGAACCCTGACCAGGCCTCGAAAGCGGGGACCAAAGCCCATCCCATCGAGGACATCCTCCAAAAAACCCCAATCTACCGAATCAAAGGCTTTCTCAAAGTCTACAAGGAGGAGCGCTAGTTAGGGGGTGAGTAAATGGCGGTGAGCCAGAGCCAATTGCAGCCTCCGGTGCCACGCAAGGGCATAAACCCACATTGATCGGGGTGAACCAACGCAGTTAAGTGGGGCTTGAGCCGCTGGACAAGGACCGTGGCAAACAGTTTCAAGTCAGTATTAATGAGGGAAATAGGGCGGTATTCCGCACACCGCGGCGAGGGCGGCTGGGACTTGGGAAGGACCACTATGGTAGCCATGTCCGTCTCCGGAGGGAAGGAGCCCCTCTCAGCCACCTCCTGGAACAGACCCGCAAGGTGAGGAAGAAGGGTTTCGCGGTATAGAGTGTAGTATTCGGGGGCGTGGCCAACTGCCGAGCATGGCGGACGTGAGCTGAAAGAGCTCCGTCTGCAACCCTGACAAATAAGCGGATTATCCTGCCCTAACTAGACCGGAAGGGACCTGGTGAGCCTCACTGACCGGAGGATGATCCTGAGCACAATCGAGAGCGGAGGACACCCTGCCTGAACTGCTGTGCACCGCCGGGGACCCTGTGTAAGCTCCGGGGCTGTTGACCGGCAGGGAAGGGGGTGGAGTCGCGTTTGCACAATGGCGACTCCACGGACGATTGAGGCCGCCTGTATCCCGTGGTCGAGACGAGCACTGCGAGACCTGAGATAGCGACGATACCCCTAGCCTGGACGGGGAGGCGTCACACAGCCGAACGGCCGCTACCTCACCAGCGGAATCCCCAGAGACAACGCGGCACTGTGGGCCAAAATGGCGTAGGTGGCCTACTGAACCTCCGACTGCCTTCCTGAACGGCGAGATATACTGGCAATGCATCGGGGGGCCGACTGCTATACGCCGACATACAGGCAACGGTGAGTGACGAGGGTGAACAACCGAGACCTTCCCCTCCCCCATCTCCATATTGCTAGCGCTGTCTATGTGCGCCCCCTAGGCTGCACCCTGTAATTGGCTGGGGGACGACGAGAGCGACGCTGCTGCTGTGTCCGGGGCATCGGGCAGGACTGCGGAGCACTCTGGCCGCGCGCCCTGACTTCCACGCCACGAAGCTGTGCCCGCATACACTGCGACCTGGGTGCTGATCATATGCTGCCAGACGGAGCCTGGGCGTGCATGCGTTGAGCCTCCCCCCCTCTTTTAAGGCTGCTATACTTTTGGGAGCGAGGTGGGGCGCTGATGGGCCACGCTGGTCGGATGTCCGAGTGAGGAACGGACTGAGGGGACTCTCCGGGCCCCCCCGCCCTCGCTGTCGACCGGGCAGCACAACGGGCACTAACTGACAGACCCATGCGCAGTGGACTCTACGGATGCTGTCTTCTCCAGGCATGGCAGGCGAGTGCCCGAGTTGAGGTTGAATGTGGCCCCGCCCGAACACACTGCTGTCCACTGTGGCCTGGGATTTCGCTTACCATACAACAGGGCCACTGCTACACTGGTGAAGGCGCTGACCTTTGAGAGCGAACCCCCCCCCCCTCCCTGGGATTTCCTGGCGAAACAGTCTGGTGCCAGAACTACGTGGTGGTGCACCTGAAAAAAAAAAATGGGCCGCACGAGAACTAAGCAAGGCGAGACCGCCGTGGATAGCACCCCGCGGCTCGCTTTTGGTAGTGAGCCCTCTACTGCCTTGGATGCGGATGTGATACCTCCCACTGGGATGGACCCCCACGAAGCTAAACTAGATCTGATCTTAAAGGAAATTCGGGACTCACGCACAGCACTGGAGACTCGCAAAGACACTATTTCCACTAACCTCAACCTGCTCCAAGCAGATCACAAGAAACTGGCTGAGAAGGTCAAATCGAACAAACTGGCTTTAGGTGACCTTCTACCCCAGCAAACTGAACACTCCACACAACTTGAACGGCTCCAACGGCAAGTGGGGGAACTGCGCGATAGAGTGGATGATGCGGAAGGGCGCTCCCGCCGCAACAATGTTCGTATCCTGGGCATGCCGGAGCGCAGCGAGGGATCCAACCCGACGCAGTTTGTAGAAGATTGGCTCAGAAATCAAGTGGCCACTGAGGGCCTAACACCTATGTATAGTGTGGAGAGGGCTCACCGAGTGCCTTCTGGACCGCCTAAGCCGGGCGCGCCTCCTCGCCCGCTGATTGCACGATTATTACACTACAAGGATCGTGATGTTATCCTTAGAGCGGCCCGGGAACATGCTCCAGTGCGCTTTGAAAACCAAACTATCTCGCTTTATCCGGATTTTACACCGACAGTTCAGAAAGCAAGAGCTACCTTCCTGGGGGTGAAGAGGATTCTGCGTGACCGCAATTTAAAATACGCCCTTCTCTTCCCGGCCCGCTTAAAAGTGATCTCAGGTCAGAGATCGTATTTCTTTGAGACCCCAGAGGATGTGACTAACTGGCTGGAGACGACGGCCGCCCCGGCGACGTCTCAGGACCCTCTACCTTTGGAGCGGATGCGACACGATTCCCCGACGCAGATGACAGGCCTGCCCCGGCCAGGGACGGGCGCCTCCGTGCTGCCTAGAGACTCTGCCCCCACCCTGGAACAGATCACGTCTAGTCAACAGGACGCCATCCTTACTGCGGCGGCATTGGCCGCCCATGATGCACACCACAAGGAACTCTCAGACCGCTCATCGGATGCAGAGACGGTGCAGTCTGCATCAGACACTAGTTTAACACTGTTTCCTACTATTACTGCACAGGTGGCTCGAGACATCTGATGGTATCCTACGGGATACACCACAGTGGTAACGTATGTATAGAATATGTCAAATGTATACCGGGGCTGCCGGTCACCTGAAGGTTTAGAATATACTTGCTTTATAGGGAAAAATGCTGTTACAAATGAGAAATGATTGCATGTATGCTATATCATGTTTCCACCCCGACGCAGTTTTGGCCCTCGCCCCCCGAGCGACTGCGCTGTTGTATATCTTGGTTATAGCCCATGTTGGGCTTCAGTTTCGGGTTTGGTCCTCCGCCGTTTTACGGGGGAACCTAGCATTGGGGTATGATTGGATAGAGGCATGCTTGACGACTCAACAGATCTCCTACGTACGGTTCCGAATCCTGATGAGGGCAGTAACTGACCATCTTAAATGTCATTATGGTAATACATGACACATACCTCCACTGTACGTGGAATGTGAGAGGGTTAGGGTCCCTTCCTAAGAGGCACCGCATACTGACACACTTTACCAGAAGACGGGTTGATATAGCTTACCTGCAAGAAACTCATCTCAATGCCTCTGAGGCTCTTAAATTACAGCGGAAATGGAGGGGCCAATTATTTGCCACAACTTATTCGGCTTTCTCCAGGGGGGCGGCGGTATGGTTGCGTGGCACTGTTCCCTTTAAACCACTTGAGCAAAAAATAGATGTCAATGGCAGATATGTTCTACTGCACGGTCTGTTGGACGGGGCCCATGTGGTCCTGGGCTGCATATA
This sequence comes from Calotriton arnoldi, assembly GCA_963921515.1. Classification (NCBI taxonomy): domain Eukaryota; kingdom Metazoa; phylum Chordata; class Amphibia; order Caudata; family Salamandridae; genus Calotriton; species Calotriton arnoldi. The sequence continues at coordinate 192,437 of CAWUFW010006593.1, read as the reverse complement.
TGCCCCAAATGCAGACCAAGATAAATTTTTAATGGCATTAAGCACATTACTGACAGATTGGGTGGCATACCCCTGGGTGATAGGTGGGGACTTTAATGCTGTGTTAGACGTGCACCTGGACAGATCACACTCCCCCCCTACACGCCACTGAGAGTCGGAGACAAGCTGAAGCGCTAGCGGGATGGGCGGATGGCTGGGGGCTACACGACGCTTGGAGAGCACAGCACAGGGCACATCGGGAATACACCTTTTACTCGCCCCCACACAGACTGCATACAAGAATAGATCGCTTTATGTGCTCTGCCCCCCTGCTGGGAGCAGTTGTCTCTGTGCTCCACATGGGGAAAACCTTATCAGACCATAACCCCGTGGAATTAGCTGTACAATGGGGTAGGGTTCCCACTCCGATCCCAACCTGGGAGTTGCAGCCCGAGCTGTTGGAGGACCAAGTGTTCAGACATACTCTCTCTGAGGCGATAGAGCATTATTTTGTGGATAACAGAGGGACTGCTAGCTCCCGACAGATAGAGTGGGATGCCTTTAAGGCGGTAATCAGAGGGGTGGCGATTAACACTAAGGTGGGAGGACTGCACACACTGCTAGAGCGCATTAAGGAAGCAGAGGATAGGCTGGCTGCGCTAGAGGGAGAGGCCGCCGGTACGAATGACCAAATGACACAATTGCAGGAAACTAATATCCAATATGCGGAGCTTCTGGAAGAGCTACGGGTGGTAGACCATAGATTATACCTGCAAAAACAACATACCCAGGCTGATAGATCGGGACCACTGCTAGCTCGCCTCGTCCGTAATGCTCCACCCATTACACCCATATTAGAAATCTGCAACGACAGGGATGAGACGCTGACCACGCAACTTGACATTAACACTGCGTTTCAAGAATATTATGCGGACCTCTATGGCCCACCCTTAGCTGTCGACCACACAAATCTCGATCTATTTTTTACCGACATGCATGTCCCCCACCTGACGCAGCCGCAAAGGGACGACCTTTCGAAACCCATAACACTACAAGAGATCAGACAAGCAATCAAGGCGCTGCCGCGCAACAAGACCCCGGGGTCTGACGGCCTTCCTGCTGAATTTTACGCGACGTACAATGATTTACTAGCCCCCTCTCTGCAATGTCTATACCGGGACTCCCTGACGGGTGGTGGTTTGCCGGCCACTGCACTGCAAGCGATAGTGGTTTCACTGCTGAAACCCGGACGGGACGCCCTACTTATTCCCAGCTACAGACCGTTGTCACTCTTGAACACGGATTATAAAATCCTGAGCAAGATCCTAGCCGTGCGACTCAATCCGCTGATTCCTGCACTGGTACACTCGGATCAATGTGGGTTCGTACCTGGCAGAAGTACAGCCCTTAACATTCGGCGCTTACACCAGGTTATGCTGGGCACCCACGAGCGACCACTGCCGAAGGCTGTATCTCTCTTGATCTTCGGCAGGCATTTGACTCCCTACGGTGGGACTATATGTTCCTCGCCCTCGCCCCTTATGGTATACCGGACGAATATATAGCGTGGGTGAAGCTACTCTATACGAACCCCACGGCGCGAGCACGAACGGGTCGCCATGTCTCGAGCCAATATACGGTTGCCCGAGGGACGAGGCAGGGTTGCCCCCTGTCGCCGATGTTGTTCATATTGGCGCTAGAACCATTGCTGTATAAACTCCGCACCCTGGCGGGAGACCGAGGGATCCTGCGCGGTGGCACAATACATACGGTCTCGGCCTATGCAGACGACCTCATCCTTTATATCAGAGACATGTCAGCTGACCCGAGTCCCATGCCCTCCCTTTTCTCGGCGTTGGCTATTAATGCAGCGAAGTCATATGCGTATGTTTTTTAAAGAGGGCGGACGAAACGGATCTTTCACGTTTGGCCCTTGGTCCTTCCAGATAGCGCCTGACACGTTTAAATACCTAGGAATACAGATATATCGCTCAAACCTAGACCTCCTAGATGGAAATTTAGGGCGTGCGATCTCCGCTCTTAGAACCCAGGTGCGATTCTGGATCACGTTGCCCTTATCAGTGGCAGGACGGGTGGCCATTACAAAAATGGTGGTACTACCACGTCTGTTGTATTTTTTTACTAATTTGCCACTGGTGGTCCCTGCAAAGACCTTTAAAGTATTGAACTCCCTGTTGACAGACTTGATCTGGGGCTCTGGGTGAAGGCGAATTAGTCTGGCGAAATTGCAACTTCCCACGAAGGGCGGCGGGCTAGGCGTACCAGACCTTCGAGCGTACTGCTATGCCAGCCAACTACAGTGGTTAGCGTATTGGCTGGCCGGGCGCAACCTACATGAACTGGGCATGACACCGCGGGACAGGAACAAAGGCACTATTCATCGGCTATTGCTACCGAATGCCCCCTCACGGGAAGAGATTCCCCCGCTACTTAAACTGGCTATTACATATTGGAGAAACGCAGATACGCTACACGGGCCACGTTACTCCCTATGCCCCTACTATCCCATTGTTGGGACTCCCTACGCGAATGGGACTAACGACTAGTCGGGCCCTACAGGCGTGGACGGAGGCTGGCGTTACCACAGTGGGGGATTTCTTTGAGGATGGCCTGCTGATGTCGCACAAAGCATTTGTTCATACTCACGGCGCCCCTACGGCGTTGTTCCTTATGCATGCGGGCATCACCAGGTACGTTCGTAACACATGGTCACCTGCTGGCACTGAACCCCCCACAAATGCGCTGCTTACTATGCAGTACCTCATGGGTGACGGGGCCCGCCTAACGAAATGGCTCACATTTGGGATACACACCGAGAAAATGCTCTCACTGCGGGCATTGCGGGATAAATGGGAGGGTGACACGGGCCGGGTGTTCACAGATAAAGAATGGAACAACATCTTGGGGTTCCCTAGGAAAGTTTCCCGAAACCCGAAATTTAAATTTATACAGTTGATGATACTACATAGGGCATATCTGACCCCACGTAGGCTAAGGGTGATGTTCCCAGGGACGAATGGAGACTGTCCGCACTGCCAGACAGATGATGCGGGCCTGATCCATATGATATGGGCTTGCCCGCGTTTGAGACATTATTGGTCGACAGTGTGCACAATACTGGCAACTGTCGCCCCGACAAGACAGGGGGACACCATGGAGTGTTGCATACTAGGCAGGGGGCCCCGGGGACGGAGAGGAACGCCGGCTGCGCGATTCACTAACCTTGCGCTCCTCTTGGCTAAGAGGACCATCACTTCCCGATGGAAGGCTGCCAGGGCTCCATCTATACAGGATTGGCATGCGGAAATGATGAAATGGGGCAAGGCGGAGGAGTCGAACTACAACGGGAGGAGAGCAGAGGTCTTAGAAAAATACCGATTTCAATGGAGTGGCATGCAATGTTGGGAGCATATGCTGCAATAGATATTTTAGATTACTGAACAGAGAGAGGAAACCGCACATGAGACTGATAGAGCAAGCTGGTGTGGTTCGCCGTTGCAGAATACATACTGACGTTATATGGTGTGCTATGGGAATGGTTTAGTTACTATAAGATTGACTTGAAGAACCGTAGTTGTGCAATGGAACCTGAAGATACTGCACTGCTGATGTAATTGTCGGCTGGGACCGACCATGCCGGGGGGGGAGGGACAAATTGGGGTGTTATATTTGATAAAGAGTAGATTTTTTTTTTTTTTTTTCTGTATTAGAATAGATTTGTAGATTGTTAATTGCTATTATGTGGATTGTCGTAGACAGAGATGATGAGAATGATCCTAGCCATTGCACCGGGGACAAACTGCATACTCACCGCTAGATGTAGGAATCATGTAGCTCACTACGGAATGTAAGCACCAGCGGTGGAATGTGATTGTTATTATTGGTGCGGTCATATTATTTGTCCTTTTTTATTACTTTATATGACTATGTACAATATCCTTCATATGACTGATTTATTGTTGATAAAAGCAATAAACAAATAAAAAAAAATAAAAAAATAGAGCGTAGTATTCCTGGGGGAGGCCGTCAGGGCCTGGCGTCTTGCCGGAGGAGATGAGGGTGATCGCATCCCCAATTTCATCTTGGGTGATGGGGCGGTCCAGATCTTTTTGAGCTGTGGGGTCCAGGTGGGAGAGACAGCCGGTCCCGACCTCCAACAGGCCGGCAAGAGAGAGGGTTGGAGTTCTAGCCGCGTATAACTGACGGTAGTATGAGGCAAAGGTGCGGGCCATCTCCGCTGGGGAACGGTACACCGAGCCGTCCTGATCCGTGATTTCAGGGATTATGCGGTTTGCTCTGGGATAGGTGGCTAGTCTGTGGAGGAGTGAGCCATTTTTGTCACCCCGACCGTAGACCCTGGCCACAGATGAGCGCCAGAGGAGCTTGGCCGCGTCCAGTGAAAGTTGTCTAATCTCTGAACGGATATGAGCAAGAAGTCGTACCTCGGAGGCGTCAGGAGGTTGGGTGGGTGTTTGTTCAAGACGCAGCGCTTGCGCCTCACGTGAGGTAATTTGTGCTATCTGCGCCTGCCGCTGGAGTTTGAGCTGGCCCTTGGCGACCCCCCTAATCGTGGCCTTGCTAGCCTCCCACAGAGTGTCCGGTGAGGGTACTGATCCCTCGTTGGTCAGAAAGTATTGCTTAAGTTCCCGTCCCACCACCTTCCGAAACTCCTTGTCCTGAAGGAACCAGGCATTTAGCCTCCACGTTTGACGCATTGAGGCGGGAGGGGGGCCCGTGTTAAGCATCACTGGGGAGTGGTCAGAGATACCCCGAGGGAGGATGGAAACATCCTGGATCATGATACAATCAGTCGAAGGAACAAAAAACATGTCGATACGCGCCTGTGTATGATGAGCTGCTGAGGTATGTGTGAACTGCCTGGAGTGTGGGTGCCAGACACGCCACGCATCGCAGAAACCCAATGATTCAGACCAAGATGTCAGTTGTCTTGCCTGCGCGAGTCTGCCAGGAGAGGGAGGGCCGTGTAGGAGAGTAGGATCTGCTTCACATGGGTACCCCCACTTTTTGCTGATGCTTCACTGTTTTTCGACCTTAGTCTTGCTGGGGCCCTGCTAATCAGAACCCCAGCCTAGCTGCTTCCTCTCTAAAATGGTTTCCATGTACCTTAAGTACATCTCTGATTGGAATCTGGAGTGCCCTTATAAGTCCCTAGTATATGGTATACTATGTACCCAGGGCATAGGTACCTCAGAGGCCTGCCAGGGGCTGAAGCATGTATTATGCCACCCCTGGAAGGCCAGCCAAAATGACACCACAGGCCTGCTACTGCAGCCTGAGTAAGGTGGTGCATGCACCCCTTACAGTGATGTAGGCTACCTATATCACTACCATTGCACACACATATAAACCTATAATTCACTCCTCTGGCAGGCCTTACCAATCCTAATGGTAGAGTGCTTGGTTTTTGTGTGAGAGGGTGCCCCTGCATGAGCAGAGCCCCTCTGCAGCGTTCGGAGTCCCTCCTCTGATGCTGTTTGTGGTACAGCCTGACCATATACTCTTAAGTGCATTATATCCTCGCGGTACAATGCTAACTTTGGACTGGCTGCACCAAAACATGTCGTGTTTGGTGTCAAACATCTTGGAATACTACAACCCCCCCGCCAATCCTGGCGGCGGGGGTAGCATTCCACCCTTCTAGAGGGAGAGACATGTACACACCGGGCTACCCGGTAACTTCTTTCCAGAGCCCTGGCATCACAAAATGGATGCCGCTGCCACAGACACGAGTCTGGCCTCCTGCTGCTGACTGAAACTCCGGCAGGGGAGGCCTGGACAATAGGTTTCCTGTCACAGGGAGGGGTAACCACCTCCCCAGACAGGATAGTGTGTATTGGGGCTGGGCGGGAGCACTCCTGGTGCTTTGAAGTCCTGCACTGGGGGCACACTTGGTGTCCCTGTGCATATGCCAGTTCAAACCGGTTGCAGGGGCTACCTGCCCCTGCTCGGGCACGAAACTGGACAAAGGTAATGGGTGTAGCCACCCCTCTTCCCTGACCCTCCCATAGGTGGGTCCCCAGAGTATGTCCAACCCCCTACCTTAGTATAAGTATGGGACCCCAGTCCTTAGGACTTTGGATATCCCTGGACGAAACTCTGCAACTGAATCCTGAAACTTCGACGCTCTACTCACGATTAGAGTTCTGAAGAATCTCCCTTGGGGTCAAGGAGTGACTCCCCTGCTTGGCAGGCACCAAAGAAGCAATTGTCCGGTCTGCATCGCCGAAGCTCCTGCCGGAAGCCAAAGTCTTTGCATCACCAGAGGTGGATTTCCAGACTTCCCCAAGGCTGCCCTGAGTCCCCAGCGAAGCTGAGGCCCTTAGCTGTCGTGGGTAACGTGGAACTGTGACCCCTGGGCACCGAGAACATTTGCAAGTGCATCCTCTTCCTGGTCTTCCACAAAGTTGTGCTTTGGGCTCCGAGTAGCCCCCGCCTCCAGCATCGACTGCACCGAAGATCATTGGCCTCCACTCCACGAGTGTCCCGTGAGCCAGCTCCAAGTGCGTCCACTCGAGGCTCCTTCGCGGTCGCTAGTCCGTTGGCTAGTGGGCCCTCCCGAAGGCAACTCTTCTTCTGCTTGGGCTTCCCTGGTTGCTCCAGACGTGCCCTGACTTACCCTCGCTGGGTGAGTCCCTCAGACCTTGCTGGTCTGTACCACCGTCCTTCTTCTATTTCCACGAGACTTGCCGTTGCCAAGGTTTGTTGGGTCCAATCCAGTCGCCGACACCGCAGCACTCGACAGACGTCGTGGGACAGCTCGAATCCAGCTCCTGGTTGTCGTCGACGCCTCCTGGACCTCGTGGCTGAAGAGTCAAGACGACCGTCAACCTACCTGAAGCACCCGACATCGGTGGGCATCCGCTCATCGCCTTCCTGGTCACTGGCTAGTGACCCAGACTCTGTCCCCTCTACTTTCAGGTTCTTCAGATCTTCGATCCACCCGAACACTTTCGACTTGGACGCCAGCAGCACTTTGCAGCAGATCGCCATTGAAATCGACGACGAAACCCGACACCGAAAGACACCTATCCACCCGGCTTCCCTGGGTGAGGTAACACGAGTACTCCGGTGCTCCCGTGGGTATTGACTCTAGAACTGCCTAGTTCTAAAGGGGTTTGCTCCAAGTCCTCCTCTAAGTGTCCTTTTTCTTTAAAACTCCAACCGCGACATTTCCCATAGAAGTCAACGGCGGCTCGCGGCTGTGTTCTCACACTGCACGCGTCCCCCGTGGGTTCCCTGTGTCACTACCTTGGGTGGTTCCTTGAGGGCCAAGCACTTCTACATGCTCTAGGCCTTGTGTCTAATTCAGTTGTGGTTCTTATACCACTTTATTGGTATATGGTTTGGTACGCCCCTAGGGCTCAAACGTGTATTTGTGCTATTACTGTTGATATTTGACTTGCAACTTATGTACTTCGAACTCTAGCCTCATAAAGAGACTAGAGGGGTGTGTTTAAGACTAAATACATATATTTTAAATATATACCTGGTGTGGACCTCTTTCATTTGGTCACTCAAGAGATTATAGACTGGTAAAACAAGCTGCTTTACATTCCTTCAAGACTTAGCCTGAAGGCTGCTCTCCATAGCTACCACTAGGATAGCTTTCAATAAAGGTTGTCTTTAACCTATCTCCAATAAGGGGTTGTTTGGACTGGTGCAAGGTGCCCACTATAATTAGTGGACAGCATATACCAGGCCAACTTCTCACATTGGTGTGCAGCGTGTGGGATTCCAGCTTGCTATTGTTTTACCAGATAATCTCAATTGAATTGATCAACTGAAAACCACTAAGGGTACCTTAGGTACATATAAATCAAGGTTAGGATACAGTAAGTTCTACTGAACTTAGAGTTATGTGTTAAGGGATAGCACACCCTTTCTACAACTCAAGAGAGTTTAGTAGGCCACACTAGAGTAGGTAGTGCATACACCACACCACACTAGTAATGTCTTCACTGCCAGGAACCAGTGAGCTCCTGCCATCCAGATATGACAACCTCTCATTCTTGGAATTAAGAGAGTTGTGCAAAGTTAGGAAGTTTAAGACAGGCAAAAGTGCCAACACCCAACGTCTCCTGGAGATGCTTCTGCTGGATGACCTTAGAAGACCCTTAGGGTCTGCAAGGGTAGGCAGAGAGGGTGGGGCAGAAGATGAGGGAGGGGCCAGGGATGACAATGCCCAGGACCTGACCTCTGAAACTGGCCAGGAGGATGACAATGATCCTGACCTGGACAATGCAGCTACTCCCGAGGATGAGGAGGAGGCCCAGAATGACCTCCCCTTTGTCCCCCCAGGAAGAGTTGTGAGTGTGCCCAGAAGGTCTAGATCTCCTTCTCAGGAGTCTAACCACTCTGACACCTCAGTAGGGACCTCTGTTTCTTCTCATAGGTGGGAATCCTCTCATGAGAGGAGAAAGAGACTGCTTCAGTATGAACAAGCCCAGCTTGAGCTCAGAAAACAGCAGTTGGCTATAGACAGGAGTCCCTAGATCTTTTTAGACAAAGAAAAAGATGGGACTAGAGTCCCATGGTGGCAGCAATTTCCCCAGAGATAGGAAAAGGTCTTATGACCATAGAAACCTGAGCAAGATTGTCCTTCCCTACCAGAGTGGGGATGACATCCACAAATGGATAACTGCACTGGAGAGGGCCTGTAAAGTACAGAGGGTCCCTCAGGAGCAGTGGGCAGCAATCTTGTGGCTCTCCTTTGCAGACAAAGGTAGAGATAAGCTCCTCTCTGTTAGAGAAGAGGATGCTGACAATTACAAAGTCTTGAAGAGTGCTCTGATTGATGGGTTTGGCCTAACAACTGAACAATACAGGTTAAAGTTCAGAGATACCCAAAAAGCACAGACTCAAGACCGGGTGGACTTTGTTGATTGTTCTGCTAAGGCTCTGGAAGGTTGGTTAATGGGCAGTAAGGTATGTGACTTCACAGGATTGTACAATCTTATCATGAGGGAGCAGATTCTTAATAACTGTCAAAATCAGCTGTTGCATCAGAACCTGGTGGACTCTGATCTGACCTCTCCCCAAGAATTGGGAAAGAAGGCAGACAAATGGGTCAGAACCAGATGAGGCAGAAGGTACAGAACCAAGGTGGTGACCCTAAAAAGCAAGATTCTAAAAACTCTGATAAGGGTGGGGAGAAGGGTAAAGACCAGAAGTCTTCACAAGGCCCCCAAAAATCTTCTTCAGGTGGGGATTCACAGTCTAACAAAGGGAAAGGCCAAAAGAAACCATGGTGCAAAGTCTGTAAGCAAAGGACACACTGGACCAGTGATTGCACCAAGTCCAAAGACTCTATTCCAGCCACTACCACTGCCCCTAAGGCACCTGTTCCCCCTAGTACAGTTACAAATGGTGGTGGAAGTACTCCAGCTAAGGGTTTAGTAGGGTTGACCCTGGGTAATGAGATGAGCTCTGGCCTAGTCAGAGAACTCACTCAGGCTGTCCTAGTCTGTGATGGAGGCATGGATGTGACCTCCTCTGTGAGTCCCAGTAATCTGGGCAAGTACAGGCAACAGACATTGATTAATGGAAAAGACGCTTTGGCATTCAGGGACACAGGAGCAAGTGTCACTATGGTGACACAAGATCTTGTGGATCCTGGGCAGAGTATACTTGGTGAGATGTACCAAGTGACCAATGCTAGCAGTGTCAGAACAGACCATACTCTGGCAGTTGTTAACTTCTCCTGGGGAGGGATAACTGGCCTGAAGAAGGTTGTGGTAAGTGCAGACCTACCAGTTGAATGCTTGCTTGGCAATGATCTTGAAACTTCAGCTTGGGCAGAAGTGGAGCTCAGGACCCATGCAGAAATGCTGGGGATCCCTGCAGATGTGTTTGCTGTGACCAGGTCACAGGCCAAAATGTCTAACACTGAACAGGCCTTGGATCCTGGAACAATGGACCAAGTGCCATCCAAGAGGAGGAGTAGTAGGGTTAAGGCAGTGCCTTCCCCTTGGCTCAGAAGGAAGATCAGTCTCTTGAGGGGGATGATCTCAGTCCTGAGGAAGGAACTGTCCCAGAGGAGCTTGAGCCTGATCAGGTTGAGTTCCTGGGGACAGGGGGCCCTTCCAGGTCAGATCTGAGCCAGGAGCAGCAGAGCTGCCCCTCTCTTGAACCCCTCAGACAGCAAGCTGCTGCTGAGGCTGCTGGGAATGCTAGTGTTCCCCATAAAATATATTGGGATGATGGACTCTTGTACTCAGAGTGTAGAGACCCCAAGCCTGGTGCCACCAGGAGGTTGGTTATACCTCTGAAGTTCAGGGGCTTCCTATTGACCCTAGCCCATGACATTCCTCTAGCAGGTCACCTGGGCCAGAATAAGACTTGGGACAGAATTGTCCCTCACTTTCACTGGCCCCACATGTCTGAAGTCACCAAGGAGTTTTGTCGCTCCTGTGTAACCTGCCAAGCCAGTGGGAAGGCAGGTGGCACCACAAAGGCCCCCCTGATACCACTACCTGTGGAGGGGGTTCACTTTGAAAGAGTGGGGATTGATATTGTTGGTCCCATGGATCCCCAAACAGCATCGGGGCACAGGTTTATCTTGGTGGTGGTGGACCATGCCACTAGGTACCCAGAGGCTATTCCCCTTAGGACCACTACAGCACCTGTGGTGGCAAGAGCCCTCCTGGGAATTTTCTCAAGAGTGGGCTTCCCTAAGGAGGTTGTATCAGACAGGGAACAAACTTTATGTCTGGATACTTGAAAGCAATGTGGAAGGAGTGTGGAGTGACTTACAAGTTCACCACACCCTATCACCCACAATGCAATGGTTTAGTTGAGAGATTCAACAAAACCTTAAAGGGCATGATTAAAGGGCTCCCAGAAAAGCTCAGGCGAAGATGGGACATACTCTTGCCCTGCCTTTTGTTTGCATACAGGGAGGTGCCTAAAAAGGGGGTTGGCTACAGCCCTTTTGAACTTTTGTTTGGTCACCCTGTCAGGGGTCCATTGTGCTTGGTCAAGGAAGGATGGGAGTTACCTCTCAAGCCCCCAAAGCAAGACATAGTGAACTATGTACTTGGTCTCCGCTCCCGGATGGCTGAGTACATGAAAAAGGCAACTAAAAACCTTGAGGCTAGCCAGGAACTGCAAAAAGCCTGGCATGACCAAAAGGCTGTAGTGACTGTTTACCAGCCAGGACAGAAGGTGTGGGTGCTGGAGCCAGTGGCCCCAGCAGCTCTCCAAGACAAGTGGAGTGGACCCCATACCATTGTTGAACAGAAGGGTGAGGTTACTTATTTAGTAGACCTAGGAACACCCAGGAGTCCCCACAGGGTTCTCCATGTCAACAGATTGAAACCATATGTGGACAGGGCAGACATGGGCTTGCTCATGGCTACTGATGAGGGACAGGAGGAAGAGAGTGACACACTCCCTGACCTGCTCTCACAGAACCCTGATGATGGGTCAGTGGATGGTGTAGCCTTGGCAGGCAGCCTCACTGCTCAGCAGCAAACTGATTGCAGACAAGTGCTCAATCAGTACAGACATATGTTCTCTCTGACTCCAAGTCAGACCACCTGGTGCACTCATGAAGTGGACACTGGGGACAGTGTGCCTATTAAAAATAAGATTTATAGGCAACCTGACCATGTCAGGGACTGTATCAGGACAGAAATCCAGAAAATGTTGGATTTGGGAGTTATTGAACCCTCAGATAGCCCTTGGGCTAGTCCAGTGGTCCTTGTGCCAAAACCTCACACCAGTGGTGGGAAAAGAGAGATGAGGTTTTGTGTAGACTACAGGGGTCTCAATGCAGTCACTAGGACTGATGCCCATCCAATACCTAGGGCAGATGAGCTAATAGACACCTTGGCCTCAGCCAAGTATCTAAGCACATTTGACCTGACAGCTGGCTACTGGCAGATCAGAGTAGTTTATGATGCAAAGCCAAAAACAGCATTCTCAACCCCTAGTGGGCATTATCAATTTGTGGTAATGCCCCTTGGTCTGAAGAATGCACCTGCCACTTTTCAGAGGTTGGTGAATACAGTCCTTACAGGTCTGGAGGCCTATAGTGCAGCCTATCTAGATGATATTGCTGTCTTTAGCTCCACCTGGGAGGATCACCTGGTCCACCTCAGAAATGTTTTGGAGGCCCTGCAAAAGGCAGGCCTCACTAACAAGGCCACCAAGTGCCAGATAGGGCAGAGTCAGGTTGTGTACCTGGGCCACCTTGTGGGTGGAGGCCAGGTTCAACCACTGCAGAGCAAAATCCAGACCATCATGGACTGGGTTGCTCCAACTACCCAGACTCAGGTGGGAGCCTTCTTAGGCCTGACTGGGTACTATAGGAGATTTGTCAAGGGGTATGGATCAATAGTGACACCCCTGAATGACTTAACTTCCAAGAAAATGCCCAAAAAGGTTCAGTGGACAGCTAACTGTCAAAAGGCATTTGATGACCTGAAGCAGGCCATGTGCACTGCTCCCATTCTCCAGAGTCCTGATTACTCCAAGAAGTTCATTGTCCAAACAGATGCATCTGAATTGGGGGTAGGGGCTGTACTGTCACAATTGAATGATGAAGGTCAGAATCAGCCAGTAGCTTTTATTAGCAGAAGGCTGACCCCTAGAGAGAAACGTTGGTCAGCCATTGAGAGGGAGGCCTTTGCTGTGGTCTGGGCTCTGAAGAAGTTGTGGCCATACCTGTTTGGTACTCACTTCCTTGTTCAAACAGACCATAAGCCCCTCTTATGGCTAAAACAAATGAAGGGTGAAAACCCCAAACTGCTTAGGTGGTCCATTTCCCTACAGGGGATGGACTTTACAGTGGAACATAGACCTGGGAGTAACCATGCCAATGCAGATGGACTCTCTAGGTATTTCCACTTAGAACATGAAGACTCAACTGGTCAAGGTTAGTTTAATGTCCCTGGGTTTGGGGGGGGGGTTGTGTAGGAGAGTAGGATCTGCTTCACATGGGTACCCCCACTTTTTGCTGATGCTTCACTGTTTTTCGACCTTAGTCTGGCTGGGGCCCTGCTAATCAGAACCCCAGCCTAGCTGCTTCCTCTCTAAAATGGTTTCCATGTACCTTAAGTACATCTCTGATTGGAATCTGGAGTGCCCTTATAAGTCCCTAGTATATGGTATACTATGTACCCAGGGCATAGGTACCTCAGAGGCCTGCCAGGGGCTGAAGCATGTATTATGCCACCCCTGGAAGCCCAGCCAAAATGACACCACAGGCCTGCTACTGCAGCCTGAGTAAGGTGGTGCATGCACCCCTTACAGTGATGTAGGCTACCTATATCACTACCATTGCACACACATATAAACCTATAAGTCACTCCTCTGGCAGGCCTTACCAATCCTAATGGCAGAGTGCTTGGTTTTTGTGTGAGAGGGTGCCCCTGCATGAGCAGAGCCCCTCTGCAGCGTTCGAGTCCCTCCTCTGATGCTGTTTGTGGTACAGCCTGACCATATACTCTTAAGTGCATTATATCCTCGCGGTACAATGCTAACTTTGGACTGGCTGCACCAAAACATGTCGTGTTTGGTGTCAAACATCTTGGAATACTACAACCCCCCCGCCAATCCTGGCGGCGGGGGTAGCATTCCACCCTTCTAGAGGGAGAGACATGTACACACCGGGCTACCCGGTAACTTCTTTCCAGAGCCCTGGCATCACAAAATGGATGCCGCTGGCACAGACACGAGTCTGGCCTCCTGCTGCTGACTGAAACTCCGGCAGGGGAGGCCTGGACAATAGGTTTCCTGTAACAGGGAGGGGTAACCACCTCCCCAGACAGGATAGTGTGTATTGGGGCTGGGCGGGAGCACTCCCTGGTGCTTTGAAGTCCTGCACTGGGGGCACACTTGGTGTCCCTGTGCATATGCCAGTTCAAACCGGTTGCAGGGGCTACCTGCCCCTGCTCGGGCGCGAAACTGGACAAAGGGAATGGGTGTAGCCACCCCTCTTCCCTGACCCTCCCATAGGTGGGTCCCCAGAGTATGTCCAACCCCCTACCTTAGTATAAGTATGGGACCCCAGTCCTTAGGACTTTGGATATCCCTGGACGAAACTCTGCAACTGAATCCTGAAACTTCGACGCTCTACTCACGATTAGAGGACTGAAGAATCTCCCTTGGGGTCAAGGAGTGACTCCCCTGCTTGGCAGGCACCAAAGAAGCAATTGTCTGGTCTGCATCGCTGAAGCTCCCGCCGGACGCCAAAGTCTTTGCATCACCAGAGGTGGATTTCCAGACTTTCCCGAGGCTGCCCTGAGTCCCCAGCGAAGCTGAGGCCCGAAACTGTTGTGGGTAACGTGGAACCGTGACCCCTGGGCACCAAGAACATTTGCAAGTGCATCCTCTTCCTGGTCTCCCACGAAGTTGTGCTTTGGGCTCCGAGTAGCCCCCGCCTCCAGCACCAACTGCACCGAAGATCATTGGCCTCCACTCCACGAGTGTCCCGTGAGCCAGCTCCAAGTGCGTCCACTTGAGGCTCCTTCGCGGTCGCTAGTCCGTTGGCTAGTGGGCCCTCCCGAAGGCAACTCTTCTTCTGCTTGGGCTTCCCTGGTTGCTCCAGACGTGCCCTGACCTACCTTCGCTGGGTGAGTCCCTCAGACCTTGCTGGTCTGTACCACCGTCCTTCTTCTATTTCCACGAGACTTGCCGTTGCCAAGGTTTGTTGGGTCCAATCCAGTCGCCAACACCGCAGCACTCGACAAACTTTGTGGGACAGCTCGAATCCAGCTCCTGGTCATCGTCGACGCCTCCTGGACCTCGTGGCTGAAGAGTCAAGACGACCGTCAACCTACCTGAAGCACCCGACATCGGTGGGCATCCGCTCATCGCCTTCCTGGTCACTGGCTAGTGACCCAGACTCTGTCCCCTCTGCTTTCAGGTTCTTCAGATCTTCGATCCACCCTTGGATCCACCCGAACACTTTCGACTTGGACGCCAGCAGCACTTTGCAGCAGATCGCCATTGAAATCGACGACGAAACCCGACACCGAAAGACACCTATGCACCCGGCTTCCCTGGGTGAGGTAACACGAGTACTCCGGTGCTCCCGTGGGTATTGACTCTAGAACTGCCTAGTTCTAAAGGGGTTTGCTCCAAGTCCTCCTCTAAGTGTCCTTTTTCTTTAAAACTCCAACCCCGACATTTCCCATAGAAGTCAACGGCGGCTCGCGGCTGTGTTCTCACACTGCACGCGTCCCCGTGGGTCCCCTGTGTCACTACCTTGGGTGGTTCCTTGAGGGCCAAGCACTTCTACAGGCTCTAGGCCTTGTGTCTAGTTCAGTCGTGGTTCTTATACCAATTTATTGGTATATGGTTTGGTACGCCCCTAGGGCTCAAACGTGTATTTGTGCTATTACTGTTGATATTTGACTTGCAACTTATGTACTTCGAACTCTAGCCTCATAAAGAGACTAGAGGGGTGTGTTTAAGACTAAATACATATATTTTAAATATATACCTGGTGTGGACCTCTTTCATTTGGTCACTCAAGAGATTATAGACTGGTAAAACAAGCTGCTTTACATTCCTTCAAGACTTAGCCTGAAGGCTGCTCTCCATAGCTACCACTAGGATAGCTTTCAATAAAGGTTGTCTTTAACCTATCTCCAATAAGGGGTTGTTTGGACTGGTGCAAGGTGCCCACTATAATTAGTGGACAGCATATACCAGGCCAACTTCTCACAGGCCGGTCGTGTCCAAGGCAGGGGAGGAAACGGCATTAAAGTCACCCCCAAGGAAAGTGGGACCTAAGGGCAGGGACGCTAGCAGGTCAACGGATTTGGCCAGGGTCACTGTCAACATCGAAGGGAGAGAATAGAGTGATACAAGATTGATGGAGCCACCATTCAGCGTGCCACTCAAGGCCACGAAGGTGCCCTGAGCATCGTGGATGACGTGCACGGCCACGAGAGGGAGGTAACGCTTCACCAGGATCGCCACCCCACGGGAGCCCTGGGTGAAACCCGAGTGCCAAACCCTATCGTAGCCGTATCGTGTTAAAAAGGGACAGTGATTACCCAGCAAGTGCGTCTCTTGTAGCAATAGGACTTCTACCCCGAGTCGTTGTGCGTAATGTAATACCGCCATGCGCTTAAAACGGTCCAGGAGGCTGTTGACATTCCAGGACATAACGCGCAGGGAGGCCCCTAGCGGATGTGTATCAGGTATAGTGGCAGACGTTGTCAGTGATGGGAAAAATCTCAGAGGGAAGCACGGCCGTAAGTTGGGTCGGCCAGAGGCCTGGTTGGGTGCCCAAAGGGGGAGGTATTGTGTCCCACTGGGAATGTAACAGGGCGTCATGTGAGTGCTGGTGTGGCAAAATGAAGAAAGAACAAAAACAAACGAACAACAGAACAAGGGACAACAGTCCCCCCCACCCCCCACTCTACACTTCAGGAACAGAAGCATCTGTCGCCCCAACCGTGAACAAATTTAACGAAAGACCAAACTAAAACGCTTGGGAATGGGGAAGCGTGGAGGACCCCTCCTCATGACAGGATATGCGTATTCAGTCCTTTGGGAATGAAGGTAATGGTGATCCGAAGTGCCGTCTCCGGCTGCGGAGCCAAGCCCGGCAGGCAGAAACGAGTTCAGGCAGGGTCCCTCAGAAGCGTTGGACTACGTGAAAGATCTGTGTCCGGGAGGTCCAGCAGAGAGGGCCGGGGAGAGACACCTTCGTGGTCCAGGCGGCCAGAGGAGCCAGATCGCCTCCCAGCCAATGATTCTCCAGAAAGCAATCCTGGTTGCCGGGAGGGGCCCAACGGGGAGTCTGAGCGGGCCCGCCGTTGGCCACGACGCCTGCGGGAGCGGTTACGTTGAGGCCGGGGGGCGGAAGGCTCGGTATGGGCGGCCCCAATGCCCCCATCACCAGGCGATGGATTCCAGTCGCCAATCCGCAGAGGACGCTCTTCCGTTGCCCAAGCCCAAGCCTCTGCAGGTGTGTCAAAGAACAATGTTTTGCTGGAAAACACCACTCGCAGGCGTGCCGGGAAGAGGAGTCTATATTGGATGTTAAGGGCCCTTAGTTTTTGTTTGACTTCGCCGAACGAGCGGCGCTGGCCCTGGACCTCGCGAGTTTAGTCCGGAAAGACCATAATTGTATGATTTTCATAACGAAGTCGTTGTTGTTTGCGGGCTTCGGCCAGGATAGAGTCGCGGTACTTGAAGTTGAGAACCCGCATTATAACTGGTCGGGGGGCTGCTCCGGGTGGTGGTTTAGGAGCAAGGGAACAGTGGGCCCGCTCGATCGCGAACCAGGGGGTGAGGGAGCCCTCGGGGACCCATGATCGCAGCCACTTCTCCAGGAAGTCCACAGTACGACCCTGTTCCACCCCCTCCGGAAAACCCACCAGGCGGAGGTTGTTGTGTCGGGACCTGTTTTCTGCGTCTTCTGCTCGACGGTGCAGTTCTTGGGTGTGCGACTGGAGACGAGCGACCTGTCCCTTTAGTTGCTGGACATTGTCCTCCACGGTGGAGATCCGGGATTCGGTCTCCTTGATCCGGGCCGTGGCGTTCCGGAGATCCTGCCGGATGAGGGTCATGTCCACACGTACTTCCGCGATCTTGCCCTCCACAGAGGATTGTGAGTTGTGGATAGCTTGTAGGATGGTAGACCGGTCCGCAGGTGGTGGGGGATCCCTGTCAGTGGTTCCTCTGGTTGCCCCCATATCGGTAGTCGTGAAACGGTCCATTTTGGTCTGAGTGGCAGGGGTCTTGGCCGGTCTGTCTCTGCCCATGATGTCGTTCAAACTGAGCAGGGGGGGCCCCGAGGATCTCTCCTAAAGGATGTTGTTGCAGGGGGTCTCCGATCCACCCCAGAAGTCAGAGCAAAGGAGAAGGCTCCCTCAAGACCCACCGCCGCTCGGTGTGTGCGGCCGAGACCACTCCTCCAGACAGGACTGGACTCCAGTGGCGGAAGGATAAAGTTCCAGACCAGGCCTGTGTCGAGGTCCCCGCACTCAAGGCCCCTGGACCCCACCGGGCCTCACTCGAGGTAGGCAGCAGCGGGGGGGCCGGTGAAGGAAACGTCCCCTGCGGCCACACGCCGCTTGACGACAGCGGCCGATGTCACTTAGTCAGGCCCCAACCCCAAGCAAGGGCGGTGCGGTGGGAGGCCGACCCAGGAGCCACAGCCGGTCCTCAGCAAGGCGGACTCGCGGACCCAGGCAGGTATGGCGTGCACAGATCAGGGGGGCAGCAAGGGAATTTGTTGCCTGAGTCGGCGCGCCGCTCGATGAATGCGGCCGAGAGCCCCGGCTGCCAGCAACCCAGCCTCCGGAGGTGGTGTGACCGGAATCAGACTTCAGGGCTGATGCAGGGAGATCGCCACACCGCTAGGCCCCGCGACCACCTCGGGCCAGGAAACAGCAGGCTGGGGCGGCTGAAGGGCGGCAAAGGGCCCCACCACGGACCCCTCGCCGCTCGATGGTCGCAGCCGACACCACCCTCCAGGCCGCCCCTGGTAGGAATCCGAAGTCAGCCCCAAATCATCACCATCGGTTGCTGCCAGGACCCAAGAAAGCCCGCACAGGGCCGCAGGGCACAGGGGGCGAGGGGGATCCAGCCAAGCCAGGCGACAGGCAGCACCACCCGGGGCCAGCCCCTCTCTCCCACAGGTCGCCCACGTGCGCGGGGGTGCCCCACGCAGCTATCCCCGGACCCCCACCGCCGCCGGGACTCACCCGTATGTAGGTCCACCGGTCGCAGGCCCCAATTCACCCGGGTCGTCTCCCGGCAGGTGAGGCAGATCGCTGTCGCCCCCCAGCCCCCGCCGCCCGAAACGGCGGCCGATGCTGCGGCAGCGCTGCTGGGGGCCGAGGTGCGGCAATAGTCTTCTCCGCAGGCACAGCAGGTCGGCAGCACCGCGCCGGGCGTGGTCTTTCAGCTCCGGCGGGCAGGACCAGGTGCCCGCAGCTGCTCCCGGGCGATCGCAGCCGGGCGGGAAGGGAGGGGGGAACACAGTCGGCACCCCGGAGATGACAGTATCTCTCGGCAGCTCCAGGTCGAGGAGAGTCTCTCCGCTTCCCCAGGCATGCAGGCAAGGGATCAGGCAGCGCAGCTTAGAGGTGGCCGGCGCCAGAGATCAGCACGAAGAGGCTGCCATTTTGGTGCGAGCCTCGGCTGCAAGCGGTGTGGCGTCGAAATGCGGGGCTCTTTGTCGTCAAGGACCCAGCCGGAGGTGCGGCGCAAAGGCGGCTTCGATTTCAGGGCTGTATGTCCCACAGGACAGGAGGATTACGGGCGGATGGCGGAGGGGTCCAGGAGCACACTCAAGGTGCGTCCACCATCTTGGCTCGTTAAGCCACGCCCCTTCTTACAGGATTTTGAGAAATTATATGACCGCATACAGGACAAAGTATCCTCCTGACATTCTACCCAAAATGGAGATTCTAAGACAATGCCTATCGGCAAAACATTTGACAACCTATGGGCATCCACGTCTCAGGCACAGACGTCCTAAATTGCAAGTCAGAAATGACTATCCAGGAGGAGGATAGAGGATGCCTAGCAAGATGGTGGTGTAAACGACTTGCTCTCGATGTCGCAACTCACAATCCGCACAAAATCCTGCACATAAAGCAGCATTTAATCTCTATACATGCTCCTTGAGAAGCAGGCAACCCCCATGAGCCACTACTGGTGAAATTGGTACTGATAAATTGAATAAACTGGTTCCCCGAGACAGAGGAAGAAACGGCTGAGCGTACTATAGTGAGTCTGCAGCGATCCATTTGTGCCCATAGCTGACTCACTAATGCAGCAGGGACCACTTGGGACTCGCCATTTGGGCCCTATGCCGAACCTGTGAGAGCGAAAGGACCTGGTTGATCCTGGGCCTGCACACCAGGTGAGCACCGTGAATAGCGAGAGGGGCGACTGCGCCCAAATCTGGGCCAAGACTGCCACTGACATTGGAGCCTGCATGCTAACTATTTGGTACCAACACTGTCTCACTCATCGTGTGCTGGCTCTAGTGGACTTTGCCTAGGGCTGGGGTGCTGCCTCGACTCGTGGGGCCTGTGCTGATGAGTTTAGTTGGAAGCCTGCCGATTCCGAATCACCCTGTACGCTGAGGAGCCTATGCTCGCTGTAGCGGAACTTGCCCCCATATCAAGTGTCCAGACACTTGTGTGGTACCACATAGGAGTGGGGGGAATGTGTTGACCTCACTTGGCCTATACTGCTGTGAGGCTTGGACGACTTCCAAAATACCACGTTCTGAGGGCCTCCTCTTCCCTGGTCTACTGCCCAGTTTCTGGTGTGACGATCCTGCTCTGGGGAACTGCTATTAATGGGCAAGTCAGATGGTAGGCAACCCAGACTAACTTTTGACAGTGCAAAAAGAGGGTACACATTCACTGGAAACTCAACACAACGCGGCTGACTCTGCTGGCACTACCCAGGATGCGGCATTCACGGATCCCACTGAGGTCAGAGCCCTTCTGCTTGAAATAAAAGGGTATTTAACCCCCATTACCACAGAATTAGACTCACTTTCATAAAGGCTAGATGATTTGAAAGAGAGGCTAGATCGACAAACTTCTAGAATCTCTTCCTGCTGCAAAACGACTGAGTGAGGGTATGCCCAGACGTGGGTCCCTTGCTCGCTGTGCCACTGGATTCAGGCTAGCATGGCTGATGAGGGGTGATACCCCAAAAATGGTCTCAGGATGCTTGTTTCGGGTCCAGGGAGAACCTGGCCTGGCAGTTCGGACTGGACTGTTCCCATGAGGAGCAGGGTCAAGATTGATTTGCATATGGCTGGGACTAAACTGGGGTGGCAAAGTGAGCAAAAGAACGATGGATTAAACCCAGATCTCTTGTATGGAGGTTGTAGGAGGCTGGCTTAGTATATGGTGCACACGCATGTAAGTGTAGCACCCTGCACTAATCCAGATAACCCTTATGGTGATTTCAGTGGTCTTAGACAACCTTAGAAAGCTCTCCAAGTGGTAGCTGTGGAGAGCAGCCTTCAGGCTTAGTCCAGGAGTGTAAAGCAGCTTGTTTTACCAGTATTTAAACTTATGGTATAGGTTAAGTGAAAAAGAACCACACAGTGTAGTTATAAAACATATGTATTTATTATTAACACTCACTAACACAATTTATTATCTCCTACCCGGAGATATAAACACAATACACACAATACTTTGTCAATAGAATACGTAAATAGCACAGAATACACAGTGGTCTCCAGGGGGAGGCCAAACCATATACTAAAATAGTGGAATGCAAACCATGACTCAAGTCAAGAGTGGACCCAGAAGACGTAAAAGGGTCGGGGACCCAAGGAACCACCCAAGGTGAGTATCTAGGAATCCCACGGAGGTCGTGTGCAGAGTGGGAACACGACCGCGTACTCAATTCAAGTCAATAGAAAAGTCGCGATTGCAATTTTATAGAAGAAGGACCCTTCCCAGCAGACCCTGAAGAAACCCTGTGGAGGACGGAAGGTTGGAGAGCCACCCCACCCATGGATACCCCGGGAACCAGGATACCTAAACCAAGGAAGCCGGGTGCATAGATGCGAAGTTGCGTCGGAAACCAACATAGACCACAATGGAGGACTGCAGGAAGATGCCGATGAGGAAGAAGGTGAAAGTGTCCGGTGGAACCCACAGGTGTATTCAAGCTGAGAGGTACCTGTAAGCAGAGGGGACAGAGTCTATGGCACTCAGAAGTGACCAGGAGGCACGGGATCCGAATGCCCAGCAATGTTGGAGATGTAGGAGAGTTTGACAGTGCCCTTGAAGTTGCAGCTGTGAGGACCAGGTGATGCTATAGAAGACCAGGAGCCGTTCATGAGCTGTCCTTCATCGGATGTCGAGAGCCAAGGAGTCAGTGTCCGGCAGGGGCACCAACAAGCCTTTGCAGCGGCAAACAACATAGCCGACGAAAAAGGTGCAGTCTCGGGACCAGCAAGGTCCAAGTGACTCACCACGAGCAGGTAAGTCAGAGCAGGCTCTGAGCAAGCATGGAAGCCCACTGGAGCCAAAGCAGACCCTCAAGAGGACCCACAGGCTGAAGACAAAGGAGTTGCAACAGGACCTCGAGCAGCTCACCAAAGGATGAAGGCCCATGGTGCACAGGATGCGGTGCAGGCGAAACTCTTGGGTGGAGGAGATGCTTGAGGCTGGTGCATCTTGAAGCCCGAAGATCTCTGGAGAGTCAACAAGTCTTTGCAATGGCAAGTCGACGCGGTGCACAGGGGTTCTGTTCCAACGGTTCTGACGAGGGATACTGGCCTCAAACTCGGTAAGAAGACAGTGCAGGCGTTGAGGGAGTTGCAAAACCACCACCTGCGTTGCTGAGCCTTCCGGAGTCCGTGGGAGCCCAGGATCAGCAGACCGGTCAGCTTTGTTGCAGTGCCTGCAGATGCAAAGGAGTGACTCCTTCACTCCAAGGGAGATTTCTTCGGGTGTCTTGGATGTCCACAGGTCCTGTTGCAGCAGACTTGCAGGACGACGAGATCAGGAGCAGAAGGAGTCTTCCCAGTTTCAGTCTCAGTTCCAAATGCGAAGACCAGCGAAGTCCAGAGTGCACAGACGGTTGAAGAAGTGGTTTTGGGTTTTAATCTTGTCCCACGACGAATCTAGGGACCCACCCACAGGTAAGCCCTTAAGTACCCTAAGAAAAGGGTTGGAACGATTCAGGGGTCCCTCCCAAAGGAGGGGCCGGACAGTGGGGGGGACACTCCCATTTTCTTTGTCCAGTTTCGCGCAAGAGCGGGAGACAACGGCTCCCTGAACTGGTTTGAATTGGAGTGTGCAAGGAGGGCACCAAATGTGCCCTTCAAGCAGTCTGAGTGGCGCTGGCAAGTGCCCCCACCATGTCCCAATACACTAAGTCCTGTCTGGGAGGTGGTCACACCTCCCTATGACAGGATACCTATTGTCCTACCTTCCTCTGCTCAAGCTTCGCTCCGCAGCAGGAGGGCAGAATCATGTCTCTGGTCGGCAGCACCCATAGTTTGCTGTCCGGGTCTAGAAGACTGGTACCGGGAGCACTGAGGGCCTCCCGGAGGAGCTTTACAGTTCATGGAATCATATCTCCCACACCGTTTATGGTGTGGGGGTATGATTCCAACTTGATACCAAACACGACAGGGTTTGTTGCAGCCAGTTTAGAGATGGTCATCGCTATGTATCATAATGGCTGATGCACTTACAACCCTGGAGACTGAACTCCGAAGGTTGTAGGGGTGTCCTGCTCATGCAGGGGCACCCTCACACTTAGAACCGAGCACCCTGCCTTCAGGATTGAAAGGCCTGCCTTAGGGGTGACTTAAAGGTTTAGAGTGCAGTGACCTGAGATATAAAATATAAGGAAACTTATATCTGTCATAAGTGGTGCTAGCACCAGGTTACACAGGCTGCACTGGCAGGCCTGTACTCACAATTTGAGTGGTCTCTCATGGATGGCACAATACATTCTTCAGCCTATGGAAGACCCCTGGGGTACATATGCCCTGGGTACCTTAGTACCATATACTAGGGACTTACAAGGGTACACCAGTAGCCAATCTGGAGTGTACCTTAGTACTCACCATGTCCAATTTAGGGAAGAAGCTCCGAGACTGGGGTCCTGATTAGCAGGATCCTAGTCAGACTAGTCAGAAAACATAATGACACCAGCATAAAGGGGGGGTGACCATGAAAGCAGATCCTACTTTCCTACAGGGATGAGTAGTTGAAAAGTTTCAGCACACCGTCATCTTCTTGTTTGCTGTGTTCACCCTAAGTGGTCAAGGGTATGCTCAGACGGATTACTGATACAACTTCGAGTCCTATAACATCGAACTACAAAAATATCTAGTTAACAATATCGTATACAAAAATATCGACACCCAATACACAAAACAGAAATAACACAAACATCGATAAAAAAATATTGTTAAAAAAACATTTTGATGACAAAAATATCGACAACAAAAATAAAGAACGCAATAATATAGACAACATTAAAAGAAAAGAAAACACAACAAAAACATCGATATAAAAATATCGACAACACAAACTCCAATAAAATACATATAAACTATACTAAAAATAACATTTAAACATAAAAATAAACTATTTTCAATAATATAATGAAATAACATATTCCAAACATTATAAACAAACACTAAAAGAAATTATAAAATTAATCAAATTAAATAAAACAAATACACTGAAGATCCAAAAACAAATAAATAAACAAACAATACAACATAAAAAAAATATCACAACTACCAAAAATAAACAAACATAAATATATATCATATATAAAAAAATATAACATTTATCTACATATACATTTTAATAATAATAATAAACAAAATAAAAACAAACATTAAATAAACATAATAAATATTAAACAAGTTAAATAGTAACTGCCAAAAAATTCAAAAAGCTATCTCGACCAATACATTTAAACTACATCAAAACAAACCAATAAAAAAATCTAACTGATTAAATAAACACTATAAAAGCAATCAATTAATTAACACAAAATGTACCATATAACGGACAAACATGGAGGAAGCACAAACCTTTTTGAGACAGAAAACAGAACGAAAAAGAACTACACAATCAACTATTCAGAAAAACTCTCATTAAAGGTAAGAACAAAACTTTGTAACTAAATAAATAAAATTTGCTTAAAAATAGCTAAAACTATAACATGTTTTCCTTTAAATGTCACAGATTAAACTTCACTAAAAAACCACCAAGAAAATTCAAAACAAAGATTTACGTCCAAAACAACAATAAAATCAGCATTCACCCCTTCGCTGCTAGGCCTTTTCCACCCTGTGCTATGCCTTTTTTTGGCTATTTTGGGTAGTTCGCGCTTAGGCGCCTGTAACTTTTTGACCACATAAGGTATCCACGCCAAATTTGCGTCCTTTTCTTCCAACATCATGGGGACTTTAACGGTACCCAAGGTTTTTTGATTCCCCTGGAGGGGACCCGGAAATTAGCCAAAATACAGTGATTTTTATTTTTTTTTAAATGGGAAAAAGGGCTACAGATAAAAGCGTCTGGTTTTTCCCTGCAAATGGTATCAACAAAGGGGTTGTGGTGCTGAAATCACCATCTTCCCAGCTTTCAGGGACAAGCAGACTTTTGTCAGAAAACCAAAAATGTTTACACAGTTTTGGCATTTTTCTGGGACATAGCCTATTTTTGCTATTTTTTGTGCTCTCAACCTCCTTCCAGTTAATGGTGAAAATGGGTATGAAAGCAATGATGGATCCTGGAAAGCTATACATTTCTGAAAAGTAGACAACATTTTGAATTCAGCAAGGGGTCATTTGTGTAGATCCTTGAAGGTTTTTGTATAGAAACTAACAGTTGAAAATAGAAAAGATTGAAAATGAGTTAAAAAACAGCCATTTGTGCCAACGTTTTCACCTGTAACTTCTAGTAAGTATGACAGATGTTTGAAAGCAATATACCTTTACATTCGCTGCATCCTTCTGGTTGTGGGGATATATAGGACTTGTAGATTCACCAAGAACCCGAGAACCCGAGGAACCCAGAGCCAATAACTGAGCAGCTTCTTGCAATGGTTTTTAATTGTGTACCGGGTATATAGCAATTCATTTGGGAAAATATAAACAGGGAAAAATCGGTATGAAAGTCACCTATGTATTTCTGAAATAGAGTTTAGAAACAGTAGCTATTTGCACATCTCCGAAATTGTGGGTACCCATACCAGCATGTGAATTATAGGTCATTTTTCAAAGTGCCTTCTTTTTCACACATTGGCTTACATTTGGAAGGCAGAAATGCATTGAAAGTTAATAGGTAATAACAGTTGCTCTACAACACACCACATTTTCACAGTGAAAACAGACCCTTTTTTGCAAAGTGCCTAGCTGTAGATTTTGAACCCTAGCTCTGCCAGCACCTAGGTAAACCTAGCAAACATATACATTTTTGAAAACTAGACACCCAGGGGAATCCAGGATGGGTGACTTATCTGGCTTTCACCAGGTTATGTTACCCAGAATCCCTTGCAAACCTCAAAATTTGTCCAAAAAACACATTTTCGTCACATTTCTGTGGTGGAAAGTTCTGGAATCTGCATGAATCCACAAAATTCCACCCACCCCGCATTCCCCAAAGTCTTCCGAGAAAAATGGTACCTCACTTGTGTGGGTAGGCCTAGTGCCCCCGACAGGAAACGTCCCAAAAGGCAACGAGGACACACCGCATTTTCACAGTGAAAACGGACCCTTTTCTTGCAAAGTGCTTGTAGATTTTGAATCCTAGCTCTGCCGGCACCTAGGGAAACCTGGCAAACCTATACATTTTTAAAAACTAGACACCCAGGGGAATCCAGGATGGGGTGACTTGTCTGGCACTCACCAGGTTCTGTTACCCAGAATCCCTTGCAAACCTTAAAATTTGTCCCAAAAAAACACATTTTCCTCACATTTCTGTGGTGGAAAGTTCTGGAATCTGTGTAGATTCACAAATTTCCTACCACCCAGCGTTCCCCCAGGTCTCCCGATAAAAATGGTACCTCACTCATGTGGGAGCCCCAAGTACCCGCGATAGGCAAGGGCCCAAAACATATTGAGGAGACATCAAAATGATGTAATACAAAACAACCTGGTTTTGCAAGGGGAGTAACCTGGGCTTTTGGCCCCAGGCTCGGCGGCCATCTTTGGAAATCTACCAAACCACACATTTCTGAAACCTAGACACCCGGGGGAGTCCATGAAAGTATGGCTTGCGTGGATCCCCGAACGTTTTCCTACCCAGAATCCCCTGCAAACCTCAAATTTAGCTGAAAAAATCACTTTTTTCTCAAATTTCTGCGTGGGAAAGTTCCGGAATCTGCGTGGATCCACAAATTTCCTACCACCCAGCATTTCCCCAGGTCTCCCAATAAAAATGGTACCTCACTTGCGTGGGTGGGTCAAGTACCCGCAACAGGCAAGGGCCACCAGTAACGAAACCTCAACCTGGAACAGTCTAAAGAGCAAAAGCCTTGAACTAGAATAAAACGGAGAAATAAAGAATTACAATTACATTTCACAAAAAATAAAACAATTAAAATGATAACACACTATGTCACTACCCAAATGGTCAATCTGCCAGATGGGCCTTCAAATAGGGCTGAGAAAAATGGGGATTCGGTGGGGTTTTCTGCCAGGCCAATCTGTCCCCCAGGTGGGGCAGAAAACAGCAGACAGAAATTTGACCCCCTTGAAAAAAAATAGATCCCTGGTGCCTAGTAGGGTTTTCTGCCTCCCCCCTCTCGCCTAGGGCAGAAAGACCAAAAAAAGGGGCAGATCTGTCCCCAGGGGAGCAGAAAAAACATGCACATAATTTAACCCCCTTGGAAGCGACCCTTGCCCAGTGGGAGTACTAGTAGGTATGTCAGGCAGGACAACTCTCTAAACTCTTGGGAGAGGAGTGTATGCAAGGTCTCCAACCCTCATTATTTAAATCACCCATTTTAAATGGATTCCTCAAAGGCCCTGTACATATGTTCCCACCTTCCCCTTTCATTATGCCTCAGTGGGACCTTAATTTGGTTCTCACCTTCCTCATGTGCACTCCATTCGCACCTCTGCATTATTACCATCAAAACAGTCTTTTTAGTGGCCATCACATTAGCCAGAAGGATAAGCAAGTTGCAAGCTTTGTCATCCAAGCTTTCCTACCTGGCAGTATTTCATGACAAGTTGGTGCTTCGCACTAGGGCCTCTTTCCTCCCAAAACTGGTAACACCATTCAATGTGGGGCAATCTGTCACTCACCTTGCCTACTTTCTACGCTCCGCCGCACCCCTCTAAAGAAGAGGATTGACTCCAGCATCTGTATCCAAAAAGAGCATTGTCGTTCTACCTTGACCACAAAAAAGAGTTCCGAGTGGATGACCGACTCTTCGTGGGGTACGCTGAAGCAAACAAAGTTTGTGCGGTGCACAAGAGGACTATCTCACAATGGGTCGTCCTCTGCATCCAAATTTGCTGTGCTCTGGCAAAGCAGCTTCAGCATACTAATTTGCTACGCTCTGGCAAAGCAGCAGCTTCCTGAAGGCTTAAGAGCTCATTCCACTAGATCTAAGGCTGCTATTTCAGCATTTCAATGCCGAGTCCCAGTCCTGGACATCTGTCAGGTGGCAATGTGGGAATCCCTGGACAAGTTTACCAAGCATTACTTCCTGGACAGTCAGGTCTTGAGGGTTGGCCTGTTTTGCAACTACAGTTTTGCTGGATTTTATGGTCTAAACTTCCCCGCAGTCCCTCCTACGGGGATGGTATTGCTTGGGTATCTATTCAAAGATGAGCAATCAGCGGCTAGTTGTCTCTCTCAGAGGAACAAGTTACTTACCTTTGGAAACGCCTTATCTGGTAGAGACATAATCTAGCCACAGATCCTTACTGACCCACCCATCCTCCCCACACTGCAGGCAGGTTTCTAGGGTCAGGGCTGACCCCTTTCAGGGCCCTAGTTTTTCAAACACACCGCAGTCAGTACACTTCATGGCTCCTGGCTTCTGGCATTGAAAGTTGTGGAAAGTAACTGTGTCAGCATGCCGAGGTGGTGCCTACATAGGTGAGGAGGATGACACAGACAATGTCACGCAAAGCCAACCGATGCCACCTACCAGAGCGCAGGGGTATTGCTCGAAGACAAATGTTCCGGATTCAGTCTGATGCCTGGGAAATTCAAAGGTAAGGAATCTGTGGCTAGATCATGTCTCTCCCTGATAAGGCGCTACTGAAGGTAAGTAACTTGTTTGACGCTGCTAAAGCATTTGATTTAATTGAATGGAATTAGATGTTGACAATGATCAAGCGTATAGGAATGAGGAAGTGATTTTTAAAATGGCTCTCACTACTCAACTTTAGACACATGGCTAGGGTTAGGGTCAAGTTCCACCTTTCGGAACAGTTCCCTATTATTAGGGGGACCAGGCAGGGATGCCCCCTTTCTCCCATTATTTTTGCCTTAGCCATGGAACCCTTAGCCGATATCTTCTGCAAGTATCACCAAGACTTGGAACACGACAAATATTACTGTCTATGTATGCTGATGATATATTACTTATTATCAGACATCCGTAGCTACACTTAAGTCCTGTGCTAAATGAAATTATGCAATTCAATGTTTGTTCTGGACTACAAATAAACTGGACGCAATCCATTTTAATGTCCCCTACACCGCATACTCAACAGCCTATGCTACACTATACACTCACATGGCAGACAGATCTGGTTTAATAACTAGGGATACACAACCACACTGACATAACAGTCCTCATCCGGTTGAATTATGGAGGATGTGTTGACTACATACCGGACCGCTGGATCAAACTGCTGTTATCAGTAGTGGCAAGGGTGGCCCTTATGAAAATGATGATCCTCCCCGAACTACTCTACCTCTTTCAGAATACACCAAGCCTGCTCACCAGAGCATTCTTTGACTAACTCAAAACACTCATACTTAAACTGGCTCGGTCTGGCCAACAACCTCGAACTGCACGTTCGAAAATGCAACTTCCATATAAGATGGGTAGCTTCGCTGCCCCCAACTTTGAACTCTGTTTCTTAGTGGCAATACGCACAATCAATCAATCATGGAAATTGGAAGGGCACTACTCACCCGTGAGGGTCTCAAGGCGCTGGGGGGGGGCGGGATAAGCAACTCCGTTCAGTCGAAGAGCCAGGTCTTGAGTGTCTCCCTGAAGGTGTTCAGGGAGGGGGCTCGTCTGATGTCGATCGGGAGCTCATTCCAGGTCTTGGCTGCGATGTTGGAGAAGGATCTTCCACCTGCTCTGGCTCTGCAGATGCGTAGGATTTCGGCGAGGTCGGCGGATCGGAGGTTCCTCCTTGTTAGGTGGAAGAAAAGTCTTTCATTGAGGTATTGGGGTCCAGTGTTGTGGAGGCATTTGTAGGCGTGGGTGAGTATTTTGAAAGTAACTCTTCTCGACGGGGAGCCAGTAGAGGGTCCACAGATGTTCGTGATCTGTTCGTGTCGGGGGATGCCGAGTACAAGTCTGGTTGCGGTGTTCAGTATGATCTGGAGCTTGCGGAGCAGAGATTTGTTGTTCCTGGCGGAGAGGACGTTTCCATAGTCGAGTATGCTTGTTATGAGTGCGTGGGTGACAGTCTTTCATGCTTCGAGGGGGATCCATTTGAAAGTCTTTCGGAGGATGCGGAGGGTGTTGAAGAAGCTGGAGGCGATGCCGTTGACCTGTCGGGTCATGGAGAGGGAGGAGTCGAGTATGATGCTGAGGTTCCGGGCGTGGTCAGTGGAGGTGGGAGGGCTGCTGAGGGCAGTGGGTCACCAGGTGTTGTCCCCTGCAGAGGGGTCCGAGGACGAGGACCTCTGTCTTCTCCTAGTTGAGCTTCAGGCAGCTGCTGCTTATCCAGGATGCAACGTCCTGCATTCCTTCCTGGAAGTGGAGTCTGGTGGGGTGGGGTCTTTGGTGAAAGAGAGGATGAGTTGGGTGTCGTCGGCATAGGATACTATGCTGAGTCCGTGCTGTCTAACAATGGCAGCGAGGGAGGTCATGTATATGTTGAAAAGTGTGGGGCTGAGCGACGATCCTTGGGGTACTCCGCAGTTGATTTCCGTGGGTTCAGAGAGGAAGGGTGGTAGTCTGATTCTTTGGGTTCTGTCGGTGGGGAACGAGCGGATCCAGTTGAGGGCGGTTCCTTGTATGCCGGTGTCGTGGAGTCTAGTGGTGAGTGTGTGGTGGGAGATGGTGTTGAATGCTGCCGAGAGGTCGAGTAGCATCAGGGCCGCGCTGTGTCCTTGGTCGAGGAAGGTGTGGATGTTGTCTGTGGCTGCGAGTAGGGCGGTCTCGATGGTGTGGTTGCTGCCGAATCCGGATTGGGATGGGTCGAGGATGGAGTTTTCTTTGATGAATTTTGTTAGCTGTGCTTTGACGGTCTTCTTGGTGACTTTGGCCGCAAAAGGGAGGAGGGAGATGGGACGGTAGTTCTTGAGGTCCGTGGGATCTGCTGAGGGCTTCTTGAGCAGGGGTCATAACTTATGCACGTTTCCAGTCGTCGGCAAAGATGCCGGTCTTCAAGGTGGCGTTGATGGTGCATCATAGTTCTGGAGCGATGACGGTGGTGGCTCTGTGGAAGATGTGCGGCGGGCAGGGGTCCGTGGGGGCCCCTGAGTGGATGCCTTTCATGGTCGAAGTGGTGTCATCGGTGGTGACTGGGGTCCAGGCGGAGATGGTGAGCTGGCTGGTGTTGCTGGCAAGGGAAGTGGTTTTGGTGTCGGGTGTCTGGTCGTTGAAGTTGTCGTAGAGGCTCTTGATTTTCAGATGGAAGTTGGATCCGAGCTTGTTGCAGAGGTTCTGGGAGGGGATGATGTCCTTGGTTTCACTGGCAGGCTTGGTGAGTTCCTGGATGATGCTGAAGAATTCCTTGGAGTTGGCGAGGATCTTGTTTTGAATGAAGGCCCTTTTGGTGGATCTGATGCGTTGGTGGTATTCCGTCATGGCGTTCTTGTAGGTGGTGCAGTTTTCTGACGTTTTGCTGTTCCGCCAGTTCTTCTTGAGGCGTCTGCAGGTGTGTCTGGATTCTTGGAGGTCGGCGGTGAACCAGGTGGCCTTCCTGGGGCGCTGTCTGTCGGGGTTATGCAGGGGTGCGAGCTTGTCCATGCAGTTGGAGATCCATCTGTGGAGTTCTTTGGCTGTGAGGTTGGCGTTGGTCGAGGTGTTGGGGGTGTCGTGGTTGAGGGTGGAGTTGTGCTGCTCCTCAGTGACTTTGCTCCAGTTCCTTTGTGGAGGGCGTGATGCAGGGTTGGGCGGCGTGGGCTCACTGGATTCATGACTAGAGACACCCTCGCTACCTGAATGTGGAGGTGGGATTGGTATATCCCACACCACTGTGCCCAGCAATACTATGAAATCTCCCTCAACAATGGGATGAAATATACACCGCCCAATGCATGTCCTGGGCATGGACCAGATTCGTGGATCTTGCTCATGTTGTAGCATGGTATTCCACATACGTCCTGCTGCATAACAATCCTCTGCTGCCCCATATGGTGAAGGCAGGAGTGCAGAAAAAGATGCGTGAGCTAGCACTCCACAATATTGGAGACCTATTCATAAATAACAGCAGTACCAGCAACCCCCTGCAAATACTGACATACCATAGGCTATGCAGTACTATATGACCCCTATATTGCTCATTCCCAGAGGAACCACCGGAATGTCAGCTGCCCACCACACTTTTCATGAATCCCGCTACCGCCAAACTAGTAACCAGAATGTATGATTCAGTTACATGCATGCTCCCACAGCCTTCTGCGCATATTGAATCCAGCTGGGAGCAGGAGCTCCAATATGACCCCACAGAAGCACAATGGGCATACTGATGCGAACAGACCCAAAAGTATCCTCCAATGTCCGCTTTAGATTTTTATACCTTAGATTTTTGCATCAGACGTATTATACCCTTGTAGCTATGTTTCGATATGGCCTCTCCCCTAGTTCTAATTGTTGGAGATGTGGCACTCCTGATGCACATACCTCCATAAGACCTGGACATACCCTGATATATTATCTTAATGGGACAAAGTCACAGCCAATCTGAAGGCTATGACTGTTGCAGATCTACACATTACATCTCTGTTTGCACTACTCGCCTATGACAAAGAGGTCCCAAAACCCTACCACAAATTTGTAGCCCTTGAACTACTGTTGGGAAAACATAGGATAGTCATGTCCTGAAAGTGCCAGACACCCCTAGATATGCCCATTGGCTTCAAGACCTTACCACCTATTCTAAACATGCAGAGAACTATAACTTGTTCCTCCCACCCTCCTCTTGACCCAGAGACTTATGGGCCCGCTCAATTCATCCTTAGTGACCTACATCGACTCCTTCAACATGGGATCACTTTGACTGTATTCTGGGGTGCATTGCCATCAAGAATGATGCCTGTTTTTAATGATGTACACCATGTTATTGACTGTCCCTTGTATGTGTTCTATCCGGCTGTATTTACAGCGATTACACTTTGTAGATGCCTGTACTGTTGTGATTAAAATGAAAAAAATTAAGGGCAAAAAAAGAAATGACTATCCAGAAGAGGGAGCGAAACTTCAATTCCTCCATCATTGACAGAACAGGGGTTCTTTCAATTGTTCAGGAGGGTTAGACAATCCCTTTTTCCCACAAACATGCAAAGACAATATTCCAGCATAAACTATTATCACAAGACCTCATAAATAGTGACACCCTGTTGTCTGCGGTGGAAAAATTGATCATGAGGAAGGCTGTGATTCTGGTTCCTCCTCCCCAAGAGGGAGAAGGGCTTTATTCAAGGGTGTTCTTGGTACGCAAAGCAGATGGGTCATTCTGTTCAGTGTTGGACCTGCAATCCTTCTACAAATTTGTCAAGCTATAGCTGCTAAGGATGATCTCCCTTTAGTCCATAATACCTCTGATCAAGAAGGACAACTATTTTACTACACTAGATGGATAGGATGTATATTTTTACGAGCCCATCCATGCACAGAACCAGCAATTTCTCCTTTGCAGTAGAAGGAAGACATTATCTATTTCAAGTCCTGCCTTTGGTCTCTTCACATTACAGAGGACCTTCACCAAGGTACAAGCTCCAGTAGTTGCAGTTCTGCAGCTTAAAGGAATATCAATATTTCCATATCTTGAAGACTGGCGAATTTGTATTCCCACTCTTCCTAAGGTTCAAGAAGGAGTAGTGACGACTACAACATTCATCATGGGGGTTCAAAGTGAACTTGGTATAATCTCATCTGGAACCTCTCCAACAAAGGCAGCTTATAGGGTCTATATATTTGACACAAAGAGAGCCTCTGTTTTCCTTCAACAGAAGTCCTTCTGATTCCATGTCATCTACAATTCCCAGTATTACAGTTCACACAACTTTGGAACTTCAGGTTAACAGCTTGGAACTTGCAAGAAGGTCCCTGGAGCTGCTGTGTCACTCAAGTCAGGTTTCAAAAACATCCAATTGCCCAGAAATTAGTCCACTCTATCTTCCTATAAAAATAAGTCTTCTCTTGAGGGTTTAGAGATCCATTTCAAATATTAGAATTCTCGAGAGAAAGTTTTCTGCATCTTGGGTGGAAGCTGGGATGGGGGTTAATATTTAAGAAATATGTAGAGCACCACATGGGCATATCACAATACATTTGGTAATCTTTATAGATTAGATATGGTGGACCCAGTTTCTCACAGTTTTGAAAATTTGGTTCTCAAGACTGCAATGAACTAAGTTGTTGTTAATAAAGAGCTAATTGATTTCTGATTGGTGCAAAACGTGGTTTGAGCGAGCAGCAAACTTGTTGGCAGTACTCTGAAGCTATGACTGCCAAATGTGTTGAGATATCGCACCATATCTTGACCGTCTTCCGGAGGACATCAAAGCTGAAGCCAAGAAGATCCTCCAAGAAGGAGAGCATGCCTCCTCTGACATAATCACCTGCACCATGGACATTGTGCTCAGAGATTTTAGACAGCTAGCAGGAGCAACTGTCCTATGATGACAGGGTTGGCTGAAAACCACTTCCTTCAGACCAGAGGCTCAAAGCAAAATTCTAGACCTCCCATATGACGGGGAAGCCCTCTTTGAAAAGCACATTGACGACACCATTCAATCCATTAAAACAGATACTGATACCACCAAATCGCTGGGTACTGTGCAATATCCAAAAATTCCTTTTCGTGGTGCACGAGGTGGAGAGCAATTCTCTTATAGAGGAAGCTATCAACAAGACAGTTACCTATCATAGCAGCCTGGATCACAGTAGTTTCACCCGCAATATCAGCAGCTACAACCTCCGAAGGCAGCCTACACAAGACAAACCCAGAGAGGAAAGCTGGGTTGACAGGGCAAGGAAATAGAACATTGACAGTGAAGAATTACAGGCCCCAGCTACACCTCCATCTTGTCCAGCATATCTCGGAGGCAAAATATCCAATCACCTCCCCGAATGGGAGAAAATAATAACAGACCAATGGGTATTGAATATAATTCAATTTAGCCACATACTGGAATTCATTCAAAAACCCCTTCTGATGCCGCCCCAGAAGTCCCCACCACAACATTTGCATCTTCTCAGGTTAGAAGTTCAGACCATGTTCAGCAAAGGGGCCATAGAACGAGTTACTGGAAACCAGTGGGAAAAATGTTTTATTCCTGTTTCTTCTTAGTCTGGATGAAGTCAGGGGAATGGAGACCTATCCTGGATCTAAGAAAACTGAATAAATATCTCAGGATACAGACATTTTTCATGGTCACGCTCTAGGACCGCGGTACTCATAGTACAGCCCGCGGGCCGCCAGCAGCCCAACAGGCCTCCACTGGCGGCCTGCGGACCTTGTCTTGCCGTTATTACGTTTCCAGTGAAGCCGGCAGTAAACACAGAAGATGGCCGCAGGAGCATACATAGTGAATACGTATTAAATACGTATTGACTACGTATGCTCCTGCGGCATTCTTCTGTGTTTACTGCCGGCCTCTGTGCCCGCCTCTGTGACGCCACACAGGGCACTGGTAGGAAGCTTCCCAAAAGGCCCTTTAAAAGTCAGCTGTAAGCGCTTTCACAGCTGACTTTTAAAGGGCCTTCTGGGAAGCTTCCTGTTTTGTGTTGCCGACGACGTCCCCTTCACCCGCAGCCTCTTCTCCAGCAGATAAATAGATAAGTGCCATAGTTTTCTAAATATTGTATGCTGAATGCGCTTGATTAATGCAAATCCGTTGTTGTCAGAACTTACAGTCGTATAACCCCTAACATTGACATTTTTGAGAGCCCTTGGGGGAGCATCAGCTGTGCATTGCATAGAAACTTAAACAATACATTTGTTACTAGGCTTCAAAATGTTAAACATGACATCAGGACGAAAATCATAATGATTGGCGGAAGAAAGTGTAGATGTCAGATCTACGTCCACCCTCTTTTACATTACCAACAATAGCTGCACTCGAACAAACCTGGAGTTTGCAGTGTCTTAAAAATGAACTTCAGACTCCCCAGCACGCTCTGTGATTTGGTTTTGAAAATGAATCAGCTGAAATGTGGAAAAGAGAATGTGAATCTGGTCTTTGACATTGCTTCATGACAGCCATGAGAGCTGTCTCTAGAAACTCACGCAGGTACGAACAGCTGTATAAATGTTGCAAAAGAATACACAGTCATATGCCATAGCCAGTAAAGACAACAAGCCCTAGAGTCTCCTACAGCACTGCTGCTGTTAATCACAGAGAAATCATAATAGGTCAGTAAAATGGTGGCTCCAGAGTTAGAAAGCAGTAATGATAAATATGAGACAAGCACTGGCAAGTCTCATATGTTTGGCCTGCATGTTCATTTGTGAGCCAGACCTATTGGCCTTGCTCCAGCGCTAATGTTTTAACGCATGTGAACAAAGGCAGGTACACAAACGGGGCATTTTTACTAATTTTTCATGCAAGGCAACTTGCTGTGCTGCGTTGCGTAAAAGGAAGACAGCAGAAATGTGACATATTTAAAAAGATATCACACATTCCTGTTGTCTTCTAGCGGTGGTGCCCTGTCTGCTGCCAAGCGTGCCTCCATTACGGGTAGGATTCTCAGAGGCATTTTCTGCTTTCGATGTGTGCTGCAGCAAATAACAAGGAGAAAGAAAGATATTTCTTCTTGTTATGCTTCACTGGGTATTAAATACGTATTCACTACG
The DNA here is from genome assembly GCA_963921515.1 of Calotriton arnoldi. NCBI lineage: Eukaryota > Metazoa > Chordata > Amphibia > Caudata > Salamandridae > Calotriton > Calotriton arnoldi. The sequence continues at coordinate 155,749 of CAWUFW010006593.1, read as the reverse complement.
AATGCTCCTGCGGCCATCTCTCTTTGTTATTGCTGGCCTCTGTGCCCGCCTCTGTGACGTCACACATGGCACCGGTGGGAAGCTTCCCAAAAGGCCCTTTAAAAGTCAGCTAGAAGAGCTTTCACAGCTGACTTTTAGGAGGCCGTTTGGGAAGCTTCCTGTTTCGAGTTGCCGATGACGTCCTCTTCTCCGGCAGCCTCTTCTTCACCCGTAGCAGCTTCATCTTCGAGTGTGTCACAGATATTATTTGTAATAATATTAGTGAACTGCTGATGTATTACAATATTGATAACACACATCACTATCCTTGAACATTAGATGTAAATACATTTAGAATTTGGACAATTGTGCCTGTATACTGTCAGTGCCCTGGCCTAAGAGGGCATGAAAGAGCTAAAATTAAATCATAAATTCAAACCTGTTCTGAACAGGGCCCCCCAAAATAGGTTTGGCCCAGGGCCCCCAAAATCCTTAAGATGTCCCTGTTTCTTTCTTCACTCCTGCTGTCCACTATATATATCTGTATATATCTATATATAGATGTATCTATATATAGATATAGATATATATGTATAGATATAAATGTATAGATATATATATATATTACCTACTGGCGGTTGCCAGTAGGTAGTTATAGTTAGGACCTAGTTTCCATAGGAAAAGCGTTTTTTTGTTTTCCGAATAACTTTGGCGCCGGTTGACGAATCTTCGTGACATTTTCAAAACTAGTGATCAGCTCCTGTCTTGAAAGTTTCGGGGTGATTTGCCAAGCGGGGGCCGAGAAAAAAGGGGGGTCCCAAAACATGTTTCCCCATGTATTTTTCCATAGGAAACTTTAGACAAAGCTACAGCCCGAACTGCTGAACGGAATTACACCAAATTTGGCAAAAAGGTAGTCTTGGTTCAGAAAGAGTCCTTTTTGTTAAATGGTGTAAATCCGTTCAGTAGTTGCTGAGAAATTAGAAAAAGAAAAAATATCGATATCTTGGCAGAGCATAACCACACATCTCATGGTGAGATCTGATTGGCTGTCAGCGCTTCATCCTGGAATTGCTGGCAGCCATCTTGGGACCAATATACATGATAGCACCCCATTGAAATGCATTGTAGTGAATAGAAGATTTTGAGGGTCACCAAAAGGAGAACTTTAAAGGGTGATAACAGACTTTAGTTACATTAGAATTCATTTGTTGATGGTACCATACTAATTTTAGGAATTGTGGTGTGTTCTAAGGTGATTTTACCCTGTGAAAAACCTTCTGCTGGGATATCATGAATCATGTGTGAGAGCAAACTATCTTCTCATGCTTGTCCCATAGAGGTTTGGAAGGTGCTCCAGAAGCTAAAATGAGAGCATATTTTCTGTAAATTCACATTATCTTTCTCAGTCATGTGAGAATGAAGTCTGACATTCTCAGTAAAACATGTACATCCAACAAGGGCAGAGACTGTCAGTTGATTCCTTTGTGTTCTACTGCAGCTTCCCAGAGTGTGCTAAAGAACAACTAGAGCGCTAACAGCCTTACTTATGACAAAAGTATGGCACACCTGAAGCCATCTTGATTGGAATAAACTGGTAACACTTAAAACATTTAATTTAAAAAGAAACAAAATGATGGGGTTCATTTTGTCATAGAAATTATGGTTAGTGCTGTAGAAAGAAAAATTAGGACATGTTTTAAGTGAGATCTCAAAAATCTTCCTGTTATATTTCAACAGGAGCAGCCTGTCAGTTGGTTCCTTTGTGTTCTACTGCAGCTTCCCAGAGTGTTCTAAAGAACAACTAGAGCGCTAACAGTCTTACTTATGACAAAATTATGGCACACCTGAAACTATCTTGATTGGAATAAACTGGTAACATTTAATTTAAAAAGGAACAAAATGAGGGGATTCATTTTGCCATAGAAATTATGGTTAGTGCTGCAGAAAGAAAAATTAGGGCATGTTTTAAGTGAGATCTCAAATCCTCTTCTATTTCATTAGAAAATTCTGACATGCAGACTGAAACAATCACTTTCATACCAGCAGTAGACTTCCAGTTAACTCCCTGGTGAGCAGTAGCTTTACTACAGTGATCTAATGAGCACCTAGAGTGCTAACATTCTGAATTCATGGCAAATGTGTGACACATCTGAATGCCTTCTTGATGGAATCAAAGTAAAAAACTGAAAGCATTTCCTACTGGGGAGACTGCAGTAAATGAGGAAATTAGGAAACTTCATAACAAATAAGTCTCCCAAGATGGCCACCAGAGAAAAAAGAGCCCAAATGTAGCACAAATATCACCCAGATGTAGCCCACATATAGCCCAATGACAGAAGTGTGCAAAACACTTTTTATTTTTTGTTTTTTGCAGTTTTATATAGTGCAGACTGGTCAGGTATTGGAGCGTTGCATCTTACTTGGACCCCTTATTGCGTATTTTGCACAAAGTACATGAGATTGATCTTGCGAAACATTGAACTTTACTATTCTGTTAACCTGAAGTTGCTCTGAACCGGGCTTTGTAACAACCGTTTTTACCTACTGGTTTTAATTAGTTCTCACTGTATTGTATTAAGAAAGAGGATTTACTGTTTTTATGTACACTTTTATGATCTATGTTTCTAAATCAGATCGAATAAATTTTAATGAATTTAATCTAAGTCTCCCAAGTTGGCCACCAGAGAAAAAGGAGCCCAAATGTAGCACAAATATCACCCAGATGTAGCCCACGTATAGCCCAATGACAGAAGTGTGGAAAACACTTTTTATCCTTTGTTTTTTTGCAGTTTTATATAGTGCAGGCTGGTCAGATATTGGAGTGATTTACATGAGCATTGGTTACATCATACAAGGACAAACTCATTTTGGTTGTAGGCATGGGGAGATTAATTGATTTGACCAGAATCACAGAATGTCGAGCTGAAGCAGAAACTCCAACTTGGTTCCCCAGTTGCAAAGTCTGCAGCTCTGGAAGTAACACCACGTTCTCTCCCCTGAGCGTAACATTTAATCAAGTGGTCAACTGGATAAAAAAACATTAAGATAACAAACAATTTAAAAGTGCTTTGTCGCTATTGGAGAACTCAGAAAATATGTCCTCATTTTAGTTTTTTAGAGCATTAACCATAATTTCTATGCAAATAAAACCCTTTCATTTCTATAATTTCTAAAGGAAATGCTTCAGGTATTACAGTTTTGATTACATCAAGATGACGTCAGGCATGCCACACTTTTGTAATAAATATAGAATGTTAGCAATCTAGTTGTCTTTTGTCTCTTTCTGCACGTCTCTTGCCACTTTCTGCACCTCTCTTGCCTCTTTCTGCAGCTCACTCTCTTCTTTCTGCATCTCTTTTGCCTCTTTCTGCACCTCTCTTCCCTCATTCTGCAGCTCACTCTCTTCTATCTGTACCTCTCTTGCCTCTTTTGCACCTCTCTTGCCTCTTTCTGTACTTCTCTTGCCTCTTTCTGCACCACTCTTGCTCTTTCTATACCTCTCTTGCATCTTTCTGCACCTCTCTTGCCTCTTTCTGGACCTCTCTTGCCTCTTTCTGCACCTCTCTTCTTTCTGCACCTCTCGTGCCTGTTTCTGCACCTCTGTTGCTACTTTATGCACCTCTCTTGCCTCTGTCTGCACTTCTCTTGCTTATTTCTGCAGCTCACTCTCTTCTTTCTGCACCTCTCTTGCCTCTTTCTGTACCTCTCTTCCCTCTTTCTGCAGCTCACTCTCTTCTTTCTGCACCTCTCTTGCCTCTTTCTGCACCTCTCCTGCCTCTTTCTGCACCTCTCATGCCTCTTTCTGCACCTCTCTTGGTTGTTTCTGCAGCTCACTCTCTTCTTTCTGTACCTCTCTTGCCTCTTTCTGTACCTCTCTTGCCTCTTTCTGTACCTCTCTTGCCTCTTTCTACAGCTCACTCTCTTCTTTCTGCATCTCTCCTGTCTCTTTCTGCACCTCTCTTGCCTCTTTCTGAACATTTCTTCTTCTTGATGCACCTCTCAACTCTTTTTGCTCTTCTCTTGCCTGTTTCTACAGCTCACTTGCTTCTTTCTGTGCCTTTCTTCCTCTTTCTGTACCTCTCTTGACTCTTTCTACACCTCTTGCCTCTTTCTGCACCTCTCTTGCCTCTTTCTGCACCTCTCTTACCTCTTTCTGCACCTCTCTTGCCTCTTTCTACACCTCTCTTCCCTCTTTCTGCAGCTCACTCTCTTCTTTCTGCACCCCTTTTCCCTCTTTATGCACCTCTCTTGCCTCTTTCAGCACCACTCTTGCCTCTTTCTGCACATCTCTTGCCGCTTTCTGCACCAGTCTTGTCTCTTTCTACACCTCTCATGCCTATTTCTGTACCTCTCTTGCCTCTTTCTGCACCTCTCTTGCCTCTTTCTTCACCTCTCTTGCCTCTTTCTTCACCTCTCTTACCTCTATCTGCACCTCTCTTGGCTTTCTACTCCCCTCTTGGCTCTTTCTGCCCCTCTCTTGCCTCTTTCCGCACGTCTCTTGCCTCTTTCTGCACCTCTCTTGCCTCTTTCTGCACCTCACTCTCTTCTTTCTGCACCTCTCTTGCTTTTTTCTGCACCTCTCTTGTTTCTTTCTGCGCTTCTCTTGCTTCTTTCTGCACCTTTCTTCCTTTTTCTGCATTTTTCTTGCCTCTTTCTGCACCTTTCTTCCTCTTTCTGGACCTCTCTTGCCTCTTTCCGCACCTCTCTTGCCTCTTTCTGCACCTCTCTTGTCTCTTTCCTCAACTCTCTTGCCTCTTTCTGCACCTCACTTGCCTCTTTCTGCGCCTTTCTTCCTCCTTCTGCACCTCACTCTCTTCTTTTTGCAACTCTCTTGCTTCTTTCTGTGCCTCTCTTGCTTCTTTCTGAAATTCTCTTGCTTCTTTCTGCACCTCTCTTGCCTCTTTCATCACTTCTCCTGCTTCTTTCTGCACCTTTCTTCCTCTTTTTGCACCTCTCTTGCTTCTTTCTGCACTTCTCTTGCTTCTTTCTTTCTCTTTCTGCACATGTCTTACCTATCTAGGTGTAGTTAGAAATTAGCATTTAGTAAACCTTAGAAATTCACTGAAACAACCACAGGTTTCAGGGATGTTATAGTTAGAAATTAGCATTTAAAAACCTTAAAAATTCACTGAAAAAATCACAGGTTTCAGGGACGTAATAGATAGAAATTAGCATTTAAAAACCTTAGAAATTCACTGAAAAAACCATAGGTTGCAGGGACATTATAGTTAGAAATTAGCATTTGAAAAACCTTTGAAATTCACTGAAAAAACTATAGGTTTCACGGACATTATAGTTAGAAATTATCATTTAAAAAACCTTTGAAATTCACTGAAAAAACCATAGGTTTCAGGGACGTTATAATTAGTTGGACATTGCACTCGTACAAAACCCGTGAAATTCCCCCGTTATAGTTAGTTCAGCTAATTATAACTCGCGCCCCCGCAATCCACTGCTGATGACGTCACATATTACATCACTCATGACATGGTCAGTGACATCACTGATGACACCACTGATGACATCTCAAATGACATCACTGATGACATCATCCATGTGATAATTTGATGCATCTTCTCACACCCTAATATAACTTTTCATACACCCACTCTAAATTACAGGCTGCCATTCTCAAAACCATAGACACTCCAATACCAATAACTACATACCCACTCACTGATTCTTAGGCCTACACACACACATCCACTCACTCACCCGTACAGTCACTCATACTTATGGTCACTCAGTACAGGACTATCATATGCACTCATACACTTATATAGAAACTTACACACTGCCACTCATCCATAGAGGTACTCACACACCTAGTCAATCATGCAAATAATTAATCACACAGCCATTTACTCACCGATACAGTTATACACACACCAGCTCACTTACTCATACAAATACTACCACATTCTTACACTCTTATACAATCACTGATACAAGCACACACTCATCCATACAACCACTCTCACAATCACACACTATCACTTATAGCCATTTGTATACTCCAACACACATATATACTGCCTTTCACATATGTAGTTACTCACACAGGTACCACTGAGATATACATTCACTCAGTAACACACCCATACAAACACTCCCCCACCAATACAGTCCATCACAGATGCACTCTTGAAACCATGCACCCAGTGACTCACCCACTCACACATCTATGCACAGAGTCACACACACCCCACCCACACAAACACTCAGGCACCCATACATATACTCAGACAACCAATCAATAACCCATATAGACAGTCATGTAGCTATTCACAAACCCATGCACCCGCTTACACACCAACAGACAGACAGATACAGACATTCACACAGTTTAGTCACTAACCCATGCAATCAGTAAGATACGTTTAATCACTCACTTATAGAGTCAGTCACGCACCTCCTAAATCATCCATTCAGACACTTATACACCTACTCATTCTTCACTACGCCTTTCCCTATATATATTAAACATATTTAAACTTTACAGAAACACACAGTCACTGGATGATGTCATCAGTGATGTCATCAGTGATGTCACTGACCATGTCATGAGTGATGTAATATGTGACGTCATCAGCAGTGGATTGCGGGGCGTGAGTTATAGTTAGCTGAACTAACTATAACGGGGAATTTCACAGGTTTTGTACGAGTGCAATGTCCAACTAACTATAACTTTCCCTAAAACCTATGGTTTTTTCAGTGAATATATATATATATATATATATGCCAAGGTGTATTGAAGAATGAGTGGGTGTATAAGTGTCTGAATAGATGATTTAGTAGGTGCATGACTGACTTTATAATTGAGTGATTAATCGTGTCTTACTGAATGCATGGGTTAGTGACTAAACTGTGTGAATGTCTGTATTAGTCTGTCAGTTGGTGTGTAAGTGGCTGCATGGGTTGGTGAGTAGCTACGTGAGTGTCTATATGGGTTATTGATTGGTTGTCTGAGTATCTGTATGGGTGCCTGAGTGTCTCTGTGGGTGGGTGGGGGTGTGTGACTCTGTGCCTAGATATGTGAGTAGGTGATTCACTGGGTGTATGGGTTCAAGAGTGCATCTGTGAAGGGCTGTATTGGTGGGTGAGTGTGTATATGGGTGTGTTGGTGAGTGAATGGATGTCTCAGTGGTACATGTGTGAGTAACTACATATGTGAAAGGCAGTATATGTGAGTGTTGGAGTATATAAATGACTATATGTGAGAGTGAGTGATTGTGAGAGTGGCTGTATGGATGAGTGTGTGCTTGTGTCAGTGATTGTAGAAGAGAGTAAGTATGTGTTAGTATCTGTATGAATAAGTGAAGTCGTGTGTGTATAACTGTATAGGTGAATAAATGGGAGTATGATTGATTCTTTGCATGACTGACTAGGTGTGTGAGTAACTCTATGGGTGAGTGGTGGTGTGTGAGTGTCTGTATAGGTGTATGAGTGCATATGATAGTGCTGTATTGATGAGTGACTGCATGTATGAGTAGCTGTAGGGATGAATGAGTGGACATGTGTGTAGACCTAAGAATCAGTGAGTGGGTATGTAGTAACTGGTATTGGTGTGTATACGGTTTCGAAAATGGTAGTCTGCATTTTAGAGTGGGTGTATCAAAGGTTATATTAGGGTGTGAGGAGGTGCATCAGATTATCACGTGGATGATGTCATCAGTGATGTCATCAGTGATGTCACTGACCATGTCATGAATGATGTAATATGTGACGTCATCAGCAGTGCATTGCGGGGGCGCGAGTTATAGTTAGCTCAACTAACTATAACGGGCGAATTTCTCTGGTTTTGTACTAGTGAAATGTCCAACTAACTATAACGTCCCTGAAACCTATGTTTTTTTCAGTGAATATATATATATATATGGCTCAGTGGACTAATGCGTCCACTGCAGGGGCCTGTGTTTGACCTCATGGTCACAGGTTTTTTTTTTTTACTCTAGCCCCGCCTCCCACTGACCCTGCTTCCACCGGTGCGGCCCTTGGCCACAAACCACACTGTAAATTTGGCCCCAGAGAGAAAGTTTGTGAGTACCTATGCTCTAGGATATCCTACAGCTTCTACACCAAGGAGATTATATGACAAAATAATATCTCGAGGTTGCATATATTCACATCCCGATATATCCATGACATCAAACATTTCTAAGATTCACAGTAGCCAGCAGCCATTATCAGTTCAAAGTCCTACCATTCGGCCTAAAATCCGCCCCTTGCATTTTCACAAAGTGCATTGCTCCAGTAACTGCTTTCTTGAGACTGGAGAAACGTCAAGTCTTTCCGTTCCTCGACGATTGGCTGGTCAATTGACATTCTCATCAATCTGCACAGAGGTCAGACCAGCACATATTTACAGCTTTTCAGCAAATTGAGCTTTACGATGAACCCACAAAAATCAACCATTTTGCCATCCATGAAGATAACATTCTTAGGGGCTACACCAGATACAGTGCAGAACAAATCGTATCCAACTCCAGAAAAATTAATGCACTTGGCCCGTTTAATGCAAGGAAAAAAATCACTTTCTGTTTGCCTATTCAGATCGCTCCTAGGGATGATGTCCTCATGCATCCCTTTGGTGACATTCTGCCACCCTTAGATATGACAATTGCAAGAGGAACTGGACAGGCAATTAATCCGAACACAAGCCTCTTTTGACGATATAGTTCGTGTCACTCCGGGGTTACGCAAAGCTCTTTCCTGGTGGATTCAAGAGGCAAACATTCATGCTACATGTTTCCCATTTGGTCATCACAACTCATGCTTCCTTAGAGGGTTGAGGAGCTCATTTTCAAGATTTGCAAGTCAGCTGCAAATGGGGGCCATCTTGGTTACTTCTTCATATCAACCTTCTAGAACTCAAGGCGGTACACCTAGCCTTACACGTCTTCCTGTCCAGAATACAAAAGTCTGCAGTGCTCATCTGCACAGACAACACCACAACCATGCATTATATCAACAGGCAAGGGGGCTCAAGATCCCAACTGCTGTCCCAAGAGGCGCAAACGACTTGGGAGTGGTCGATCTGTCACCAGGTGAATCTGAAGGCAGAACATGTGCCAGGGAACCAAAATGTCATAGCAGAAACACAAAGCATGGTGAAAAGTACTTGCCACGAATGGGAGGTCAATCAGTAAGTACTTATGGGAATTTTCTATTACTAGGGCAGGCCGAATCTTAACCTGTTTGCAACTTCCCAGAACTGGAAATGCCGATTCTACGCAAGTTGGCATCCAGAACCAGGGTCGTGGTGGGATGAGTTTTTGATCGCATGGTCCGGAATCTTTGCATATCTTTTCCTCCAACTCCTCTCCTCACAAGGATTCTACTGAAGATGTAGGAGTACCCTTGCAGGATCATTCTCATAGTTCCAAGACAGCCAAGGCAACATTGGTTCACAGAGCTACTTCTCCTCTCAGAGATACAGCACATCCAACTGCAATCACTTCCTTCTCTACTGACAATGAGCCAAGGCCAAGTACTCCATCCAGATCTGAGATCCTTACACTTGTCAGCTTGGCTCCTGAATTCAATGAATTCACACCTCTGAATATCCCAGGAAAATGCAGAGACATTCTAGCCAGAGCTAGGACAGACAGTACAAACAAGACTAACAGTTTCAAATGGAAGCGATTATGCATCTGGTGCCAATGGTCAAGCATGCACTCAATGTCATCCTCACCGGAAACAATCCTTCCTTACTTGCTACATCTGGCACAGTCGGGCCTCGCTCATGCTTCCATTAAGGTTCACTTAGCTGCCATATTCCATTTCAGAAGAAAATCGACTTTGTCATCATTATGGTCTTGAATGCTCATTAAACAATTTCTCAAGGTCTGTTTAGAGTCTACCCACCAGTGAGACATCCTCCCCTGCTCTGGCCATTAAATATTGTGCTTTCTCAACTAATGAAAAGCCCATTAGAGCCTATACACAAAGTGGAGATTACATTTATTTCTTGGAAAGTGCCTCTCCTGCAGGCACTAACATCAGCAAGACATGTTGGTGAAATACAGCTATTCACCATTCAGGAACCTTTTCTACAATTTAGGAACAATAGGGTGACTGACTTCCATTTAAATTAACCAATTGTTCTAAAAACATTGGGGCATATTAGCAAGGGCACTATCGCCGCTTTAGCGGCACTTATTGCCGCTAAAGCGGCGATATTTATATCGCCCTATCAGCAAACTGTCTCTAACAGCAGTTAGCGACAGTTTGCGGGCATTAGCGCCCGTTTTTACCGCTTTGCATGTCAGCGATATTTATCGCTAATGACATGCAAAGTGGGCGTTCCGACTGAACAAACCTGGGAAACACTCGCTAACAGGCCTATCGCCTATTAGCAAGGTGGCCATGGCCCCAGTTAGCGACGTGAAAAGTCGCGCTAACCGAGGTCATCGCCATTTATTTAACACCTGCAATTAGCAGGTGTTAGCCATACCTAACATGGGGGTGGATTATGCTGATACGACCACAGGGTCGTATCAGCAAGGTGTTCTCCTTCTCCATGCAACATCGCTGGTTTTTCAGCGATGTTGGCCCATTACCTCGCTATCGCTGGAATATTCATCGCCATAGCGCTAATCGTTGCTAATACAGCGTTAGCGTGGCGATATATTCCAGCGATAGCCGGCGATAACAAAAATCACGCTAAGCAGGGTTAGCGATGATTATCGCCTCTTCTTGCTAATATGCCCCATTCTTCCCAGATCCCAAGAATGTGGCAGAAAGAACATTACATTCATTAGATGTCAAGAGATATCTGAAGTTTACCATGACAAGACAAAGCAAGTCGGCAAATCCAGTCAGTTGTTGGTGGCATACAGTGCTCCCATAGAAGGTTATCTGCTCTCTATGCAAAACATTGAATGATGGACAACTAATGGCATTCTGTTTTGTCATCAAAAAGCTGCTGCTCCTTTGCAAACTAAAGTGCAGGCTCATTCTCCCTGAATTATTTTGACTTAAACAGCATTGTTTGCGGGTGTGTCCATCAAAAATATCTGCAGAGTAGCAACCAGTAAAAATAGACACACTTTTACACAGCTATACTACTTAGATTTCACAGTCCACAGCGATGCAGCAGTGGGTCAGGCGGTGTTAGGGCATCTTTTCCATTAAGATGAGCCATCATAGCAAGTGTTATCCCACCATCCACATATATTACCTACTGACGGTCGCCAGTAGGTAGTTATAGGTAGGACCTTGTTTCTATTCAAAAAGCGTTTTTTTCTCAAAACTAATGCCCTGCTCAGGTCAGCTCTTGTCTTGAAAGTTTAGGGGTGATTCGTCAAGCAGGGGCCGAGAAAAAAGGGGGGTCCCAAAACGCATTTTCTCCATGTTAATTTCCACAGGAAACTTTTGTCGCAGCTAAAGCCCGAACTGCTGAACGGAATTACACCAAATTTGACAGAGAGGTAGCTCTTGGTCCAGAGTGCACTCTTTGCTTTAAATGGTGTAAATCTGTTCAGTAGCTCCTGAGAAATTCATATTAAAACAAATATTAGTATCTTGTGACCCGGGTGGATCCGCGAACCCTCCCGATCACAAGCTTGACTCCGATTGGCTGCCAACACTTCAAACCAGGAAGTTACTAGAGGTAACAAGAGGGCTAGTTGGCCCCCAGGGACCCTCAGGAGGCACGGGGACTTCATCCCCCAAACAAGAGCGCACCAGGAGGTGCGTTTGCAGAGTGGTGGAGAAAGGGGGCATGGCCTGTGTCCACCTCTCAGCAATCTCACTGTGTGGGGCTTACTGGAGGTAACGGGTAGGCTAATTGGCCCCTAAGGACCCCCAGCAGGGAAGGGGACTTCAATCCCCATCCAAGAGCGCACCAGGGAGCGCGTTTGCAGAGTGGTGGGAAAAGGGAGCGTGGCCTGCTATGAGAACTTAGCAATTCTGCTGTGTGGGACTTACTGGAGGTAATAGGTGGGGTAATTGGCCCCCAAGGATGAAGGTAGTTATGGTTAGGACTATGTTTCCATAGGAAAAAATGTTTTTTGACTTGCCTCTATCTTTGGCATCGTTTGACAAATCTTTATGAACTTTTCCCAAAAAGTGCGCCGGCGATTCTAATTGTGCTCCGGTGATCCGCCAAGCGGGGGCCGAGAAAAAGGGGGTGGGTCAAAAAAATGTGTTTCTCATGTTAATTACCATTGGAACTTTGAACACGACTACAGTCCAAAGTGCTGGATGGAATTACACCGAATTTGGCAGAATTGGCTGTGGCTGTGTGAATGTGTATTCATGTGTCAGTGGGTGTGTGAGTGCCTATATGGGTGTGTGAGTAGCTTTTATGGGTGGGTAAGTAGGTATGTGAGTAGCTGTGTGGGTGAGTGAGTGGCTGTGTGAGTGAATATATTGGTGAGTGAATGGGTGTACAAAGCAAACACAAGGAGATGATGGACGGAGCGCTGAAACTTTTCAAACACTCACCCCAAGTCACAGATCTGGGTTGAATCCATCATCATTCTTTAGCTCACTTCGCCACCTCAGTTCAGACCCAGCTATATGCAAATCAGTCTTGACCCTGTGCATCATGGGAACAGTCCAGCCCGAACTGCCAAGCCAGGTCTTCCCTGAACCGGAAACAAGCATCCTGGGACCGGTTTCTGGGTAACACCCTTCATCAGCCAGGCTAGCTTGAATCCAGTGGCAAAGTGAGCAAGGGACCCACGTCTGGGCATACCCTGCCAACTTAGGGCATACAAAGCAAACACAAGGAGATGATGGACGGAGCGCTGAAACTTTTCAAACACTCACCCCCAGTCACAGATCTGGGTTGAATCCATCATCATTCTTTAGCTCACTTCGCCACCTCAATTGAGACCCAGCTATATGCAAATCAGTCTTGACCCTGTGCCTCATGGGAACAGTCCAGCCCGAACTGCCAAGCCAGGTCTTCCCTGAACCGGAAACTAGCATCCTGGGACTGGTTTCTGGGTAACACCCTTCATCAGCCAGGCAAGCTAGAATCCAGTGGCAAAGTGAGCAAGGGACCCACGTCTGGGCATACCCTGCCAACTTAGGGCGAACAAAGCAAACACAAGGAGATGATGGACGGAGCGCTGAAACTTTTCAAACATTCACCCCCCGTCACAGATCTGGGTTGAATCCATCATCATTCTTTAGCTCACTTCGCCACCTCAGTACAGACCCAGCTATATGCAAATCAGTCTTGACCCTGTGCCTCATGGGAACAGTCCAGCCCGAACAGCCAAGCCAGGTCTTCCCTGAACCAGAAACAAGCATCCTGGGACCGCTTTCTGGGTAACACCCTTCATCAGCCAGGCTAGCTTCAATCCAGTGGCAAAGTGAGCAACGGACCCACGTCTGGGCATACCCTGCCAACTTAGGGCGAACAAAGCAAACACAAGGATATGATGGACGGAGCGCTGAAACTTTTTAAACACTCCCCCCCCCAGTCACAGATCTGGGTTGAATCCATCATCATTCTTTAGCTCACTTCGCCACCTCAATTGAGACCCAGCTATATGCAAATCAGTCTTGACCCTGTGCCTCATGGGAACAGTCCAGCCGGAACTGCCAAGCCAGGTCTTCACTGAACCGGAAACAAGCATCCTGGGACTGGTTTCTGGGTAACACCCTTCATCAGCCAGGCTAGCTTGAATCCAGTGGCAAAGTGAGCAAGGGACCCACATCTGGGCATACCCTGCCAACTTAGGGCGAACAAAGCAAACACAAGGAGATGATGGACGGAGCGCTGAAACTTTTCAAACACTCACCCCCCAGTCACAGATCTGGGTTGAATCCATCATCCTTCTTTAGCTCACTTCGCCACCTCAGTTCAGACCCAGCTATATGCAAATCAGTCTTGACCCTGTGCCTCCTGGGAACAGTCCAGCCCGAACTGCCAAGCCAGGTCTTCCCTGAACCGGAAACAAGCATCCTGGGACCGGTTTCTGGGTAACACTCTTCATCAGCCAGGCTAGCTTGAATCCAGTGGCAAAGTGAGCAAGGGACCCACGTCTGGGCATACCCTGCCAACTTAGGGCGAACAAAGCAAACACAAGGAGATGATGGACGGAGCACTGAAACTTTTCAAACAGTCACCCCCAGTCACAGATCTGGGTTGAATCCATCATCATTCTTTAGCTCACTTCGCCACCTCAGTTCAGACCCAGCTATATGCAAATCAGTCTTGATCCTGTGCCTCGTGGGAACAGTCCAGCCCGAACTGCCAAGCCAGGTCTTCCCTGAACCGGAAACAAGCATCCTGGGACCGGTTTCTGGGTAACACCCTTCATCAGCCAGGCTAGCTTGAATCCAGTGGCAAAGTGAGCAAGGGACCCGCGTCTGGGCATACCCTGCCAACTTAGGGCGAACAAAGCAAACACAAGGAGAGGATGGATGGAGCGCTGAAACTTTTCAAACACTCACAGTCACAGATCTGGGTTGAATCCATCATCATTCTTTAGCTCACTTCGCCACCTCAGTTCAGACCCAGCTATATGCAAATCAGTCTTGACCCTGTGCCTCATGGGAACAGTCCAGCACGAACTGCCAAGCCAGGTCTTCCCTGAACTGGAAACAAGCATCCTGGGACCGGTTTCTGGGTAACACCCTTCATCAGCCAGGCTAGCTTGAATCCTGTGGCAAAGTGAGCAAGGGACCCACGTCTGGGCATACCCTGGCAACTTAGGGCGAACAGAGCAAACACAAGGAGATGATGGACGGAGCGCTGAAACTTTTCAAACACTCACCCCCAGTCACAGATCTGGGTTGAATCCATCATCATTCTTTAGCTCACTTCGCTACCTCAGTTCAGACCCAGCTATATGCAAATCAGTCTTGACCCTGTGCCTCATGGGAACAGTCCAGCCCGAACTGCCAAGCCAGGTCTTCCCTGAACCAGAAACAAGCATCCTGGAACCGGTTTCTGGATAACACCTTTCATCAGCCAGGCTGGCTTCAATCCAGTGGCAAAGTGAGCAAGGGACCCACGTCTGGGCATACCCTGCCAACTTAGGGCCAACAAAGCAAACACAAGGAGATGATGGACAGAGCGCTGAAACTTTTCAAACACTCACCCCCAGTCACAGATCTGGGTTGAATCCATCATCCTTTAGCTCACTTCGCCACCTCAGTTCAGACCTAGCTATATGCAAATCAGTCTTGACCCTGTGCCTCATGGGAACAGTCCAGCCCGAACTGCCAAGCCAGGTCTTCCCTGAACCGGAAACAAGCATCCTGGGACCGGTTTCTGTGTAACACCCTTCATCAGCCAGGCTAGCTTGAATCCAGTGGCAAAGTGAGCAAGGGACCCACGTCTGGGCATACTCTGCCAACTTAGGGCGAACAAAGCAAACACAAGGAGATGATGGACGGAGCACTGAAACTTTTCAAACACTCACCCCCAGTCACAGATCTGGGTTGAATCCATCATCATTCTTTAGCTCACTTCGCCACCTCAGTTCAGACCTAGCTATATGCAAATCAGTCTTGACCCTGTGCGTCATGGGAACAGTCCAGCCTGAACTGCCAAGCCAGGTCTTCCCTGAACCGGAAACTAGCATTCTGGGACCGGTTTCTGGGTAACACCCTTCATCAGCCAGGCTAGCTTGAATCCAGTGGCAAAGTGAGCAAGGGACCCACGTCTGGGCATACCCTGCCAACTTAGGGTGAACAAAGCAAACACAAGGAGATGATGGACGGAGCGCTGAAACTTTTCAAACACTCACCCCCAGTCACAGATCTGGGTTGAATCCATCATCATTCTTTAGCTCACTTCGCCACCTCAGTTCAGACCCAGCTATATGCAAATCAGTCTTGACCCTGTGCCTCATGGGAACAGTGCAGCCCGAACTGCCAAGCCAGGTCTTCAATGAACCGGAAACAAGCATCCTGGGACCGGTTTCTGGGTAACACCGTTCATCAGCCAGGCTAGCTTGAATCCAGTGGCAAAGTGAGCAAGGGACCCAAGTCTGGGCATACCCTGCCAACTTAAGGCGAACAAAGCAAACACAAGGAGATGATGGACGGAGCGCTGAAACTTTTCAAACACTCACCCCCAGTCACAGATCTGGGTTGAATCCATCATCATTCTTTAGCTCATGGTTGTGAATGGGTGTGTCAGTGGCTGTATGGGTGAGTGAGTGGCTGTGTGAGTTGCTGTATGGGGGGTGAGTGGCTGTGTAAGTGAAGTGACTGTATGGGAGAATGAGTGGGTATCTGAATGGCTGTATGAATGAGTGACTGGGTGTGTAAGTAGCAAACACGACGGACCTCAAGAACGTCAGACCCATCTCTCTTCTACCCTTCCCAGCCAAGGTCATCGAGAAGGTCATCAATGCTCATCTTTCTGAGTTCATCGAAGTGAACCACATCCTGGACCTCTCTCAATCCGGCTATCAAAGCAACCACAGCACTGAGAGTGCTTTCTTGTTGCCACACACGACATCTGCACCCTCCTCAACCGAGGCGAAACTGCAGCCCTCATCCTCCTATACCTCTTGGCCACCTTCAATACCGTTTCCTACTACACCCTATGTACAAGACTCCACGTCACGGGCATCTGTGACAAAGCCCTGGAATGGATCCGCTCCTTACTCACAGCCCTATCACAGAGAGTCAGACTACCACTGTTCCACTCTGAACCCACAGAGATCAGCTGCAGAGTGCCTCAGGGCTCCTCCCTGAGCCCCACTCTATTCAACATCTACATGGCAATGCTCGCAGTGATCTTCATGAACCACTGACTCAACATTGTCTCCTACGCTGAGGATACCCAGCTGATTCTCTCCCTCACTAATGAACCCACAGTCGCCAAGAACAACTTTCAAGGTCAGATGAAGGCTGTGGCCACCTAAATGAAGAACAGCTGCCTCACGCTCAACCCAGAGAAGACTGAAGCCCTCATCATGGGCTCCACCCCCTCCACCTGGGATGACTCCTGGTGGCTCACAGCACTTGGAACCCCCCACACCCACAGACCACGCACAGAATCTCAGCATCATACTGGACTCCTCGCTCACCATGAGCCGCCAGATCAACGCCGTCTCATCATACTGCTTCCACATGCTACGCCTGCTCCGAAAGATCTTCAAGTGAATCCCCATCGAGTCCAGAATGATGGTTACCCATGCACTCATCAGCAGCAGAATTGACTACAGCAATGCACTCTACGCTGGCAATACCCAGAAATTCCTCAAGAAAGTGCAGAACATTCAGAACGCCACTGCCAGACTCATCCTCAACATCCCCTGCTGCAGCCACATCACTGGCCACTTGAAAGACCTTCACTGGCTCCCAGTCAACAAAACAATCACCTTCAAGCTCCTCACACAAACCTACAAAGCCCTACATGATGCGGGACCTGTGTATCTTAACCACCGCCTTGCATTTCACGCATCCACCAGAGACCTCTGCTTTGCCCATCTGGCCCTGGCTACCATCCCACGTATCCGCAAGACCACGGCCAGAGGAAGATCCTTCTCCTACCTCATAGCAAAGACCTGGAACATCCTGCCTTTCCACCTCAGGCAATCACCGTCACTGCCTCAATTCAGGAAGGACCTCAAGACCTGGTTCTTCGACTGAACCACAATGCCTTCGATGGACCAGCAGTCTCCCTCCCCACTCCCCACTCCCCAGCACCTTGAGACCCTTACGGGTGAGTAGTTGTGCTTTATAACCCACCTGATTAACCGCATGGGTGAGTGAGTGACTGTTTGAGTGGCTGTTTGGTTAAGTGAGTTGGTGTGTGAGTGCCTGTTTTGTAGAGTAAGTGTCTGTGTGAATGGATCTATGGGTGAGTGTGCGGATGTGTGAGTGCTTGCATGGATGTGTGAAGGGTATGTAAGTGGTTGTGTGAGTGAGTGTGTGAGTGCGTGTATAGGTGAGTGAGTGGCTTTGTTGAGAGGCTGTGTGGCTAGAAGTCTCTATCAGATGAACAAGTTACTTACCTTCCGTAATGCCTTATCTGGTAGAGACTCTGTCTAGCCCCCGATGCCTTACCTCCCCTCTCTGAGACCTAATTAAAGGACGAGGGTTTCCCCTTACAAAGGGTCCAGAAATTCACACTAGTGGTCAGTTTTCATCATGGCTCCATGCTCCTGGCGTGGAAAGTCACAAAAATGAACTCAGTGTCATTGCGTCGGAGTGGCTCCTATATAGGTACCCCATATGTCACTTCTGGTGCGGACAACGCGGGACAGAATGATGCCACCTACTAGTGCGCAGGGTACTGCTCGAAAATTTCTAGATCCAGTCTGACACCTGGGGATAATTCTAAGGTAAGGAATCTGCGGCTAGATAGAGTCTTTACCAGATAAGGTAAGTAGCTTGTTCTTTAATGCTGCATGTGCCTATCAAAGCCACTCTAATCTAAACTAACTTGCGTGGGTAACTGGTGTATATTAGGGTTATAATGTGCAGAGATTTTCTATAGGGTATGTTACAGTATTTTAAGTACACTACAGTTAATTATATTTCTTATCCTTGTATTAATTAAATGTTCTTTTTTTCCCTCTGTAGACAAAAACATTTTGCACAAACGGTAAAGTATTCCAGAAGCATCATATTTACATTTTTTATTCAAATATCTTACTGCTCCAGATCTTATGTGCATGTATGTTTTATTGATATTGCTCTCAGACACCTCTATTAACAACATAATTGCTCACCAGATTTTACCATCCTGAATATGTGCAGTACCAATTTTATGACTAAATACTATGATAGGGATTATTAGACATGCCAGATGCAGGCAACTTCCAAAATACAACATTTGAGCCCTCCATTAAACTGGATTTCACCAGCCTAATTTAGAGGAGTGCAAACCAACAGGTTTCCAGCAGAGGCGCATCAACTGGCTCTGGCTTTTGAAAACTTTGACCAACTGCTTGTCCTTCACAGAGTTGTCACAATCACACTCTCCTAAATTAAAAAAACACTAGCTGCAGACCATCTTTCATCTAAACAATAATTTATGGCCTATTTAGTCTATGTGTCTATCTTCACTTACACATTGGTATTTATTATTTCCCTGATTCCATGCTTTAACTCTCTCTCAGCGTGTTAACGACACCTTCTTACAATAAACATTGCCTTATGTCATTGCCTAGCCTCTTCCCACTACACTACTTTTATCTCCTTGTTGGCTCTTGGATATGTTGCCATCACTGCAGCTCCCATTAAATCAGTGTTTTCTTTTTCATTTGCCCACATTCCTTTCATGAATATCACTTCACCAAAATGCCAGGCCTTAGCAATCGTAACATCACATGTCCTTTGTCTACTAATGGCATCACAGAGTTAATTTCCCATTCCTCTCTTACCCCTTCAATGTGTGTGTCATCAGTAGAAGCTGCTACCCCTATGTTTGTCCTGTCAGCCAATGAGGGGTGTTTCCCCAAACCTTTTTGCCTACCTCTTCTTGTTGCTGAAATTCGTTTTTCTTGGATTTAGGACTGCTAACCAGTGTTAATGTGCTTGTGCTCACTCCTTAAAACATGGTAGAGTTGGCCTACAGCTTATTGGCACTTCTAATTTACTTATAAGTCCCTAGTAATGTAATACAACTTGTACCCCAGGCCTGTAAATTAAATGCTAGCAGTGGACATGCAGCTCTTAGTGTGCCACCAACTTAAGTAGCTTTTTAAATTATGTCTCCTGCCTGCCATTCCAGCCGGTGTGCAGTTTTAAACTGCCAATTCGATCTGGCAAAATAAACCTTTTGATACAAGTGATATACACAATAGAATGCACTCTGAAATATAAATAAAACATAATCAAACTTCACATTTTTTTCTGCAATTATAATCAATCCTTTTGGTGTGCAGTCCTGGCACTTGCTCTGCCCAGAACATGTAAAATATCCAAAAGTCAAAAGCTGGTGGCTGAACAGTCAACCAGACTCAGGGCGCACAACCTTTTGGCCTGCAGGAGGCCATAATAAACAAAAATCAACAGTATTAAACTGTGACAATAGTATCCAAAGCTTCAATTGTTTCTTTATTGAAGGCTTGATTGCATTAGTGTTCAAAGTTCAAATGCAGTGCTGCTCAACACTTGTATATGTAGCATGTGACAATTCCAATTTCACTATAAATGGCAGTTTCATCATAGACCGAATGCATTTCGGGAAGACCCTTCATCAGGGGTAACTGTAATATGAGATACTATCAGAACTTGTCATGGGATAAACTGTCAATGTTGATGATAAGCAATGAATAGCCTAAATTAACCCATATGTGCACTGCATGCCAAAAAACAAACAGGGAACGTGACTACTGAGCTTAAAAATCCTGGCACATCGGTGAACATCTTGAAAGGTTCCATGGAATCAGGCTCAGCTTTCCCTGTAACACAACATTCTACCCACAGCCATATGGACTCCTCAACATTGGTAGGAACCCTGGCAAAAGGACAGGTCAATCCACAGATTGTCCCAACAGAGCCGGGCTCCAAGCCTGACTCCTCTACAGAGGTGTCACTATTACCACTTCTGCTGATTGCCCTCAAAATCGGGCTAGGCATCTGAAGATCTTGGCAGAAGGTGGAAAAGCATATTGCCTTACCCACTGCTAATCTTGAAGGAAAGCATATGTTGCTTTTCTTCAAGGTGCATTGCTTTGGATCTGGCTTCCAGCTGAAAAATGTATCCAGCTGAGCTGTTACATTACGCGCAAAAAGATCTATACTGAGTAGACCCCAAATCTCCTCTAGGATGCTGAATATATCTGACAATCCAGACCCCACTCTCTGCTGTGACAGAGGCTTCTCGAGTACCACTCTGCTACTGCATTGGATGGACCCAGAAGGTCTTCTGATATGAAAGAGATTTCCCGTTGGAGACAGAAGTCCCATAGAGCCCTGGCTAATTCCCCTAAAGGTATTGCCGTGTCCCCCTAACTTGTTGATATATCTGACTGCAGTCAGATTGTCCATATGAAGGAGAACCACACATTTCACCTTGCGTTTTACTGGACTTTTTAGCACAAATTACTCTGCAAGTAGCTCTAAACAGTTTAGGTGTATTGTGGACTCCATCTTGGACCATCATCCTCTGGTCGAAAAGGGCAACATATTGTGCCCCAACCTCATAGACTTGCATCTGATTCTAATAAAAGATCTGGGTATATGAGGAAAATGTCTCACCCATTCCAGGCCTGGTCTAGCCACCAGTGTATTTCTGTCTTTGCCTCTAAATCTAATGGGATGATTTGAGAATGAATTAAACCCCTCTGTATAGGTCTTATTATTAATCTCTGAAGGGCCCTGTAATGAAGACACCGCAGGAATATTGCTTGGATCGTTAAAGAATGTAGACCCACTAACCTCGCAAAGTGTCTGAGAGAGATGTGAGGCAGAGTTAATGTCTCCCTCAGCTCTTTCCTAGTGGTCTCCAGCTTTGCCCCTGGTAGCATGAGATCCCCTTTATCTGAGTATAGCAAGAAACCTAAAAAATCATTTTTGCTTGAAGGAATGCAATCCGACTATTCTTTGAATCAAATTGACTGGCTCCTCCACTTGCTCCAACAACAACTCCTTCTCCTGACCTAGAAATATTATGTCTTCCAGGTATACTATCATGCTTAGCTCTTGCAATCTGAGGGCTGACGACACTGGCTTTAAACGCTTGATGAAACACCTTAGGTCTAAAGAAAGACCAAAAGGAAGGGATCTGTACCTGTACATTTGTCCCTGCCAGAGAAATTGAAGGTGTCTTCTGTGGATGTGAAATTTGCAAATTACTGCTTCCTTCTTGAATTGGTGGTAAAGAGGAAACTGATTGAGGTCTCTCAAATTTATAATTGGTCTGAATTTCCTGCTCTTTTTCTGCACTAAACATATATTGTTGGCAAACTGCTTGGGATGTCTGCTGCATAAATCTATCGCCCCTTTCGCTAAAAGTTCTTGAACCATCATAGATAACCAAGCTACTTCCTGAGAGAACCTCATTGGCTGGGGAAGTCTGCTTTGAAAATGAATAGAATAGAAATCTATCTGAAACCCCTTACCGTCTGCAGAACCCAAGGATCTTTGCACATTTTCTCCAATTCTTGTGCAAACAGGACAACCCTGCCACCTACTTTTATAAGGGGAAGGACTTAGCTCTTACCTTGGTGTCATCCATCCCTTTGTTTGACCGCCATAGGAGCCAAGGCGTCCTCCCCTTCTCCTCTGTGAAAGAAGAGAGGTTGGAAGTACCAGACATGCTGGCTGTAGTAGGGCCTGAAGAAACAAAGCGAATAACTGTATCTGCCTGCCATGGGAGAAACCGTCATAAGAAAGGTGTGGGATTTATCCACAGAAGAAAAGGCCTATATGTACTGATCAATTTCCTTTATGAACTCATCACAAAAAGAGAGCCTTATGTAGTTAGGCTAACATCTGAACTAGCCAGCTCCCCTTGCTTAGGGGAAAATTCTCAACTAAAGTCCTTTACTCCTCTCATAGGAGAGGCCGACATTTTTAATGCCTAAAAAATAAATTGCCCTTTATGCTCACTTTTAAACCATTTTGGGTCAAGAGATTTCCCTAATCTCATAGCCTGAGTTTGGGAGAATCTCTCCATAATATTCTGGTCAATGGGATTAGAATATCCAATAACTTGCCCTGGCAGTAGGCCCATGTTCTGTTCACCCCCTTCCTTGGGTCTTGGCCCCATCTAAAGAGGAACGTAGCTATTTATATATACAGAACCAGAGGGAGCACAATTCTCTCAGAAATAGAAGGCCTGGGACCCTCTGCCCTTATTTTGGCCCTTGTGGCTCTCTCAGTAGGGCTTATAATTGTGGTCCTAACATACTCATTAACACATTTTGGCCACAACCACTCTGATGGTTTCGGATTTTGCAACTAAGTAGGGTCAAACATTGGATTACCCTCTGTGTCCAACACTATCTCCTGAGATGTATGCACCTTCATATTTGTATCCACATTTAGACCATCATTATAATAGAATGTGTCATCATAGTATAGATCATCAATACATGGTTCGTTTATGTAAGAAAAAGGCCTTTTGTTTTGCCCTTTCCTTGGATTCATAGAGGCATTATATCAATGTTTGGTCCATAAAACCCACAGATTTATACCATCACCAAACACCTAATTCTCTTGGCCTTCATTGAGCACTTCCAAGATTTTGCTTTTTGCCAAATTATCCCCATTGGAAGGCATGGGCGTGGTATTATTTATTGCGAATGCCACTGCATTGCCAATGTCATTGGCTACATTTTGTAAAGAAACAGACTCCACCTTTGATATTGAATATGGCATAGAATTCACAGAGATTTCTTTTAAACATCATTTCCTCTGTTTCAGCATTGCTTCTTTTGGGGTCTTTGCTGCTATCTTTATCCATTCTGGCTAATTAGGCAATCCAACGAGAATTGAACCCCACCACACATTTCAAATAAATCAAAAATTAGGCTTTATAAACACTTTTGTAAAAACACACTGCTGTATCATCTATTACAAATATGTCAATACTTTGAGTCACTTGAAAAAATATTTGCACATTCAAACACAAAATCGGCCATCAAACAACTCACACGAGTAAGCATTTGCCTAAATTAAACGCTATAAATCCCTTCCAAATGTTCCCTTCAGAGCACTTGTTTGACCTGTCAGCCTTCGGGTGGTCTTCCCCCAAACATTTTGCCTTGCTCCTCCATTTTTCATGACTTCATTTTTGCTGGCCTTAGGCTCTGTGCGATTTACCACTGCTAACCAGTAATAAAGTGCTTGTTCTCTCTTCTCTAAACATGGTAACATGGGTTTATACCCAATTAGCATATTTAATTTACATATAAGTCCCTAATATTGTGGCACTACATGTTCCCAGGGCCAGTAAATTAAATGCACTTAGTAGGCCTGTAACAATGATTGTGCATCCACTTAATTAGGCCTTAAACATGTCTCAGGCTTGCCATTGCAGAGCATGTGTGTGCAGTTGTAAACTGCCATTTCAATCTGGCAAAATAAGCTTTTTGCCAGGCCCAAACCTTCCTTTTTAATATATATAAGTCACCCCTAACATTGGCCTTGGACACCCAGAGGGCAGGGTGCAATATATTTAAAGTTAGGTGGACTTTTAAATTTTACATGTCCTGGTAGTGACTCTTAAATTCATTTTTAACTACTGCATGGTCTCTCTCTCCCATCGGATAAGACTGGAGTTGCCTTATTACATATTATAATTGTAATTTCCAAATGAGAAGAGATAGATAACCAGTTCATGTTTGATGTCTCTGGAATCACAATTTAAAATACTAACTTATGGTGAAGTCTGATTTAAAATTTCAATTTGAAAGGGGGCGTGGCCGGACCAGCGACCGTAATGGCTGCTTGGAGCTGAAGCTCCATGCAGACCCCGCGCGCTTTCACTAGAAGCGGCGCTTCGCCGCATGTAAATCCTGATATCTGCGGTGTCTCAGCAGTCGGAACACTTCCAGCGGCTGATAAACTCGATGCCGCCTCCCGATGCAGTTTAGGAGCCGAGAAATCTCAAGGGATACGCCTGGACGTCCGGAAGACAAGATGGCGCCTGCAGAACAAAGAGCCTGGGACTCGGCGTCGGAGATGAAGCTGCTCTGCCTAGTCGCTTAGACTGCCGGAAGACACCCGAGTACGGTTGATTGGCAGGCCTTTTTATACCGGTCCGAACCCCCTGCGTGAACTTCTGAGTACTGTGTCGCGGTGTGGAGCTCCGCTTTGAAGGAGGAGGGGTGCCGATACTTCGCGGTGCGGAGGGGCTGACCAGAGGATGCCGTAGATGCCACGCGGAAAGGCGACCCCCACCCCTCTCTGTCACTGCACTGGGAACCGGGACTCTTGAAAACCAACGGTGAGTGTGGGAGCTGGCTGCAGGGGGCTGTATGGACGAGTGGAGAGACCCCCTGACTATCTGTGGCTATCTATTGTGGCTCAATGGTTAGAGCGGCAGACCCTGATGCAGAGATCTGGCCCGGGACCAGGGTTCAATTCCCGTCTCAGCGGGTCTTTGGGCTCAATTTCCTCGGACCTGATAATTCTCGCCTCGGTGCCTATTCTAATCATGGGTCCCACTCTGCAACTCTGGGCAATAGCTTGCTTAATCTCCACAACGGCCCCACCAGCGCTGGGATGCCTGGCTTCACCTTGGGGGTGCCCAGGAGTGGACATTTCACAGGGAAAAGACAGGAAGGGTTCCACAGCGGTATGCGTACAGCGCCAGGACACCCTAGGGTAACAGTGCGCTTTACAAGTACAAATTTCATTTCATTTCATTTCATTTCATCTGAGGGGGCATTGAGAGGGAGAGGAGCCCCCGTACGTCATAAGAGACTTCCCGCATGCACTTGGCAATCGTGCCTCCGAGAAATCACCTAGGGCAAAATACTCAGATACTATTGACATTGTTCAGCCAACTGGCAAGTCTTTGTGCCCTCCCCCCCCACCGGCACGACGTACGAGGGATTAAAAAACCCTGTCAGAACCACCCAGACGACAATCATCGGGCAGGAGGAGGCGGGATCTACTGGAGGGGGTGCACACTAACAAGTAAACTCTTGTTAATAAATACTGGCTTCACTGGCAGAAGCGCTTGGGGGAGGAAAAATAATACTGCACTTGTGATAGCTTCCACTTGCCTGCTAGCTCTCATATCTGCGTGGCAGAGGCGGCTGGAGATCGCACGGAGCCCCACTGACTCGTTGGCTGACCACGTGGAAGTGCCGGGGCTCTCTGGGAATGTTGCGCAAGGAGCTCCGACAGAAACAACTGCAATTCGAAGCGCTCAAGAAGCAGGACAGCCAGCACGCCGCGGATATGGCGGCGGAAACGTCTACAGGCGCCACAGGAGGTGCACCTACACCAGATAACGGCGCACTAATGCTGGAACTGCGCTCAGAGTTTAAGTCATTAAACACTAGATTTGATGCACTGGACTGCCGCCTTGATGGCCTGGGGGAAGGCATAGACCGACATGACGCCAGATTGGACATAGTGGAGGGACGTAAATCAGATCTGGAAGACGGAGTGGCTCAAACTATTAAGCAAGTGGAGCGCCTGGAACGCATCTTGAAGACGGTCGCCGCCAAGAACGAAGATTTAGAAGCAAGAAGCCGGCGCAATAATGTATGCATTATGGGAATTCCTAAATCCACCAATACTGGAAGATTGGACCAATTTGTGAAACGCTTTCTGATGGATTTGTTTGGAACTGAGAAATTTACGAACACGTTCATTGTGGAAAGGGCGCATAGAATGTTAGGGCCTAGACCGAATCCAGGATGCCCGCCGAGACCCATCATGGCGAGGCTCCTGAACTTCAAAGACAGAGACACCGTGCTCCGCCTTGCTAGAGAAGCTGGAACGTTGACATGGCAGGGATCCAACATTTCTATATTCCCAGACTTCACCGCTATAGTACAGGAAGCCAGGCGTAAGTTTGTGGGGGCAAAGGCAGCGGTTCAAAAACTTGGCCTGTGCTACGGAATGCTGTACCCCGCGAGACTCCGAATCAATGTCAATGGTAAGGCGAAAATATTTGACACTCCTGAGGAGGTCCAGAACTTTTGTAAGCACTATGCAGGAGCTGGCGATGCACATGGTGGCTCTTCCCCAGGGGGAGCCTCGCAGGGAGCCCTATCAGGCACGAGTGCGGACCTTTTCACAACCAGTTAAAAGCACGCAACTGGAAGGCCAAGCACTGATCATTTGAGAACTAAGAACAGACATTGTCAGACCCTATAAGCTACAGGTAGTGATTTTGGACTGCGGTGAGATCTCTTGTCTTAACTACACAGAGGCTAGCAGAGACGGGACACATTTTCAAATGGCGCTAGTGCGCGGGGTCACACGTGGCGTTGCCACCCCCCCCTGTGGGTACACAATGTTATTGAGTTGGGGGAGATCGCCATGTAGGTGCTATGAGAAACAACAGTTGATAAGGGGGAATGTAGGGACTGCACCTGACGGGCAGCTGCCAGGTGAGGGTGGGGGAGGGGGGAGTGGGGAGGGGTATAGAATTGTTTGCAACATTACAGAATGCAGGTTTTTTGTTTTAGATGTTAGCCAGATATATCATTTATAGGTCGCAGGGACAGCATATACAAACACCACACTCGCAATGGCACACAAGGTAGATGTACGTGGTAGCACAAATGTCACCCTACTGACTTGGAATGTCCAGGGCCTAAACAGCCCCAAGAAATGTAGGCTAGTACTTCAATACATACGTCAGCACAATGCAGACATAGTGTATGTACAAGAAACGCATTTGTCACCTTCCTTCCCATCTAAATTCGCGTCTGCTTGGGGGTCGCACAGATACTTCTCTAGCTACAGTTCATACGCTCGAGGGGTAGCAATTCTGATCAGTCGGAAGATGCCATTTATACACACTAGCACAATAGCGGACCCGGTAGGGCAATTTCTGATTGTGACAGGAACACTGGCTGGGCATAACTTAATACTAGCTAACGTGTAATCCCCAAATTCCGATGAGCCAACCTTTTATGAGCAATTTCAGGAGAAATTAGACAACTTAGCGGCTGACGATCTTAATATTTTACTGGAGCCCCGTTTAGATAGCACGACAGTGACCCCAGTTATTAAACCTCGATCCCGCACGGTCTTAATGGAAATGTGCCATACTTGCGATCTGGTGGACGTGTGGCGATACCTCAATCCCTCTAGCACTGAATTCACACACTACGCGCAGCAGTATAACACATGGACGAGACTAGATTATTGGCTGATAACAAGATCACTGATTCCGTGGGTTAAAAAGGTGGGACCCTTACCCCGCACATTATCCGATCACTCCCCAGTGACCCTCTCAATACTCTTCCGGCTGAAGGGGGATTCGAGAAACAGTGGAGGTTCCCCTCGATGGCACTGAAAGATACAGTTTTTAAAGAAGAACTGCGTACAGCAATAGTGGACTATTTTGCCAACAACACAGGGTCAGTCACCACATACAAGACCCTTTGGGAGGCCTTCAAAGCATATATCAGGGGGGTATGTATCTCCACACACACAGGAATACATAGAGACCTCAAGCGCCGCTTAAATTGGAAGGGGACTTGGCTACGCTGGATAGAGAGAACATGACAGCTCGGGTTCTCGACAATGCACAATATATGCATCGCAGGGCGGAGCTATTAGCAGAGTACACGGAAGACGCAAACCGGGAAGCGCTCTACTTAGGGAAATATGCGGCAGCCCGCAAGTACGGGGAAGGAGAACGACCGGGTCGCACTTTAGCACGCCTACTCAGACCCCGTTATACGCAGAACTACATTACCAAATTGCGCAATGAGAACGGGCAGATACAAGTGGGAGCGGCTGCCATTAAACAAACTCTCTTGCACGATTACACCGATTTATACACCACCAAATCTGCAGCTGGCATGGCCGAGATCAAGGAGTATCTGGACGGGATTGCCATGGTCTGGCTCCCTGACGCGCATAAGAAGTTCCTATGTGAACCCTTCTCAGCTGAGGAGATAGAACAAGCCATCGATGCCATGGATGGCTCTAAAGCCCCTGGCTTGGATGGTTTCTCTGGAATTTTTTACAAAACCTATAAGACATTATTAGCCCCGCATCTCCTAGAGGTATACGCCGAAGCGTTAGAAATGGCTATACTCCCCCCCCCACGTTTAGAGAGGCGGTTTTAGTTCTGCTCCCCAAGCCTGGAAAAGACCCCGAACAGTGCGGATCGTACCGTCTGCTTTCGTTACTTAACTTTGACTATAAAATTCAAGCCAAAATGATGGCGATTAGGCTGTCCTTCCTAATGGAGCAAATTATAGCACCTGCGCAGTCTGGGTTCATTAGACACAGATCCACAGCTCTTAATCTTCGGACCTTCTTCTCAGTAGTCAATAGGATAAATCCTACAACGCCTGCGGTGGCAGCTTTTTTAGACGCAGAAAAGGCATTTGATTCTGTGGAATTGCCCTTTTTACACGCTATTTTGGCCAAAATGGGCATCCCGAAGGGTTTTGCAGACCTGGTAAAACTATTTTATACGCAAGTCCATCGGCCCGCATTCGATTTAACGGCACAATAACGGAGCCGTTTGACATAACCAGAGGCACTAGACAGGGATGCCCCTTGTCCCCTTTACTTTTTATAATAGCAATGGACCCACGTATACGATATTTCCAGAAGGAGCATCTGCATAGAGGCCTCCAATTTAAACATGGTCCCATACTAGTGACGTTGTACGTGGATGATGTGGCACTGTATGTTAGTAAACCGGAAGACAACTTGATACCTTTATTAATGGAAATAGAGCGATTCGGAGGACTGTCCGGACTCGATATATATTGGAGTAAGTCGGAGATATTTCCCCTAACGGCAGTGCAAAACTGCGACTGCGGAGAATTTCCCCTGAAATGGTGTGGAGGGGAGATCAAGTACCTCGGAATTCATTTACACAGGGACAGAGAACAGGTGTTGCGCCTCAACTACGGTCCAGCACTGGACCGCCTACAGACACAAGTGGAGCAATGGACGGATAGCCATTATAAAAATGGTGATATTACCACGCTTGCTCTATTTATTCACTAACATACCTATCCCATTAACAAAGACGTTTTTCACACAGATCCGTACACAGTTAATAAAACTGGTGTGGGAGGGGGAGCAGCCAAAAATTAGCTGGGATACATTAACCCTTCCTTACGAACTAGGGGGTTTTGGGGTGCCAGATATCCAACTCTACTATCTGGGTGCGCAGTGTGGATATGCACACCATTGGTATCACCACGATGCACAGATACCCTATGCCAAACCTGAAAGAGATCTAGCAGATCCTACACCATTGAATGCGATACTCCCCATTGGGATTCCACGAGACCCACATGACATACGACTAATCTCCACTACATGCTGGGCATGGAAAAAATTATTATTGGAAACAAGGGGTGACACTATACGCGTCAGCACTACCACTGTCAACGAATCCCTGGCCCCCCCAACTCTGGAAGTTGGGACTCGGCGCATTCTTTCCCGCATAGGGTTAGAAACCTTTGGAGAGCTGTTCCCTGGAGGGCACGCATTCTCTCGCACGGAAGACCCGCGTTTTTCGACAGCCTCATTTATGGACCACTTTGTACTGACCCGAATACAGAGCGCACTGAGAGAAGCTATTACAACTTACCCTATAGAACCCGAGGAGTTCGGCCCACTCACTCTAATCATTACAGATACGAGTGGGGAACATATCACCTCTAGACTATACAAAGCATGCCTTGCACTTATGCCACAAAACGATACCAGTGTTAGAGAAGCTTGGGCGGCCGATTTAGGACAACCACTTACAGATAAAGAATGGGAAGGATGTTGCAAACAAACTAAACTAGTCTCATGCAACCATAGACACAAACTTCTTCATTTTAAGATTCTTAGGAGGGCTTATGTCACACCGCAGCAGATGGTTAGGATAAACAACTCCAACTTCACGCATTGCCCTAAATGCAATTTACAGGCGGCATCATTTATACACATGACCTGGTCGTGCAGTGTAATAAATGCATTCTGGCAGGATATATATAGTCTTGTGCAGCAAATGGTTGGGACGCAACTGATAGTTTCTCCCTTGTTAGCACTGATGGATTATGTAGATCCCCTGCCCAAAAGCGTACGCAGATTTGTAGCAATAGCAATGCTTCTGGTAAAACGTGAAATAGTAATCCGCTAGGGCACTAGGCAGAAACCCAACAGCAAGAGTTGGATCAAAAGCATGTCATATTGTGACACCACGAATGAACTTTATGCTGAACTACAGCCACCTACATCGCGACCTAGGGACATATGGGAACCCCTAAGGGAATACCTCCGGCTTCAGGGAGAACGGAACGCACAGCCAAGTCAAGAAGGGAGGGGAACAAACCAAGAGGCATAATCATTGGGGGATGCCCGCAGATCCCTACAGAGGGTAGTGATGGAGCAGGGAAAATAAAAAATTTAACCCCTAACAAAATTTTATAATTAATTAAATAAAATGTTCGTTTAAATGTATTAATCAACACTGTATGTGTGGGAATGGTAATATGCCAATGTGTGTGCTAAATAATCTATTAATGAATGTCCGTGTGTCTAATTATAACGTAAAAATAAATGCGTACTAATAAAAATAAATGCATGTTATTATGCTTCATAGAAATAAAACGTGTCGTTGCAAAAACAAATAGTGATGGTAAGTAAGGAACAGCTTAAATGTTGCTTTCTGCTAGGTAACAACTAATTGGGGTACGTGAGACGGGAGGGAAACGAAAGGGATATTTTTCTCTATTTTAATTATGTTTTGTTTGCCTCAAATTAGTGCTTCTAAAGTATAACCGAGTGGCGAGATAAAATGGCCGCCAGTGGGAAGATGTGCGCAGGCGCAAGGGAACACATGACACGTGATGAAATGGGAGAAAGCGAGCTCATGGTTTAACAGAGAGGCTAAGATGCAAGTAATGGTCAAGGCTGATGTGACCTAATTGAACTGATAGCGTGCCGTGATGATCAGCAAGAGCCCGTGGGAAACAAGTCAAGAGAAAGGACAATGACTGCGGAGTTCTCGAATGTGTCGAAAGAAGTTACAAATGAACTGATCGAATCGGATGGAAATGTTTAAGCGTATGGGAAAGGAAATGATCCAAGGACCCTTGAATCCAAGAGAACTTGATTAAAGAATGAATAAGCTGACATGCATGGACCAATGAAAGAAAAGCGTGATATTAATGTTGCAACAGTTAGTTAGCAAAGTTAGAATTAGGGTATAAGAGGGCCTACTCTTAGTGGGAGGGGGAGAAGAGTTGATGTCAGTCGTGGTTGCAGTCACAGTCAGGAGAGGAGTTGAAGAGTCGTGTTGGTGGCTTCCAGTGCTGGGTGGTCCTGATCGATCCCTTACTGAGCGGGAGATGCTGAAAGACTGTTAGAGGAGACGGGTTGCAGGTAGCTGATGCTGACGAGCTGAAGTTGCTGTTGCTGTCTTTATTTTACAGTTGAGTATGAGAATCAGGCTATTTCTAATTCCTAACTTAGGTTAGAAATCATTAGGCTAAATTAGGAAGCTAGGCAGGTAATTAGGGTTTTGGCTTCATGACAAAATTTCCTTTCTGCAATAAATTGATTATGCTTAATAAAATTGTGAATTTAAGAATGAATAATTGAATAAAGTATTAAAATTCTTTTCATGCTTTTTAAATTATATAAAATTTAAGATTCTTTAAACACAAAATGACTCAGTGGTTATTTTCCTAAATGATTGTGACATAAGTAATTGGTTATTGTGATTCAGCTGGTCTTAATCACTATGAACTAATTTCTTAAATGAATGATTCATCGACAAACAATAAGCAGGAATATCTTAAGAAATAACTAAAAGAAAGGGACAAAATAAGGTAATAAGATATCCTGGCTCTTCCAGCGGTACATAAAATGGTGTTCTCCATTTAGTTCTCATGCTTCTCCTAGGAGTACAGAATTTCACAAAGGTGTAAAGGAAATCCAGGAGTGTGCGTGTGTGTTAGACGATGTTTATGGGCCCCATCGTCATGTGGATATGAGAAATATAGTTTGCCCCTGGATGACCTATAAGTAACCTAGGAGGAGAATAGTTTTTATTGTACGCGCTGCATCAGATTTCTTGGTAGCAGAGTTATGGTTTTCTATAGATTAGTTTAGTGATTATTGTTTATTGATTATTGATTATTTTTGATGACTAACACTTTATGTTGAGTCGCGTTATGTTATATGTAAGTTTTCACGCTTCTGGGATGTAGGAAGTGGAACACGTGTGGCAAGAGAAGTCACATGGAATTTGGTACATGGTCTGAATTCATTTTGGTTATAACGCAGGTTGTGTTATGTTAGGGATTTCTGTGTGAAAAGTGTGTAAATGAAATAGCAAATCACGTTTACTTGTGAAACTTTGGCCTTAATTCTCAGGAGCCTAGTCTCCACATGTGTCTTATCCCCAGAGAAACGAGTAAATTGTTTGTTTGAAAGAAGGGTAAGGTAGAGGGAAGTGCTACTTTATCGGTGAGAGTAAATAATTCTGTGGTAGGGTAGAGGTAAGCGCTGCCTACTGGAAAAACAGGATTCTTGTGTAAAAGGACAAGGCTGTCACTTTGTTTAGCGAATCAGACTATGGAATTGTTTATTTGTTGTAACTAACGAAGAAAACAGTGAAAAGAAAATTGCCGATAAATTTTGTAAAGGAGGGGTAAAGAGTAGAAGTGACGTGGAAAAGTGCCGCGCTAGGATTGGATAGTGCGCTAGTCACGTGAACACAGAGCAGGAGTGACGTAGAAAAGTGCCGCGCTAGGATTGGTTGGTTCGCGGACGGTGGGAATTGTTCTGATTGGTACTTTAGTGTGAGTCGCGCTGTAATTGGTCGAAGTTCGGTACACAGAAACAGCGTTAGAGTAAAAAGAAAACAAATAGAGAACATGCCGTATTACGAGTATGAAAGGGAGAGAACGTCATGGACGACGAAATTGAAGAATTTCTTTAAGAAAGACAAAAAGGTTGTGACTAGAGAGGGACAAGTAATTCCTCCGCCGAAATCAGCAGCTTCACACATGATGCTGAAATATGGATATCATACGTGCATATGGTTGGACAATTGGGTAAAATATACAAAGAATGATGGAGCATTGGCTTTCCCTGAAAATGGTTCTTTTAATGTAGCGGTTTTACGGAATTTAAGAGAAAAGATGTTTAAATTGGAACCTAGACCTAGACCGACACAGTTTGAGGCTTTAACAGAATGGGAAGATGAGATGTACGAGCGAGAAAGATTCAGAGGAATGAAAGGTTATGAGTTTGTGCCCGGAAGATTGTGGGGAATGAATCATGAGGACAGAATAAAACGATGGAGATGTGCTAACATGACAGGAGGTTTGTTTCCAGCTTTTACAGTTGAGGAGGGGACTAAGAAAAAACGGACTGAGAAAAAGAAACATATAGAGAGAGAAAAGTATATGAATGAGAGCGAAACGGATGACGAATTGCTGGAAGATATATTAAATAGAAATCCACCTCCGTATCAGCAGAGTTCTACAGTGGTGACTCCAAATGCGCCACCAATAGAGACTATGCGAAATAAAAGTCCGGAAAAGAGAAATGAGGTAAATAGGTCACAAGAACAAATGAGAACTTCTCAAAATGAGGGAATAGAAAGCGAAAATGCAAGCGAATTGGCGAGGACAACAAAAGAACTAACTGAGAAAATTAGAGAATTAACGAAAAATATGGAAGCAGTTACTGTGCCTGTAACAATAGGTCCAGTAATACCAGTTTTTGAGAATCAGAAAATTGATGAACGATCTTTGGTGATTCCCTTGAGTTCACAATTTCAGAGAGAAAAGGAAAGAATGGAAACAAGTCCAGGTACAAGCAATTTGGCTAGTGCTTACAGACCAAGTCCACCTGAAAATTTGACAATAAATGAGTGTAACGGTAGAAAAATACCTATGGTAACTGAATCTGCAACAGTGACACCTGAAAAGAGTGGAAATTGGACAGAAATAAATAGTACTCCCATAGGTCCGACTCCTGATGAGTTAAATGAGTGGATGAAAGCTTTTAAAATAAAAGAAACAGAAGAAAAACCATTAGATGTGATCAGATTGAAAATAGATATGGAAGAATTAATTCTAGGAACGATTGGTACTGAAAAGATAAAAAATTATCAGGATGATGAAATAATGTTTCTGTGCAAAAGTATAACATGGAGGGCAAAGAATTTACATGACAAACTAGAAGAAGTGGCTAGTGAGATTGGGATAGATTTTGCAAAAGTAAAAACATTGCAGAAACCATACAGAGTAGACTTTTGTGAAAAAGATATTGAAAATTTGAATACAGCAGGAAGGCTGACACAGATAAAGGAGTTGATTGTGTTGTTGAGAAAATGGGGTGATGTGGACAGGTGGAAGGTTAGATGGACAAAGAAGAATGAGAAAAGTATAGACAAAGGTTCATTGGCTTTTATGATAACAGAAAAAGAACCTGTTGCTAAAGAATACCCTATGAGAGAAACTCCAGGTGGTAGTTACGTGCATGTTCCCTGGACTAGGCAGGACATCCTGTCATTTACAAATGACTTTCCAAAGTTAAGAGAGAAGCCAGTTGAGTGGTACCGACAAGTAGAAAGGTTTGTAAAAGGTCTCAAAAGTGTTGTGGATAGATTTGGATGGATTGTTTGACATAGTAGTACCAACGGATCTGTGGTCAGAATGTAAGATTACGGTTGACTGGCCAACTACAGAATATCCAAGAGATCCTAAGACAGGAGCTCCAGGACCAGATGTGATGAAGAAATACGACAAGGTGATTACCTTTTTGAAGAATAAGATTCCTCCCAAAGAGACAGATTGGGTTAAGATTGATAGAACTACACAGGAAAGTAAGGAGTCTGTACATGCATATTATGAGCGATTGTTATTGGTTTTCAAGCAGTATAGTGATTATGAGGAATTGAGTGAAAAGGACATGAGTCATTTTGTATACCGATTTGTGTTTGGCCTGAAACAAGAAATAAGCGATATGATTAAGCAACATATGATAAACTGGCAGAATGGAAGTGTAGATGAGGTGCTGAGGTATGCTAAGTATTGTAGGGATGAAATAGAGAGTAAACAGCGTAAGTTGAAAGAAAAGGCAATGTGGGCACAAGTGAAAGTGGCAGAAAAACAAGAAGCCCAGTTGGACAATAATAATGGAAACGAATCAGGACAGAATAAGATGCGACCAAACATAGGTAAAGGAAAAGGTCAAGTGAGTCTAGAAGAGGCAAAGAAGAAATGGCCATGTCATAATTGCGGAAAATTAGGGCATTGGAGAAATGAGTGTAAGTTCCCACCTAAACCTAATCCGGAACATCAATCATTAACTCCACAGGTGCAGAATGAGGTAGATGTTCAACAAAGTCAGGTGCCACAACCACCACTTCCCAACACTGTTAACCAGCAAAGATACAGTACAGAAACAGGATTCTACGGAGGAGAGCAGGTAACACAGTTGCCGCGAGCAGCTAACATTTCTCAGTATTGGTTGCGTCAGAGTGAGGATGACCCGGATGAAAGTTTCTGACGGTGCGCAGGAGAGGGGAAAGAGTGCGTGCTTGGCGCAACTCTAGAGGTAGATCATTCTGGTCCCTTTGTGGATGGAGAAGTGAATGGTGCAAACGTAACATTCCTTGTCGATACTGGAGCTACCCGTTCTACTGTTAGATCAGTGGAAATTCCAAACCTTCCTCTCTCAGGTGAATACATCCAAGTGGTAGGAGTAGCCAATCAGCAGATTAAAACCCCACTTACTGAATTGGTGGAAGTAAAAATTGGTTCTTTTAGCAAAATGCATAAATTTGTAGTGTGCGATTGTAGTCCAGTAAATCTTTTAGGTCGTGACCTTTTGTGCAAAATGAATTGCACAATTTATTGTACGCCAGATGGAATAGGTTTCCAGACTTCAGATGAAGATGTTTTGTATAAAGTAACTTTGATGAATCAAGAACCTGAAACGAATGGTTTATTTCCTGCATTTGATGCAGAAAAACTTCCAGAAGAACTGAAAAGTACAGTAAAAGAAAGTGTGTGGGATTTTACAGGAGAGGACATTGGATTAATGAGAGAAGTTGATCCCGTAAAAGTAACAGTGAAAGAAGGGATAATTTATCCAAACACGCCACAGTACAAATTAACTCCAGAAATAATTGAAGGAATAACACCTGTGATAAATAAGATGATTGAACAGGGAATTCTGAAAGAAATCATGAGCAGTCCATGTAATTCACCTATTATGGGACTGAAAAAGCCAAATGGAACATATAGAATAGTACAGGATTTGAGAAAGATCAACAAAATAGTTGTACCATGTTGTCCAATAGTGCCAAACCCTGCAGTAATTCTATATCAAATCCCACATGAAGCTGAGTGGTACACTGTGATAGATTTGTGTCACGCATTTTTCTCTACTCCTTTGCATCCAGATAGCCAGCCATTATTTGCATTCCGGTTCGGAGAGCGTATTTTGGCATGGTGCCGAATTCCACAGGGGTATACAGAAAGCCCCTCAATTTTTAATCAGATTCTAAAGAAATCTCTGGAAGATTTAAAAATGCCAGAAAAATCAGTGATGGTGCAGTATATCGATGACCTATTGGTGGCATCGAAAACTAAAGAAGCATGTGTAAGTGACACAATTGCTTTACTGAACCATTTGGAGAAAAGAGGACATAAAGTGTCCCCTTCAAAATTGCAGTTTTGTCAGAAAGAAGTCTAGTATTTAGGGCATAAAATTGAGAAAGGAGTGCGGAAAATAGCGACAGAAAGAGTAAGAATGATTCAAGGAATGAGAGCACCAATGACTCAAAGAGAGGTAAGAATGTTTTTGGGAATGGTTGGATATTGTCGACAGTGGATAAGTGGATTTTCTTTGATTGCAAAACCCTTACAAAAATTGACAAAGAAAGATGTAAAGGACCCTTTTGAGTTAAACAAAGAAGAAATGAAATCTTTCAAAGAATTGAAAAAGAAACTGTGTGAGGCCCCTGCTTTAGGCATGCCTGATTATGAGAAGGATTTTGAGTTGTACTGCAGTGAAAGAGATGGATGTGCATTTTCAGTACTGGTACAAAAACACGGGACCATGAAAAGGCCAATCGCTTACTTTTCAGCTGTTTTAGATCCTATAGCAAAAGCATTGCCTGGGTGTCTGAAAGCAGTTGCTGCTACTTGTGTAAGTCTGGAACAAAGTGAAGGTATAGTGATGGGGTATCCACTGAGAGTGTATGTTCCCCATTCAGTAGAAATTCTTTTGACAAGAACAAAAACACAGTACATGACACATAGTCGGCTGACTAAGTACGAAAAAGTCATCTTGAGTGCTGAAAATGTGACCATAGATAGATGCATAAATGTAAATCCTTCTACATCATTGCCAGATGAAGAGAGTATAATTGAACAAGGCGAAGTAGATCATGATTGTCTGAATGTGCTGGAATATTGCACAAAACCAAGAGCTGACATAAAAGATGAACCGTTAAAGGAATCGGATTATGTCATGTTTGTAGATGGTTCATGTTTACGCACAAAAGAAGGAGTGTTAAGCGCAGCTTACGCAGTATGCACAGTAGCAACTGTGATGGAAGCGTCTTGTCTGAAAGGAGTTAGGTCTGCCCAAGTTGCAGAACTAATTGCTTTGATTCAAGCATGTAAATTGGGGAAAAATGTACGAATCACGATTGTGACCGATAGCCAATATGGTTTCGGCATCGTACACGATTTCGGTCAGATTTGGTCACAAAGAGGATTTTTTACATCTGCAGGAACACCTATCAGAAATGGAGATTATGTTAAAAAACTGCTTGAGGCGATACAGTTGCCTAAACAGATAGCTGTAGTGAAGTGCAAGGCGCATAAGAAAAACGAAGACTACATAGCGGTCGGCAATAATTATGCTGATGAGATCGCTAGATATTGTGCGGAAAACATGGCGTCACTGAACAAAAATAGAGAAAGGGAACATGTCTCTTGTCCTTTGCTTTTCACTAATACAGTCGAAACATGGGATGAAGTAAGGCAGTTACAAGAAACAGCAAGAGATGAGGAAAAAGATTACTGGATAAAAGCAGGATGTAGAAGACAGGAAAATAATGGTGTGTGGGTATACAGAGATGAAAGACGAGTTATGCCTGATAGCATGATTGCAGACATGGCACGGATGTACCATGGACAAGCTCATATTGGGAGAGATGCAATGATTAGACTTTTTAGACAAACCTGGTATAACCCAAAATTCAGAGCCATTGCTGAAAGTCTTTGTCAAAGATGTCTTATTTGTCAACAGTTTAACCCAGGAAGAAAAACAGTAGTGAGTCTAGGAACAATAGGACGAGAAGGAGGTCCATTCACAAGAATGCAATTGGACTTTATCGAGATGCCCCCTAGTAACAGATTAAGATATGTTCTAGTGGTCGTCTGTTTGTTCTCTCGTTGGGTGGAGGCATACCCCACAAGAAGGAATGATGGAACAACAGTGGCAAAACTTATGCTGCGAGAGTTCATTCCAAGGTATGGTTTTCCAGTCACGGTTGAGACAGATAGAGGAACACATTTCCAAAATGAGTTGATCCAATTGATTTGTGAAGCACTGAGTATTAAACAAAAACTACATTGTGCTTACAGACCAGAGGCTTCTGGGGTAGTAGAGCAGATTAATGGAACGATTAAAAACAGATTGGGAAAAATG
Source organism: Calotriton arnoldi (assembly GCA_963921515.1). NCBI lineage: Eukaryota > Metazoa > Chordata > Amphibia > Caudata > Salamandridae > Calotriton > Calotriton arnoldi. The sequence goes on along the minus strand of CAWUFW010006593.1, from coordinate 116,539 downwards.
TGTCAAGCTACAGGACTCAAATGGCCGGATGCACTGCCTCTTGTTCTGATGACAATCAGAAGCATCCCTGAAAAGAAAACTGGACTCAGTCCCCACGAGATGATTATGGGACGAGCAATGAGACAAGCACACGTACCTGTCAACAAGTTATTAACTATAACTGATGATCTAGTACTGGATTATTGCAAGGGACTGGCTGATGTGGTGCGTTCTGTGTTTCATCAGGTTGGACCGGATGCGACCACTCTTGAAAGAAAACCAGCTCACGACTTGAATCCAGGAGACTGGGTCCGCATAAAAGTCCACAGGAGAAGAAACTGTCTAGTTCCGCGTTGGGACGAGCCAAGACAGGTAATCCTAGTGACAACGACTGCCGTCAAGTGTGCAGGAGTGAAGAACTGGGTTCATGCCAGCCACACAATCAGAGTTCCAGAACCTACAGATCGACATGTGAGTCGGCGTCTGGAAGTGTGGGATAAAAGTTTAACGGCTGGGACAACAAAGATAAAGGAAAGGGTGCCAGAACTTGAAGGTCGACCTGAAAGTCGACATCTGGAAACCCCAACTGCAAGTACCTCTAGAGAAGAAGAAGAAGAAGAAAGAAATTCAGAAATTCCAGAACCTGAAGATCGACCTGTAAGTCGACATCTGGAAATATCTGACACAACTTCAGACTCTGATGATTCAGTTGAAAACCGTGAAGAGTTCCTAAGGAAAACTTGGGGTTATAAACCAATTAGAGAAGAAACTGAGCAAGAAATTGAGTTAGATGAACAACCAGGTACAAGTTATGGTGGAACTCCTTCAGAAACAATATTAATAGATGAAGTAGGGAAAGAAGTACACAAAAGATTAGAAAATCGAGAAGAACCCGAGGAGCAATAGAGACAGATAGAGAAATAGAAGAACAGGGAAATTTAGAAACAGAAAAGGAGAAAAACACCAAATCGGAAGAACACCGAGGAGGGACAGTAATAAGGGAAAACAAAAAGGAGAAGACAGATCCACCAGTAGGAGATGACGAGATTATAAGTTTCAAAATAAGAGACAATAGTGAGACAGTTGAAACAGAAACAGAAGAAAGTGGAGGAGAGGAAAAAGCAAAGACTGAATCAAGAAAAAGAAATTGGAAATCAGAAAGAGAAAAAAGAGAAGGTGAAGCCAAAAGGCCAAGAAAAGGAGATAATTGGCCCAACAGTTATGTAAGAAAATTGAGATATAGAATAACAAGAGCGGAAGACGAAGGTGCTGAACAAGTAAATGAAGTAACAAGTCAAAAGGGACAAGAAAAACCCAGTGGAAAAAGATTACAAAAGTCCAAAAGGACAAAGAAAGTGAATTCAAAATTTAAGTCACCTGAGTGGCTGTATATTGCACTAACTGATTACAAAGAAGAAGAAGAAAACACTCACGGAAACCAGAGACTGAGAAGTCGGATGGGAAAAGGTGAGATGCAACAAAACTGAAGTGAAGACTTATAGTGCTTCTGCCGGACATGACAATTTTACTGGATGTGACAAATCACCGGATGTGACAACGAAAGAATTCTGGAGAGAATTAAAAGAAAGTACCAAGCAAAGACTTTTTGAAAGCAGAGTGGCATCTAAGTCATTTCTGAGGTGTAGTGACACAATTTTCTGAAACTTAAAAAAAAATAGAAAAAGAAAAATGGAAAATAATAGGGATAGAAGAGATAAATGTGAATTTATAAAGAGATGGTGCAAAATGTGCTGCTTTTGTACAGGGTTATTAATGACCATATGGATAGTTTTAGCAATCACAATTCCTATTAGTGTAGCTGTGATAGAAGCAAAAAATGATACTAAACTAGAAAAAGAAACTAGTATTAAAGAACCAGTTATTTTAAGAAGTAGTGCAGAGTTGCATAAGGATAGGTCAGTAACAGATTTTTCAAAGAATGTTTTTACAAAATTGTTGTATGAGTACGTAGAAACAATGGACGTAAGAGATTGTTATGTTTGTATGCAATTGCCTGCATCAGTATCAGAAGGTGTGACTTATCATCACCTACCTCTGACTTATGGAATAACATGTAGTGTAATAGCGAGTTTATTTTATAAAACAGGTAGATTAGAATCTTATTATACTGATATAGATAAGATTTTTGCAAACATTCCAGTAGTACCAGAACTTAACAAAGTAAAACCAGCAAAAGTTTTAGGAGAATTCTTTTTAGAACATAGAAAATTAACGTTAGAAGAAATAGTTAGTAACAACCTTACCTGTGAGTTAAAGAAAGAAGAAAAAGTATTTTTAGAAATGGTTGAAGAAAGAAGAATGAAATTTCAAAAAGAAGCAATAAAAGAGGAAGGAAAACGCTTATGGACGTTTGAGGAAGGAAATCATGAAGGGAAAAAGATAAATGCAGCAATGACATTAGACTGGCCGCAAACAGGAAAGTTGTGCATTAGGAGAAATAAGACAGTCTATGACAATTACTTTGTAGGTTCCAGTATCTGCCATGACAATTATCAAATTCTGGGAGGTTGGGGATTCAAAGGTGGAAAGGACCCAATATTTCCAGGTATCTATTATGTTTGTGGGAATAGAGCTTATTACAGGTTACCGGACCATTGGTATGGAACTTGCTATGTAGGCCTGGTCTTTCCAAAAAATTTTCACATGGACAGAAAAGAAAAGGGAACATACAAGATGATTAATAGATTTACACGTAGAAAGAAGGAAAGTTTTTCAGAAATTGTAGGTGATATTTTTGGAGCATTGATACCAGCAGTGGGAATATCTTTGAATGCATTTAAAATTCGGAAGTTATCCACAGTAGTAGATCGTTTGTCTACAGATACTGCGGGAGGGTTCTTAATGGTAAATACCGAAATGGTTGCCATGAGAGCTATGGTGATGCAAAATCGGCTTGCCCTTGATATTCTTTTGGCAAAAGAGGGTGGAGTCTGTGGAATGTTGAAAGTCCAACATTGTTGTACTTACATTCCTGATAACAGTGAAAATATACAGAAGTATATTACAAATATTACAAGTTTGCACAAAGAATTAGTTCCACTGGAGGTTGAAAGTGTTTTGGGAAAACTTGGTAGAGGGTTTTCCTCAGTAGCGAATTGGTTAACTAGGATGAGTAGACTAGTGATAGGGAAAGTTATAATAGTAGCAACTATAGTAATATTGTTAGCCATGATATTGAAAATAGTAATAACATGTATAAAGAGAAAAGTAAGACAGAATAAGATAAGAAGAAATAACAGATTAATGAGAGAAAGAGAGAGAGAAATGGGTGAAATTGAGTTGGAGAAAATGAAAGAAAGCATGTACAAAGAGACTAAAAGGCAAGATGAAGAAGAAACAGATGTATAAATAACAGAAAGCAAAGGATGAAAGACATGCTGCCTGAAAAGAAGTATGACTTGGGTTTTATGTGGTGATTTAAAAATCACCAAAGGGGGATTGATGGAGCAGGGAAAATAAAAAATGTAACCCCTAACAAAATTTTATAATTAATTAAATAAAATGTTCGTTTAAATGTATTAATCAACACTGTATGTGTGGGAATGGTAATATGCCAATGTGTGTGCTAAATAATCTATTAATAATTGTCCGTGTGTCTAATTATAACGTAAAAATAAATGCGTACTAATAAAAATAAATGCATGTTATTATGCTTCATAGAAATAAAACGTGTCGTTGCAAAAACAAATAGTGATGGTAAGTAAGGAACAGCTTAAATGTTGCTTTCTGCTAGGTAACAACTAATTGGGGTACGTAGACGGGAGGGAAACGAAAGGGATATTTTTCTCTATTTTAATTATGTTTTGTTTGCCTCAAATTAGTGCTTCTAAAGTATAACCGAGTGGCGAGATAAAATGGCCGCCAGTGGGAAGATGTGCGCAGGCGCAAGGGAACACATGACACGTGATGAAATGGGAGAAAGCGAGCTCATGGTTTAACAGAGAGGCTAAGATGCAAGTAATGGTCAAGGCTGATGTGACCTAATTGAACTGATAGCGTGCCGTGATGATCAGCAAGAGCCCGTGGGAAACAAGTCAAGAGAAAGGACAATGACTGTGGAGTTCTCGAATGTGTCGAAAGAAGTTACAAATGAACTGATCGAATCGGATGGAAATGTTTAAGCGTATGGGAAAGGAAATGATCCAAGGACCCTTGAATCCAAGAGAACTTGATTAAAGAATGAATAAGCTGACATGCATGGACCAATGAAAGAAAAGCGTGATATTAATGTTGCAACAGTTAGTTAGCAAAGTTAGAATTAGGGTATAAGAGGGCCTACTCTTAGTGGGAGGGGGAGAAGAGTTGATGTCAGTCGTGGTTGCAGTCACAGTCAGGAGAGGAGTTGAAGAGTCGTGTTGGTGGCTTCCAGTGCTGGGTGGTCCTGATCGATCCCTTACTGAGCGGGAGATGCTGAAAGACTGTTAGAGGAGACGGGTTGCAGGTAGCTGATGCTGACGAGCTGAAGTTGCTGTTGCTGTCTTTATTTTACAGTTGAGTATGAGAATCAGGCTATTTCTAATTCCTAACTTAGGTTAGAAATCATTAGGCTAAATTAGGAAGCTAGGCAGGTAATTAGGGTTTTGGCTTCATGACAAAATTTCCTTTCTGCAATAAATTGATTATGCTTAATAAAATTGTGAATTTAAGAATGAATAATTGAATAAAGTATTAAAATTCTTTTCATGCTTTTTAAATTATATAAAATTTAAGATTCTTTAAACACAAAATGACTCAGTGGTTATTTTCCTAAATGATTGTGACATAAGTAATTGGTTATTGTGATTCAGCTGGTCTTAATCACTATGAACTAATTTCTTAAATGAATGATTCATCGACAAACAATAAGCAAGAATATCTTAAGAAATAACTAAAAGAAAGGGACAAAATAAGGTAATAAGATATCCTGGCTCTTACAGCGGTACATAAAATGGTGTTCTCCAATTAGTTCTCATGCTTCTCCTAGGAGTACAGAATTTCACAAAGGTGTAAAGGAAATCCAGGAGTGTGCGTGTGTGTTAGACGATGTTTATGGGCCCCATCGTCATGTGGATATGAGAAATATAGTTTGCCCCTGGATGACCTATAAGTAACCTAGGAGGAGAATAGTTTTTATTGTACGCGCTGCATCAGTAGAAACATACTTACTGATACACGGATACTAAAGGCCAGGGATAAGATATGGGAGTAGAACAGTGGGGAGACTTGCAGTGTACACTATGACAGAACAATAGCTATAACGGAGGAGAGGATATAGCCATCTACTTGTGCCAGTTATATTATGTTCTCTTGGACCTAATATTGTACCTGCGTATTAACGTATTATAATCACTTTGTATGTTGTTGATGAAATGATAAATAAAAGTTTTAAAAAAATATTAAATTTGAAAAGGCCACTTTTAGAAAGGTGGCATTTTCCTGCCTTATCCATTTTGTGCCTGTAGCCTGTCTCTGGTCACAAGACTGGGTGTAGCTGACAGTGGTCTTTATTTATTTCTCTTAGACAGCCACACACAAAAGGGAGCTTAGGTGTGCCTGGATGGGCCATCACTGGCAGAATGGAAGGAATGATCTAGGCACAGCCCACTTAAACCTGAATAGGCTGTGTCCTGCCTCCACACAAAGGGCTAGAAACCACTTATAGTTAGTCTGGATCCAGGGTAGGGGAAGCAGGATGCCTGGGGACTTTAAAGGGAAACCTCTAGAAACTTCTCCCTCACTTCAAAGGCACCACAGAGTATAAATACTGAACCTCAGACATCAACTCTTCAGGACACTTCTGGACCTGTGGATACTCTGCCCAGAAGAAAAACTGCTGTGCTGCTGAAGTATTACCTCTCTGCTGGACTGCACTCTACTGGACTCCTGCTTTGCTGGGCTGACCTGCTGCCTTCTTGCCTGAGTAAGAAGGACTGGACCTGCATCTCCTGAACCCGTAGTCACTCCAAGAGCTAGTTGGCTGACATCCTGATCTGAAGCCTCAAGGACATAATAGACATTCAACAACCTTGCATCTGGACTCTGCCATCTCTTAGTCTACCCTGCCAAGTGTTGCCACCCCAGTCCAGGTCCCTTTGTAGTGGGCTTAAGGTGCTTACCAGCCTCTGTGGATTCAGCAGAACCAAAGCATCTCCTCTGCTGGGCAGTGCAACCCTGAGCAGAACAGATGCATCGCTGCTACTGCATGGATTGGACCAGCCGCAAAGACCCACATTGCCATTGAAGCCCGCATTGCCTTTGGAACAGCCACTGTGCAATGCATCTGCGGTAAAGTCCCCGCATCTCTCAACTGGAGCCTCAACGATGACGCAGGACTGTGCATCGCAGCCTCAGAGCTCTTCGGAACTGACACATTGCCCGACTGTGGGCTTCATCCTTGACACCGAACTTCGCATCACAAACCTTGTCAATGGGATTTTCAACTGTAACTCAACAGGCCCTTGCACTGCAGCCTCACTGCATCTCAGTACTGACGTATCACTTTGGCTACGAATGCATCTTCGACACGGATCCACGTAATACTCCACAAACCAGGATTTAAGTTACTTTTGTTCAGCAGGTCCAACTGGCTCTATCGCAAGTCAGATATCCACATTTGTCGCTTTACGCCTTTTGGCGCAATTTTCTTTTACAAAATCCAAATTCAATATCTCCGGTTCTACTAATTGGACTCTTATGGTTTTGGTCTTGTTTTGTTTATGAAATATTATTCTATTTTTCTAACCTAATGTGTGATCTTTCGGGGTGGTGTTTTCACTGTTATCCAGTTTGAAGTGTTGCACAAATTATTTACACATTCCTCTGAGTTAAACCTGACTGCTCCATGCCATGCTACCCGAGGGTTGAGCACTGGTTAATTCAGAGTTTGATTGTGACTTCACCCTGAGAAGAATTGTGGTTGCTGCTTGAGAAGGTTCCCCACCCCCCCCTTCAACTAGTAACCCAGTTTCTTACAGCGCTTGTCTAAAACATTCTGCCTGCCATTTAAATCAACAACAAAATAAGAAATAGGAAGGCTTTCCCTGCCGCGCGTCCTGCAGGTTACAAAGTAGCCAGTTGAATGCGCTGAGAACAAATAACATCAACCTGTCTGAACTCGCTAAAAATCATGCTCACAACAAAGTAGCATGTTCTACTCCCACCGGAATAGGCCAGCAGCTGTACTATAGCACAGAAACATCAAACACCAACGAACTCTTTCCCATAAAGCATTAAAAGAAGTGAACACCACAAGCGAGACTTAACTCTCAGAAGCAAGAAATGAGATAATTTGTAATTGGCTCTATTTATTTGATGGACTGATTACTTGTGTTTGTGACACTTCCTGCCTTGGTGTGCAGGATTATGGTTATTGTAGTGCATTTAGGAGCTGTAATAGTAAACACTAAGAAATTAGACTGAATAAAATGGCCCTCCTGTCTTTTAATAAAATTGACTGTGTATGCCAGTTCCAGGGTGAACCAAAAGAAAGCCTTTACTGTTTCCACTGGAGGTAACAAAGTTAGCGGGCCAAGTCCTAGGAATGGGGCCTGATTTAGATCTCGGCGGATGGGTTACTCTGTCACAATGGAGACGGATATCCTGTCCATGGAAATATAAATCCCATAGGATATATTGGGATTCATATTTTGGCGGACGAGATATCTGTCACCCTTTTGACAGATTAACCCATCTGCTGAGATCTTAAGCAGGGCCTTAGTGTGTTGTAGCGATCTCTAAGACATGGATAGTCAGGCTGTATGCACATTTCAGTTTTGGAACCTCACTGAGTTTGTAAAGTGAAGTTTTCCTTTCAACACATATTCTCCCCCTCGTTCAGTCTGTTGGTTTATCACTTTACTCTTCCCTGTCCTTTTCTTTCACTACTCTTGTTCAGTCCCTTACCAGCATTTCTGTTCCAGGTATACAGTTGTAATAGACCTATTAGTATCACTTTCTAATACACTGGTTTGATGCTCTCAGCTTCTCACATTCAATTCTGTCTTTTACACATTTCTCTAACATCTTGGCAGGGATTGATATCCTGAATTCTGGTTTCATTCACCTCTTTTATCTGTTTCTGCCTCTCCCCCTTACTCTCTCTGTAGTCATTCTTTCTTGGTTCTGTCCTTTATGAAGCCACCATATTATATGCAGCCTCTCTTCAGACTTTATTTCTCTGAATTGTTGCTTCTCTATTTAAACTCAACACATCAAGGTATCCTATAACATACTGACCATGGACTTGTGACACGTCACACTAAAAATATTTGTAGTTAATCCACAGGAAGAAATGTTATTTTAAGACCCTCACCCACTCTAGTAGTGGCACACTTCATCATCGGGTCTCATCCTGGTCACTATAAAGCAGGATGTGCTCTACCACTTTCCAGGATCACCTAACATAGTTACCTTCCGGGGTCTTCAAAGGGATCAAAAATATATTGAAACACCTAGATATCTCTTATAATATTGGGTGTTCATGGAATGGATACAAAATATGTACGTGAGGTGTTGTTGGGATAGAATGGCCCTAAACCCTCCTCTTGGTGTTGACATGCCAGGATCTCTGTTATCCTCTTCACTATTTATTTCAGTCAGTGTCCTAGCCTATTCAGTCCGAACGTACATAAGAAAGCGAGAAGAGATCAGCAGCCAAGAAGATATCAGGGTGAAATGTAGGTATTGAAGAGTGACATGGTACCCTTGATGACTGTGTGACTGTGTCTCCTTCTTCACACTGAGTGACTCCTTATAGGGAAAACTGATTAGCAAACTAATATCAGGGTGAGTAGACCCATTGCATGATCTATAATTTATGATGTACATCCAGACAAATGTACATATCTTTAATTCATACCATGAACACCCGTTATTACAAGGGATACGTGGGTGTTTCAATGTATTTTTATCCCTGAGAAGACCCAGGGTAGGTAACTATCTCAAGTGCTCCCTGGAGAATGGTAGAACCCACCCGAGTTAATAGTTGAGATCCAACATAGCATGCTACTACTAGAGTTGTTGAAGATTTTAAAATATGTTTTTTTCCCCTGGGTTAGTTACCATTATTTTTTCTGTAATGTTTGTTACAAGTCCTGGGTCAGTGGTTATAAGATACCTTGATGTGTTGAGTATAGAATTAGGTAGTTAGTATCATATATTACTCAACTTCTCTCTCGCCACCCAAATTAACAAACACCTGGTTATACTCAGGCTTTGTGAATTTAACACTTCTCAGGTAAGATTCGGCAGCCACAGCTACCTCAGTTTTATTACTGAAAAGTTCCAATTGTTTTTTTTGCAGAGGTGAGGAGGCGAATGAACGTGCTGCTTCCGCAGAAAAAATAAAAAAACTGGTGAGATTACTATGCTTAAAACTAAATGTCTTATTCAATATCATTTCATACTAGAGATACATAAGTATCATGCCTATATTAGCAAGCATGTGACTGTCAAAGACCTTTATACTCTTTACACTTTTTACCCTCCTCCTTTGGTATCGTGTTTTTTTCATTTTAGACCCAGCTCAATGAGAAATTACATCACCACCATGCTGCTGCATAACGTCCTAATGATATTAAGGCACAGATTTACAAAAGGTTTTAATGGCGCATACTGCTGCCCTGTGCTACATTGCAACAGGGAGGTGTTCCACAGATTACACATGGCCGTTGCAGTGCATCCACCCATGGGTTTTGATGCAAATCAACTTGTAGACATGGAAATGCACCAAAATCCTGCGCAGACCTGAGGCTGGCTTGTTTTTCCTCTTTGCATGTGTGCTGCATTCTTCCTTGCAGAAAAAGCCTCAAAGGGTAGTTTTTGTGCAGGAAGGGACATTTTCCAGCACAAAACCTACCCTGGCCACAAAACAAACATTCTGGCACAAGGATGTCTGCTTTGGCACTAGGCAGCACAAAGTACACCTGCCCATTGAGGGAGATAAACTGCTCAAATTCTTTGTAGATATGGTGCAATTCTGCACTCTCTATTTGATGCAGTGCAGCAACTTTACTTGCTGCCCTGCATTATGTACCCTTTTTCTAAATCTGGACCTCAGTATCCTATCACAGTATACCTGTTGAGACGAGAATGGATGAAAAATATTAGGTGCCAAATATCAACCATATAATATCCAATATGTGCTTATCAGTTGGAGTAAATTCTACTTCACACGTCAAGTTTGGAAAAACATTTTTTTATCAGACAAGTAAATATACATACAGACATATATACATATCCACAAACAGATGTATGTGCCGGCTGGCTTCCAGATCACTGGGGGTGCTCGTTATGGCACTTGTAGCCGATCGCAGAAATGTGGCAGTTTTCTTACTATCAATCAATCAATCATGGGAATTGTAAGCACGCTACTCACCCGTGAGGGTCTCAAGGCGCTGAGGGGGGTGGGAGGGGCACAGATCTGTTTAGCCGAAGAGCCAGGTCTTGAGAGTCTTCCTGAAGGTGTTCAGGTAGGGGGCGCATCTGATGTCTGCCGGTAGCTCGTTCCAGGTCTTGGCTGCAATGTGAGAGAAGGATCTTCCGCCTGCTCTGGCTCTGTGGATGCACGGGGTTTCGGCCAGTGCGAGGTTGGAAGATTGGAGGTTTCTTTTGGGTACTTGGAAGTTGATTCTGTCGTTTAGGTATTTGGGTCCATTGTTGTGTAGGCATTTGTAGGTGTGAGTGAGGATTTTGAAGGTGACTCTTTTCTCCACGGGGAGCCAGTGGAGTCTTCGTAGGTGTTGGCTGATGTGTTTGTGCCGGGGGATGCCGAGGACAAGTCTGGCGTCCGTGTTCTGTATTGTCTGGAGTTTGTGGAGTAGGGACTTGTTGATGCCGGCGTAGAGTGCGTTTCCATAGTCCAGTCTGCTGGTGATGAGTGCGTGGGTGACTGTCTTCCTTGACTCAGGGGGGATCCATTTGAAGGTCTTGCGAAGGATGCAGAGGGTGTTGAAGCAGCTGGAGGTGACGGCGTTGACCTGTTGGTTCATGGTGAGTGATGAGTCGAGTACGATGCTGAGGTTTTTGGCGTGGTCTGAGGGGCTAGGTGGGCTTCCGAGGGCGGTTGGCCACCAGGTGTTGTCCCATGCTGAAGGGGTGGTTCCAAGGACGAGGACTTCTGTCTTCTCGGCGTTGAGCTTCAGGCAGCTGTTGGTCATCCAGACTGCGATGTCTTGCATTCCTTTCTGGAAGTTGAGTTTGGCAGTGGTGGGGTCTCTGGTGAGGGAGAGGAGGAGCTCGGTGTCGTCGGCGTAGGATACGATGGTGAGGCCGTGTTGTCGGACGATGGCTGCAAGGGGGGCCATGTAGATGTTGAAGAGGGTCGGGCTCAGTGATGACCCCTGTGGGACTCCGCAGATGATTTTCGTGGGATGGGAAAGGAAGGGTGGTAGTCTGATTCTTTGGCTTCTTCCGGTGAGGAACGATCGGATCCAGTCCAGGGCTGTTCCTTGTATGCTGGCATCGTGCAGTCTGGCGACTAGTGTGCGGTGAGAGACGGTGTCGAAGGCCGCTGACAGGTCGAGTAGGATGAGGGCTGCGGAGTGGCCTTGGTCCAGGAGGGTGCGGATGTCGTCTGTACCTTCAAGCACCACCACAACGGCACTCCAGGGCAATGGATTTAGTTGCATTTATTCAAGCAGATTGTTATTCTAACAGCAATTAGTGCTTCATTTATGTTTTGAAAACATTGGAAGTTAAAAGAGACAAATTAATGGCGGTCGACATCGTGACAAAGGCGAGAATCACCAAAACATATTGACATGATTAGCGTATTCACTGGAATCATGCCTGTAAATGCTTGAATAAATGCAACTAAATCCATTGCCCTGGAGTGCTGTTGTGGTGGTGGTTGAAGGTAGTAAGAAAATATATATATATTTTAACTGAAAAAAACAAAGGTTAAAGGGACATTATAGTTAGAAAATAGCATTTTAAAAAAACTATGAAATTCACTGAAAAAACCAAAGGTTACAGGGACGTTACAGTTAGGCTCAGGTGTCCCTCGAACAAAACCAGAGATATTCAGTAGTTCTAGTTAGCTGAACTAACTATAACTCGCGCACTCGCAATGCACTGCTTATGACTTCACATATTACATCACTCATGACATGGTCAGTGACATCACTGATGACATCTCAAATGACATCACTGATGACATCATCCATTAACTGTGAGTGTTTTAAAAAGTTTATCTGTTAAATATATGTACGGAGGTGTATTGGTGAATCAGTGGGTGTATGAGTGCCTCTGTGGGTGATTCAGTGGGTGCATGACTGACTGTATAAGAGAGTGATTTGGTGTCTCAGTGAATGTATGGGTGAGTGACTGGTTGTGTGAATGTCTGTATCAGCCTATCAGTTGGTGTCTAAGTAGATGCATCAGTGACTGATTGGTTGTCTGAGTATCTCTATGGGTGTCTGAGTGTCTGTGTAAGTAGGTGAGACTGTGTGTAACTGCCTCTATGAATGAGTGAGTGGGTAAATCAGTGGCTGTATGGGTCAGTGAGTGTATGTGTGAGGGAATGTATGAGTGAGTGTGTGTATGGCTGTAACAGTGGGCAAGTTCATGTGTTTATGGTATATGGGTGAGTAACTGGGTATGTAAAAGTCAGTATAGGTGAGTGATGGTGTATATAAGTGACTGTATAGTTGAGTGAGTGAATGTGAAAGTGGCTGCATGGGTGAGTGTGTGCTTGTGTTAGTGACTGTATAGGTGAGTAATTACGTATTAGTATCTGTATGAGTATGTGAATGGGCGTGTGTTTCTGTATTGGTGAGTAAGTGGCAGTGTGCTTGACTATATGGATGAGTGACCAGGTATGTGAGAAGTTCTATGAGTGACTGACAGTGTATAAGTGGCTGGATGGGTGTATGAGTGGATATGTCAGTGCCTGTATTAGTGAGTGAGCTGGTGTATGAGTGGCTGTATGGGTGACTGAGTGGATGTGTGTGCAGACCTATGAATCAGTGAGTAGGTGCGTAAGTACTGGTATGGCTGTGTCAATGGTTTTGAGAATGGTAGTGTGGAAGTTGGAGTGGGTGAATGAAAGGTTATTTGGGGTGTGAGTGAGTGCATCAGAGAATCTGTGAATGATGTAATCAGTGATGTCATTTGAGATGTCATCAGTGATGTCACTGACCATGTCATGAATTATGTAATATGTGAGGTCATAAGCAGTGCATTGCGGGGGCTAACAATAGTTGCTGAATTTCTCTGGTTTTGTATGAGGGAAGCTTGAGCCTATCTATTAAGCCCCCTTAACCTTTGATTTTTTAGTGAATTTCTTAGTTTTTTTTAATTCTATTTCCTAACTATAACGTCCCTGTAACCTATGGTTTTTTCCAGTGAATTTTTTAGCCTTTTTAAATTCTATTTCCTAACTATAACGTCCCTGAAACCTTTGTTTTTTTTATTGAATTTCTAGGGTTTCTAAATTGTATTTTCTATCGATAATGGCTCTATAATGTGTATTTTTATAACCTTGTATTTTTTTCAGTGGATTAATAAGTGTAGGTTTTTTCTTTACATTTTTTATATTCATGACGACGTCGCGATACCCGCAGTGACGTTGCGAAAGGCGCACGTTTTTGAGGAAGTCTTAAATATATGTATAGACAGATTTTACTCAATAGCAGACACTAGTTGTTTAGTAATGTAGAGTTTATATTTGAGTTTGTGTGATGGTTTTTTGAAAAAAACACTTCAATGTGGTGTTTTATATGTTCGCAATGACTCTGTAGACCGCGGCGCCGTCGGTGGTCGTGAAGTGTGCATGTTTTTTAAAACTCAGTAACACATACATACACATATTTTGAATAATATTTGACACAAGTTGTCATAACTTTTGTAAGAATTTCCAAATAAAAGCCTTTTACTTGGTGTTTTGCGAGATCACAGCAATGCTGGAAGGCACGATAACATCGCTAACCGCGATGAACGTGTGTTTTTGGTGAAGTGTATAACACACCTTAAGCTGAATTCGGGTAAAACCGAAGTGATGTTGTTCGGGAATAACACTAACTTCTGGACTCCCAATTGGTGGCCGCCTCTTTGGGAACTCTTCCATCTCCCTCTAAAAAGGTGAAAAATTTGGGAGTTATGTTGGATGAGAAATTGTCCCTGGGTGCCCAGGTCAATGCAGTGGTGTCAACAACAGTACAGGTCCTGAGAACTATTAAGAAAATTGTGCGGCTTCTCCCTTTGGGGAGCCAGAAAACAGTGGTCACAGCCTTGGTCTTGTCGAGGCTGGACTACTGTAACAGCCTATATCTAAATATACATTACGTAAAAAGGGTAAACCCACAGATACTGGGATCTGGGTAACAGGCAGTACAATAGGAAGTGATCCCAGTATACAGTAAATTAAACAATGAAAAAATTACATAACCATATATTGTCAATAGTCATACAAGGAATCAGAATACCAAAATAGAGTGGAACAGTGTTATTTAATCACACTGCTATATTGCATTACGTAAACATCATATCATCAAAACAGATTTGTATACACGTGCCAAGAGGGAAGGGGGTGTATGGTGAATAGAGTGGGGATATTGTGACATAAGAAAAGGGTGAAGTTATAATGCCAGAAACACATCTATTTTTCAAGTAACAAAATAGTGGCTCCTTATTCACGCACAGATTCACGAATATATACATCTATTTCTTTAGCCATGCATACAAAAGGAAAAACACAGTAAAACAATTTCTGTTGTTTTCGATGCTGGCACAAACAAGCAATGTCGACGTTTCGACCCGAGGTTCTGTAGGTAAATTAACACCTTACGGAGGGGTCTTCCTCAGGACTGGGAGAGGGGAATAGGCACCATGTACACCCTTGCGGAGACAGGTCCGTCAAAATAGCATATAGGGCATGAGGCTCCAATATCGTGAGAGCGGAGTAACTGCACGTAGACAGAGACTTGTGTTCCTCTAATGAACTCGTACTTGTCCCATCAAATTTGAAGTTGATCATAGACCGTGACAATCTGCTATGACCTCAAGAATGAAAATCTGCCTTTGCGATGCATCAGGGGGCCTTAGTTCGCTCAATTATTGCGATGCTTCAGAGGGCCTCAATACGCTCCTTAAACAGGCGCAGATGTATCAGCCTGCTGTGTCGCTCCACGTCTAGTCGTGTCCAGAATGGAGTGTCGAAGACTATGATCAACTTCAAATTTGATGGGACAAGTACGAGTTCATTAGAGGAACACAAGTCTCTGTCTACGTGCAGTTACTCCGCTCTCACGATATTGGAGCCTCGTGCCCTATATGCTATTTTGACGGACCTGTCTCCGCAAGGGTGTACATGGTGCCTATTCCCCTCTCCCAGTCCTGAGGAAGACCCCTCCGTAAAGTGTTAATTTACCTACAGAACCTCGGGGTCGAAACGTCGACATTGCTTGTTTGTGCCAGCATCGAAAACAACAGAAATTGTTTTACTGTGTTTTTCCCTTTTGTATGCATGGCTAAAGAAATAGATGTATATATTCGTGAATCTGTGCGTGAATAAGGAGCCACTATTTTGTTACTTGAGAAATAGATGTGTTTCTGGCATTATAACTTCACCCTTTTCTTATGTCGCAAAATATCCCCACTCTATTCACCATACACCCCCCTTCCCTCTTGGCATGTGTATACAAATCTGTTTTGATGATATGATGTTTACGTAATGCAATATAGCAGTGTGATTAAATAACACTGTTCCACTCTATTTTGGTATTCTGATTCCTTGTATGACTATTGACAATATATCTAAATATACAGCAAAAGTTTCTGAATAAACTTCAGTTGCTTCAGAATGCTGCGGCCAGATTACTTACGGGTACATCTAAATTCTCCCCAATTTCCAAAGAGATAAAAAAATTGCATTGTCTCCGGGTGAGGAGTCGAGTGCGCTTTAAATCTCTCTGTATGGTTTTTAAAGCATTGCAAGGTTCGGGACCAGAACATTTACAACGCCAGTTTCAATGGTATAGACCGGCAAGAACACTGAGATCATTGGGAGCTAAACTGGTTGTAGTCCCACCCGTAAAAAAAGCCCAGTGGGGTGGCAGAAGCTTCTCCCTATGTGCAGCTAAGGCCTGGAATGGTCTGCCCTTTCATCTGAGAAACGCCACTAATCTTTTGGCATTTAGGAAAGGCCTGAAGACCTGGCTTTTTGACGAATAATGCTTGTCTTCCCGGTTTCGGCGATAGGAGAAGTAACTAGTACCAGGACACCTCCGGGTAATCGTGCGCTCTAGAAATCACCGTAACATAACATAACATAACATATTTATACATATTAAATTGTATGATACACATTTGGGGTTTAATATGAGTCGATTAGCACTTATGTTCGAGTAGTTATTTTCAAATAAAATATTATTCTGTTCAATTTCCAGTCTTCGCGAGGACGCTGATCGTCGCGAAGATCATGTGACCGGTAAAGAAAGGAATATGATTGGATGATACACTTTTCAATTATAAGAATAGGAAGAACATGCCCATTTATCTATCTTGAACATTCTTTAAGAGGAGTTGATTCTGAGCAGCTGACTAGCATTTATTGGAGTGTTTTTTTCTGCATATTTTTGAAACAATGGCAACTCAGCCTGAAGAGGAAGATCAGGTGGAACAGCAGGTGGACCAGGAAGTCCAAGAGGTAGATTCTGGTGACTCTGAAGATGAGGGGCCTCCCCAGAAGAAAACAATCATTGCCTGGGATTTCCTAAGGATTCCTTCAGGAGAATCAAAAACTGTTGCCAAATGTGTGCAATGCACAATATGTGACAAGACATTGTCAAGGGGTACAAATAAAATAAAAAATTTCCGCACTACGTCCATGCTTTACCATCTAAAAACATACCACAGCAATCATCTGAAAGCAGCAAGAAGGCAATACGAGGCTGAAGGACCTTCAACTTCAATAGCAGCCACAACAACAATGGGGCAGAGAGTCCCTTCAGAGGGCCAACCTCAAGTTCAAGATATGGCTCCAGAATTTTGCAGGATGGCATCATATTGCATGGATTGTGGAGTTGTACTGAGTGCTGAAGAGCAGTCCATAACCGCCCTTCACAATTCTGCAAAGAATCAATAATGTTGATTTGTTTTATTTTTTGCTCTTTATAGTTTTCCCACATTTTTGAGTGTGTTGAAGTTTTTAAATTCCCAGATGCCATTTTTGTTTCTAGCAAAAAAAAACTCCCCAAAAAATCTTTTCAGTTGGAAAAAGATAATCTGAATGAATCAGTGTATGAGCTTGTATATGGTGATTGAATGCATGCATGAGTAGTGCATTGATGATTGAATAAGTGTTTAAGTGGTGCATGGATGATTGAATGAGTGCATGAGTGGTGCATGGATGGCTGAATGCATACATAGGTGGTGAATGCATGATTGAATGAGTGGCTGGATAACTGCATGTTGAGTGCCTGGGTGATTGAATGAGTGTATGTGTAGTGCCTGGGTGATTGGATCAGTGCATGTGTAGTGCCTGGGTGATTGGATGAGTGCATGGGTAGTGTATACGTGATTGGATGAGTGCATGTGTAGTGCCTGGGTAATTGAATGAGTACATGGGTAGTGCCTGAGTGAATGGATCAGTGACTGGGTATTGCCTGGGTAATTGCATGAATGCAAGTGCAGTGCCTGGGTGATTGAATGAGTGCAAGTGCACTGCCTGGGTGAATGGATAAGTGCATGTGTAGTGCCAGGGTGAATGGATGAGTGCAACTGCAGTGCCTCGGTGATTGCATGAATGCATGGGTAGTGCCTGAGTGAATGGATGGCTACCACCTGGGTGACTGGAAGAGTGCCTGGTGAGTGAATGAGTGCAAGTCCAGTGCATGGGTAATTCATGACTGCATGGTTAGTGCCTGAGTGAATGGATGAGTGCATGAGTAGTGCCTGGTTGATTGTATGAATGCATGTGCAGTGCCTGAATGAGTGCAAGTACAGTGCCTGGGTGAATGGATGAGTACAGGTGCAGTGCCTGGGTGAATGAATGAGTTCAAGTGCACTGCCTGTATGTTTGCATGACTGCATAGGTTGTACTTGAGTGAATGTATCGCTACATGGTTATCACCTAGGTGATTGGATGACTGCAAGTGTAGTGCTTGGGTAAAGGGATGAGTGCAAGTGCAGTGCCTGGATGAATGAAAGAGTGCAAGTGTAGTGCTTAGGTGATTCCATAACTGCATCAGTAGTGCCTGAGTAAAGGCATCACACCATGGGATCTGCCTGGGTGATTGGATGAGTGCCTGAGTAGTGGCTGGGAGATTTAATGAATGCAAGTGCAGTACCTGAGTTATTTGATGACTGCCTAGGTAGTGGCTGGGTGATTAGATGAGTGGAACTGTAGTGCCTGGGAGATGGGATGAGTATGAGCAGTGACTCAATGAATCCATCACTAGATTAGTGATTTGACACATGTAATATATCCTGATCTCCAACCACTGTCAAAAAATATGAACAGAGAAAAATGTATTAGGATTTCATTTTGAACATTAGGCAACCAAAACAACACATAATATTTTTCTCCAAAACTTTAATTCAACATAGTCAAATGTTTTACTGGTTTTTAACTGTTTTCAACTTTCATACTTCTTCACTTTCAACAGTGGTCTGTATGAAGCATCATCATCACACAGTGGGGAAAAACAGTGGATTGTAAAAAACACAAAAATGTGCACAGTTGATCATTACAAATATGTCATACTATGCATTCCACTCACTACAAGTTTGTTAATACTGGCTTGCTGACAGATTACTACCTTAATTAGAGCAACTATATTTTAAAACTGTTTCTGATATTTTTATATATGTCACAAAATGTCCAACAATTATGAAGCAGTCTTCATTTTTGGATATCATTTTGTAAACATCATCCCTGTTAGGCCAAATGATATCTAAAATGTTCTTGGTCCATGTACGAAAAACATAACACACAGTACATGTCAACACAATACCACATTTTATTATCCTAAATTGTCCTTAGAACTTCGGTTCTAGAAATAGCTGATATGATTTTGGTAACTTTTTAGGTTGTCTTGATTTGAATGTCATTTGTATGTCATTGCAGTCTGTCCATCCTGTTTGACATATATATATTGTGTAGTGTCCAGAGGTTATATCAACTCCTTCATGAAATATGATTGCTACAGTTGTGAAAGTTCTTTTTGAAATGGAAATTTGTCCAGCTACAAAGTTTGTAATTTCAGTTCCTGATTTAGTACCATCCACTCTGCATCGTTGTAGCAAGACTATGACATATTTTCCATACCTTGCATGACTATGACATATTTTCCATACCTTTGTAGTAACAACGTATACCTAAGTTCTGATCTGCAGTTTAGACAGGTCATATCTTGATGGGCGTTTTACTTTTTCAAAGCGCACAGCTTTACAATCTGGTAATGTCATGTAGAGCAATAGTTCTGATTTGATTTCACTGCTAGACGTGAATTCACCATCTTCACATTTATGGTTCCATTTATAGGTTAAAACAAATAATTCATTGATATTCACATCTTCTTCCTCTAATAGTCCTACCATTATCATTATATCATTCAAATTCTTGAGCATCCTGCTGAAGATTTTGAGAAGACACTACTGATCCAGAACAGTCATATGTAAGTTTTCTTATTCCAGTAGCAGAATGTATAATACTTTTGTCACTTCTTAATTCTTCAAGTAAACTACATATGGCCCAATTCCGATGCAGTTTGGAAATCTTCCTGACCGAATGGGTTTGGGAATAGTTTCCGACCGACTCGGATCAGGAGAGTCCGACTGACCGAGTACGATTCATCCGGATGCTTCCAGATACGATTACTTCAATGGGAGCCTATGTTCCGACTGAATGCATAGGCTTCCATTGAAGAAAGGGGTGGCTGGGGAAAATTGGGCACCTTGTGGCGGGCAACCCCTGGTGCCTGCCACACTGTGCATGGCTGGTAAGGGAGACCCATGGGTACTCCCATGGGCCCGATTGGGAAGGCTCTGGGTACAAGGGGGCCCGCTACGGGCCCCCAAAGTCTGATTCCGACTGCAGATTCAAGTCAAACGGCACGATTCAGAAAGGCTGTCCGAATCCAGCATCGTACTCCGTCGTTTGGAAATACGGCCCATAGAGACGTACGATTCTGCTCCGTACGGCTCGGTCATCCCCATGTGCCGTCAGGTTCAGATTGCGACATTCCTAACGCCTAACTTGCATCGTACTTGGTCGGAGAGCTTTCCGAGTCAGTCGAAAAGACACGTTCCCGATCCAATTCGGACGGAGCAAATGCCATTAGGAGGCCTTCCTAACCGCATCGGAATCGGGCCCATAGTTGTGAAGACATTCTTTTATCTACTTTTTCTTTAATAGAATTTGTAAAATGAGGCAAATGGTACAGTCCATTTAACACTACATTTGCATAACAGTTCACTCCAGATTTATTATCAAAGTGATAGCCTTCCATTTCCTCATTGTGCTGTAGTTTTCTTTTCTTAGGTCCTTGTTGTTTTTCTTTTTGTTAATTTTTTTGCTCAGCTCGGATAGAATGCTTTGATATTTTCTGCTTTGGACTCATTATGAGTTTTTCAAACACAGGATACTGGCCTAAATGAGGAGCATACTGACCTCTTAACCGATTATACTCCCTTACACAGTTCACATAAGCACTTACTTTTCTTCTCATCAAAGTCAATCAGAAATAAACTAGACAATGTTCTAATTCGCGACAAAGCTACATATGACATTCCTTCTTTGAGTAAACTACTATCAATATTAACAAGAGCTGTATCTACACTTAAACCTTGCGATTTGTGTATAGTTTCTGCATATGCTAAAGACACTGAGAACTGCTTTCGCTGTACATACAAGTCTTTCACGAGTAGGAAATGTACAACGCATCTACCAATCTGCTTAATTTCACCAACATCATCAAATTTTATGGCTAAGTATTCCACGCCATTTCTGTTTGGATAATTAATAAATATCATAACTTTACCCATTGTGCCTTTCTCTAGCCTTTCTTCAACATTTAAATTACGACGTAAGATTACATGACAATTTTTACAGATACGTAAATGTTTTTCTAATCCTGCAGTTTTCAACACAGACTTTTCTAAACTATCCAATTTTGATTGCAGTTTTTCTGTTATTAGCACTGTAACTCCTCGATGTTCCATTTTACCATTTGCTCTAATTTCGATGATCTCTTCTTTTTCCAGTTGCAATAATTGTTCATTGAATTTACTATACTCCTCAAGAGTTGGCATCAAACAAACAATAAACTTCTCTTCCTTAACAAAATTATACATTACTTCTGCAGCTCAAACATTACTTGGAAACAGATTTTTGATGAGACAGGTTTCTGATACTCCTTTCCTTCTTTTGTGAGGACTCCCACTCTTATGTCCGTTAGTATATCTGCATAATGCATAACTGATGCTTGGCACCTATTTTTGATTAACTCTTTGTATTGAAGGTTTCCATAAATGTTTACATTTCCAATACTTCCTAGTGAATTCCTTGTTTCATTATGTAGTAGTTTATTGAATACAGGTTGTCCTTTTACTGGAGTTAGTTGTAGCAGGTCTCTAAAGACTATTAAGTGTTTTCCTCCAAAAAGCACGTCATAGTCAGTTTTTAATATTTGCTCCATTCTTAAATGTATAAAAGCTAGCATTAGGTTAGACACAATGCTGACTTCATCAATAATTAGTAGCTTTAATTTCTTTAATACTTTTGCCACTTCATAACAAGCATTATCAGATAATTTGTTGTATTCTTATTTGTTGTCATGTTTAACAGACAGCATTAATAATCAATGAAAGGTAACTCCTTTAATGTTATGTGCAGCTAAGCCTGTTGGTGCAGTAACTACACACGACTAATTGGAATCTGTTGTCTTCTGTAGATAACTTGTCAGTACTTTAATCAATAAACTTTTTCTAGTTCCAGCTTGACAACTTATGTACAAAAGAACTGATTTATATGTAGAACTTTTTTGTCATGCAGAAATTCATGTTCTACTTGACCTTTACGTCTTCAAAAATGTCTTTCTTATCTGTATTCAATTGCTGTATTAGTTGTTCTAGATCCACAGTTTCTTGTCTTACTTGCTGCATTGCATTCTCCACCTCATTCATGGCTATTGCAGCTTCATTTTGAATGATTGGCTGTCCAAGAGGATCTTGACTTTCAGGTGCTGAACTTTGTCTGCTCTGAGAACTCTCTCTTGCTATCTCAGCAGCAATTGTTTCTTCTTGCTCAATCTCATCTCTCAACATTTGAAGATAAACTGGAAACACAGAACACTCAATTCTGTCTTTTACAGTGTTGAATGAGTCTTCATAGCAGTCAAATTCTCCAAGTAGCTCGCTTTCAGTTCGCCATGGTTTGAACATCTGTAACAAGGCTAAATAGAAAAACTTTTTTTTGTCTGGAGTTTGGCAACTTAGCTTTTGAGGGTTCCTTTGTTATGTCTGACCAAACATCTGTTACATCCAACTACAGAAAATTTCCGTTCTTCTATGTTTTCACTGACATTATATCTGAATGTATAATGTTGAAGTATTTAATAGAGACACATCCTTTCCAGGTGAGGACTTCTTCTTGGATAGTACGTATCCAGCATGTTACTCTTCAGAATATCTGTACTGTGTGGCTCAAATTCTGCAAGATATTGGATTTCAGGAAAAGACTTCAGTATTCTGTTACGAGTATTAGCAAGCCCTAAACTTATCCATGGAACTCCTCTAGATTTAGAGAACAAACTAGCTGAGCTTAATTGGTCTACGCATTCATAATAGCTTATCTCTCTGTGAGAAAACATTTTCAAACTAAAACTGCACAATTTCTTTGTAAGACTCTTTTCTGCTGAAATCTCCTCCCACATCGCCTTCATCTCAGTTTTCTCTGACTTTGTTATATAAGATGTAACGTACCGAGCAACAGCAATTGAGTTGTCTGCAACAATCTAATCATCCATGTTTGCATTCCACATCTTCAGAATCACAGGGTTGTTGTCGTCAATGTACTTAGAGGCCTCTGTTTTTAGGTTGTATGTATTTTTCGGTGATTTCCTTGTAAGTGTGTGTCTGACTGCAGACAAGTAAATGTTGACTCTTCCTTGTGAGATGGCAGGTAATGGTAATCCAAAACGACATCTTGTATAAAATTTCCCTTTTGTTCTGCATTTTCACTGACAGTATTTTCCGCATCTATGATTTTGGAATCGTAGAACTTGTTGTCTTAATATTTTGTCACCACTCTCTTTTGGGATAGAGCAAGTTACATACTGCACAATAAGAGACAACATAGATTCATCACTGTCGGTTCCAAACTTTGGGGCATCTTTTACCCACAACAGCATGTGAATATGGGGAGCACCTCTGGCTTGGTACTCTTTGCACCAAAAGAAATCAGTCACTTCACCAAGAGGAGGTTATGTGTTGTTTCAGATGAAAACCATTATTGTTTGAAATCTGTGATTAAAATATGTTCAAACATATGCAGGGTCTAGTAAGCACAGTTCTCCTGGTGTCTTCAGATGAATGCCTTCATATTTGAATTTGCCTCCTGCAAGAATTCTAGCAGGTCATCACATGCATACTTTGCACAACTGAGTGTCAGAAACCATGTAGGTGCTCCAAAGTTCCTCAACATGCACTTGAGTTCCCCATGACACCGATACCAATATTCATTAGTCCCACGTAGCCATGCCATTAGGTTTATTAAATTGTATTCCAAGTGATCATCTTTTTCTTGAACTTTCTCCAGAAATTCTCTTGCTGATATGTTCTGCAAATTAACTCCTGTTTTTAAAATGTGATTCACAGCATATCAGAGGCCAGACAAGTCACTCTCAAATAGTAGGTGAAATATATACTAATACACTGACTAAATCTATGGTCTCCTGAATAAAGTCTGGTAGATCTATATTCAGCTGCAGGTATTTGCAGAGGCCAGTCATCATTCCTGCCACCTACTCCGGTAGGAAAAATATGTGGGAAACACCGAGCTTCTAAACTTTTCTCCCATACACTTAATGGAGCTCCTTTCACCTTCTTCATTTGAAACAGATCAATGGCATCACTAATAACCTCGTTAGAAGGCAAAGAGTGGATACTATAATATTTATACATTTCTTCTGTTCTGGACTGATCCACCTTCTCAATCTGACCGGCTAATGGAAATGTCTGATCCTCCATATGTGTGATTTCTTGCAGGCTTTCTACATTTCTATAGTAAACATTATTTTATACCAGATATAAAGTTGCTTTTTTAACTTTGGTAACATCTACTAACTCCTGCCATATCTTTTTGTTCTTAGTTGACACACAATTTACAAGAATTACAAGTCCTTCTAAATCTCTATCTACCCCTACATTTTCAATATTTTTCTTGAAATCTAATGGCAAATACACAACTTTACCTTTTAGACCTTTCTGCAGCTCTGTTGCCAGTAACTTTCCATACAGACTATAGATTGAAATGGATGTATACTTTGGATAAGAATGGACTCATAAATATTTAAACCTTGAAGTGCTTCTGGAATAGAAACTAGTTCTAACTTGTTATGTACAGCTCTAGCAGGCATTTTATTATCTTCTAATTTATTGTAACAGTACTAACATATAACTTGCCGTATGGGCAAATCAAAGCGTTCCTCCACGAATAAATACACAGCTAACTTTTGCCAGTTATCATTATTTTCTTTTTCACTTTTTAAATACAAGTCAACAGTCCATGTTTAAATCTTGTAATGAGTGTGTTGACAAAATATACAAACATACTCTGGTTTTTCAGAGCACACTGTGTTAAAATTTGTAATCTCTTCTTCAAAACTATCAACTGTAATACCTGTGTCCTGTTCTGCAACTCCTATTGACAACTCTTCATTCTCCCTAGAGTCCTGTTCAGGACCAAGGAAACAAAACTGCACATCATCACAAACCTTTTCTATGTCTGCCACAATACCATGAAAAAGTGTTCTATTAATTTCTCTTCAACGTAAAGCAGGAGTTTTCACATAGTACAGCCTCCTACCTAAAGTTAGCATTGTTGAGTGGTGTACAGCTAATATCCTGAAATGATGAAAGGTGCTTTGTGAGTGTCCCTGCAAATTTGTATGCTTTCCAACCTTGCATGGATCCAATCCTTCTAAAGTACTTATTTTGTGATTTAAACTTCGCCTTGGAAAGATACGTAGGAATTTCCTTAATAAATTATTGGATTTCTATTGAATACTACAAAGACTACTACAATTCCATTTGTATACAGGTGCCTGACTACGCCTTCCATGTACCTCTTCTGGTATAACTTATTCTACATTTCTAGGTACCATCACCTCTTTCGCTACAGGAGTGCCATTCTTCATTTCATAACATTGTCCTC
The DNA here is from genome assembly GCA_963921515.1 of Calotriton arnoldi. Classification (NCBI taxonomy): domain Eukaryota; kingdom Metazoa; phylum Chordata; class Amphibia; order Caudata; family Salamandridae; genus Calotriton; species Calotriton arnoldi. Next base: position 91,185 of record CAWUFW010006593.1, on the reverse strand, counting down.
TTTCATCAATAGCATGAACTAATCTGTTATCCTGGAGATAGCTTTCTTCATTAAAGAAAGGCTCAGTACTAGAAATATGTATCCATTCTCCAGTAAAAACTGTGCAAAAGTTACTTCTATTCACTAATCTTTTTTTCTGGTTTTGTCTCCTCATGGACAGCACCATTTTGTCAAGAGTCTTCATTCTATTTATAATCAAAATGAAAAGCTTCCTCTTCAAAGCAAAAGCCTTATCAATTACTCTCTCAACTCGTTCTTTCTGTTTCAGTGCCTCTCTCCTTCTTCTTCATAGTTCTCTGTAGATTTATAACTACTCTACTACGAAACATCCTGGCTCCGATTTCCTTAAACTGTTTCTATCTCCTGGTTAAGGTGTGTCCTTCTTTGTTACATTCTTTCCTGTTCTTCTTATATAGATTTTGTCCACTCTTATTCTTTCTCATAGTTAGAATTTTATTTTCATTATTTTGTAATCTTTGCATATGTCCACATATATTTTTAAGAAATGACTTTGTCCTCCTACAGTAGCTCTTTTTTTTTTCACCACTTTTTCTGCATTTTGCCCCTTTTGTGTCTCAGTTCTGCATAGATACTGTAGTTGCTTCTGTTACTTTTTCCTCCGAGCTTTTGTAGGCATTATAACTGTCTGAAGTTATGTAGATATTGTTCTGTAAAAAAAAAGTATATTTTAAATTTTATTCTAGCCAATGTACCAACTACTTTACTACCGACTTACACATAATACAAAAACTGTTTTTATGTTATGTTGCAGTTTTAAATCTACAGCTGAACCTAGCTACATAACTATAAGCACTCACTTCAATAACCCAAACCAAAACACAAAACTTAATGTATTAGTTACCTTTTAATATTATAGCACCCTCTCCTACAACACAGCTGCACCATATCTCAGTTCTCACTTATACATGGTAAATACCACTTTATCCTTTTTGTAATAAATTTCAAAGTAAACATCAACCAAAGTACATACAGTGTCTCAATACTGTAAATCTGAAAACACAACATGAGAGCTATTTTTGTGCCTCTCTACCACTGTGTCACTGGTAGATTTAGTGTTTGAGTACTTTTCTACTTTTAATTTTGGGAAACACTGCATATAAAAATCTGCACATTAATTTGTATCACAGCATATAGCTCACTAATTCTTCTGAGAACATGCAAACGGTGTGTGACAGGTTATATATATAATTCACCAGATGGTTCTAAAAGAGTACATATACCTCACTAAAATGTATAAAAACATGTGTTTGTGTTTGAGTACAACAATATTCCCTGGATGATTGGATGATGCATAGGTAGTGCCTAGGTGATTCCCTGAGAATATAAGTAGTGCCTGGATGATCCCCTGAGTATGTAGGAACTACATCGGTGGTTCCATATCTGCATAGTTACTGCCTGTGTGTTTGCATTACTATATTGCTACTATCTGGGTGTTTGGATGAGCGCATGAGTAGTGCCTGAATGATTAGATAAGTGCATAACTAATTCCTCAATGATCAATACATAGATAGTGGTTGGATGATTAAATGAGTGCTACTCTAGTCCCTGGGTGATAAAAGGACTACATGAATAGTATATATGTGATTTATTGAGTGCATGGATAGTGCGTACGTAATTGTTCAAGTGCATATATAGCACCCGGCAGATTGCATGAGTGCATGAGTAGTGTTTCAGCGATTGAATGAGTACATGACTGCTCCCCATTGGTTTTTGGTTAATTGAACAGGTATGCCTGGGTGATTATATTACTACATGGGTATTGCCTGGATAATTGAATGAGTGCATCAGCAGTGCCTGGCTGATTACATGAGTGCATGACTAATGTCTGAGTAATTGAATAAGTCAATTGTTAAAGCTTGAGTGATTGGATGAAAGATAGTGTACTGCTGTGGTGATTATATTAATGCAAGAACTTTGCCTCAGTAATTGGATGAGAGCATAGATACTGGATGGGTGACAGATTCACTGCAATGGTACTTCCTGTGTAATTGGATGAGTGCCTGACTAGTGCTTGAGTGTTTGGATGAGTGCATGGGTTGTGCCTCAGTATTTGGATGAGGGCATAGGTTATAAGTGGGTGTTTGGATGAGTGCATGGATTGTGCCTGGGTGTTTGAATAACTGCATAGGTACTGCTTTGGTGACTGTATATGTGAATGGTTAGTGCCTGGGTGATTGGATGACTGCATGGGTGTTGCCTGTGTAGTTCAAGGAGTACATAATTAGTGCCTGCGTGAATGGAAGAGTGCGTGTGTAGTACGTGGGTGGTGGAATAAGTGCTTAGATAGTGCGTGAGTGATTCGATAACTGCCTGAGTAGTGGCTAAGTGATTAGATAAGTGCCTGGGTGATTGTAATAATCTCCATTGCTGTTAGTTACATAACAGTTGTGACTATATCTGTAACTCATTGTTTAACTACTTCTGTCAGTATCAAACAATCTGTTTTATTGTATCTATCCTTTTCTAATGAGCTATGTGTCAGAAAAAGTCTAGATATCACACTTCAGATATAATTGGATACATGCCTCTCTATGAGCATACATTGCTCTGTTACTCAGCAAGCACATGCATCAGTAAATTTCTAAAACTGAAAACAACAAATCTCACTTTTTCAAAGCACAAAACCTTTTCTTAATGGCATACCTACATAATTTCTCACATTTTTCTTGTGTGTTTAAAACATATATTCAGCATTTCTCAAAGAAAATTGATACGCCAAATGAAGGTAGCACAAGAACTCTCATCAGACATTCTGCATTTTAAACTCTCCTCAGTTTTAAACAGAGCATTTTTAAAGAAATATACCTCCCTCGACATATACATGACATTTTGACATTTTCATTAGCCTTAAAGAACATAGATCACCATGTAAACATACAAGTGATTCCATAATATACACCTTCAAGCCATCTTTCCAAAAATATATAGTTCTCAGCATCTTTAAATAAACTCAAGAATCCCACCATACATATAACCTTCTACAACCACAAAAAAAATATCTCACCATCTAGACAACGTATGCATTCGTCCATCAGTTAAGCATTATGTTATGTCAATGCCAGCAGCTTCCTGGGGCGGTGTATACACAGTCTGTGGGATTCTGTTTCTCAAATCTTGCTTCCTGTGCCAGACGACTTATGCCCCACCATTACACTTTAACATTTAGAATGGCTGCGATGCAGCAAAGCTTACTATCTGCTGTGGCTTAGACACTACTTATTGTCTACACAGGGAAATTGGAAACCAGTGTCGCTCTAAGGAGGCATGCCTGGATGAGGTCTGTGTGTTTCCCGGAAGATGTCCAGTTCACATTAATGGACATGCCTCTAGATGACTTTTACCTTTTTAGTGAGAAGGCAGGCTCGGCGTTTGAGTCCTTTAAGGACAGTAGGGCCATGACTCCCTCCTTTAGTCTGTCTGTCCCACATGAAAGCCACATCAAAAGTTCTATCCCCTAAATGGCTATGGAAGGGGCTTACAATATTGTCAAGAAGTGCAACTACCCCAACAAATCCTTCAGCCCTTTTGTGGCTAGGTTTGCGGCTCCAACAGACCAGGTGGACAACAGGGTCATAGTAAAACCCAGTCTTTCACCCCTCAAGCTGCTGCTACCTTAAAAGCTCTTTAGTGTGTCCTTCATGGCACACAGTCACACTCTCTGAGGCAGAATCCAACAGTTTCTGCCAGTGTGGCAGGGATTAGCTTTTGTCCTGCAAATTGTCCAGCAGGTTAAGCCCTACCATTTCTTGGCGTCTCGCCGCACCTTCCACAATCCTCATAATGGTTAACGAAGGATCATCTTTCCCTCTTGCAGCAGGAAGTGCAGACCATTCTGGCCAATGGATGCATTGGTTGTTACTTCTGGTGCTTTCTGGTGCTGAAGAGAACAGAAGTCTCTGTCTTGTTTTAGATGTTCGCCCTTTAAGTGTCTTCCCACAGAAAGACAAATTAAGATGTTCACTTGGGCCTAGGTCTTGTCCACTCTCAACCCTGCAGACTGGATGGTAGCGTTGGACATGCAGGACACTTATTTCCACATTCCCATCCAGCAGATCCACTGGTGCTATCTGCGGTTCACTTTGGAGCAACAGCATTTTCCGTCAGCTGTGCTCCATTTTGGCCTCACCACTGCCCCTCTGATGTGGCTGCAGTGCATTTTTGGAGTTCCGGGGTCCCAGTCTTCCCTTAACTTAACGATTTGCAAATGATGGTAGACTCGCCCCAGGCAGTTGATACCAACCTACAGACTATGGTGAGCCTCTTTACATCAATTGGGTTCACTGTTAACATGCTGGAGTCACACCTGAACCCTTTGCAGTTGTCCCCTTAAATCTGAGTCATTGTGGACATCATACAGTTTCATGCCTTACCCCCTTGGGTGGAGAGGCCAGAAAATTCAGGCTATGAATCCAATGTTTCAGCCTCTGTCCAGGCTGACCATGCGGTAGCTGACTATGGGGCTGCTGGGATTGATGGGCTCCTGCATCCTTCTGGTCAAGCAAGCCAGGTGACATATGCAGGCCCTGCAGTGAAGGTCGAAGTCTCAGTGCACATAGCATCAGGGGGGTCTCTCTAACCACGTCCAAATTTAGGATGAGAATGCAAAAGACATGCTTTACCATGGTTGAGTCAGCGGCAGACCCCTCTCTATTTCCCTTCCCACATCTTACAGTAGTGATCAATTCATCGCCTCTGGGTTGGGTAGGCCACTTGGGTGAGGTTGAGATCAGAAGTATCTCGTCTCTGGAAAAGGCTTTTTATTTATATTATGTGTATTGGTAAAGCACACTATAACCTCTGAGGCTATCCTGGCACGGTGCAGGTGCAGGAGCCTGGCCCTGAGGGAGAGGAGCTAGTCGAAGACCCAGTTTTCAGCCTTTTTCAGAATTCCAGATGAGTAGGATGCTCTGAAGTGAAGTGAGGGAAGATGTGCATTGTTGGTAAATGAAATAGTCCCTCTCTCAGGGACTCAGTTGTATTCAGGAAAAACACATTTTGTATTTGGAATCTCACACTCAAGGATCTGTGCTAATAATGACAATGTACGTTTAAAAAACATGTATGGCCGTATTCTAAGAATTAGTACATGTGCTATGACCACAGACTATATGAAGCAGATTGCTATTATTAGGGCTACTAAGAGACTGAATCCATTAAAAGTTTCTATCATGGTTTCCAACACTTGATTTTGTAATTCCTGCACCCAACCCAATCACTCACTAATCTGAGAACAAGGAAAAGGATAAACTTGCCTGTAGGGAAAGTGTTAGAATTGTTGCTATGCATACCTGTCACACAGACGTCCTCTGTGTTATCACACGTTCAGCCAGCGAAGCAGGGAGCCTTCTGTGATCATGGTTCAGACAAATTTAGTTTGAGCTCCAAAGATCCGACCTTGGCCTAGAAAGGATGCCAGTCGGCGATCTGGATTCTGACTTTTCTCTTGACAGCTCAGGGCAAAGACCTGTCTAACCTGGATAGTCAGATTCCAATGTTTATAACAAACCACCTATTAATGTAACTGATTGTGGGGGACAAAGAGGACAGTAATGAGATGGAAAATACTAGCTGCAACCAGTCTTCTCTAAAGGTGTCACCTTTGTGCACATTGCACTGTGTGACAAGGCAGGTTCACAGTGAAATGAAGAGGAGGAGATCCATATTATGTAGAAGTAAGTAGCTTTATTTGGAGGAGAGAATCCCATCCAACATCCCAGTCAGGAGGCAACCAGCAACAGCCGATCCCTTCAAAACTTGCACATTCCATCACCTGAGCCCAGCTCTCCTGTGACATCATGGAGTTCCAGGCTCAGGCCAAGTAACCAAGAGCAGAAGCTGAGAATACCACCCACCTCCCTTCATTATCAACATAAAGAGAAATACAAGGATGTAAATGAAGAAAGAAGAAAGAAAAAAAACAGCAAAAACAACACAAAATTTGCAACTTAAATTAAACATAATTATTCAAATAACAAGGTCTTTTGACCACACGGCGTGATGCACCAGAAGATTTGCTGCAGCCTTCACCACCAGTATTGCCACCAGAAGCTCCGGTGAGTTCCGCTCGTTCTGTGTCACCCCCACCCGTGTTGCCACTACAAACCACCACATGATTCAGATTCCGTCTTGGGTTTTCACAGCATTTGCAAAAAATTTAATGACACGAATAGGTTTTGAAGATTTGGAAAGGCTGCTCTTCCTAGGATTTTTAATCATGACGAGATCCCCCACACGCACCTTTGTTACTTTCACAGCCTTTCTGGAATAAAAGCTAATCTTCCTTGAACACATTTTTCGTTCCTCACGTTTGCGCCAATCAAGATCACCCACACAACGACCGGACTGTAACGCATACGCATTCACCCATGAAGGTTCAATGAAGGTGTTGGGAATCCTTCCTACTCTCCCACTCACCTCACCAATGATAAAAAGTGTCCTGCTCTTAAATTAACTTGTTCTAAATGCAATAAAAAAGGTCATTCGCGTCTGTTTGTAAAGCCAAGGGGGCTACTGTTAAGGAGGTCTGTGTTAGTGATGATTCTGGTCCTGAGTGTAATGATTTCATGTGTGGTCAGATTGTTCTTCAAGTGGGTGACCACAGTAATAACAAACGCAGCCCTGTTGATGCCATTTGTGTAGAAGGAGAGACAACTGATGTTCTATTTGATTCTGGGGCAAAGATTACCATTGTTTCCAATGAATTCTTTTCTAACAAGTTGGCTCACAAAGTCAAGCTACTTCAACATGACATCAATCATAGTGCTTATGGTGGGAAGCCCATAAAATTATGCAGCTATTTCACTGGGGTCATTGATTACAAACAACGCCTCACTTGCGGTAAGGTCTATGTTTCTTAAAAGGGTGATAGCATAATTAGTTGGGCACACCAAGGTGATCTCGGTGTTATGCTTGATCCCGGTAGCTCCACACCTATCAAGCTTAAAGATCGGCCCATCTTAGATGTTAATTCTGTTTCTGATTCTTTATTGTTGTCATGGCTCAAATCTGATTTTCCGAAGGTTTTCAGGGTTGGCTTGGGTTGCTTGAAATCTTATAAGCATGAGATAAAGCTAGTTGATCAAGAAAAACCTGTGAGTTGCAAAGTTAGAAATATTCTCAGTGCCATTCGTGAGGAGATGAAAAAAGAACTTATGAAAGTCAAAGCTGAGGGTATAATTGAGGACGTTGAAGGAACCCAGTGGCTTGCTCCCAAGTTGCTGCAAGGAAGTACAGTGGCAAGTTACACCTCTTTGTGGACCTTAATCATCCTAACAAATGCGTCGTGGTAGACCACTGAAACGGTGCGCTTAAGCAAATAGTCAAGAGAACATGCAAGTAACAGCCAGCCACAAATGAGGAGAACACAGTGTGCGCACCACTGAAACAGTGCGCTTTTGCAGACAGGAAGGCGTAAATTCAGCACCAGTGTGCGTACCACTGAAACAGTGCACTTGAGTAGGGCAGCAGAAGAGACCACTAGAGAGAGAGTTGGGGATGGAACTACACGGTGTACACACCACTGAAATAGTGCACCAGCAATCAGGTGAGCAAGGCACTGAACTAGGGAAGGAAAAGGAGAAGCTCCTAACTCCTCCACAGATGAAGCTGGAAAGATGCGCGCCACCAGCAAAAAGAAGCAAATGCAATACCCAGCTGTGGTAGCGCAGGAGCAAGTTGTGACAGCAAGGAACAAAGCACCTAAGAGACAGGCACCAAGAATGTAATGCGCTATGTGGATGGAGTTAAAAAAAACTGTGCTGCACAAGAACAGAGTGCGAGTGTAGACACAACACCCAGCAGGACAGGTGTGCAGAACACAAGCTGAGTGCATGCACTGCTCAAGCACACTAAGCAGGAGGCAGAAGCGCTGCTGTACTGTTTTTAACGGGCAGCTCCTTGTCCATGCACACACAGCGGGAGGCAGAAGCGCTTGTGTAAATGGAAGACTGCAGAAGGCTGAAGCGCTGCCCTAAATTGAAGACTGAAGCGATGGTTCTCACGGGCAACTCCCTTTAATGTACACTCAGCGGGAAACAGTAGCGCTGCCGTTTAAGGAAAACAGACGCGACAGGGGAAGCTCAGCACATCAAAGAGCGGCCAGCGCAGCGCCTAAAGAGGCGGACAGCAGGAGACAGGTATTGTGGGGATTCTGCTCATACACAGAACTATGCACAAGAAAACAGGACCTCAGTAAATAGGGGTGTACCTCCTATCACCTTAGTACTAGGCCTGGGCGGAAAACTACGCTACGCTCGCGTAGTTTGCGAAGTTTGCGCTACTTCGCACTACGCGAATTGCACGTAGCACAGTGCAAACACGCGTAGCGTAGCGTAGCGTAGTGCAGCGGTCATTTTTTGCTTGCTCGCGGTCCTCAACGTCAAGTTGGCGACCGCGAGCAAGCAAAATGACATCCCGGCGAGACGTTTTCCTCGTTCGCGATCAGCAACATCAAGTTGCCGATCGCGAGCGTGGAAAATAAACCTCCCGGCGAGATTCTCAACGCGGGAGGTCAGGTTTCTCATTGCGAGTGGTCGCGTATGCTCGCGACCGCTCGCGATGAGAAACTACCAGTCCGCGTTGAGAAAGCTGCCACTCGAGTAAAAATCTACTCGAGCGGCAGTAAAGACAGCTCGCACTGTGCAAGATGCCGTTTTCAATGATTGCACAGTGCGGACAAGCATCCGGCACTGTGCAATCATTGCGAACACGCACTACGCAGTTCGCGTAGTGCTACACGTAGCTCGCGTAGTGCGAACTGCACTTTGCGTAGCTTCGCGAAGCGTTACTTCGCGGACTACGCCCAGGGTTACTTAGTACCCAAAATCCCAACCCACTAGCAATAGTGTCTCTTCCAGTCTCCTACAAATATCAAGAAGCTACGAATGTTTAGACAACCCAGAACACGAGCACTCCCGACTCACCTCAGAGTCGCGGGAACAAGACACTCTTTCGCTCTCACGTACTTGTCCACAATAAAATAATCAGAGTCACTAAACAAGTTCAAAATGTTTATTTTGACTATAGTGATCCAATAAACACAGTATGCGAACCACAACTAACAGCAAAATGCATAAGGCAAAAATCATTAGCATTGTTACAATACCATAGAATATAAAAGGAGTCGTCATTTTATAAAGACTGTGAAAAAGGCTAAATAACTAGGCCTAATCACCCTCCCCAAGGCAGTAAGAAGTTATTTTATATAACAGAAGATCTCTAGGCATTATTAGCAGACCCCTACCTGAAAGCCCACACCCAAGGGTTTACATCATAGGAACAGCAGTGCTCAGCTCCATAGAACGGCTCTCTTCGAGTGTGTTTCAAAAACATGCAGCAACTTTATATCAAAGCACGATTCTTCCGCATTGCAGCTGTTGGTTACATGTTTTGTCTAGGTAATAGAGACTGACCAGAACAGAATAACAAGAGACATTGTTGACCGACCTTGCACATTATGTTCAGACAGAATTGAAGGGAAGGCTAAGAACGTGAAAAACAATCTGTTATCATGTACAGGGCAGAGGCAAAGTGTCGCGAAAACAAATGCTTAGCAGAGACGTGCGCAAAAGCAGCAGCATAGGGCAAGCAAAACTCATGCTAACTTAGCAATGTCGACAATGTGTCTTAGGGCCATATAACCCCATATAACACCCTCCCCCTGGTAAGTCAGTAGGACATAGACAGAAGAACAAAAACAGAGTTCAAAAGTCAAGCAGTGATAAAAATATGGGTAAAAACCAAATCGGAGAAAAGCGAAGGGAAAAAATCTGAGAAAAACAGTACGCTGAGCTTGGGAAAGAGAAAAGGAGAGTCTGTATGTCAGACAGTAGAGTACGGACGACCTAAGCAGTCAATCCATAAAGGTTTGGGTGCAAAGGAATGCAATCCCTTCCAATATTTCATCATTGTAATCGGTGGAAAAAAGTGAAGACATCCAATTGAGTAGATCGAAGGAACAATCATGTTCCCTACAAACAAGAGCATCCAAAAATAGAAAAGGCAAACTTGCGTGATATTCAATGAAACTTCGTTGTAGGAAAGTCTGCGCAGCCGCACAGATATCCCATTGATCCAAGATTCCAAGCAAAGCTGCACGTGCCATTGGACCATCCACAGAACAAGCCACGTCATGCGTCTCTAAGGGACCCATCAACCGGCTCAAATCAGGGATTGGACACCACATGTTTGATAAGCAAAGTTCCATCGCCCAGGAAAAATGACACCGTTTGCAATGAAGCACTGGTTGCACGCAAGTAAAATAGGCAAAGCGGAATGTCAAGTCGTAAGTTACGCCAAGTGTGGCTAAAGGCAAGCATCCAAAAGCCTCATATAGGCGATCACGATACAGTTGTAGCTGGGCCGGGCTGTGCAGAGCCACAAAGCGAGCAGCCATTGCGAAGCACAAGGAGGAGAAGCAGGACACCAGCAGCCAGCGCCAATATCAAGGGAAACCCTCCGAAAACGCAGGAAAAGAGAGGATGAATAAAAGCCGGGATTACCCCGAATATAGTTTGGAAGGAAGAGACCAGGCCAGATCCCACACATTTAAAAAAATGGGCAAGGCCTGTCGTATCAGATGCATTAAATATTTGGTGAATTAGTTCCCCAAAATGAAGTGGGAGGTTAGTGTTAAGAAGTGACTGTATCTCACTTGAGGTCCGTGCCACCTGCAACCTGAACATTTCACGTGCGGAAGTGAGGGCCACCTCCTGTTGGAATAAAAGGGCTTTGAGCCTGCTCAATTTGTTGAACTCTGTTTTCAAAGTCGGAATGGAAGGCCAAAGCGAGGAATCTAAACTCCCATGCGGGGGCGGGAAAAGGACATTGCTACAGCAAGTTACGCACTGGGAAACAGTTACTAAATATGGGACACCCGCCCGCAAACCACAGCAGTCTTGACTGTTTAAAATCAGATAGCTGCCGTTAGTAAGCAATGTAAAGACAGGCGTGATAGATGGTACCGGGCTCCCTTTCAAAAAGCAAGCTAGATTGGGCACCGACACGTTCCATTCGCCGTGCAACTTAACGTGTTTGCATACAAGAGAGTGACCCAGTACAGAATCACACTCCTCCCCTGTGAGGAAAACTTCCTTATCCTCCCTCAGACACCGATTAGCAAAGGGCAGGACCCATAATTCATGCAAAAAAGCAGTGCCAAGCGATTCAAAGCGGCCAACAGGAAAGTGTTGCATACATGATTTAAACTGAAAAAGTGAAAAGGGCAAAGTGATAACGCCATGAATTAACCAAACAGCAGAGTCCGTTTCCGCTACGCTCCAAGGCTCCAATTGCTCAATATGTAACAGCGTGTATACAGCATCTTTCATGGACATAATCTTCTATTTATCAGTTAGGTTAAAAGGCAAAAATAAAGCGGTGGCATTTAAATAATCCCAAGGCACTTTACCCATTTTCAGTGTCTGCAATGTCCAAGCGAATTGCATGACCAACCTTAACTGATTCTGACCATGATATAATACAGAAACATCACTTTGCACAATATCTATTACAGAAGAAACAATATTGTCTAAGGTGTAAATGCGTGAAGAAAGCGTATTAATGCTGTTGTCTACTACAGCAAGGACTTTTTCCAAGTTTGCCTGGTCAATTTGACGCAGACAGAAGGCGGCTTCCATCTGCGAAAGTTTCCAAATTTCATTATAAGAGGCATAAAGAAATCTCTTGGCCCTTGGATTACGTGGGCCTAGAAGAAAATCAGCCAAATCAATATCATTCGATAGGATGGAAAGTTGCTGTTTGAAAGATGCAAGGTTAGAGTGTTCCAGCCACTGCTGGCACAATTTACCTACCGAGTATGTTGTCACAGAATGATGAGGTGGATAACGAGGGTCAGGCTTAGTCTGAAAGAAACCAGGTGTAACATTATAGAAACGCAACTGGCATGCATTAGCATTAGATTGCCACAACAACCATCCCAATGGATCGATTTCAGAAACATTAAAGGAGGCATTCTGAAGTAGAGCCTGTAAAGCCTCCACGGTATGGTTATTATGTAACCGCCAATTATTATATTCAGCCAATGCCGGAATTGAGGGGGTATTTAGGTTTTTGAGAGTTGCAAGGCCATAACAGGAAGTCTGGTAAATGGTTTCATTCAAAAACAGCATTTGTGTCGGGATCAGGCAGGCATGATGTAATGCCTCAGTGCCCTGAACCTGCCACGGCTTGGTGCCCCAGATGGATTTTAAATCTATAGTCTGTTTCCAATGGTCATAACCATGGGCGGCCAACTGCGGTCTAAACAAGTTGGCATAAATTAGTTTAGTGTGTGATAATAGGTACTTCGATGTAGGTTTTTTTTTAAGCCGAAAGTAATAGGATTCCGGATTAGTCAAATCATAGGTAGAAAAATATGTGACCTCATCCCTAAGCGTTTTAGAACTCCCTTTTAAGGGAGTGGGACAATGTTCCCATTGGGTAAAATTAAAAACAGGTCTCATGGTGTTAGACTTGTGTAAAAAATGATGCCCATAATGTTGATAGCAAAAAAGATCACCATAATTGGCAGAATTTAAATACAAATCCTCAGCATCAAATGCAGCATAATATTTTAAATCTGAAAACAATGCATGAACGGCTTGCACATCCCAATCATCAGAATGTATGTCCTGTGTCACCACATCTCCTAATGAGACACGAAATACGTACGGAACTCTAATGACCTCTGTAGGGCCATGGATTTCGTAAGCTACTTTGTCCCAAACGATGCCATGATGAACTGGAAAAGCTGAAATATTCACAAAAGTCTTGTCACGTTTCATGATATGGGACGATGTGTGCGGAGCCAAAGTTCCATCGACCATTTTTACGACAGAACGTTCAGGGAGGTAATGGCCATTTATAAGCAAAAAGAACACTGTCACAAACCCATTGGACATGAAAAGAAATATCAGGAGAAGCACCAACCAAATGTAGGTCCATGGGGGAACGACATATGTCTTTTTGAACCAGGAGTGAAAGATACGCAACTTAGACTTAGGTGCATCAGGCAAACTGGATGTAGAGGAGGACGAGGCAGAAGAAAGGGGTGCCGGTCCTCCATCAAAGGCACTCACAGGACTTGGAAGCAAAGGTGAAAGCGTAGAATCCTCTATTCGTACATGTGGGCTGGATGGTATCTTACACACGGAATCAGTAGCCGGAAAAGGACACACAAGATCCATCGCAGAAGATGATGGTCGCACAGGTTGAAGGTCAATTACAGTGTCCATCATGTGAGCAGACATCCTTGTGGCATCAGGTGTCGACAAAGTGAACGGTGCTAAGGATATTGTGTTGCACGAAACTGCAGGTGTCACACTATTCAGAATCGGCCACACGGTGTAACTTGACATTGTCCACTGAGATTAATCTGTTGTCTTTGCGACCTGTTAATGGTGGTAGAATGACAGTACGAGTACCCTTCAGTCCAAGCACAGAAACCGGAGCACGATAAGAGGGACCACATTCTTTTTTGTTTTCAATCTTCTCCCGCACTAGATCTCCAACTTTAGGAAGCCAACCGGTAACAGGAATCAGTTGTGCATCAGCAGGCGAAGTTGGTAAATGCTCAGTTGCCAGGGTATCACAGGACTTTTGTAGATCCTGTAACATAGCAGAATGATTATCTACGTCAAACTTAGAGGCAGCCGCCACAATGTCCAGACCATCAAGGTCAGGAACAAACATGTGAAAGCCAAAGAGCATTTCGTAAGGGGTCCGCCCACCCAGAGATCTTCTAGGGAGATTATTTAATGCACGTTGGACCCCATACAAATGGGACAGCCAGTCCCTGCCAGTACCTAAGACTCTAGCTGTCAAGGATTGCTTTAAGTCACGGTTCATTCGCTCCACAACTGAAATGCCCTCAGGCCTGTATGGAGACGAAAACTGCACCTGTACCCCCAACGACTTCATCACATCCTTGTAAGCCTTAGAGGCAAACGCTGGACCTTGGTCAGAATGGAAGGTACCACAGGCAAACATCCCGATAAAGACACGCAAATCGCTGATGACATTTTGAGCGTCCGCACTACGTTGTGGCCATACCCAGAGGAATCGAGTGCATGAATCAACCGCAACTAAGATATACTTGTATGCAGTATCAGAAAAAAGTGGACCGCAGTGATCAAGATAGACACAGCCAAAAGGTCTATTAGAAATATATAGCTGTGTTTGTGGCAGGCGTGGGACTGTAGAAGGCTTGATTTGTTGACAAACATCACAGCAAAGAACATAGTTACGAGTCTGTTTATATAAACCACGCCACCAGTAACGTTGCTGAAGAATAGTGACTGTTGCCGACACACCAGCATGTGCCGAAGCAATGCTTTCGTGTGCGGCCTTGATAAAAGCTTGTCTGCGGTCTGAGTTGGGAATCAGCCGATCCCCAACCGAAGTTATGGTAACATAAGGAACCTGTTCGGGAGTTACATGATAAGAGTATTTAGAAGGGAAACCCACAGGATAATTACCTCCCTCCCTAGTTGCAGCAACCGCTGCCAGAATTTCATTATCAACCTTAGTCATAGATCGTGTAACTGCTGCTACGGAACACGTGGCTACTGCAGACTTGGCCGCTTCTTCAGCCAGAGAATTACCAAGAGCGTGTGTTCCGATACGCTGGTGGCCAAGAGTGTGAATAACATGTGTGAGAGGCAGACGTTGTTTAAGATCTGCCACTCGAACCCAAAGCGTTTTTATGCTTAATTGCGCTGCCCTTAGAATCGCAGTAATCATTTTGAGACCAAAAGAATAAGTTGTCATTGAACGACTGGACACAATAGTAAGAATCGCACACAATAAGAGTATTCACTAGAGGATCAACAAACTCTAGAGCTAAAACAAGAGCACGCAGCTCGGCCAATTGCGCCGTACAGTCTCCTAGTGCCTGTGTGTGCACAATGGATGACTTAAACTCTCCATCTTCAATGGAGCCAGCCACAATAGCACAAGCCGCTGAATAAGCATGTTTGGAACCCGTGGCCGGTTGCGCCGAGCCATCGGTGTAAATGATGCAGTTGTATTCACACAGAGGAAGAAGGGACAAAGGAGGAGGATGAACAAATTCATACTGCAAAAACTCCTGAGTCTGAAGAGATGGATCAAAGACAAATGTGACATCTGAAGACGTCAAAGAAGTAGCCCACTGAATCCAACGTGGGTGCAATGCCTTAGAGTAAGGCACACTAGCTTTAGTCACCGCTTCCAAGGCAGGGAGGGAGTGACCATAAGAATGCGTTTGCCCTGCGCCAGTGAGCGTTCCTTTAGAATCGCCATCTGCACTGCTGCTAAGATTTTTTCTACAGAGGGAAAACGCATTTCAGTCGCAGTGTACAAGTGTGACTTGTATGCAATAGGTATTGTGTCTCCTTCATTGAATGTTAAGTCCGTGAAACCCACTGCCCCAGAAACGATACGTATTACCAGGTTGGTGGTGTTATCACGAGTCATTAAGAAGTTAGTCGCAAGCAAATCCGCCTGCAAAGACTGCAGGACGGAAGTATGTTCCGGAAGCCAGCTGGCAGAAGAGAACTTAGGTTGTATCAATGCATAAAGCAGTTTGATACGCTGGGCATAGTCGGGAATGTAAGTCCTCCCGAAGTTTAAAAACCCCAGCAGGGATTGTAACTTTTTCAAAGAAGAAGGTGGTTGCAAATGTGCACACTTCTCTAGGAAATGAGGTACTAGACCCTTTCCTTCATTATTGAGCTCGTAGCCCAAAAAGAGCACTGCCAGATGGGCAATGTGTGACTTTGCAAAATTAAACTTGTAACCATAGTCGGCAAAAGACAATATTATGTGGTCGACTCGGTCAAGACGCGGCACGAGGTCGTCGTCTGTCAAATAGATATCATCAACATACGACAAGGCCTCAGGGTCAATGTCAACAAAGAAACTATGCGTGCCGCAAATGCCCCGGGGCTGTCCTTGTACCCCATAGGCAACCGTGTACATTTTTTCTGATTTCCGACGCAACTGAATGCTGTCAGGTCACCACTCGCACGGTCGAGATTGTGACTGTAGAAACCATTGGAAATGTCAAGTGTTGTTTTGTATTTTTTACGAACAATATTATTCACAAGCGCTGAACTGTGCGTGTTTTGTACCGCAAAGGTGCGGCAATGGCTGTTCAAATTTCTATAATCCAATACAATCCAAAAAGATCCATTAGGTTTAGGGACAGTAAAAAGAGGATTATTCATAGGTGATACACATGACTCAATGACCCCCTGATACTCCAATTGTCTTAGAATTTCACAAACAGAAGCCTTCGCTTCAAGTTTGATGGGATATTGAGGTTGAGGTTGTGGCATAGAGCGCAATGGTATTTCATGAGCTGGAGAATCAACGTCCCAACCCACTTGATTGCGATACACCGCTGGGGCTAAGGCCATAGCCCATTATTCTGCAAGAGCCTGCGCTTGTTCCTCAGGGACACAACATGAAAAACTCGGAAGTATCACATCTTCCCCTCTAGAAGAGGCTAACACAAAGGGTGGAGGCCAATCTTTCTCCGCCAATAAAATGTCATATATAGCGGTTAGATTCTCCCAGAACACAACCTTAATGGGACGCAGTATACCACCTTCAATTACGAAAAGGACTTTGTGTAGTCTATCCGGGGGGCAACCCGGGTATCTGCAGTCTCAATGGTTACAAATGTGTCAGTTGCTGTCACATCCAGACGGGGATGTAGAGCCTCCCTGACTATGGTAACCTCCGCCGCGCTGTCGAGCAGAGTCACCACCCATCTCTGATCCAGGAGTCGCGTCCTCATCGTCTGTGGCATTTCTTGCTGTTAAAGCGGCAACCTTTTTCTTTTGTAAAGGAGGACGGGTTCGTGCGGAATCACCCTGCTTGTCCTTGATGTCAAACTGCTGAGGCTGTTCACTAAGGTGTGACGCAGGTTGACCTCTCCCCCGATCCTGGCGATCCCCTCCACCGGCTTGTGAGCCAGATGTTTCCTGTAAAGAACGAGGAGAACGCTGATCAGGAACCTGAAATCTTTCAGGAGACTTAATTTTAGCGCGATCGCGCAAGTCATAAGTACGTTCAGAAGCATCAGGGGTTGGTGAACTAGCACGCGCACCCTGCTTCTGTTGTTTGGAACCCTGCTTTTTATTTCTCTGCCAATTCTTTTTAGGAAAGAAAGGGCGCCCATCCTTATCAGGTTGGGCCTGTGGGGTTTTTTGAGACTGCGTTTGTGTTTGAATGACAGGCTTATTTCCCAGACTATTGCGGCCTATGGTTTTATAAGCCTTTGCAATAATCTTTGGTAATTCTCGTGGTTTGTCAGCCTCCGTGACCGCCTCTAAGCGGTTTGCTACTTGAAAGCTAACGGCATCTCCCTTGACATTCGCAAGGATCATATCAGCAACCACGTCGAACACCCCCACCAGTCTCATCCCCAGTTCAACAGCCGCTTCGGCACCGTGTTCATCTTGAACGCGCTTAACTTAATCACAGAGGGGAGTACGGTCATGGAGGGGGTGCCGAAACACACAGAATATACCGCTGCAAACACCCTGCCCCAGGTGTTACAATCAGCCAATTCGGGAATTAAGTCTTTAGGCAAACTCATAGTTAAGATCCTGTGTTTATCCACAGGAGTGGTATTAGGAAAGACAGCTTCGATCTGTCCAAATTTCTCGGCAAGCCAATAAGGCAATTCATCCTTATTCTGTGGGCGCTTGCCCATGACAGAATTAACAATAACGGGACTGATGGTTACGCCACCAGGACACGCAGGTTGTACTGCAGCGCCAGGTGGTACCACCTGGACGGTGCGTGTGACGTACTGTATTACAGCTCTATATACGCGCACTAACGAAGTATGCAAGACGCGGAGCTCTGCCAAAGTAGCACTTGTAAAAGCACGTGGGTGTGGAGTAAATCCAGCCAAAACGGGCCATGTGGCCCCATCTATAGATAAAGGGCCTAAACGGACAACCGTTAATGGGTGAGGAAGGGCGCCATTAAACCAAATACGGTGTTGCCAAGCTGTAAGCGGAATCTCAAGAGCTCTATAAGGCTGATACTGCTGAGGAACGGCAGTGGCAGCATATGTGTGAAACAAATCATCAGTGCCATCCACCGCAGGAAAGGTGACCCAAGAGTAAAAAACTTCAAACTGGTGAGCCGGATCGGCTTCCACCACAAAAATAAGTGCGGCCCCAGCATCAGGAACCGCATAATGAGTCAAGTGCGCTCTCAGCGCGGCTCTGCTATGAGCCGGAATATCTACTGCAGCCATTATAGTAGAAAGTAGAACAACTTAAAGTGAGGCAGCGCAAACACGGGTTATAAGAAAAGAAATACCTTTTAAAACTTCAAGCTTGAATAAACCTATAAAAATGTCAATATAGGAGGTTACTCCGTCACAGCTGTCTCCGGAAACAGAAGTGAGGGTATTGTGGACCAGCACAAGAACTACTCAAGCGTCCCGCAGATAAGAACCAGACCAAGCGTTGGCGGCGCCATGTTGTGGGGATTCTGCTCATACACAGAACTATGCAAAAGAAATCAGTAAATAGGGGTGTACCTCCTATCACCTTAGTACCCAAATCCCAACCAACTAGCAATAGTGTCTCATCCGGTCTCCTACAAATATCAAGAAGCTATGAATGTTTAGACAACCCAGAACACGAGCACTCCCGACTCACCTCAGAGTCGCGGGAACAAGACACTCTTTCGCTCTCACGTACTTGTCCACAATAAAATAATCAGAGTCACTAAACAAGTTCAAAATGTTTATTTTGACTACAGTGATCCATGATACAGTATGCGAACCACAACTAGCAGCAAAATGCATAAGGCAAAAATCATTAGCATTGTTACAATACCATAGAATATAAAAGGAGTTGTCATTTTATAAAGACTGTGAAAAAGGCTAAATAACTAGGCCTAATCACCCTCCCCAAGGCAGTAAGAAGTTATTTTATATAACAGAAGATCTCTAGGCATTATTAGCAGTCCCCTACCTGAAAGCCCAAACCCAAGGGTTTACATCATAGGAACAGCAGTGCTCAGCTCCATAGAACGGCTCTCTTCGATTGTGTTTCAAAAACATGCGGCAACGTTATATCAAAGCACGATTCTTTCGCATTGCAGCTGTTGGTTACATGTTTTGTCTAGGTAATAGGGACTGACCAGAACAGAATAACAAGAGACATTGTTGACCGGCCTTGCACATTATGTTCAAACAGAATTGAAGGGAAGGCTAAGAACGTGAAAAACAATCTGTTATCATGTACAGGGCAGAGGCAAAATGTCGCGAAAACAAATGCTTAGCAGAGACGTGCGCAAAAGCAGCAGCATAGGGCAAGCAAAACTCATGCTAACTTAGCAATGTCGACAATGTGTCTTAGGGCCATATAACCCCATTTAACACAGGAGAGCTGCAGTTAATGGAGTAGAGACGCCACAGGAGCAGCTCAGCACATCCGGGGATGGCCCTGCCATTGATGGAGATCAGGCACCACAGGGATTTTGTTTATTTACGTGCCCGCAGTAATTTTAATAGAGATCATGCGCTACATGGGTTTTGTTTATTAGGGTGCCAGCGGTAGTTCTCTGAGGAGGGCAGCTTCAAAACCCTTTACATGCGCATACAACCAGTAAGCAGCGGAAGCGCTGACGGATCAAACATGCGGGAAATAAAACGTAATACAATACCTAGCGGCCCACGGGCCGGACCTCATCAGCTTGACAGTGGGATCGATGAACAGACTGTTGTGTTGAGATTCTCTCACTCCAACGAGCCGACTACGCCAGTGTGACAAGGCAGGTTCACGGTGAAATGAAGAGGAGGAGATCCATATTATGTAGAAGTAAGTAGCTTTATTGAGAGGAGAGAATCCCATCCAACATCCCAGCCAGGAGGCAACCAGCAACTGCCAATCCCTTCAAAACTTGCACATTCCATCACCTGAGCCCAGCTCTCCTGTGACATCATGGAGTTCCAGGCACAGGCCAAGTAACCAAGAGCAGCAGCTGAGAATACCACACACAATGTTATATCTTGTGTATGTACCAGACAACCCTGTAATATAGATATTCCAGGGCATCTTAGCAAACTCATGCCTCACATGCTAATGATAGAAGAACAAGAAAATGTTGTTGTTCACTCTGACTGTGCCTTCTTGTCATGCAATGTGAAAAACAAGTCATTTAAATTGGGGAAACTGGAATAACTGAAACTAGGTTAATGTTAAGTATACTTAACAAGCATTGGCATAGCCAATAGGTCTCGCCTTTGGGACCTTATAAGTGTTTAGTTATCCAGCACAATATCCTTGGTGCAACAACATCAACTGTTGCATGGCTAAACACTTATAAGGTCCCAAAGGCAAGACCTATTGGCTATGCCAATGCTTGTTTTAGCATAGTTACAGATGGCTCTGCCAGTGCACACCCATCCTACCCGAAGGCAGTGACACCCACTCTCAGTTCTGCCAATCCAACTCAATTCTGACTTACATAAATGTCTTCTATTGCAGCATACGGGAGAATGGCTCTACCAGTGTCCCTCAAACATGACCTGGTGTACTGAGACCCATAATGCATCTCGCTTCCACTCTGCATAAATGCCTTCTATTGCAGTGTACTTTCAAATGGCTCACAAAGGCATTGTGAAAGCACTTCTTGAAGCTCCTGAGCCAGCTTCCAAAAACCGCTGGGGTTCTTTCTGGGTCTTACAGAGATGCCGAATTTGTGAGTGAATACTCTGCTAAAGTGGAACCTTGTAGATCATTATTGGAAAAAAATGTCAAATTTGAATTTGTGAGGAGAGGAAAAGCTGCCTTCAAACTGATTAAAGAGGAAATTGTGGATGCACCTTGTTCTAAACCTTTGATTTTGGGGAGGCAATGCATTGGCTGCTGTTGATGCAAGCAAGAGGGGGTTGGGGGCTGCATTGCAACAATGAGATGTCCAAAAAGAGTGAGAAATAGCTTATGGGTCTATGGATTTGCATGAAGTAGAGAGATACAAGAGAGAGGCAACATATGTCCAATATGAGAGGGATGGTTTCTCACAGTACACTGTGAGAGGCAGATCTAGGGCAGATTAAATTTCACAGTAAGCAAGGAAAATCACTTGCAAAGTGGTCTAAGCCTGTTAAAGTGACCAAAGTCTTTAAGCATGCTGTCAGAGTTGCTGATGGTGGTGTGTGGGTACAACTGTTAATCCCTAAGAGATGGATAGAGTGTTAATATGCATTGGTGCTTCCAGTGATGCGGGTCATAGTGAGTCAAATTCAGATCACTCTGGTTTGAGTACGCCTTGGAGAGACGACTTACCTCATTCATTGCTTAGCTGTAGTAATATGTTTGGAGTAAGTTTGTTTCCAATTTCTTAGGTGATTTGGATATGCCCGTTTGTGAAACAGGAGTGATACATAGCACCAAGAATGGGAAGCTTTAGGGTAGATTGGAAGAATTTGTATTGCCTTATATGGCCTCCTTTGTCACCTCTTGTCGTGTATGGTTTCTATTTTATTTGTTATTTCTTTTTGTTTGTTTTGTTGAAGGCAAGGGGTGTGGTAGGGGGTTCCTTGAAAATAGATCAGTGAATGCAGAAATGTTAGCTGAATGTGGTTTGTTTGATGATGTTTAGAACTAAGAGGTGGAATTTAGAATGTGGTTCAAGAGAGAGTCAATTAGTTCTGCTGGGTGTCTGCTCCTTTGTCACTTTGCTGACTTGTGCTCTTTTCTTACTGGTTGTCTAGAAACATTTTCACATCCATTTTCCTGACTATGGCGTTTCCTTGATCAACCATTGTTCATATACATACATCGGACGTTATGGGAATTAAAAAACTTTTTCAAACAGGTATTGCTCAGTCCTGCCAGGGCTAGTCATATGCACAAAGTAATGGATTGCATTTGATTGCCATCCCACACAGTCTGAACCAAAAATCAATTGAAGAGAAGGGCCATTTCCCCAATTTACAAGTGCAGTTGTGTAGTGCAGTCTGAAGGAAAAATATATTTGTCTTATTTAAGCTTTAATGAACTCTCGAAGGTACTGTTGTGGTTCCAAGCTCCCACAAGTAAGAAGCAAGATAGTGCTTGCATTTCAACAGTCCTGAAAAAAGCACTGTTGCAAGATTTTACCATGAATGCCTGTTTTAATTTCTTTTAATTTTGGGAATATTCTGCTGAAATCTCTAGTTGTTCAACAAGAATTTTAGGGTTTGTGTAAGTCTTCTGTATATCCTCCTGATTAAGTGGAGCGGTTGTTCCCCAAGTTTTCATACCCTAACTTAAGGAAATAGTTCAGTACAACTCATTGTCTAGCCTTGTGTGGATGTTCTATCTCGCTTCTACGAGAAAATGAACAAAGTGATGCAACTTCCCAATTTGAAAAGCATAGACAGCTCAGTATAGTCTAAACTTTCTAGATTTGTTCCTCGTACACTTTAGCTCAATAAGGCAAAACTTGATTAGTTTTACTCAAGAACACATGGAAGATAGTTGCACAGTACACTGCATCATAATTGGCTATAAGCAGATCTTAGCTCCCGACACCCTAAAATTTAGAAGGTGATGACTTAATTTGAGGCTACCGCATTAGGGTATATTTTAGTCTGCTTTCTAGATAATAATTTTTTTACCTAACCAGTTTTGGTGCAATTCAACCACCGTGATGACTTGGATAAATAAATACCTTCCACATACAATTTCCTTTCTTTTGGTCGGAATCATTTTAATTCCTTATGTGTAAAGTCTCATTAGGAAAACGGCATCTCTAGTACTCCGGTGTCCGTGTCCCCTTTGCTGTACTAACAGTTTTAATACCTCCTCCATCTTGCAGCTGAATCCAATCCAACTGGGGTGATGTTTGCCCACACTGTACACCAGTAAGTATGCTCAAATGTGGCTCCAGTGATTGCGTCACACACCTGTCACGTGGTAAGCGTGCGGGGACTCAGCATGTCGCTGAAAGAGTTTTAGTGTTCTGGAGCGGAGGTTTTGAAATAATTAACAGGATCACTTACCTGAAATTAAAGTCTTGTTAACGCTCGCCCTACTTAGCGGCAAAGTCTTTTAGAACCAATGAAACAAAATAAAAAATGGTGTGCGTGCGGACTCGCTTTACTTTAATACCAGGTCGTGTCCCCTTGGTGTTCCTTACATTTCCTCTCAATGGCTTTGTCTGAAATTGTAATGCGCAGTGCCAACTTTATTATCAAATGTTTTTACATTAAAATACACGTAAGGAAAACAGTTTGGAATCAGATGAACTGACATGTAGTGGACCTAGTTGTGCTAGCCTGTGTGTTAGAGGGTATTATTGCCGTCCGTGGGGGTGAGGGAATACTGCTTCCAGCGGCATATTAGACAAATCCTTCCTCGCCCTTGGTTTTGCTCAGTTGTTTGATTTTATTTAGCCCCGAGTCGTCCTGCACGAGGGCAGAGGCTGTTGAATAGTCATCTATGTTTTTCAGCACAAAATTGTCACTTGAAATACGTTCATCGCTCAAGAGTTCACCGAAATAAAACAGAGAACCCGATCATGCGGTCATATGTCAATTCTTTTAGATATTCTATTTGGTGTCCTAAAACATTTCTCAAAAAGGCGGCGCGACAGGGGGAGCCAGGGGATTGTTTATATCCTGTCACAATTTATGGAATGTGAAATTCCTTTGCTTTGCATTACCTTTATTGTACTGCTTGAATCGTGTGTTAGACTATTTATTCATTACGTGCTTTTTACTTAGCATGGTGCTTGCTTACCAGACTCGGTTGTGTGTGACATCTCGTGCAGTAGAATCCTGGTGGGCGTATCGGGGTCGCGAGGCAGTTCTATTGACATCAGGACTCTGTTGCTTGCGGACGCTGAGCGGATCTCTGCGGGCGCGTGCCCCCTGATACACATAAAACTCTGCACCGGTTCTCATGCGGTGTTTTCTTCATCTAGTCAGACACATCACGACGATATGTGTACTGCAGGCCTCAAGAATTATAAGGCTGCCAGACGAATATCCAGAAATAGAAAGGTGGCTTCCGCCCTCATCCGACAGCACAATTGTATTTCCCGTAGAAGGGCCTGCTTGATGTTATTTATGGATGTTTAATAATTGTATTAGCATGCAGTTATAAAATGTATGAACCTTTTCCTCACCAGGACTTTTAAACGTCCGCATGTGACCGGGTTAGTTTTTAAACAAACCGGACGGTTTTTAAATTGAACCCGACATCCAAGGTTACAAATCTTACTTCCAGCCGCTCATATCACATGGTTGCCGCGAATTTTAGCTCCTGATTGCCACTGCGGTGTACTGGTGAACAGTCGGCACTGTGCGCAAACAGAGCTCGCGCCCTCAGACTCCGGAAATAGCATTCTTCAAGGAAAGAAACAATGGCCATCCGAATCTAATCCGCGCTGCAGTTCCATCTATTCTAGTTCAGGAACTGGGTGGATTAAAACATGGCTCCTTACCGAGACTTTGTTTCCTCACAGAGTAAAATGAACAGCTGGGCAGGATTTCTGAACTGCTTATTTCACGCATGATTTAACAGGTTTGACGAGAGGCAGCAGAGGGAGGGGAGAGGGGGGGGGCCTGCGCCTGTTTCCCTTGCGGGAGCGAGCAGGAACCATCTGTTAATTACAAACAGATGGTTTGAAAGCTCGCTCCCGCAAGGGAATCGCCAAACGTGCACGCGTTGCCATTCAAAGCATGCAATGCGTGCACGTTTGTGACTGCAAAACTGAATCGATTACAAGAGGTCTTTTTTCCTATGCAGCGCATGCGCGCTGCGTAGGCGAGACCTAAAAATGAAGTCTGGTGCAGGAATACAACCCCTCATCCCCTTGTGTGTCAAGGCTGAAGTCATACGTAAAAGGTAAATTAATTATTTGTAATTCATCTGATTTAAAATCACATATATAAAAACTATATTTGATATTGGAGATAAAAACAATTATAGAGTATAAAATCATACGAAAATATATATATTTTGAAGCATAAAAACTATGCATCTTATACAATACATTTCATGATTCGTTATATAAGAACCTTGCATACGTGTTCCAAACTAATATTGCATTGTATTTGCAGTCAAATGAACATGATTACTTTAAAGCTGTGCATGTTTCAAGCTATTACATAAAAGAAAAACATTCATAAAAGTGGTCTTAATTAAAGATACAGTTTGTCAATATAAGTCAACTAGGGGTGTGCGAAGCCAATCAGAAAAAATAAAAGGGATTTAAAAATCAATCTGAAATAGGACCAAAGTTTCTAGTAAAGTTCCTCACCATCTAAAATTGTCACATCAGGGCTGTTGTATTTTTGGAATCCGCATGCTACGTCTCAATGTCCATATAGCATGTAAACTGCTGCACGTGGCTTTCCTGCATCTGCTGCATATTCAGTTGGAGACTCGGCACGTGCCTTCAGTGGTTCCACGGAAAAATCTGCACATGGTTCTCCTACTCTCCTGCTGCATTAAGGGCACACCGGAGATGACGGAGGTGATGTCACCAGTGACAGTTCTCATTCAAGTCAGAGGTGAACAGGCGAAGGCGGGCCACTATGGTGGACTTTCTGTACAATTGGCAGTATGGTTGGTTGGTAAAACCTCCGATGAGACCTCAGCTATCGCACAAGACGGTCTACACCCAGGCAATCCTTCAGTGTTTGTGCTAGATGCAGGTCCAACCATACTCTAAAGCACGGGTACTCATAGTACGGCCCGCGGGCCGCCAGCGGCCCGGCAAGCCTTCCTTTGCGGCCCGCGGACCTTGCAGACATCGTACCTGTGTTTTTGTTTTTTTTACAGAGTGGCAGCAAACACAGACTCTGCTCTATGGGGGCCGGGCGATTCCAGCGATAGTCCCAGTGGAGCTGCAGGGGCGCTAAGAAGAGGTAAAATACAACAAAGCCTCGTTATCATGCAAATGGTCTTTTAAAGACCTGTGAAGTACTCGGGTGCGGCTGTGTGTGTGCCCGGGAAGCTGTCTCAGCCCGGGCTGCCACACACGCGGGGTGAGGTGACAGAGAATGATAGAGGACAGCAGGGTGTGAGAGCCCGGTAAGATGGCAGAGGGTTACAGAGGGCAGCAGGAAGTGAGAGCCGGGTGAGGTGACGGAGGGTAGCAGGGAGTGAGAGCCGGGTGAGGTGACGGAGGGCAGCAGGGAGTGAGAGCCGGGTGAGATGGCAGAGGGTTACAGAGGGCAGCAGGGAGTGAGAGCCGGGTGAGATGGCAGAGGGTTACAGAGGGCAGCAGGGAGTGAGAGCCGGGTGAGGTGACGGAGGGCAGCAGGGAGTGAGAGCCGGGTGAGGTGACGGAGGGCAGCAGGGAGTGAGAGCCGGGTGAGATGGCAGAGGGTGACAGAGGGCAGCAGGGAGTGAGAGCTGGGTGAGGTGACAGAGGGTTGCAGGGAGTGAGAGCCGGATGAGGTGACAGAGGGCAGGGAGTGAGAGCCGGGTGAGGTGACAGAGGGCAGGGAGTGAGAGCCCGGTGAGGTGAAGGAGGGCAGCAGGGAGTGAGAGCCGGGTAAGGTGACAGAGGGTGACAGAGAGCAGGGAGTGAGAGCCGGGTGAGGTGACGGAGGGCAGCAGGGAGTGAGAGCCGGGTGAGATGGCAGAGGGTGGCAGAGGGCAGCAGGGAGTGAGAGCCAGGTGAGGTGTGCGTTAAGAGCCTGTGATGTGATGTTTCCCGCCAGCCTGTAGTCAGAGAGTTGAGCCAAGGCCAGGGAGCTCAGGCCTGGGAGGGAGACAGAGAGGGAGACAGAGAGAGAGGGAGACAGAGAGAGGGAGACAGAGGGAGGGAGACAGAGGGAGGGAGATAGAGGGAGAGACAGAGGGAGAGACAGAGGGAGGGAGACGGAGAGAGAGGGAGACAGAGAGGGAGACAGACAGAGGGAGACAGACAGAGGGAGACAGACAGAGGGAGAGACAGAGGGAGAGACAGAGGGACGGAGACAGAGGGACGAGACAGAGGGACGGAGACAGAGGGACGGTGACAGAGGGAGGGAGACAGAGAGAGATACAGAGAGAGGGAGACAGAGGGAGGGAGACAGAGAGAGACAGAGGGAGACAGACAGAGAGAGACAGAGGGAGACAGACAGAGGGAGGAGGGCGACAGGCAGAGGGAGGAGGGCGACAGACAGAGGGAGACAGACGGAGGGAGACAGAGGGAGGGAGACAGAGGGAGGGAGACAGGGAGGGAGACAGAGGGAGGGAGACAGGGAGACAGACGGAGGGAGACAGAGGGAGGGAGACAGAGGGAGGGAGACAGGGAGGGAGACAGAGGGAGGGAGACAGGGAGGGAGACAGAGGGAGGGAGACAGGGAGGGAGACAGACAGAGGGAGGGAGAGGGAGGGAGGGAGACAGAGAGAGAGAGAGAGAGAGAGAGAGAGAGAGGGAGGGAGAGAGAGAGAGATAGAGAGAGGGAGGGAGGGAGAGAGAGGGAGCGAGACAGAGGGAGGGAGACAGAGGGAGACATACAGAGAGGGAGACAGAGAGAGAGGGAGACAGAGAGAGAGGGAGACAGAGAGAGAGGGAGACAGAGAGAGGGAGACAGAGGGAGACAGAGGGAGACAGACAGAGGGAGACAGACAGAGGGAGACAGAGGGAGAGACAGAGAGAGGCAGACAGAGGGAGACAGAGGGAGACAGAGGGCGACAGAGGAAGGGAGACAGACAGAGAGAGACAGAGGGAGACAGACAGAGGGAGGAGGGCGACAGGCAGAGGGAGGAGGGCGACAGGCAGAGGGAGACAGATAGAGGGAGACAGAGGGAGGGAGACAGGGAGGGAGACAGACAGAGGGAGACAGACAGAGGGAGAGACAGAGGGAGGGAGACAGAGGGAGGGAGACAGAGGGACGGAGACAGAGGGACGGAGACAGAGGGAGACAGAGAGAGACACAGAGAGAGGGAGACAGATGGAGGGAGACAGACAGAGAGAGACAGAGGGAGACAGACAGAGAGAGACAGAGGGAGACAGACAGAGGGAGGAGGGCGACAGGCAGAGGGAGGAGGGCGACAGACAGAGGGAGACAGACGGAGGGAGACAGACGGAGGGAGACAGATGGAGGGAGACAGAGGGAGGGAGACAGGGAGGGAGACAGGGAGGGAGACAGGGAGGGAGACAGACAGAGGGAGACAGAGAGAGAGAGAGAGAGGGAGGGAGAGAGAGGGAGAGAGAGAGAGAGATAGAGAGAGGGAGGGAGACAGAGAGAGAGAGGGAGGGAGGGAGACAGAGGGAGGAAGACAGAGGGAGACATACAGAGAGGGAGACAGAGAGAGAGGGAGACAGAGAGAGAGGGACAGCAGGGTGTGAGAGCCCGGTAAGATGGCAGAGGGTTACAGAGGGCAGCAGGGAGTGAGAGCCGGGTGAGGTGACGGAGGGTAGCAGGGAGTGAGAGCCGGGTGAGATGACGGAGGGCAGCAGGGAGTGAGAGCCGGGTGAGATGGCAGAGGGTTACAGAGGGCAGCAGGGAGTGAGAGCCGGGTGAGGTGACGGAGGGCAGCAGGGAGTGAGAGCCGGGTGAGGTGACGGAGGGTGGCAGAGGGCAGCAGGGAGTGAGAGCCAGGTGAGGTGTGCGTTAAGAGCCTGTGATGTGATGTTTCCCGCCAGCCTGTAGTCAGAGAGTTGAGCCAAGGCCAGGGAGCTCAGGCCTGGGAGGGAGACAGAGAGGGAGACAGAGAGAGAGGGAGACAGAGAGAGAGGGAGACAGAGAGAGGGAGACAGAGGGAGGTAGACAGAGAGAGAGAGAGAGATAGAGGGAGAGACAGAGGGGGAGACAGAGAGAGAGGGAGACAGAGAGGGAGACAGACAGAGGGAGATAGACAGAGGGAGATAGACAGAGGGAGACAGACAGAGGGAGAGACAGAGGGAGGGAGACAGAGGGACGGAGACAGAGGGACGGAGACAGAGGGACGGTGACAGAGGGAGGGAGACAGAGGGAGGGAGACAGAGAGAGACACAGAGAGAGGGAGACAGAGGGAGGGAGACAGAGAGAGACAGAGGGAGACAGACAGAGAGAGACAGAGGGAGACAGACAGAGGGAGGAGGGCGACAGACAGAGGGAGGAGGGCGACAGACA
Source organism: Calotriton arnoldi (assembly GCA_963921515.1). NCBI lineage: Eukaryota > Metazoa > Chordata > Amphibia > Caudata > Salamandridae > Calotriton > Calotriton arnoldi. Next base: position 62,102 of record CAWUFW010006593.1, on the reverse strand, counting down.
GAGGGTGACAGACGGAGGGAGACAGAGGGAGGGAGACAGAGGGAGGGAGACAGGGAGGGAGACAGAGGGAGGGAGACAGGGAGGGAGACAGGGAGACAGAGGGAGGGAGACAGAGGGAGGGAGACAGGGAGGGAGACAGAGGGAGGGAGACAGGGAGGGAGACAGACAGAGGGAGGGAGAGGGAGGGAGGGAGACAGAGAGATAGAGAGAGAGAGAGAGAGAGAGAGAGGGAGGGAGAGAGAGAGCGATAGAGAGAGGGAGGGAGACAGAGAGAGAGAGGGAGGGAGACAGAGGGAGGGAGACAGAGGGAGACATACAGAGAGGGAGACAGAGAGAGAGGGAGACAGAGAGAGAGGGAGACAGAGAGAGGGAGACAGAGGGAGACAGAGGGAGACAGACAGAGGGAGACAGACAGAGGGAGACAGAGGGAGAGACAGAGAGAGGCAGACAGAGGGAGACAGAGGGAGACAGAGGGCGACAGAGGGAGGGAGACAGACAGAGAGAGACAGAGGGAGACAGACAGAGGGAGGAGGGCGACAGGCAGAAGGAGGAGGGCAACAGGCAGAGGGAGGAGGGCGACAGATAGAGGGAGACAGAGGGAGGGAGACAGGGAGGGAGACAGACAGAGGGAGAGACAGAGGGAGGGAGACAGAGGGAGGGAGACAGAGGGACGGAGACAGAGGGACGGAGACAGAGGGGAGGGAGACAGAGAGAGACACAGAGAGTGGGAGACAGAGGGAGGGAGACAGACAGAGAGAGACAGAGGGAGACAGACAGAGAGAGACAGAGGGAGACAGACAGAGGGAGGAGGGCGACAGGCAGAGGGAGGAGGGCGACAGGCAGAGGGAGACAGAGGGAGGGAGACAGACGGAGGGAGACAGAGGGAGGGAGACAGGGAGGGAGACAGGGAGGGCGACAGGGAGGGAGACAGGGAGGGAGACAGACAGAGGGAGACAGACAGAGGGAGATAGAGGGAGAGACAGAGAGAGGCAGACAGAGGGAGACAGAGGGAGACAGAGGGCGACAGAGGAAGGGAGACAGACAGAGAGAGACAGAGGGAGACAGACAGAGGAGGAGGGCAACAGGCAGAGGGAGGAGGGCGACAGGCAGAGGGAGACAGATAGAGGGAGACAGAGGGAGGGAGACAGGGAGGGAGACAGACAGAGGGAGACAGACAGAGGGAGAGACAGAGGGAGGGAGACAGAGGGAGGGAGACAGAAGGACGGAGACAGAGGGACGGAGACAGAGGGAGACAGAGAGAGACACAGAGAGAGGGAGACAGAGGGAGGGAGACAGACAGAGAGAGACAGAGGGAGACAGACAGAGAGAGACAGAGGGAGACAGACAGAGGGAGGAGGGCGACAGGCAGAGGGAGGAGGGCGACAGACAGAGGGAGACAGACGGAGGGAGACAGACGGAGGGAGACAGATGGAGGGAGACAGAGGGAGGGAGACAGGGAGGGAGACAGGGAGGGAGACAGGGAGGGAGACAGGGAGGGAGACAGACAGAGGGAGACAAAGAGAGAGAGAGGGGGGGGAGGGAGAGAGAGGGAGAGAGAGAGAGAGATAGAGAGAGGGAGGGAGACAGAGAGAGAGAGAGAGGGAGGGAGGGAGACAGAGGGAGGAAGACAGAGGGAGACATACAGAGAGGGAGACAGAGAGAGAGGGAGACAGAGAGAGAGGGACAGCAGGGTGTGAGAGCCCGGTAAGATGGCAGAGGGTTACAGAGGGCAGCAGGGAGTGAGAGCCGGGTGAGGTGACGGAGGGTAGCAGGGAGTGAGAGCCGGGTGAGATGACGGAGGGCAGCAGGGAGTGAGAGCCGGGTGAGATGGCAGAGGGTTACAGAGGGCAGCAGGGAGTGAGAGCCGGGTGAGATGGCAGAGGGTTACAGAGGGCAGCAGGGAGTGAGAGCCGGGTGAGGTGACGGAGGGCAGCAGGGAGTGAGAGCCGGGTGAGGTGACGGAGGGTGGCAGAGGGCAGCAGGGAGTGAGAGCCAGGTGAGGTGTGCGTTAAGAGCCTGTGATGTGATGTTTCCGCCAGCCTGTAGTCAGAGAGTTGAGCCAAGGCCAGGGAGCTCAGGCCTGGGAGGGAGACAGAGAGGGA